>CM055120.1:392575502-393175502 GCA_029206835.1 Rana muscosa
ATGTTAATCCACTGCATAGCTTGGTGTCATCTGCAAAGATAGAAATGTTACTTTTAATCTCAGACCCTATATCATTTATAAAGATATTAAAAAGTAAGGGTCCCAACACTGAACCTTGGGGTACACCACTGATAACCTTAGAGTCCTGCAGCAGGAATGGTAAGTCTGCATTTTTTTGCAGTTTCTCTTTAACCACTTCAGCCCCGGAAGAATTTACCCCCTTCCTGACCAGAGCACTTTTTGCGATTTTTTTTTTTTTTTTTGCTTTATTCCCCCCCCCCCCCCCCCCACAAATGGAGCCTTCTTTTGGTGGTATTTGATCACCTCTGAGGTTTTTCATTTTTCGCGCTATAAACAAAAAGAGCGACAATTTTGAAAAAAAAGCTATTTATTTTTACTTTTTGCTATAATAAATATTCCCCCAAAAAATATATAAAAAAACTAATTTATTTCTCAGTTTAGGCCAATATGTATTCTTCTACATATTTTTGGTAAAAAAAAATCGCAATAAGCATATATTGTTGGGTTTGTGCAAAAGTTATAGCGTCTACAAAATAGGGGTTAGTTTTATGGCATGTTTATTATTATTATTTTTTTTATTAGTAATGGCGGCGATCAGTGATTTTTATCGTGACTGCGACATTATGGCGGACACATCGGACACTTATGACACTATTCTGGAACCATTATCATTTATACAGCGATCAGTGCTATAAAAATGCACTGATTACTGCGTAAATGACACTGGCAGGAAAGGGGTAAAGTGTGTCCTAGGGAGTGATTCTAACTGTGGGGGGGGGGGGCTGGGCTACAAGTGACACGACACTGCTCCCGATCACGGGGAGCAGTAGATCACTGTCCTGTCACTAGGCAGAACAGGGACATGCCTTGTTTACTTGGGCATCTCCCTGTTCTGCAGCTCTGTGACACGATCGCAGGACACTGGCGAACATAGAGTCTGTGGGTCACGGAGCATGCGGCAGGGGTGCGCATTCACCGCCGGCAGCGCACGTGCCCGCACGGGCGGCAAATTCAAAGCAACGTACAGGTACATTGCTTTGCGCAGCTGTGCTATTCTGCAGACGTATATCGGCGTTAGCCGGTCATCAAGTGGTTAAAAAAAAAAGAGAGATCTGACTGTCTGGTGTTCTCTCAGTAGCCCCTGGGGGCAGTGTGCTGTCTAAAACATGCTCTGTGTACTTAAGAGTATGGGCTGCCATTCTCCTCCAGCCACTAGAGGGCGCAGGGGCCTATTTCTATATAGGCAGAAGGTGGAGGGCAGCCATGTTTTCAATGTGGACGGCAGGTTCAACAGGGCCTCTTGAGACATAACCGCAGCCCATGGATACTAATGATGTGTAAGTATTTACTATGGGAGAAATGTGTGGCCAGACAGGTCATGATTTTAAACTGCAAACTTACTGCTTAATCCAAAGGGCCTGTACAATTGTAAGTCGATACACCCCTAGCAGTGCACTTTAAAGTAGTGTGTCTCCAGAATTATGCGCATTTGGCACAAAACTAGTATGGAGCCTGGTGCAGTTGAACAGGTGCATGCTTGCTTAAAGCTTATGCCTGCTGAAAGCTCATGCCTGCTGAAAGCTCATGCCTGCTGAAAGCTCATGCTTGCTAAAAGCTCATGCTTGCTAAAAGCTCATGCTTGCAAAAAGCTCACGTTGCTTGCAAAAAGCTCACGTTGCTTGAAAGCTCACACTTGCGTAAAGCTCATGCTTGCTAAAAGCTCATGTTTTCTGAAAGGCAGAGTTGCATAAGAAACATGTTTGCATAGATACATGTTGCATGTTTACTTATATACATGGTCACTTGATGCATAGACATATGCTTGCTTGCATAAACATATATTGCATACATGCTTACTAGCATAAAAACGCATGTTTTCCTAAAAATGAACTGCATTTGCTTATTACATTAAACTGTATAGATATGTATATATTTGCATTATACTGCATACGTAAATGCATTAACAGCAATAATACTTGTATACCTGCATGTTTGCGTACCTGGGTACCTGCATACTTGCGTACCTACGGGGTTGTATAGCGGAAGACCAACGTTGTCTAGGCCTGCATCCTTGTGGAACTGCGTATTAGTTTTTGTCTAATAGAATCACTTTATTAGACTAGCTAATTGACTCCAGAAGGGTGAGGCAGGTACATCACCCTCAGGTTCAGTGCTCTGGCAATGTTCACGTCTCCTGTTGAACCAATGGCATCAGGGTGATCCGAGTCACTGTAGTGCTTGATCTCGGATCAAGCCTGGTTAGTACTTGGATAGGAGACTGCCCAGGTTTCCATCCTAAGTGAGGGGAGACATCTGAGGTTGCTGTGTTTGAGAGTATCTCAGACCATAAGATTTTAGAGCAGTCTCTGAGGTGGTTCGCTCCTTCCTTAGTCGCGTCAGTCTTTGCCGTGCGTTGGCTCTTGGAGCAAAAGTTATGGGCTCATTATTGTAAAACAGTTGAATAATAGCAGCTTCAAAACTGAATGGGGACATAAGGTCTATATTAAGATCACAATCCGCTGGGCATCCTTCTGTTTCAGATGGGCTCGGTCTGTTCAGCGATGACCTCTCTGCAAGAGGTAGATTGCAGGGCCCATAATTGTCAGTAAACACACATCTTCATGTGCCGGGTTGTTTCCAGCCTCATCAAGGATTTCTGTAATTGCAATGGAAAGTTGCCTGTTTTCTTTTTTGTTACCATCCTTTAGGCTGGCCACAGCTTCTGAGGTTCACAAAGCTCCTAGCTTCAGTGCTGGACTTGCTAAAGGTGTAGGGGGTGTCAATGTCAGTGTACCTCAATAACCTTTGCTCAAGAAGCTGTTGGTCTAGATTTTCCTTTGATACATTTTGCAGTAGGAAGCTGTATCTGGGTCGAAGCACGTTCCTTATGTACAGTCCTACTCCAGGTCTTGGTAGAGGATCATTCTGTCTAGATCTTGAAGATCCAGGCATTGGATTGCTGGAGGGTGTTGTTCCCAGGGTGTTGCACAGCTAAAGATTGGTGGTTGATAGTAAGGAATCTGGAAAGGTTGAACTCTTCCTTTCAAGAATTGGAAGATAACCACCAATGGCAGTTTCTCCATTTGGTTTGAGGGTGGCTACAGTTCAGTGGACTTGGTCTCCACAAGAGAGAATACTACCCATAAACATCTTGGAACCTTTGACCAGTATGCCTTGCTATGGATTATGGGACAAACCAGTTGTAGGTTCTATCAGGAAAAGCCTCGGCAGGGGCCTATATATCAACCACCAGGGCGGCACCAGGAGTCGTGGCTCAGGAAGGTAAACCACATTATGTCTGGGACAGCACAAGGACTGTCTCTATTGTCGGTGCATTTTCCAGGTATAGAATAGTGTCAGGGGGAACTCTGCAGGTGAATCTACTAGATTCCAAGTTCTACAACAAGTTTGGACTGGTTGTGTCTAAGACGAGAATCCCACTGACCATAGGAGTAGATGCACTGGTTACACCTTAGGGACCAGTTCTCCCATATTTGACGCTTCCCTTTGTTTCAACTTCTGCCACATCTTTTGCGAAGAATCCAGGCGGTGGTAACACTGATAAAAGTGTTAGCCAAATTAGCCCAGAAGGGCTTGGTACACTGACATAGCGAGTCTTGCGGGGGTCGCGCCTTGGACACTCCCAGTCCAACGGGACCTAATGGTCTTGCGTTCTGTATCTCAGCACGGTTGAGCTCCTGGAAGCCAGCTTCGGGAACTTCGATTACAAGACTTGGAAATATTTCTTTATCGTACATAGAGGGGGACATAGAGCGGCATAGTAATTACTATGTGGGTTATAGAGCTTACCTTCAGGTGATGGACACTGGCACACCCAAGACAGGAAGTCCCCTCCCATATCGGGAGTACCTCAGTTTTGTTGCCAGTGTCTAAAGGTGTTGGTCACGGTTAAGCATGTATTCAAGATAGCTCTGCGTATGGTCTTTGAGGCCTAAAGGCGAGCTATTCCGGATCCGTCCAAAGTGCTTCAATGCCAAAATGGATGGTACCCGGGCCTCGGGGAAGAAGATGTGAACCATCTACGAGGTTTGGCCTGTAATGCCTCTCTTAGGAGGTCTGGACCCTGGGATCCAGTACTCTGGTCAGACCCAATACCAAGAGGTTTTCTGGCAGGGTGCTGTACAGGTCCAGGGGAGTGGTGTTCCTTTCAGTAGGACCCCGGTCCCTGTAGGTCAAATGACGTTGCCCGCCAAAGGGGCGAAGTTTGGGCTGTCTGTTCCGAACAGGGTCCTGCGGCGGGGACAGGTAAGTGAGGGTCCCTGATAAACTTGGTCCAGCAGGGACCCTTCAAAACTAATGTGTTTGCCTGTATTTTAGCTACATGGTATATTTCCCACTGTACCTGATGCCTAAAATATCTTTGAAAAACCTGAAATGTATTTTCTTATGGTTCTATTGGACATTATGTAGTACCCCTGTTTGGCCACAGGAGGGAGATACTTGAGAATGTCTATATAGCTGGGCATACCTTCTATGAGTGTAATGCCTAGACAGATGGAGGAGCATTCTTCTATGTACAAGCTCTGCATTACCCATCTGTAAAAATGTTACCATACCTGCTAGGGGGACCTGGAAACAGCGTTCTTAGACATGGCGCTGTTGTCTCCCTCTATAGTTTCAGCTAGGCTCCAATGTAAAACTGCAGCTCCCTCCTGCTCCTCTCCCCATTCCTTCCAGGGAGCGTTTCTGGTGCGCGCGCGCGCCCCGGCGTGCTTCTGCGCATGTGCGGGCGTACTCTGCTTTAAAAAGACAGCCTCTGCGAGACATGCTGTAAGAGGACGGGCACATCAGCAGAGTTCCTTGGTGACATTTATTTTTGATATTATATTGGGCACACTACAGGTGGTGATACAGGCATCCCCAAGGCACATTAGTTTAGTCACCTGACTAGCTCTGATAGCAAGCTTGTACGCTAGACTATAGCTAGTAGTGGGTGCATTTTTGGCTGTAAGTCCTTAGCTTGCACTAGGACTGTGCCTTCCAAGGGCTCTGGGAGTAAAAATCCTAAGAGGCTAACGGGTTCGCCATCGGGCTCTAAGGATCTGGGGCTTGCTCCTACTAATATATCCTCCCCTGATAAATCAGAGGTAGTTACCCGAGGGGAGCCATTAGGAATGCTAGGTGCTGCGGCTGCCCTCAGTTCACCTGCTCCGGTGTATGTGACAGAGGAGGCTTTTACCTCTGCTCTGGGAGGATTAGAACAAAGATTGGCGGCATTAATCGCTTCCTCCCTGCCGGGAAAAAAGCGTGCCAGGTCTCCATCTCCACCGTTAGAGTATCTAACAGCAGAGCAATTGTCTCAGGATGAAATTGATTTTCCTGCAGGGGATCAGGAGGATGATGCAGCCTCTGAGGAATCTACTTTAGAGGAACCGTTTTCAGCCTCTCAGGCCTCGTACACACGGCCGAGATTCTCGTTGAAAAAAACATGTCGTTTTTTTCGACGAGATTCTTGGACAAGAAAATTGTCCCGGCCGAGTGTACACACGCTCGATTCAAAGAACCCGCGGTTCTTTGAATGGAGCGTACGCGGTGACGTCATCGACTACGACGAGCATGCGCTCGTCACATTCGATGCCGTCGCTGCCATCTTGGTATACCCCACGTATGCCTAGGAAGCTACCGCGCATGCGTCCAATTCATTTCGAACATGCGTGGGCTTCCGGGAGGACAGGTAAGTGTACACACACTCACTTTTCTCGTCGAGAAACATGCCGACGAGAATCTCGACGAGAAAATAGAGAGCAGGTTCTCTATTTTCTCGTCGAGATACTTGTCGATTTTCTTGACGAGAAACCATACACACGAACGAGTTTCTCGGCAAAAAATCTCTGCCAGCAAGTTTCTTGCTGGTTTTTGCCGAGAAACTCGTTCGTGTGTACGAGGCCACAGGCTAAAAAATTATTAGTTCAGTCTTTAACAGACATGGTTCAGTCAGCTTTCAAGCTGCCCCTTTCAGAACCAGCAACTACATTGGTTTCTTCATTGGGCTCTTTGAAAGCCCCACAGGCTAATGGTTCCTTTCCAGTGCATCCATTGTTAGAAGGTGTCATCTGTAAGGATTGGGAACATCCTGATAAATTGTTCCTTCCTCCCAAAAAGTTTTCTGTGGTATATCCTATGGAGGAAAAGTTCACCAAAAAATGGAGCCTTCCTACTGTGGACGCTGCCATCTTTTCTGTGAACAAATCCCTGACATGTCCAGTGGACAATGTACAGATGTTTAAAGATCCAACAGATAAAAAGTTGGAAACCCTATTAAAGACTGCTTTTTCTACAGCTGGTACTGTAACTCAGCCTGCAGTGGCAGCCATTGGCATCTGTCAGGCATTGAAAGACCAGATAAGGCTGGCTTTAAAAGACATGCCAGTTCAGCAGGCGCAGGATTTAGCAGATCTACCTAGGGCTTTATGTTTTGCGGTTGACGCCATTAAAGATTCAATTCATCAGGCCCCTCCCGCCTTACACTGGTGTTGGTACACTCCTATGGCTGAAAAACTGGTCAGCCGAAACGCCCTGTAAAAAGCTCCTGGCTGGATTTCCATGCCATTGGGAGCGGTTATTTCGCGAGGACTTGGATAAATACATCCAGAAAATCTCCAATGGGAAGAGTACCCTTTTACCTGTTGAAAGGAAATTCAGGGGTCCTGCCTTCAAGCGGCCCACCTCGCCAGTCCCAGGAACTTCAGCCTCTAAGCAGTTCCGACGGCCTCCCCGATCCAATCCTGGAGGGAGAGCTCAGGGACAGCCACCGGGTAATAAAAAGCCCTGGAACCGAAGGAATACTAAACCAGCCCCCAAGTCGGCCTTATGAAGGGTCGCCCCCACTCAGACAAGTAGGGGGAAGACTTCTGTTGTTTTCAGGGGCTTGGCGAGAGACTATCCGGGACAGATGGGCTCTCTCCACGGTATCCTTGGGATACAAGTTGGAGTTACAGGAATTTCCTCCTCCTCAGTTTATAACATCAAACGTCTTAAAAGATCCAATAAGGAGAAGATCTCTCCTTTCGGCGTTAGACCGACTATTATCCCAAGGGGTAATTGTGGAGGTTCCGGTAAAGGAACAGAGGTGGGGATTTTACTCAAACCTCTTTACCGTTCCAAAGCCCAACGGAGATGTAAGACCCATACTCAAAGGTCTAAACAAATTCCTAATTGTCAAATCGTTCCGTATGGAATCAATTCGGTCAATAGCCGCCTCCCTACAAGGCGGAGAATGGTTGGCGTCCATCGATATCAGGGACGCTTATTTACATGTTCCTATATTCCCCAGTCATCAAAAGCTTCTACGCTTTGCGGTGGAACAGCGCCATTATCAGTTTGTGGCGCTACCCTTCGGGTTGGCCACGGCTCCGCGAGTGTTCACAAAGATCTTGGCCCCTCTGTTGGCCGACTTAAGAACTCGGGGAATATCTATTAGGGCCTACCTGGACGATCTATTGATAATAGATCAGTCGGCTTCCAACCTAAGGGTTGCTGTACACAACACAGTACAATACCTGGAATCCCTGGGGCTGGGTCCTAAATCTGAACAGATCGGCCTTGTAGCCAGAAAGAAGACTCAAATATTTAGGCTTACTCATAGACACAGACCAAAGAAAGGTTTTTCTGCCTCAGGCAAAAATCTCTTCCTTAAGAGAACTAATTCAAGCGATCTGTGCAAAGAGACAGCCATCCATTCGTCTTTGCATGCGGTTGCTGGGAAAGATGGTAGCCTCATTCGAAGCAGTTCCGTATGCTCAATTCCATTCAAGGAAATTGCAGAACACCATCCTATCTGCCTGGAACAAAAAGGTTCAAGCCCTAGACTTCCCAATGTCCCTAGCGTCGTCAGTACGCAGGAGTCTATGTTGGTGGTTGGTACCCCAAAATTTACAAAAGGGAAAGTCGTTCATTCCAATCTCTTGGAGGGTAGTAACTACGGATGCCAGCCTTCTAGGCTGGGGGGCAGTACTGGAGCAATGTTCACTCCAGGGAAATTGGTCAAATATCGAGAAGACCTTGCCCATCAACCTGCTGGAAATTTGGGCAGCACGGTTGGCCCTGGAAGCATGGACTTCCAAGCTACATGGGTCTCCTGTCAGGATCAAATCGGACAATGCCACAGCTGTGCATTAATCAATCACCAAGGGGGCACCAAGAGCGGTGCGGCCCAGAAGGAGGTGAATCATATCCTGATATGGGCAGAAAGACATGTCCCATGCATATCCGCTATCTTTATTCCAGGAATAGAGAATTGGAAAGCAGACTTCCTGAGTCGGCAGCAGTCTCTTCACCCCGACATCTTTCAGACAATATGTCAGAGATGGGGGACACCAGATGTAGATCTATTGGCATCCAGGTTCAACACGAAATTGAGCAGCTTTGTGTCCAGAACAAGGGACCTGCTCGCTTGCGGATCGGATGCACTGGTGTTCCCGTGGGATCAGTTTGCACTAATATATGTGTTCACTCCGCTGCAGCTACTACCTCGACTCCTCCACAGAGTCAGGATGGAAAGGAGGCCGGTGATTCTGGTAGCCCCAGCATGGCCTCGGAGATCCTGGTACGCGGAAATTGTAAGATTGTCTGTAGGCAAGCCTTGGACCCTTCCGCTTCGGCCAGACCTGCTCACGCAGGGTCCGATATACCACCCTTCTTTACAAACTCTAAATTTAACGGTCTGGCTATTGAATCCCACATTCTAAGAGAGAGAGGTCTCTCTAACACGGTGGTGTCTACAATAATCAATGCTAGAAAGCCAGTATCTAGACATATATATTATAGAGTTTGGAAGGCGTATGTGGCATGGTGTGAAGCCAAGAAATGGCATCCTCGGAAGTACGTCATAGGCAGAATACTTGACTTCCTACAGTGGACTGTTGTCAAAAACCTAGCCTTAAGTACTATTAAGGGACAGGTTTCGGCCTTATCGATATTTTTTCAAAGGCCACTAGCTACACATTCGCTAGTAAAGACCTGCTTGCAGGGTGTGACTCGTATCAACCCACCAGTGAGGTCTCCCATATGTCCATGGGACTTAAACTTGGTTCTATCAGTTCTTCAAAGACAACCTTTTGAACCATTACTCCACATTCCTTTAGTGCTCCTCACCAGGAAATTAGTGTTCTTGGTAGCTATATCCTCAGCCAGAAGGGTATCGGAATTAGCAGCTTTGTCTTGCAAGGAGCCATATTTGATTATCCATAAGGATAGAGTGGTTTTACGTACACATCCAGCCTTTCTTCCGAAGGTCGTGTCAAGTTTTCATTTGAACCAAGATATGGTTCTTCCTTTTTCCCCAAACCTAGTTCGGTGGAAGAGAAATTATTACATTCTTTGGATGTAGTAAGAGCAGTTAAAGCCTATCTTGAAGCTACTGCTATGATTCGGAAAACTGATGTTTTATTTATTCTGCCAGAAGGCCCCAGAAGGGGCCAGGCAGCGTCGAAATCTATTACTAAGTGGATTCGGCAGGTTATTATTCAAGCCTATGGTCTGAGAAAGAAGGTGCCTCCATTTAAAATTACAGCACACTCTACTAGAGCGGTTGGTGCTTCTTGGGCAGTGCATCACCAGGCCTCCTTGGCTCAAATCTGTAAGGCCGCAACTTGGTCTTCAGTCCACACATTCACTAAATTTTATAAGGTGGATGTAAGAGGTCATGAGGATATCGCCTTTGGGCGTAGTGTGCTGCAGGCTGCAGTATAGATCCTCATGCCTGGTGGCGCCCAGCTTATGTATGGTGTCTCCCTCCCCTCATTTTGGCATTGCTTTGGGACATCCCACATAGTAATTACTATGCCGCTCTGTGTCCCGTGATGTACGATAAAGAAAATAGGATTTTTTTAACCGCTTACCTATAAAATCCTTTTCTTGGAGTACATCACGGGACACAGAGCTCCCACCCCTCTTTTGGGGACACTTATTGCTTTGCTACAAAACTGAGGTACTCCCGATATGGGAGGGGTTATATAGGGAGGGGACTTCCTGTCTTGGGTGTGCCAGTGTCCATCACCTGAAGGTAAGCTCTATAACCCACATAGTAATTACTATGCCGCTCTGTGTCCCGTGATGTACTCCAAGAAAAGGATTTTACAGGTAAGCTGTTATAAAAATCCTATTTTTTTGTTCTTGGGGTGAAGCCAGGAAGTGGCACCTGCAGATATATGTGAGTGGGAGGTTTTCTTTTTCTTTCTCCAGTCAGTAGGGGAAAGGAGATTGGCCTTAAGTACCGTTAAGGGTCAGAGTTCATCCTGATCAATTTTTTTTACAGATGCTATTGTTTCTCACTCCTTGATTTATACTTCATACAGCGTGTAAAGTAGGCAGTCCTGCCAGTCAGGCCACTCTTGTGTCCTTGGGACTTAAAGTTGATCTTGACTGTCCTTGCAGAGGCCAATTTTTGAACTATTTGGGAGATTCTGTTAGTCCTTTATCTCGGAAGGTGGCTTCTTTCGTTGCTATTACTTCACTAAGTGGAGTGTCAGAGTTGGTGGCTCCTTCATGCAAGGAGCTATTCATGGTCTCGCATCATAAGGTGATGTTGCGTCCTCATCCATTTTTATTGCCTAGAATGGTGTCTAGTTTTCACTTGAATCAAAACAATGTCTTGCCTTTTTTTCTGATCCTCAGTTGGAAGGAGTAAGATCCCTGCATACTCTGCAGGCAGTTCTGGCAGTCAGAATTACTTAATTTGTCGGTACAGGTCAGGAATCCTGGTTTGTGCTGTCAGCAGAGCCCAGGATGGGCAGGAGGCATCCAAGGTAACAATTTTTTCATTGGATCCACCAGTTAATTATATAAGCCTATGGCTTTGAAAGGGCAAGGTCCCCTACCCCTTTTTCTTTCTCGTACATCACGGGACACAGAGCGGCATAGTCATTACTATGTGGGTTATATAGTTTACCTTCAGGTGCTGGCACTGGCAACTTCCAAACCGGAAGTACCCTCCCCTATATAAGCCCCTCCCATCCGGGAGCACCTCAGTTTTTTGCCAGTGTCTAAGGTGTTGGCCAAGAAGTAACATGTGTTTTTCACTGAGCTTGCGTACAGGTTCTTTTGGGCCTCAGTAAGCTATTCCGGATCCGACCAAAAAAGCTTCATAGCTAAACGGTTGGTACCCGGGCCTTGCGGAGAAGAGCAAGGTTTTGCCTGTAATGCTTCTCTTAGGAGGGCTGGACCCTGGGATCCAGAGCTCTGGTCATACCCACGACCAAGATGTTTTCTGTGCAGGGTGCTATACAGGTCCAGGGGAGTGGAATCCTTGGGAACCCGGTCCCTGAAGGTTTAATTACAATGCCTGCCATGATAGGTGAAGTTTGGGCTTCTGTGGACCAAACAGAGTCCTGCGGCGGGGAAAAGGTAAGTGGGGGCCCCTCAGGAACTTGGTTCTATTAGGGGACCCCCAAGCCTAATATGTCTTTCTGCCTGTTACCTAACGGTATTCCCGCTAAATATCTGTGCATGCCTGTAACTACTAAAAAATGTAATAATTTTAAGAGTGGTCAAGAAAAAAAAAAATGGTTAAACTGCGGTACCTGTGTTAAACCACTAGAGGCCGCTGTGGAACGTTGTTTTCTTGTCATGTGGATTTTTTCTTTCCAAGTCAAAATCCAGGCAGATGGTGAGTTCTCTGGATGGGAAACTGTTTCCTCTGCCATGTTGCAATGCTCGTCCATCCCCCGGCCCTGTGGCAAACAGGGCCCTGGCTTCTGTCCCTAGTTATTTTTCAAGAAGCGCGCCGAAGGCGCACGTGCCCGCGCGCGTGCGCGTTCACGCGCCTCTATTTATAGAGGTGAGCTGGAAAAAGGGGCGGAGCTTGGTGGATGACGCTCTGTGCGCGCCGCAGCACTTCTGCGCATGTGCGGGCGTCCCAGCATGATAAAAAGCACAATCAGGTGTTGTCAGCTGGTTATGGAAGGCAGAAACAGAGCTGGCAACATTTAGAAAAGGCATACAGCAGGCGGTTGATGCAGGCATCCCCATAGAAAGGCACATTAGTAGACACCAACTGTTTATATAGCAGCAATTGTGCTAGACTATTGTCAGTAAGTGGTGTATTTCGGCTGGAATACCTCAGCTTTGGGCTTAGGAATATGCCGTCTAAAGTCTCCGGGACTAAAAATCCCAGGAAGCATAGGGGGTCTCCATCGGGCTCTGAAGATCTTGGGCATGCTTCGGCTGCACCAATCTCCCCTGAAAAATCAGAGGTTAGTGACCGTAGAGCACCCTCAGGAGTACCTGGTACTGTGGCTGTCCTCAGTTCACCTGCTCCTGTGTATATAACAGAGGAGGTTTTTTCCTCAGCTCTGGGAGGACTGGAAGAGAGATTGACAACATTGATCGCTGCTTCCCTGTCAAAGGGAAAGCGCGCCCGATCTCCGTCTCCTCCCTCAGAGTGCCTGTTAGCAGAGCAACAGTCCCATACAGGGATCGACCTACCTGAAGGGGATCAGGATGAGGTTGATTCTGTTGTAGAGGAATCAACAGTGGAAGAGTCTTTCTCAGTATCACATGCTGAAAGATTATGGGTTCAGTCCCTGACTAACATGGTCCGATCAGCATTAAAATGCCCTTGCGGAGCCATCATCCACTTCTGTTTCCTCGTTGGGGTCGCTAAAAGCCCCCCAGACTGTTTGTTCCTTTCCAATCCATCCTTTACTGGAAGGGCTCATTTACCAGGATTAGGAGCATCCTGATAAAATATTTACTCCTCCCAAGAGATTTCCGGTGGTCTATCCCATGGAGGATAAGTTCATCAAAAAATAAATAAAAAATGGAGTGTCCCTACAGGGGACGCAGCCATCTCTTGTGTGAATAAATCACTGACATGTCCAGTAGATAATGTCCAAATGTTCAAGGACCCAATAGATAAAAATTGGAGTCCTTATTAAAATCTGCTTTCTCTACAGCAGGCTTGGTGACACAACCAGCAGTGGCAGCTATTGGGGTCTGCCAAGCAGGGAAGGATCAGTTGAAACAGGTCTTAAGGGACTTGCCAGATCAGCAGGCTCTTGCCCTAGCTGATCTACCTAGAGCCTTATGATTTGCGGTTGACGCCATAAAGGATTCAATCCACCAGGCCTCCCGCCTTACGCTGTCTGTAGTACATATGCACAGGCTTCTATGGCTCAAAAACTGGTCTGCTGAAGCTCCCTGTAAAAAATTCCTGGTTAGCTTCCCATTTTATGGTGAACGCTTATTCGGGGAAGACCTGGACAGATATATCCAGAAAATTTCCAGCGGTAAAAGTACACTCTTGCCGGTTAAAAACAGAGTTAGAGGTCCCTCTTTTAAGAGGCCTGCTTCTCCAGTCCCTGGGACATCGGCTGTGAAACAGTTCCGACGGCCTCCTCGGTCAAATCCCGGGGGTAAAAAATCAGGGACAATCGCAGGGTAACAAGAAACCCTGGGTCAGGAGAGGTACAAAACCTCCCCCCAAGTCAAATTCATGAAGGGTTGCCCCCACTCAATCGGGTGGGGGGAAGACTCCAGTTGTTCGCAGAGACCTAGCGGGACACGATCAGAGACAGATGGGTGCTCTCCGCAGTAAGTCTGGGAAGAGATTGGAGTTAAAAGACTCTCCTCTTTCCCATTTTATGAGGTCAAACGTGCCAAGGGATCCCCGGAAGAGAGGATCATGAAGGAGCTCCAAGGAGTAATTATGGAGGTTCCCCTGGAAGAATGGGGGTTCGGGTTTTACTCAAACCTCTTTACAGTCCCGAAGCCAAACGGGGACGTGAGGCCCATATTAAATCTAAAAGAGCTAAACAAATTCCTACATATCAGGACTTTCCGGATGGAGTCGATCCGATCGGTGGCCACTGCCCTACAAGGGGAGGAATGGTTAGCCGCGATCGACATCAAAGATGCTTATTTGCACATTCCCATCTTTCCAGTCCACCAAAAATTTCTACGCTTTGCAGTAGAAGGGCGCCATTTTCAGTTCAGAGCCTTACCCTTCGGTCTGGCCACAGCACCACGAGTGTTCACAAAAATTCTGGCCCCATTATTGGCCAATCTAAGAACACGAGGTGTAACGATAATGGCATATCTAGACGACTTGTTGCTGATAGACCACTCAGTGGAAAAACTAGAAGTGGTTGTTCATGAGACAATCGAGTATCTGGAATCTCACGGTTGGATTATCAACCGAGACAAGTCAGCCCTAAAACCAGTCAAAAGTCTGGAATACTTGGGGCTAAGGCTGGATTCAGACCAGAGAAAAATTTTCTTGCCTCAAGAAAAGGTGTCGTCTTTGAGAAGATTTGATCCACCTAGTGGGTACAAAAAGACAGCCATCCATACGCCTGTGCATGAGGCTGCTGGGAAAAATGGTGGCATCATTCGAAGCAGTACCCTACGGTCAATTCCATTGAAGGAATTTGCAAAGGGCCATACTGTCAGCCTGGAACAAAAAAGTTCAGGCCCTAGACTTACCAATGTCCTTGTCCCCTTCCGTGCGCAAGAGCCTCCGTTGGTGGTTGGTTCCCCAGAATCTGGAAAAAGGGAAATCCTTCAGTCCGATTTCTTGGAAGGTGGTCACTACAGATGCCAGCCTTATAGGCTGGGGAGCAGTACTGGAGCAATGGTCTCTCCAGGGCAGGTGGTCGGATGCAGAAAAGGCCCTGCCCATCAATCTCTTAGAGATACGAGCAGCCCGGTATGCCCTAGTAGCATGGACATCCAAACTCCAAGGGTCCCCTGTCAGAATTCAATCAGACAATGCCACGGCAGTGGCATATATCAATCATCAGGGTGGCACCAGGAGTCGTGCAGCCCAGAGGGAAGTGAATTGCATCCTGAAATGGGCAGAAAGATATGTCCCAGCCATATCCGCAGTATTCATTCCAGGAGTGGAAAATTGGAAGGCGGACTTTCTAAGTCGCCAACAATTATGCCCAGGGGAATGGTCCCTTCACCCCGAGGTTTTCCGGATAATATGTCAGCGGTGGGGAACACCGGATGTAGATCTGCTAGCATCCAGATTCAACGCAAAGGTTGACAGGTTTGTCTCTCGGACAAGGGATCCCCTAGCTTGCGGCTCGGATGCCCTAGTGTTCCCTTGGGATCAGTTCAAGCTGATATATGCATTCCCACCGCCACAATTGTTACCTCGATTTACTCCGCAGAAGCAGGGTAGAAAAGAAACCAGTGATTCTGGTGGCTCCAGCGTGGCCCCGAAGAGCATGGTACGCGGAGATTGTAAAAATGTCTGTGGGGAGTCCTTGAACCCTCCCACATCGTCCGGACCTGCTTTCGCAAGGACCGATATACCACCCTTCCTTACCAGCCCTAGGTTTGACGGCCTGGCTATTGAAGCCCACATTCTAAAAAAGAGAGGTCTCTCTAATCCTGTGGTAGCTACCATGATCAATGCCAGGAAGCCGGTATCCAGGCAGATCTACTATAGAATCTGGAAGGCGTACATCGCTTGGTGTGAGGCCAGGAAATGGCATCCACGTAAGTACGTAATAGGTAGGTTTCTGGACTTCCTACAGTGGGCTGTAGATAGGAAGCTTGCCTTGAGTACTATCAAGGGTCAGATTTCGGCCTTGTCAATATTTTTTTCAAAGGCCCTTGGCTTTGCATTCACTAGTCAAAGCTTTTATACAAGGAGTGATGCGTATTAGCCCTCCGGTTAATATTCCCATATGTCCATGGGACTTAAACCTGGTTCTGTCGGTTCTACAGAAACAACCATTTGAACCATTACAGCACATTTCCTTGGTTCTTCTCACCAGGAAATTGATTTTTCTAGTAGCCATTTGTTCGGCTAAAAGAGTGTCGGAATTAGCCGCTATATCCTGTAGGGAGCCATATCTGGTTATCCATAAGGACAGAGTAGTGTTACGTCCTCATCCAACCTTTCTTCCTAAGGTGGTATCGAGGTTTCATTTGAACCCAGATATGGTTCTTCCTTCTTTTTTCCCCAAACCTAGTTCGGTAGAGGAAAAGTTATTACATTCTTTGGATGAAGTAAGAGCAGTTAAAGCTTATCTAAAAGCCACTGCTCAGATTCGCAGAACGGATACTTTGTTTATTCTGCCAGAAGGCCCCAGAAAGGGTCAGGCAGCGTCAAAATCTACTTTAGCCAAGTGGATTCGACAGGTCATTATGCAAGCCTATGGCTTGAGAAGGAGACCGCCTCCGTTCAAAGTTAGGGCGCACTCCACGAGAGCAGTTGGATCTTCATGGGCAGTGCATCACCAGGCCTCCCTGGCTCAAATCTGTAAGGCCGCAACATGGTCTTCAGTACACACGTTTACTAGGTTCTACCAGGTGGACGTTAGAAGTCAGGAGGATGTCGCCTTTGGGCGCAGTGTGTTGCAGGCCGCAAAAGATCCTCATGTCTGATAGCGCTCAGCTTATGTATGGTGTATCCCCCCCGCCATTGGGCATTGCTTTGGGACGTCCCACATAGTAATGACTATGCCGCTTTGTGTCCCGTGATGTACGAGAAAGAAAATAGGATTTTTATAACAGCTTACCTGTAAAATCCTTTTCTTGGAGTACATCACGGGACACAGAGCTCCCACCCCTCTTTTGGGGACACTTATTGCTTTGCTACAAAACTGAGGTGCTCCCGGATGAGAGGGGCTTATATAGGGGAGGGTACTTCCGGTTTGGAAGTTGCCAGTGCCAGCACCTGAAGGTAAACTATATAGCCCACATAGTAATGACTATGCCGCTCTGTGTCCCGTGATGTACTCCAAGAAAAGGATTTTACAGGTAAGCTGTTATAAAAATCCTATTTTTTAGTAAATGCGCTCGCTACCAGGTGTGTGGGGGCGTCTTGGGCCATCCGCCTTAAGGTGTCAATGGCTCAGGATTTTAAGGTCACTACATGGTCTTTTGTTCATACATTCACAGAATTTTACCAGATGGGTATCAAAGCCACGGAGGATACTGCTTTGGCCACAGTATGTTTCGGGCGTCAGAAGAAGTCCTTTTCAGGTGACGGTTTCTGTGATTGTGTCTCCCTCCCTTCAAGTGCATTGCTTTAGGACATCCCACATAGTCATTAATATGGCTGCTCTGTGTCCCGTGATGTATGATAAATAAAATTAGATTTTCCCTACAGCTTACCTGTAAAATCCTTTTCTTGGAGTACATCACGGGACACAGAGGTCCCTCCCATCTTTTTTGGGATATTTATTGCTTTGCTACAAAACTGAGGTACTTCCTGTGTAGGAGGGGTTGGTTATATAGGGGAGGACTTTCTGTTTGACTATCTGCCAGTGTCCATTCACCTATAGGTGGCGTATAACCCAAATAGTCAGTCATTATTATGGCTGCTCTGTGTCCCGTGAAGTACTCCAAGAAAGGGATTTTACAGGTAAGCTGTAGGAAAAATCAATTACTCTTTCGTTCATGGACGGACACGGATTCCTATTGACAAGTGGGTATTATCCTTCATTTAGGAGTGACTAGGCAGAAAAACTTGTAAAAAGTGTTACATCACACCTTCTACAGCACCGCCCAGGGGGCAGATCCTCTGGGTATAATCCCTCTCTCTGCACCTCGCTGATCATTTTTTTTCTACCTAGCAAGGAGAAGGACATGGCTCCCTTCGGGCCCACTGGTCCGGGGGGATTTTGTTCTACGTTTGATGTTTTGTTTCCTGTGATCAACTGCCGACTGGGTGACAGGCTGGATCCTCGATCCTTGTAGTCCCCCCAGTTTCGGCCATCGAGCGTGTGCCGACCCTAGCTACGCGCTGGGTTTTCCACGACATGCCAGTCGCTCTACGGGTGGCAGGTGAGCCAACGATCCAGGGCTTGCATCGGACTGCTCAGCTTCGGCTGACCTTACGGCCGAGTCACAGTAGCCTGGCCGGTGAGCTTACGCTCCAGGGCTTGCATCGTGCCACTCAGCTTCGGCTGACCTTACTGCCGAGTTGCAGTAGCCTGGCCGGTGTGCTCGCACTCCAATGCATGCATACGATCGTTCCCTAGGGCTCAATCACAGTATGCCTGGCCGATAGTCACCTCCGTGCGCTGATGATGATCTGTCCGGAATGTCTTCCAGCATGATCCACGTAGGAAAGGTAAGTAGCTCCCCTGCTTCGGCAGGGTGACTTGGCTGGACATTCCTGGAGAGATCAAGTAAGTGATGGTGGCCCCTTTCTTTCTTCTCTCCCTGCCTTCCCTCCTCCCTAGGCTCTGAGCTAAGGTTGCTGGGTGCTGGGAGTCACCTAGGGGCTCCATCTGGAGCGGGGCTGCGCTGTAGCTGTCATTTGAAAGATGTAATTTTCTGCTTACCTGTGTATGCCTTTCTCCCCCTATGCTGTCGGTGGCCATTTTGCGGTGGTCTATGCCTGTTTGGCCTCTAGTGACTGTCCGGCGGCCATTTTCTTATAGTTTGCGTCAATATGTATATATCGCCGCTCGGCGGCCATTTTCTTGTGGTTTGCGCCCGCTTTGGCCTCTATCGACTGCTCGGCGGCCATGTTTCCTATGGTTCACGCCTTAATGTATATACCGCCGCTCGGCGGCCATCTTTTTGTGGCCCACGCCCGCTTTTGCCTCTGACGGCTCAGCGGCCATTTTCTTAGGGCCCACATTGTTTTCAATACTGCCGATTGGTGGCCATTTTGCAGAAGTCTTCGGCCTCTAGGGTGCAATTCACTGGCGCGAATCTCACACAGGGAAATGCTGATAAAAATCAGACTGACACAGGCAGCGGTGGGATAACATCACAGGCGGCGCACACGGCAGCAATAGCGGTACCGTTCCAAGGGTGGTGAGTCCTCTGGGAGACCCTGCATCTTTGTATCAGCTAGGAGGGTGGCCTATTGATACCTTGCCTGGAGTCCCTGTGGGTGTGTGTGTGTGTCGGTCAGCATTGAGTCTGAAGCAGTCGTTTTTTCCCCTGAAACACCTGACTTGGTAGCTGGTGCCCCTGATGTATCTGTGGACGCCATGTCGGCAATCCTAGAGGCTTTTGTTGCCAGGGTGGAAGCGGCACACGGGAACACGGCGGGTAGTAAACGCCCCCGTCCCCTGCAATCTTCCAGGGATAATTCTGATGCAGAACCAGGCCCAGCTATGGCTCATGACCCGGATTCTGATGCATCAGAGACTGCAGACCATGACCGATCGGACAGGGAGAATGACTCCAAGTCCAGGTCAGCACGCAAAAAGGCTTTTGGTATCTGACCTTACCACTGCAAGGTTGGAGAATGCTGCAGAAGCAGCAAACACACCGGTCCCCTTTGGGTTCTGTAAACCGACCCGCATTGCTAAGGTGTGTGCTTGTGTGTCTTATCTTGATAAGCCTCTGTACAAGGAGTGGGGAAACCCACTGAAGGTTTTTTTTGCAACCCCAAAAAAAGAAATACAATTTTTGCGGTTCGGTTCCCCTTGGAGAGTTTCCTAAAAAAAGGGACCTCTCCCCCGATAGTGCACCCCCCTGTGTCCAGACTTAACAAGCTACCACGATTCCAGTGGAAGGGGCTCCTGTCTTCAGGGACACTCGCTACCTATACACAGTGGGGGGCACAGCAGTGCGTCCAGCACTGACAGAGGTTTTCTGATGGCTCAGACACTGACTGAGTACGCAAAGAGGCTACTCCAGGGGTTTAAGGCACGGGAGACTCCTCTGACCGACCAGTTGGTACTGGGCCTTGTGTCTGTCTGCGAGTCAGACATGGATACTATTCCCTTGCTGTCTTGAGCCTCCATTTATGCGGTGTCGTTACGCCGCCTGATCTGGCTAAGGTGCTGGTCTGCGGACCAATCAGTCCTAGAAGGCCCTGTTGGATCTGCCCTTTTAAGGCGACAGACTTTTTGGGGCCTCTCTGGATGACATCATTTAAGATGTCACAGGAGGTAAGAGCACATTGCTTCTGCAATCCAAAAAAGGTAAGGAGCCACGCCATAGGCTAGTGCCCTCCTTCACCGCGCACAAGCGGTTCTTTCGTCCGCCTAGTGCGGCAAGTAAACGACCCCAGGCCGATAAAGCGCCTGCTGAGGGACAGTAGCGTCCCTGCGTTCGCTAGCCTGACCTTGCTTGCCTACCGAACAGATTTTTTTCCCCTCCTAATCGCCAGCTTCAGCCGACTTGTCGGGAAGCCCTACATGGGGCGGTCCAAGACTTGCTGATACGCAGGGTGGGCCTTCCTGTCTTAGTACAGGGAACGGGTTCAGGGGTTCTACTCAAATCTGTTTATAGTGCTGAAGAAGGAGGGGGTTCGTCCAATCTTGGATCTCAGGAACCCTCAACTGCTTTGTGAAAGTACAAAGATCCGGAAGGGAGTTTGCTCGCTCTGTTGTCGCTGCCCTCCATCCGGGGGAATTTTCTGGCATCCTTGATCTTCAAGGACGCATGCTTGCATGTCTCCATATGCACCAGGCATCAGATGTCACACGCAAGTGTTACAAAAGGTAACTCTGTCCTGCAGAGTCAAGTGCCTTCATCCCTAGATTATCGAAATCCGGTGAGCCACCTAATTAGGACCTCCCTAGTTGGTGGCCGACATCACCAGCAGTTCTGTCTGGGAAGTTGTTTCTTACTTTTTACTAGATGGTAGTCACGGTGGACGCCTGTCTTCCCGCTGCAGAGGAGTCTAAGGAGCTCAGTCAACCTGGGTCGCTGGACTCCGGGGGAATCCCATTGCAGATTGTTGGTCTGAAATCCGGGCGATCTGGCTTTGCCTCTCCACATGGTTTCAGAGGCTACAAGGGCGTCCAGTCAGAATCCAGTCGGACAAACACCACATTTGTGGCATATGTCAATCATCAGGGAGGAACAAGCAGCTCTGCTGCAGCATCGGAGGTCGCTCACCTCCTAAGGGGGCTCCCTTACCAGACGGGAAGCACGCCAGTCGTATATCTCCTGGCTTCTCGACTCAATCGGAAGGTATTGAGGTTTGTGGCCAGGTCAAGAGACCCATGGGCAAACACGACAGATGCGTTGAGGGCACTGGGGAGTCAGTACCGACTAATCTATGCCTTCCTCCTCGGAAGCTCCTTCCTCATCTGCTTCACAGAGTGGAGGCAGAGAGGATGACAATGGTCCCAATTGCTCTGAATTGGCCTTGGCGTCTTTAGTACGCCGATCTAGTGCGTCTGGTAGCAGACGCCTTTTGGCATCTACCGCTAAGGAAGGACCTGCTGTCGCAAGGTCCCATACGCCATCCTGTTTTACAGTCACTGGCTTAATGGCATGGCTCGAGAGCCAGGTGCTAAGAGCCCGGGGCCTGTCAGACTCGGTGATCTCTACCATGAAGAGTGCTCGGAAATCATCCCCTAGGAAGACTACCATTAAGCTTGGAAGACCTACATATCCATTTGTGAGGAAATGAGGTGGCATCTGTGTACTTATTTGGTTCCAGAGTCCTGCTGTTCTTCAGCAGGGAACAGGCCAAAAATTTTACTTTAAGTACAATTAGGGGGCAGGTATCTGCGCCGGCTGTCTTTTTCAACGACCCCTGGTGGCTCACTCTAGTGAGAACGTTTGTACAGTGGGTTCGGCAGGCGGCCCCTCCGGTCCACCCTCCACTACCTCCGTGGGGCTTGTGTAACAGACGTCCTTTTGACGTCTACCACTACGAGAGGACCTGCTGGCGCAGGGTCCCATATGCCATCCTGCTTGCAGTCAATGGCTTTAAAGGCAGGGCCTCTAAGTGCCTCAGAAACCACCATTTGAGAACATCAGGGAGATTCCCTTGTTGACACTTTCTCAGAAAGTGGTCCTTTTGGTGGCTGTTATGCCAGTAAGACGGGTTTCTGAGCAGGCAGCCTTGTCATACAAGCCTCCCTATCTGATCTTCCACAAGGATAAGGTGGTGCTGCGTCCGCAGCCTTCATTTCTTCCTAAGGTCGTGTTTCGACCTTCAATCTCAAGGAAGACATGTACTGCCATCCTTGTGTCCTCATCCGTCGAATCCTAAGGAGACGACGTTGCATTCCTTGAGCGTTGTACAAACTCTGAGAGAATGCTTGTCTGGTACTGCTACGTTCCAGAGTCCAGACTCACTGTTTGTTTCGGTGGCTGGTCCCAAGTAGGGCCCAGCAGTCTCGTCGGCCACCATCTCTAGGTGGATCCAACAGATCGTGATCAGGCTTACGCCATGAAGGGTCAGGCGCCTCCCTTTCCCGGCGCATTCGACCAGGGCCAGATATGCCTCTTGGTTTACATCAGTTAAGACGGTTTTCTAAGCCGGCAGCCGTGTCATGCAAGGCTCCTTATCTGATCTTCCACAAGGATAGGTGGTGCTGCGTCCGCAGCCTTCTTTTCTTCCTAGGGTCATTCGACCTTCCATCTCAAGGAAGACACTGTACTACCATCCTTGTGTCTTCATCCGTCGAATCCTAGGAGACGACGTTGTATTTTTTGGACGCTGCCCGAGCTCCGAGAGCATCTAGCGTCTATTTGACCAGGTGTGTAAGGCGGCGACCTGCTCGTCCGTTCACACTTTCAATAAACATTACAAGTTGATGTATTACGGCTCTTTAGAGTTGCAACTCCTTTGTTGAGGAGCTCTGTTTTGTTTTGGGGTGAAGTTGTTTTAATGCTGTTCCCACCCCTCGTTTTTGACACTGCTTTGGGACGTCCCACTTGTCAATAGGAAGCTGTGTCCGTCCATGAACGAAAGAGTAAATAGGATTTTTTACTCCCCGCAAAATCCTTTTCTGTGAGTTCATGGACGGACACAGCACCCACCCCTCGTTTTAAGTTTGTACTGCTTTTTGACGAACTGATCTGCGAGGTGCAGAGAGGGATTATACCCAGAGAGTCCGCCCCCTGGGCGGTGCTGTAGAAGGTGTGATGTAACACTTCTTTTTTTACAAGTTTTTCTGCCTAGTCACTCCTAAATGAAGGATAATACCCACTTGTCAATAGGAAGCTGTTTCCGTCCATGAACTCAGAGAAAAGGATTTTACAGTGAGTAAAAAATCCTATTTATTTATCGTACACCACGGGACACAGAGCTAGTCATTACATAATGGGTTAAGGGTCACCAGCGGTGATTGGACACTGGCACAACCAATGGAAGACAGTTCCCCTCCATATAACCCCTCCCATCAGGGAAGTACCTCAGTTTTTTCGCCAGTGTCGAAAGGTGTTGGACGCGTTAGGAGGTGCTAAAGGAAAGCTCTACCAAAGAGACCCTCTGGGGGTAAAAGAGCTATGCTTTCGGATCCATCCAAGACGCCTACAAATGAGCTGAATCTGGATGGGATCCGGGCCTCATCCATGAGGCGTCGCCTGTAATGTCTCTCTTCGGAGGACTGGGCTCTAAGATCCAGCACTTTCGCTATTTCGCTATAAAGTCCTGGTAAGAGTCTTGTACAAGGCCCAGGGGAGAGGTATCCTTTAAATAGGAACCCATATCCCTGAAGGTTGGCACACATAGCCCACCGTGAAGGGTGAAGTTTGGTATCTGTCTGAAATCTTTCAGCAGAAAAACCTGCGGCGTGGATAAGGTGAGATTAGAAGGTCCATAACTAGGTTGGGACCTTTTTCAAAAAGTGGATGTCTTCTTTTTTTTCCACCACTGGGGGGAGTAAAGAGCTGAATATACTCACCTCACTCTGTTCAGTGTCGGCTTCGGCGAAGTACACTGCTCGTCACCTCCGCTGCTGAGCTTGCTGGGGCACCCGATCCTCCTTTCGGTGGCCGACCAGACACCTGCAGATGCAGGTAAGTGGGAACAAGGGCTGATGAGAGTCCTCTCTCACTATGGCCACCGCCATAGCGCTAAGGGCCGCGCGCGCGGGAGCGCGCTTTATCGGAGGGGGGGGGGCGAAGGCGGGCACGTGGCGCGCGCAGGCACAGAAACGGCGCCAAATTTAAAAGACTGTCAGTGTGAGAAGCACTGCAGCAGCAAGCAAGCTCGTTAGTTCTCTTGTTCCTGGCAGAGAAACACAGCAGCTATACAGGGACGTAAGACTCCATGTGGTTGGATTGGGTACTTCCTAGAAGACATCCATGTTATGCATAGTTATGTGTTAAAAGTTGCATACTTAATGTATTTGCTAAACTGAACACGGTAGTATATGCATTTAGGTACCTTGTATTTTGTCTAAACAGTAAGCCTTCCAGGGGAAGTAATACGGACAAAAAGAGATAAGAAAGCACCACCGCCTGAGAGGAGGCTCTAACTGTGCTGACTCGGTACCTTTCTCTCCTGTGTTGCTAAATGCACCTGTTCAGGATGAGCCATTACCTCTGTCAGGTATGGCGGCTTCCCCAGTGAAGCCTGGGCCTGTATATGTCACTGAGGACACTTTATCAGCTGCCCTAAATAATCTGGAGGAAAAAATTGCTACCTTAATCGCTAAGTCCTCTAAAAAGGGACAATAAGCGAAGCAGGTCTCTTCCAGTATTGGACCTCCCTTCAGAAGTACCTGAGGGAGGAGGATGAGGAGGAGGAGGCTACATCAGCAGAGGATGAGGAGCCAGATTTTAAGGTCACAGGTACAATGCTATAGCAGTGCATTTAAGTTAACCTCTGCGGAGGTAACGGAATTACCTGTCTCCTCCCTAGGGTCATTAAGATCCCTGCAAGGTGCATGCTCCTTCCCGGTTCATCCGTTACTAGAGGATCTAATATACGCAAACTGGCAACATCCAGATAAGCGTTTCTCACCTCCAAAAAGGTTTAACATTCTTTATCCTATGGGGGAATTTTTTTTTTTAAAGAAATGGAGCCTGCCTGCGGTAGTTGCGGCTATTTCTTGTGTAAATAAAAACCTGACATGTCCGGTGGATAATGTACAAGGGTTTAAAAGATCCTTCTGAGAGGAAGTTGAAATCCTCCTTCCTTTTGGCCGGCTCAATTACCCAACCTGCAGTAGCAGCAGTCGGTATGTGTCAGGTCATCAGCCAACAGGTAAAGCAGGGGCTGAAGGAACTGCCTTCAGAGCAGGCTAGAAATTGGGAAAATTTGCCTAAAGCCTTATGCTTCACAGTGGATGCCATGAGAGATTCTATCATACAGGCATCACGCCTTACACTCCAGCTGGTACAGATGCGCAGAGTACTTTGGCTTAAGCATTGGTCAGCGGAGACCCCATGCAAAAAGCTGTTGGCACGTTCCCGTTCCATGGCGAACGCCTATTTGGGGAAGATTTAGAAAAATATATACAGAAGATATCAAGTGGTAAAACGACTTTTACCTGAGAGAAAGAAAAACAAGAGATCTTGTTTTAAACGCTCTCTCTCCCCAGCTCCTGGGAAATCTGACTCCAACCAGTGGCGGCGGCCTGTTTTAGCCGCCCACAAAAGCCAAGGGGCAAGCTCAGAAGAACAAGAAGCCGTGGGGTGCAAGAGCTAATAAGCAAGCCCCAAAGCCTCTCAGTGAAGGGGCGCCCCCGCTCGGCCGAGTGGGAGGAAGGCTTTGTCAGTTCTGAGCGACTTGGTGGTCAGAAATCCAGGACAATTGGGTAGTATCCACAATATCCTCAGGGTACAAACTGGAATTTCGAGAGATCCCACCTTCTCAATTCCGAGGTTCAAGACTCTCCAAGGATCCACAAAAAAGAGAATCCTTCTTCAAAGGTTTGAATCACTTAATGGCTCAAGGGGTAGTTACAGACGTACCCCAAAAAGAGCGAGGTTCAGGTTTTTACTCAAACCTCTTTGTGATTCCAAAGCCAAATGGAGATGTCAGACCCATCCTGGATCTAAAATCCCTAAATCGGTTCCTGAACGATCGCCATTTTCGAATGGAAACGTTCCGATCCGTGGCCGCCACTTTAAAGGGCGGAAAATTCATGGCGCCCATAGATATCAAGGACGCACATTTACACATACCCATCCTCCCCGCTCACCAAAGATTCCTAAGGTTTGCGGTAGAAGATCACCACTTTCAATTTGTGGCTCTGCCGTTTGGTGTAGCCACCGCGCCCATAGTATTCACAAAGGTGCTAGCTCCTCTGTTAGCAAACCTAAGAACACGGGGCATTGCGGTAACAGCCTATCTGGACGATCTACTAGTAATAGATCAGTCAAAGGAGGGATTGGGTCACGCTGTACACACTACAGTAGGATACCTGGAGCATTTAGGATGGATCATAAATTTACAAAAATCCTCTCTCCAGGCCCAAAGAAGGATAGTGTACCTGGGCATGATCATAGATACAGCCCAAAACGGGGTATACCTGCCAGAACCGAAGATACAGTCTCTGAAAGACCTGATCCACAAGGTCAAAGCAAACAAGAGGCCGTCTATTCGCCTTTGCATGAGACTATTGGGAAAGATGGTAGCCTCCTTCGAGGCGGTCCCTTACGCCCAGTTTCATTCGAGACTACTTCAAGGCAATATTTTAGCTTCCTGGAACAGGAAGAGCCAAGCTCTGGATATACCCATGCGCCTGTCCTCACAAATACGCCACAGCTTCGATTGGTGGCTAGAAGCCAGGAATTTACGGAAGGGAAAGTCCTTCCTCCCAGTGGCCTGGAAGGTGGTATCTAGGGATGCCAGCCTATCGGGCTGGGGTGCAGTATTCGAGGAGGCTTCTACCCAGGGAACCTGGGCCAAGACTCAGGGGATCCTGCCCATCAATGTGCTAGAGATCCGGGCGGTATATCTAGCCCTCAAAACCTGGACATACAGGTTACAGGGCTACCCAGTTCGGGTTCAATCCGACAATGCTACTGCAGTAGCTTACATCAATCACCAAGGAGGCACCCGCAGTCGGGCAGCCCAAAGAGAGGTGAACCGGATCCTGGCATGGGCAGAAGAGCATGTACCTTGCCTTTCTGCAATCTTCATTCCAGGGATAGAAAATTGGCAAGCAGACTACCTGAGTCGTCAGCAGCTGCTACCAGGAGAGTGGTCTCTTCACCCCGAGATCTTTCAGGCCATATGTCTGAGATGGGGAAACCCAGATGTAGACCTGCTAGCTGCCAGGTTCAACAAGAAATTGGACAACTTTGTGTCCAGAACGAGAGATCCTCTAGCCTACGGGACAGACGCTCTAATAATACAGACGCTCTAATAACTCCATGGAATCAGTTCTCACTGATCTATGCATTCCCTCCGATCCCTCTTCTACAAAGACTGCTTCGCAGGATCAAGGAGGAGGGAATACCAGTAATCCTAGTGGCCCCAAACTGGCCCAGGAGGCCTTGGTACGCCGAGATTGTAAAAATGGCGATAGGAAGGCCCTGGAAGTTTCCACTTCGACACGACCTGCTGTCACAGGGTCCAGTATTCCACCCTTCCTTACAAAGGCTAAAGTTGACGGCCTGGCTGCTGAGACCCACATTTTTAAAAAGAGAGGGGTCTCTGGTCCGGCTCTTTCTACGCTCATTAATGCTAGAAAGCCAGCCTCCAGACTCATCTATCAGAGAGTCTGGAGAGCATACGTTTCCTGGTGTGAATCCAGATGTTGGAATCCTCAGAAGTATGAAATAAGTAGGATTCTTGCTTTTTGCCAGTTAGGAGTGGATATGAATTTAGCCCTTAGCACCATCAAAGGGCAAATATCGGCTCTATCAGTCTTCTTTCAGAGAGAATTGGCATCTCACTCCCTAGTTCGGACATTCATTAAGGGGGTACTGAGGATAAATCCTCCAGTTAGGACTCCCTTGTGTCCATGGGATTTGAATTTGGTATTGTCAGTGTTGCAAAAGCAACCTTTTGAACCTATTCGCCATATTCCTTTAATTATATTAAGTAGGAAGTTGGCCTTTCTGATTGCTATAGCTTCTGCTAGGAGAGTATCAGAGCTAGCAGCTCTTTCTTGTAAAGAGCCTTATCTAATTTGTCACAAGGACAAAATCGTACTACGACCCCATCCGGCTTTTCTACCTAAGGTGGTGTCGGCTTTTCACTTGAATCAAGACATTGTTCTGCCTTCCTTTTTTCCAAACCCGCGGACGGCGGGGGAAAAATTATTACACTCTCTAGATCTACTGAGAGCGGTAAAGGTGTATCTGCAAGCAACCGCTCAGATACGTAAAACAGATGTTTTGTTTATTTTACCAGATGGGCCCAGGAAGGGCCAAGCGGTATCAAAATCCACCATTTCCAGGTGGATTAGACAAGTAATTATTCAAGCTTATGGTTTAAAGAACAGGACTCCTCCTTTTCCTGTTAAGGCGCACTCTACCAGGGCGATAGGTGCTTCATGGGCAGTGCACCACCAGGCTTCGATGGCTCAGATCTGTAAAGCTGCAACTTGGTCTTCAGTCCATACATTTTCCAAATTCTATCAAATAGATGTGAAAGGACATGAGGATTCCGCCTTTGGGCGAAGTGTGCTGCAAGCAGCAGTATAGGGCTTCTGGTCCGCAAGCGGCCTGTTTTGATCTGTGTCTCCCCCCCTTCATATGAGCATTGCTCTGGGACGTCCCATTATGTAATGACTAGCTCTGTGTCCCGTGGTGTACGATAAAGAAAATAGGATTTTTATAACAGCTTACCTGTAAAATCCTTTTCTTGGAGTACACCACGGGACACAGAGGTCCCCCCCTTCTTATGGGAACCTTACTGCTTTGCTACAAAACTGAGGTACTTCCCTGATGGGAGGGGTTATATGGAGGGGAACTGTCTTCCATTGGTTGTGCCAGTGTCCAATCACCGCTGGTGACCCTTAACCCATTATGTAATGACTAGCTCTGTGTCCCGTGGTGTACTCCAAGAAAAGGATTTTACAGGTAAGCTGTTATAAAAATCCTATTTTTATTTACCCTAATACAGGGAATGCAGAAATGGACCAGAGCATTTTAAGGCTTTTTATCAATTAAAAGTGCAAGATATAGAAACCATGGCTTTAGTGGAATACAGCTTGGGGAGCAAAGAGACTGGACTTGTCGGTGTACTGTGGGTGAGCCAGAGGTACCAATTAACACTCCAAAAAACTATGTGATGTACAGCATTGTCATTTTAAAACATAAATATGTAATAGATTGATTCTGGTCCAATACCAGAAAACGATTCCCTTATTCTGCCGCTGGTTCGAATGTATGCTGATGTGAATTTGCTTGCATGCTAGCTAGAAGAAATCACGCTGGAATACAGTGATCAGCATGACCTCTTCACCACAACAGGAGGTTTGTTCTGGGTCTCAGCCCTTTAAAGACAAAGTAGCACAAGCAATCTTCACAACAAACGTGTACATATGATTGGCTGAGTCCTTATATCAGGGCTTGACAAATTTTCTTGGAATCTAGGAGCCGGCTAAAAAAGTTAGGAGCCAGGAACGCGCCCCGTCCCGCCGAGCTCGCGCACAGAAGCGAACACATACGTGAGTAGCGCCCGCATATATAAACGGTGTTCTAACCACACGTGAGGTATCGCCGCGATCGGTAGATCGAGAGCAATAATTCTTGCCCTAGACCTCCTCTGTAACTCAAAACATGCAACCTGTAGAATTTTTTAAACGTCGCCTATGGAGATTTTAAAGGGTAAAAGTTAGTCGCCATTCCACGAGCGGACGCAATTTTGAAGCGTGACATGTTTGGTATCAATTTACTCAGCGTAACATTATCTTTCACAATATTAAAAAAAAATTGGGCTAACTTTACTGTTGTCTTATTTTTTTATTAAAAAAATATGTATTTTATCCCAAAAAAGTGCGCTTGTAAGACCGCTGCGCAAATACGGTGTGACAGAAAGTATTGCAACGACCGCCATTTTATTCTCTAGGGTGTTAGAATAAAAAATATATATAATGTTTGGGGGTTCTAATTAGAGGGATGGAGATGGCAGTGAAAACAGACAGGGAAACTCCATTAGCATTGCTGTTTGTCTTGTCATACCAACGGCCACCACTAGATGGCGCTAGATCACAGAAGGAAGCATAGGCCTGCAGAAGGCCGCAAAGCCGCGGCCTCAATTACCGGCCGGCGTGGCCCGACGCGATCCCGCGGCGCGGGGCACGGAGAGACAGGATTCCCCAGCTGTGCTGCCCCAGGCGCCAGGTCGCTAATTCTAGTCGCAATGGCGACCTGGCGTCCAGGGTTTGTCGAGCCCTGCCTTTATATAGTGCTTCTTCTTTTGTGACATCTGCTTCTTTCACGTGTTAAGACATTCCACAGCTCACGGGGGCCATTTTCTTTAGTGTCGATGGGAGGGGGAGCTGGAGGAGTAAGTTGAAGGACTACACAAAACATCTGTTCCTCATTTATCTATTTTGTCCTTTTCTTCGCTCTGAGCTTCCAATCAAGGAAAAAAACTACTGTCTGGTTATATGGTTCACCCAAACACACACATGATAATACTTCAAACTTATACCCTTAGCATCAGCCCTCTAGTTCCCTATATAAACACCAATAAGCCTCTCATTGTACAAATACATCTCGGTGTGTGTGTGTGTCTGTGTCCCTTGCAGACACATTCTCAAAAAAGATGCTAATTATCCTAAATTCCTGAGGTGGGGAGCAGTGACACATGTGAGCAGCTGAACACAAGTCATTTAACACATGCTAAACTTCTAAGTCCATATTTAAGTAGATACCAGAAAGAGGAATCCTTTTATATAAAAATATTCATTTTATAAACTCCATCACAAATACATATTTAAATATTTCCATTATCCCTCATGGCCTATTTTTTGTTCAGAACCACTGGTTTATAGATAGCAAAGCTATAGTCTAAAACTGTGATCTTCAAATTGTGACCCTTTCCTTTGCCTTTTGGGGCTTTTTTTTTCCCGCTGACCCCCACAATGGGGCCCTATTTCTCCTACTGACCAAAACGATGGGACACAATTCCTCCTCCTGACACCATCGAGGGGGGCACAATTCCTCCCACTAATACCAAAGATGGGGCTCTATTGCTGCTCTCACTTACCCCACACACTAGGTTTTTTTCTGCTACCACTGACTACCAACCTTTCGGCATTTTTTGCTCTCACTCTTAACTGAATTAGGGGCTCAGATAGGAGCTAGGGAGTTTTTCACTCCCACTGGCGACAGTCTGGCTCTCCTAAAGTCTGAACAGTGACTTGGCCCTTTTGTTTAGAAAGTTCAAGGGCCCCTGGTCTAAAATTTGGACTTGCTAGTGCTATAGCGAGGCCACAGCTAGTTCTAGAAAGTATACATATTGCGCCAAGTACTGTTTTATTTTCCCCTGCAGACCATAACTGTGTTGCAAATACTGATTCACGAGCTGGCAATGCGAGAGATTTCTGTATTTCACAATCTCTTAAACTTTTAACCTGTTCAGCAGTAAATTTTGTGCTTTAATTAAATCAATTTGTCACTTTGTCTTTTGTGATTTATTGAATTTCCTGCTTTTCACAGTCTGCAGATTTTGGGAATGGCCCTAAAGGTTTCCACAATGATTCAAAAAGCAGCTTTATCTCAATGTAGAAAACCATGCTTTTGAAAATGGAAGCACTAGACCTATATTTGTATTCTGTTTGCAAATTGTTGTTAAAATAAGCTGAGTAAATTCAGTATTAGCTTAATGATGAAATCTGAACAGCATCTAAACAGACCCCATGTCTCTTCCCTGTGTTGTTATAAACTCCAGATTACTAGAATTTGGTTGAAGGGGGCTCCTGAGGATAATTAAACATGGAGTGTTGCTTAAAAATAAACAGCTATTCGCTATGTTTTTGGATTATTTTTTTAAATGGAAGAGTCCTGATGCCTATTATTTTGAATAAACATGTTACCAGACTCCTACCTTTAACTAACTGGCTCCTGCATTCTGCAAGCTTGCCCATGCTCAGGTCTGTGCCCAACCTGTTTTTTTGCATTGTACTAAAAGACACCCAGTACCTAAAACCTTCATTCAGATTGCAGGAGCTGATTTTTTTCATCCTAGTGCATGCTTGGCTAGCTGTCATATGCTGTGGTGCACAAACTAGACATCAATTTGATTTCTGCATGTGTAAACTTGGTGATACAATTTTTCCACAGAAAGACTTGTAGTTTATTAGGTTTAGGGCAGAGCTGCACGATTAATGTTAATCGTGATCTTTTTCCCTTCCCGATCTTCAAAACAGCATGTCACGGTTCTCCCTAACAAGTGCAGAGAGTTCTCACAGCTGGATAAACAAAATCCTGGCAAATAAGTGGAAACAAAGTATTTCTTCGTTCTTTTATCAGGAAAAGAACTCTGGCGTGTAGATGAAGGAAGTTTAATAATTTAAAGACCAAACCTTTTCTGACATTTGTTGCTTACAAGTAAAAAATCATTATTTTCTGCTAGAAAATTACTTGGAACACCCAAAAATTATATATTTTTTTTTAGCAGAGACCCTAGAGAATATAATGATGGTTGTTGCAATATTTTATGTCACACTCTATTTGCGCAGCAGTTTTTCAAACGCAATTTTATTTGAAAAAATACACTTTAATGAATTAAAAAAAACTAAACGGCAAAGTTAGCCCAATTTTTTGGTATAATGTGAAAGATGTTACATCGCGAGAATTGTGAGAGAATCGTGATCTTTATTCTAAGCAAAAAAATTGTGATTCTCATTTTACCCAGAATCGTGCAGCTCTAGTTTAGGGTATAAGGCCATAAAACCTCACTTGTAGCATTTCCTCATCTTTCCTTCTAAAAATCTCTAGCTTCCCGGCTGTGTTTCTGATCTTGTTTTCAAAACTTTAACTCACTGACCTGTGTCAAATATGCAGATAAGGAGGTATGGCTTCTCTTGACTTGACTAGTTGTATGCTTGCTTTGGAAAGGTTTTAGAAAATCTGTGTAAACTATTTTCAATAAGAATTGGCTCCTGCCTAGGTGTCTGACTGCAGAGTGGTAATACAGGCACTGGTCTGGGGGAGGGATTCATTATGCCAATTATATCTCTACCAAGCTACCTCATAGACTAGCTTGGAAGAAGGAACTGGACTCTGAGAACAATGACGAGGACTGGAACATAAGGACCTCCAGCATACACAAATAAATACTTAATATGAACTTCAAAGAAGCAAATTATAAAGTCTCCTCTTGTTGGTATCCGGTACCCACCAGACTCGCCATAATCCACCCTGAGACTTCTCCCTTATGTTTTAGGTGTGGCAAAATGGGTATTGTGTTCCATATTTGGTGGACTTCCCCCAAAGTAAATTCTGTCACCATGATCAATTATCTCCTAGATTGTTAGAATGGCTCTCCTAAACAAACCAATTAAAGGCTTTCCTAGCCGTTTCCTGGCGCACATCTTCTACATGCTTCTCATTGCCAATATCAATTACCAAGGCTGGAAAACTTCCCTGGTTGATAATCACTGCTGTGAAACATAAAATTACTTGTATGTAGCTTAAAGTGGGTCTAAAGGCTAAAGGATATTTACCTTTTATGCATTCTTCTTTTAGCTACAGATTCCCCCCCCCCCCCTTAAATATTGGCTGGCTTGATCACAAGTTGCAATTTGCTTATGCGTTTCATACAACTGTTTGATACATTCAGACCCAGACCCTGTCTTTTGGAATCTACTCCAACCCATCTCCAATCAGCATTCTAATTGTGTTTCTATTGCATGTCTTGACTAAAGTAGAGGAAAAACTGGATAGGCTTTCTGTCTGTATGACCTTTTTGTTAACCACTTCCGGACCGCCCGCCGCAGTTTTACGTCCTCTGTTTGAAGAGGAATACCGTTGTTATGGTGGCAGCTAGCTACCATAACCCCAGTATCCTCTTCTTCAGCGGGCGGTACGCTACAAGATAAAAGTGGTCTCTGCCGCGGATACGCCGCAAATTCACTTTTATCGGCGGTGAGAGAGGGGCCCCCCCTCCCGTTGCTCTCCGGTGCCCTCCGCCGCTTACCGGAGCCGTCGGTAGCGGCGGAGGCGATCCGGTCCTCTCCATTGCTGTGTATGGAGACGAGTGAGGGGAAGATGGCCCCCACTCATCTCCATATCACTGCAGGGCGGAAGCGACGTCAAAACATCACTTCCGCCCATACGTCTTAAAGGGACATTTTTTTGTTATTTTTTCAAATGACAATTTTTTTTATTGCATTTAAGTCCACATATGAGATCTGAGGTCTTTTTGACCCCAGATCTCATATTTAAGAGGACCTGTCATGCGTTTTTCTATTAACAAATAAATTGTAGCGCTAGTAAATAAGTGAATACAACACCCAGTGATTGAAAGTGATGCTGAATCTAAAAAATCAAATGACAATAGTCCATGTAAAATATAATAAAAAGAATGAAGAAATAGTCTTTGATGATGTGAAATCAAAACTAATTCTTGACAAATGTGTGATGATCCCAAAATCTTGACAAGGTGAAGATGACCACCACCGATAAAGAAGAGGCTTGCCAGAATCTGTGGACCCTAAAAGGCATACGTCTAGAGGGTCAAAACAAGCTTTCAGTGTATATCACTGTAAAGAATGAATCCTCTGTCAATGAATCCACCAAAGCGTCACTCACAACAAGCAAGATGGGAGGGTAAGTAGAAGCTTGGAAGATGGTGACCCAAAGATGGTAAACCGGGATGTAAACCAATGGCTTTACGGAAGTTTTGCAGACCTAGAACCTATTTGTGCACCATGAAAATATTCTCAGCAATTGTAATTACCAGGACACAATGCAACTGAGCTAATCAGGGACTCAGGGATAGTCATCTGTGCCTAAACCTGTCATGCTTTTTTCTATTACAAGGGATGTTTACATTCCTTGTAATAGGAATAAAAGTGACCCAAATTTTATTTTTTTCTTAACTGTTTTTAAATCCATAAAGTAAAATAAATAAGAAACATTTTTTTTTTTAAAGCGCACCGTCCCGTCAAGCTCACGCGCAGATGCGATTGCATACCTGAGCAGCTCCCACATATGAAAACGGTGTTCAAACAACACATGCGAGGTATCACCGTGATCGTCAGAGCGAGAGCAATAATTCTATCCCTACACCTCCTCTTTAACTCAAAACTTGCAACCTGTAGAATTTCTTAAACGTCGCCTATGGAGATTTTTAAGGGTAAAAGCTTGACGCCATTCCACGAGCGGGCGCAATTTTGAAGCGTGACATGTTGGGTATCAATTTACTCGGCGTAACATTATCTTTCACAATATAAAAAAAATTGGGCTAAATTTACTGTTGTCTTTATTTTTTAATTCAAAAAAGTAATTTTTTTCCCCAAAAAAGTGCGTTTGTAAGACCGCTGTGCAAATACTGTGTGACAAAAAGTATTGCAATGACCGCCATTTTATTCTCTAGGGCAGTGGTTCTCAACTCCAGTCCTCAGGGCCCACCAACAGGCCAGGTTTGCAAGATAACTGAAATGCATCACAGGTGATATAATTTGCTGCTATGGGATTGCAGTATTCTAGTCTGCATCTTACCAAGGTAATACTTAAAATCTGGCCTGTTAGTGGATCCTGAGGACAGGAGTTGAGAACCACTGCTCTAGGGTGTTAGAAAAAAAAAAAGTATGTTTGGGGGTTCTAAGTAATTTTCTAGCAAAAAACTTGTTTTTAACTTGTAAACACCGAGTCTGAAAAACAGGCTCGGTCCTTAAGTGGTTAAAAATCAATAGAAATCATCAAAAGAAAATATAAAAAAAATAAAAGTCAGGATTACAGAAAAAAATAGAAAAAAAAATAGACTTACTCAACTATAGTGTCATTCAGGCAGGTCAACCTCCTTGGGTGTTGTAGGACATTCAACCACATATATGCTTCTTTGATGGAAAAATCACTTTATGGTAGATCCAGTGGAACCAACTTTCACTTGTATTGGTCCAGCGATATCACTTACACATCAGACTTTTCTTGTGGACAGGAAGAGAATACTAGTGAATAACAGCACATACCCTTTATTAAGAGTTAGGCTGGCCATACACGGAGCAAGGAAATTTGCTTTATTTCGCCATAAACACAAACAGTGTTGATGTGGGAATCCCTCCTGCTGGGTCATTGTCTTCTCCCGACAGGGATTGGCAGGGGTAGCCATTACTGCCGGGGGAAGACAGTGATTATTGCTAGCGGCTTTAGCAGCCGCTGTCGATAATCGCAAGAGAATCCATCAGACTGGTTGTACTCAAGTTGATCGATTATAGTGGCAGCATTAAAAGTCCCCTTTTTTATTCTCTTTCTTTTTTTACATTCAGCGTTTCTCATTAACAGTTCTAATCTCAGCCGGTTCTTTGTGTTTATCTGCATTGTGGGTTTGTTGTGGAAGTTTTGCTTGCTACATTTTTGCGGCGGTTTCCAGCTAGACACATGTTACACAAAGTCCAATGGTAATGCATGTAAAATGTGCATACAACACACTGCACCACAAATGCACAGGTGTGAACAGAGCCTTAAAGCTGTGCTTTTATAATAAAATAAAGCAGACTGGATTACTTGATTATGCAAAAAAAAAACAACCAACTAATCCACCGCTCATAAGGGTAGTCCCCAGACCAGGACGATATTTCCTCTGAAACAATGCTTCAGAGGTACAGCCCTCCTCAGACCGGGGAATCCAACCATATACTGCAAAAGAACACACAGTGGTTGCAAACTTCTAGTGCATTACCCAAGCATTATTTTAAAGAAAAACAAAAAACAAATTGCCAATTGAATACTCACAAAGGACAGAAGTAACATGCATAACAACAATCTCTGATAGTCAACGAGTGACCAGACTGTTGGCGATGTCAGCAAGCTGACATGTTTCAGGGACGCTTCCCCTTCCTCAGAGCACAATTACTAGGTTTATCCCTGAAGATGTTGCCAGTATGGCAGATTGCACAATATGACAAACTTAAGCCTCGTAAACACGATCGGATTTTCCAAAAACAAATGTGTGATGGCAGGGTTTTGTCAGAAAATCTGACCGTTTGTATGCTCCATCGGACAATTGTTGTCGGATTTTCCGACAAATGTTAAATAGCATGCTTTCAAATTGTCCAACAACAAATGTGTGATGTTGGATTATCCGATCGTGTGTGCACAAGTCCGTCGGGAAAAAATCCAAAGTACAAACACGCATGCTCAGAAGCAATGCTAACCATAGGACAACATTAGCAGAAGTTGCCCAAAGAGTGGCGCTAAAGAGCTGAAAAAACACGTAGTTTCGTATTTGTTGGCTGACAACGTTTTGCCGTCTGTATGCATACCAAGTTCACGGCCAATGCCCTTCGCACAAAATTCCACGGATTTGTCCGATGGAAATCTGATTGCGTGTACGAGGCTTTAAATAAAAATCAAAAAATTCTTGGATAATTCTTCATGTGCAAAAAAACTAACGGCTAGCACTAAAATTCTTGATACAGAATTCAAGCAAATATAAAATCCAAATAACCTAAAGAATCCAATAAAGACAGACCATATGCAATGTGCAGTAAGAATTACCTTGAAATTAAACATAGAACATTTAAGTAACTAGTTAACATTTCAACCAAAAATATAGTGTAAACCTCGAGCTGGATACAAAACAGAAAACATTCAGACTGCTGCACCTCTATAAATTCTGAATAATGGATCCATAAGTAGTCTAAAGCTAAAAAAGATGTGCTATCTCATAAAAAAACAAAAAAAAACTCAAGTGATTATAAGGCAATATTATGAAAACCTGTTATGCTATACTCATATAGTGCATACTAGATGTGCACTGAATGAAAAGATACAGTATATATATTTTTGCCTATGATTTTATTATATTCGACATTTTGATTAATATCATGAATTTAAATGAATGTGAATTTGTCAGTCATTATCGGAACCTTTTAGTGCAAGAACAGCTCAAGAAAAATGCATCCCTTTTAAATTCTAGGAATGCCTTCACGCTGGTCCGTTGTGCTTCCATTGTGGTGTTAAAAATCTTGCTTGCTGCATATTGGATCAGGTAAAAATCCACACCAAAAACGTACCTCCCCATTAAAATCGATTGAAAAAGAAACAAGAATGCATCAATAACGCACCTGTGTTACATTTTTGATGTGGTTTTTGAGTCACATGACCTATGAAAAACACACCATAAGCACAGTAAAATCGTGGCAAAATCTTGTGTGGTTTTGGTGCCATAATCGGCACCGTTTTCTCTATTGGCAAAATGCTTAAAACTCAATTTTCGGCCAATATTTTTCGGCCGCTGAAATTTCGGTGCATCTTTTTGTGCATACTATCAGCTATAAACAATATGAAAAAATGTCATATATGTTCTACCTTATATAAATGTACAATTTAAGCAAATTTTTAAAAGAATTCATCAAAAATGTACAGAAAATTCATACAATTCAACCAAAAGTTCATCAAATATAATAAAATATAAAGAAGAGCTCTTCTGAAAGTGCCGAGTGCTCAAATTACACAAAAGCGTTCCAGCGTTCCAAAGTGTTTCTCAAATGACACAGCCTCTTACCAGACTTATGCTGCAGTGCTTTGTGCTCTACTCTACAATGTGTTGGTGTGCCATTGACAATCATGACACTTTCCAACAGCTGCTGAGAACTGACCACACCCTGGTCCTCATTTCCAGTTCTTAAAATTGTGTGACTTTTAGGCTGGGTTCTCACTGATACGACATGACAGTCATACAACTTTCATCCTACTTTGCTCTGCGACATCAGTCCTACATCGGTCCTACATCCATCCGACTTGAATGAACAGGATACTACTTTGATCCGACTTTGTGATAGTCTAACTTGTCCTTTTGACCAATCAAAACAATCCCAGAGTGAGATAAATTCCTTTTACTGCTGCTGTAATCACCATGTCGGATGTCAAAAGTCGGATGGTAAGGACAAGGATCCTACTTTGATCCGACTTCAATGATATTCAATGGGCTGAAGTAGGATCAAAGTCGGACCAAAGTACTACAGGGAGCATTTTCAAAGTCTGACCGACTTGTGTCGGACCAGTTAAGACGGCTCCCATAGGGAAACATTGATTTTCACACGTCATGCGACATGGGCTCCCAATGTCGGAGCGTTTGTCGTACCAGTGTGAACCCAGCCTAAGGCCGGATTCACACTGGTGCGACAAACGCTCAATGTTTCCCTATGGGAGCCATCTTAACTGGTCCGACACATGTCGGTCTGACTTTTAAAATGCTTCCTGTACTACTTTGGTCCAACTTTGATCCTACTTCAGCCCATTGAATATCATTGAAGTCGGATCAAAGTCGGAATGCCGTCTTGCATGATCCGACTTTGGCATGCGACTTGTGCTCTGCTGATCTTGAGGGGGAACTCCACGCCAAATTTTAAATAAAAAACCGGCATGGGTTCCCCCTCCAAGAGGCATACCAGGCCCTTGGGTCTGGTATGGATTTTAGGGGAACCCCCTACACTGAAAAAACAGTGTGGGGGTCCCTCCAAAATCCATACCAGACCCTTATCCGAGCACGCAGCCCAGCAGGTCAGAAAAGGGGGTGGGGACGAGCGAGCGCCCTCCCCTCCTAAACCGTATCAGGCCGCATGCCGTCAACATGGGGGGTGGGTGCTTTGGGGCAGAGGGGCGCCCTGCGCCCCCCCACCCTAAAGCACCTTGTCCCCATGTTGATGAGGACATGGGCCTCTTCCCGACAACCCTGGCCGCTGGTTGTCGGGGTCTGCAGGCGGGGGGCTTATCGGAATGCGGGAGCCCTCTTTAATAAGGGGCCCCCAGATCCCGGCCCCCCACCCTATGTGAATGAGTATGGGGTACATCATACCCCTACCCATTCACCTGGGGGGAAAAAGCGTCAATAAAAAAAACACTAGACGGGTTTTTAAAGTAATTTATTAGGCAGCTCCGGGGGTCTTCTTCCGACTTCGGGGGTCTTCTGCCGACTTCTCCGCTCTCTCCCTCCTCTTCTCCCGGTCTCCGGTTCTTTTCCCGCTCTCCGGTATCTTCTGCCGGGCTCCTCCACTATCTTCTGCTCTTTTGCCGCTCTTTTGCTATCGTTGGACCGGTCTTCTCCGCCGTCTTCTTCCCTCTTCTCTTCTTCCGATGTTGACACAACGCGCTCTCCCGCTGTAATGCTGTGTGCGCAACGACTTATATAGGCATGGGGCATGGTCACCGGGTGATGTCACCAGTTGACCCCGCCCCTTATGATGTCACAGTCCCATCATGCCCCGGGGCTGTGACGTCATAAGGGGCGGAGACCCCGACAACTAACGGCCAGGGTTGTCGGTAAGAGGCCCTTGTTCTCATCAACATGGGGACGTGCTTTGGGGTGGGGGGCCGCAGGGCGCCCCCCTGCCCCAAAGCACCCACCCCCCCTATGTTGAGGGCATGCGGCCTGGTAAAGTTCAGGAGGGGCGGGGGGCACTCGCTCGTCCCCACCCCCTTTCCTGACCGGTCGGGCTGCGTGCTCGGATAAGGGTCTGGTATGGATTTTGGGGGGACACCCACACAGTTTTTTCGGCGTAGGGGGTTCCCCTTAAAATCCATACCAGACCCAAGGGCCTGGTATGCTCTTGGAGGGGGAACCCATGCTGTTTTTTATTTAAAATTTGGCACGGAGTTCCCTCTCGAGATTCATACTAAACATAGTGCCTGGTATTGGCAGGGATCCAAGTCGGATCCCCGTTCATTGAAGTTGGACGCGTCTCTGACTTCATGTCGCAGGGCAATGTCGGATCCAAAGTAGGACAAGTGTCGTACCAGTGTGAACCCAGCCTTGGGCCATGGGGGCCCTCATTTGTGATTTTCTAAGGTGTGTTTTTTTTTTTATTAAACTGCATTGGGACGCTCTTAGACAATTTTTTTAAATTGAATAGTACGAAGCTAAGTTCTGTTTTAATTAGCCTGTTTCTGCTTGCTTGCTTATAAACTAAGCTGGAAAATGTAATGCTTGCATTCCTATGCTCATTAATTCTGGTGCAATCTGTAAAATGATCTGATTGGTAAAGGCTGAACAGATATTTTCCCCAGTTTTTATAAATGAGGCCCATTTGTGAGGCAGTTTGCATAGATATGCTTGAAAACGGATTGGATCACACTTCCAGCAGATCAAGGTGTATTTCTACAGCTGCAATAAAACCAATCTGTTTTTAGTTGTAATGAATGGTAAGCCAGCAGCACAACACATATCTCTTCCTATTATGATGTAGGATTCTTATATATTTTTTCAATTTAATCTCAAAAGTGCTCACTAAGCTGCTGTAAAAATGGAGTCCTCTTTCAACACTGACCCACGCTATAAATCGCTGGCTCCGGGACAGCGGCTCGTAGTCTATTTACACATTTAGAAGCCGAAACAGTTTAATTGCTCTAATTTGAACACTTCACGGTTTTGTGTAATGTGTTTCCGTTAATGCTGTAATTTCTGCTGGCACTACATCATTATGTAAAATAGTCCAAATCAGCTAGATATAATTTTGTAAAGAATCACTTGGCTAAATGAGCCCGGTGTGACGTGTATGTTAGACGATAGTGGCTTGCATTCGTTTGTATGTTTTTTGTTAAACAAAAATCCAATGAAATGATACATAAATAGATAACATCACAATGTTTTATATAATCTGTTTTTCTTTATTGTACATTACAGGACACCGAGCGACCATATTAATCCTTACATAATGGGTTATGCCGCACCTATAGGTGAATAGACATTGGAAAAAAATATATAACTTCTCCCATACAGGAAGTGCAGTAGTCTGATTTTTTTCTGTTTTGTATTTTTGTGCAAGGTTTGCACTATACATTTGGTTTAAATGTTCAGTTTTTTCACCAGTGTCTGAAAGTGATGGCCACAGGTGTGCAGCTCTCTGCACGGACACAGTCGTGCTCAAAATGGTTCCAGTAGGGATCAAGAGTTTGGTGCTTTCCGGATCCATTCCTACATCTAAAATGCTCAGATAGAGGTGGTACCTGGACCCCTCTGTGGAAAAGGTTGATATGCCCGTTTTCTTTTTCGTACATCACGGGACACAGAGCGACATAGTCATTACTAATGGGTTATATAGTTACCGTCAGGTGCTGGCACTGGCAACTTCCAAAACCGGAAGTACCCTCCCCTATATAAGCCCCTCCCATCCGGGAGCACCTCAGTTTTTTGCCAGTGTCTAAGGTGTTGGCCAAGAAGAAACATGTGTTTTTCACTGAGCTTGCGTACAGGTTCTTTTGGGCCTCAGTAAGCTATTCCGGATCCGACCAAAAAAGCTTCATAGCTAAACGGTCGGTACCCGGGCCTTGCAGAGAAGAGCAAGGTTCTGCCTGTAATGCTTCTCTTAGGAGAGCTGGACCCTGGGATCCAGAGCTCTGGTCATACCCACGACCAAGATGTTTTCTGTGCAGGGTGCTATACAGGTCCAGGGGAGTGGAATCCTTGGGAACCCGGTCCCTGAAGGTTTGATTACAATGCCTGCCGTGATAGGTGAAGTTTGGGCTTTTGTGGACCAAACAAAGTCCTGCGGCGGGGAACAGGTAAGTGGGGGCCCCCAGGAACTTGGTTCTATTGGGGGACCCCCAAGCCTAATTTGTCTTTCTGTCTGTTACCTAATGGTATTCCCGCTAATATCTGTGCATGCCTGTAACTACTAAAAAAATGTAATAATTTTTAATAGTGGTCAAGAAAAAAAAAAAAAAAAAAAGAATGTTTTTTTATATATGTTTAGTATATTAAACTGCGGTGCCTGTGTTTGTCCACTAGAGGCCGCTGTGGAATGTTTTTCTTGTCATATGGACTAGTTTCTTCTCAGAGAGCAAAGTCCAGGCAGCTGGTGAGTTCTCCTACAGGAAACTGTTTCCTCTGCCATGTTGCAGTGTTCGTCTATCCCCCGGCCTGCGGCAAAAGGGGCCCTGGCTCCTGTCCCTGGTTTCCATGTTTGAAAATTAGCGCCGAGGCGCACGTGGCCGCGCGCGTGCACGCGCCTCTATATATAGAGGTGGCCGGAAAAAGGGGCGGGGCCTGGGGGATGACGCTCTGTGCGCGCCGCAGCGCTTCTGCGCATGTGCGGGCGTCCCAGCAGGTTTTAAAAAGCCACATTATTGCAGTAAGCTGGCTATGAAGTACAGAGACAGAGCTGACAACATTTAAAGGCATACAGCAAGCGGTTGATACAGGCATCCCCTAGAAAGGCACATTAGTAGACACCAACTGTTTATTATAGCAGCATTTATGCTAGACTATTATCAGTAACTGGTGTATTTTCGGCTGGAATACCTCAGCTTTGTGGCTTAGGAATATGCCGTCTAAAAACTCCGGGACTAGAAATTCCAGGAGGAATAGGGGGTCTCCATCGGGCTCTGAGGATCTTGGGCATGCTTTGGCTGCACCAGTCTCCCCTGAAGAATCAGAGGTTAGTGACCGTAGGGCACCCCCAGGAGTACCTGGTACTGTGGCTGTCCCCAGTTCACCTGCTCCTGTGTATGTAACAGAGGAGGTTTTTTCCTCAGCTCTGGGAGGGCTGGAAGAGAGATTGTCAGCACTAATTGCTGCTTCCCTGTCACAGGAGAAAAGTGCTCGATCTCCGTCTCCTCCCTCAGAGTGCCTGTTAACAGAGCAACAGTCCCATACAGAGGTCGACCTACCTGAGGGGGATCAGGATGAGGTTGATTCAGTTGTAGAGGAATCAACAGTGGAGGAGCCGTTCTCAGCATCACATGCTGAGAGGTTATGGGTTCAGTCCCTGACTAATATGGTCCGATCAGCATTTAAAATGCCACTTGCGGAGCCATCCTCCTCTTCTGTCTCCTCGTTGGGGTCGCTAAAAGCTCCCCAGACTGTTTGTTCTTTCCCGATCCATCCTTTATTGGAGGGGCTCATTTACCAGGATTGGGAGCATCCTGACAAAATATTTACTCCCCCCAAGAGATTTCCGGTGGTCTATCCTATGGAGGATAAGTTCGTCAGAAAATGGAAGGTCCCTACAGTGGACGCAGCCATCTCTTGTGTGAATAAATCACTGACATGTCCGGTGGAAAATTGTCCAAATGTTCAAGGACCCAATAGATAAAAAATTGGAGTCCTTATTGAAATCTGCTTTTTCTACAGCAGGATTGGTGACACAACCAGCAGTGGCAGCTATAGGGGTCTGCCAAGCAGTGAAGGATCAGTTGAAACAGGTCTTAAGGGACGTGCCAGATCAGCAGGCGCTTGCTCTAGCTGATCTACCTAGAGCCTTATGCTTTGCGGTGGACGCTATAAAGGATTCAATCCATCAGGCCTCCCGCCTTACGCTGTCTGTAGTACATATGCGCAGGCTTCTATGGCTCAAAAACTGGTCTGCTGAAGCTCCCTGTAAAAAATTGCTGGTCAGCTTCCCATTTCATGGGGAGCGTTTATTCGGGGAAGACCTGGACAAGTATATCCAGAGAATTTCCAGCGGTAAAAGTACACTCTTGCCGGTCAAAAATAGAGTTAGAGGTCCCTCTTTTAAGAGGCCGGCTTCTCCAGTCCCTAGGACATCGGCTGTGAAACAGTTCCGACGGCCTCCCCGGTCAAATCCCGGAGGTAAAAATCAGGGACAGTTGCAGGGTAACAAGAAGCCCTGGAGCAGGAGAGGTACAAAACCTCCCCCAAAGTCAAATGCATGAAGGGTTGCCCCCACCCAATCGGGTGGGGGGAAGACTTCAGTTGTTCACAGAAACCTGGCGGGACACGATCCGAGACAGATGGGTGCTCTCCGCAGTAAATCTGGGATACAAATTGGAGTTAAAAAACTCCCCTCCTTCCCGCTTTATAAGGTCGAACGTGCCAAGGGATCCCCAGAAGAGAGGATCCCTCCTGTTGGCACTGGAACAATTATTGCTTCAAGCAGTAATTATAGAGGTCCCCCTGGAAGAATGGGGGTTCGGGTTTTACTCAAACCTCTTTACAGTTCCGAAGCCAAACGGGGACGTGAGGCCCATATTAAATCTAAAAGGGCTAAACAAATTCCTGCATATCAGGACTTTCCGGATGGAGTCGATCCGATCGGTAGCCACTGCCCTACAAGGGGAGGAATGGTTAGCCTCGATCGACATCAAAGATGCGTATTTGCACATCCCCATCTTTCCAGCCCACCAAAAATTTCTACGCTTTGCGATAGAAGGGCGCCATTTTCAGTTCAGAGCCTTACCCTTCAGTCTGGCCACAGCACCAAGAGTGTTCACAAAAATTCTGGCCCCATTATTGGCCAATCTAAGAACACGAGGTGTAACGATAATGGCATATCTAGACGACTTGTTGCTGATAGACCACTCAGTGGAAAAACTAGAAGTGGTTGTTCACGAGACAATCAAGTATCTGGAATATCACGGTTGGATTATCAACCGAGACAAGTCAGCCCTAGAACCAGTCAAAAGTCTGGAATACTTGGGGCTAAGGCTGGATTCAGACCAGAGAAAAATTTTCTTGCCTCAAGAAAAGGGGTCGTCTTTGAGAGATTTGATCCACTTAGTGGGTTCAAAAAGACAGCCATCCATACGCCTGTGCATGAGGCTGCTGGGAAAAATGGTGGCATCATTCGAAGCAGTACCCTACGGTCAATTCCATTCAAGGAAGTTGCAAAGGGCCATACTGTCAGCCTGGAACAAAAAAGTTCAGGCTCTGGACGTACCAATGTCCTTGTCCCCTTCCGTTCGCAGAAGCCTCCGTTGGTGGTTGGTTCCCCGGAATCTGGAAAGAGGGAAATCCTTCAGTCCGATTTCCTGGAAGGTGGTCACTACAGATGCCAGCCTTTTAGGCTGGGGAGCAGTACTGGAGCAATGGTCTCTCCAGGGCAGATGGTCGGATGCGGAAAAGGCCCTGCCCATCAATCTCTTAGAGATACGAGCAGCCCGGTATGCCCTAGTAGCATGGACATCCAAACTCCAAGGGTCCCCTGTCAGAGTTCAGTCAGACAATGCCACAGCAGTGGCATATATCAATCGTCAGGGGGGCACCAGGAGTCGTGCAGCCCAAAGGGAAGTAAATTACATCCTGAGATGGGCAGAAAGATATGTCCCAGCCATATCTGCGGTATTCATTCCAGGGGTGGAGAATTGGAAGGCGGACTTTCTAAGTCGCCAACAATTATGCCCAGGGGAATGGTCCCTTCATCCCGAGGTTTTCCGGACAATATGTCAGCGGTGGGGAACACCGGATGTAGATCTGCTAGCATCCAGGTTCAACACGAAAGTGGACAGGTTTGTCTCTTGGACAAGGGATCCCCTAGCGTGCGGCTCGGATGCCCTAGTGTTCCCTTGGGATCAGTTCAAGCTGATATATGCATTCCCACCGCCACAATTGTTACCTCGATTACTCCGCAGAATCAGGGTAGAAAAGAAACCAGTGATTCTGGTGGCTCCAGCGTGGCCCCGAAGAGCATGGTACGCGGAGATCGTAAAAATGTCTGTGGGGAGTCCTTGGACCCTCCCACATCGTCCGGACCTGCTTTCGCAGGGACCAATATACCACCCTTCCTTACCAGCCCTAGGTTTGACGGCCTGGCTATTGAAGCCCACATTCTAAAAAAGAGAGGGCTCTCTAATGCTGTGGTGTCTACCATGATCAATGCCAGGAAACCGGTATCCAGGCAGATCTACTATAGAATCTGGAAGGCGTACATCGCCTGGTGTGAAGCCAAGAAATGGCATCCACGTAAATACGTAATAGGTAGAATTCTGGACTTCCTACAATGGGCTGTAGATAGGAAGCTTGCCTTGAGTACTATCAAAGGTCAGATTTCGGCCTTGTCAATATTTTTTCAAAGGCCCTTGGCTTCGCATTCACTAGTCAAAGCCTTTATACAAGGAGTGATGCGTATTAGTCCTCCGGTTAGTATTCCCATATGTCCATGGGATCTAAACTTGGTTCTGTCGGTTCTACAGAAACAACCATTTGAACCATTACAGCATATTTCCTTGGTGCTTCTCACCAGGAAATTGATTTTTCTAGTAGCCATTTGTTCGGCTAAAAGAGTATCGGAATTAGCAGCTATGTCCTGTAAGGAGCCATATCTGGTTATCCATAAGGACAGAGTAGTGTTACGTCCTCATCCAGCCTTTCTTCCTAAGGTGGTATCGAGGTTTCATTTGAACCAAGATGTGGTTCTTCCTTCTTTTTTCCCCAAACCTACTTCGGTAGAGGAAAAGTTATTGCATTCTTTGGATGTAGTAAGAGCAGTTAAAGCTTATCTAAAAGCCACTGCTCAGATTCGCAGAACGGATACTTTGTTTATACTGCCGGAAGGCCCCAGAAAGGGTCAGGCAGCGTCAAAATCTACTTTAGCCAAGTGGATTCGACAGGTCATTATGCAAGCTTATGGCTTGAGAAGGAGACCGCCTCCGTTCGAAGTTAGAGCGCACTCCACGAGAGCAGTTGGAACTTCATGGGCAGTGCATCACCAGGCCTCCCTGGCTCAAATCTGTAAGGCCGCAACATGGTCTTCAGTACACACGTTTACTAGGTTCTACCAGGTGGACGTTAGAAGTCAGGAGGATGTCGCCTTTGGGCGCAGTGTGTTGCAGGCCGCAAAAGATCCTCATGTCTGATAGCGCTCAGCTTATATATGGTGTATCCCCCCCCTCATTTGGCATTGCTTTAGGACATCCCATTAGTAATGACTATGTCGCTCTGTGTCCCGTGATGTACGAAAAAGAAAATAGGATTTTTATAACAGCTTGCCTGTAAAATCCTTTTCTTGGAGTACATCACGGGACACAGAGCTCCCGCCCCTCTTTGGGGACACTTATTGCTTTGCTACAAAACTGAGGTGCTCCCGGATGGGAGGGGCTTATATAGGGGAGGGTACTTCCGGTTTTGGAAGTTGCCAGTGCCAGCACCTGACGGTAACTATATAACCCATTAGTAATGACTATGTCGCTCTGTGTCCCGTGATGTACTCCAAGAAAAGGATTTTACAGGCAAGCTGTTATAAAAATCCTATTTTTTACCTGTAACACGAACATTCGAATCCTGCATATACGGAACCCTGTGCAGTAGTAACTGCTATACAGGTCCAAGGTAGTGAACTCCAAGAAAAGGGGATCGAATCCCTAAAGGTCCTGAGTGACATTGCCTGCTGTGATGGGTGAAGGTTGGATCTGGACTTTCCAGGTCAAAACTTGCAGCAAGATTGGCAAGTCCCTGATAGCCTTGGTCCCAGTTTTTTCACCCATAGTGTGTTGTATGCTACTGGTCCTTCCTATGTGTTCAACTAGATGTTGGTGTTTGACGGAGGAAAGTCGTCCGTACCTTCCTCAGGTGCCTTTAGAGGGTAGTATGGTGTATGTCTGAATTTGCTAGCTGTGCCGATCTGTGATAGGGTTTTACTTGCTGGTGTTTGACTGCAGGAAGTATACCTGGGCATTCTGGCCTATGAGATACGTTTTTATAGTGTGGCCTGTGTACAGGTTGTGGGGCACTTTTTCGAGGTGCAGGCACACACAACGCATGTGATGTCACAAAAGGGGACTGAGTGGCAATGTTGAATGTAAGAGACAGCCAGCATGTGTTGCAGTCCTTGCTGTTAGGTACATGTAAGTACACCTGTGGAGGAAGGCGCACTGCTAGCTTGGGGTAGAAATTTCCTGTGGTAAGCTTACACTTCTTTTGCTGTTCAAGTGTCCTTTCAGCTGATTGGGACTGCCAGTTTTTCTGGCGCAGGTCCCAGGTTTATTTGTCTAAAGTCTTCCAAAAAGCAGGGAGGTGGAAGCACAGCTATGAAAGGCGAGTGGGTGCCACTTCAGGTCTGGAGAACACTGGACATAGCCCCGCTGGTTTATGCCTTACAGGCTAGGGGTGAAGGATAGTTCAGAGCCCCTACGCTTGTCTGGTTGTATGGCTGCTTCAGGGACAACATAGCTGACTTGGGCTGGGTTGTTGCGTCTATAGGGCATGACAATAAAGAGCATAGGTGATCCCCCTCTCTGGTATACCCTCCCCTCTCCCCCTCTCCTGTTATAGAAGAGGAATGGGTGGACGTGGATGATTAGGTAGATGAGACGGAGCTTGAAAAGGGACAGACGATGGGTACCCTATTGGGGGAGTCTGAATTTTAATAGGTTCATATTGTCTCTCAGGCTCTGAGAGTCTTGGTGATTTCTCTGTCAGAGATTGTTCACACTGATTTAATTTTTCTCACCCTCCTGCAGTGCACATTACTAGACCTTAAAGTGGATGTAAAGCCACTCTCATCCTTTCTAAACTACTGCCATAGTGCTGATCTATAAGGATATAGATGCCTCCTGCATGTATCCTTATCTGTCAAATGTCTCCCCTCTGTCTGTTATAAGAACTGAAAAAACTGCAGATTCTGTGGGTGGATCTGTTGTCTGGAGCTCAGTGGGTGCAGTCGTGATGTCGGTAGACTCCCCGCCCACCTCTTCACTCCCCTTGTTAACATGCATTTTCTCCTGTGTATTCCTTCTGCTATGATCACTAACATCCAGTCAAAATCCATAAAAGTAACCACATGACTTCAGAAAAGGAGTGGGGGTGGGAATTAAAAAATAATGCCTGTCTAAAGCTAGTGCACAAGATGTGTAAATAACCCGTCACTCAAAGCAAGGGGGCGGAATAACAGTAACTCTGTCCGTTTTTAGCTCACTAAACAATTAAAGAGGATTGCTCAGAGCTGGATTAACTTTGTGGCAAGACCTGGCACAAATGATAGGAAATCTTCTACACTACATTGTGACAGCAAAAAATAAATAAATACATTTCAGGTTTACATCCACTTTAAGAACTACGATTGTTCTATGTACTCCTGGTTCGGTAGGATCAATATCCTAAAAATGGATATTGTGCCTTGCTTTCTTTCTTTCAAGCTTTGCCCACTGTGGTCCCACGCTCCTTTTTTGCTACTCTGTAATCTGCCTTTACAAGGTTCATATGGGGCCGTGGCAGACCCAGATGGCACATGAAGAGCATGTCCTTTCCTAAAGCATGAGGAGGAGGGGGTGCTGCTGAAATTATATTATTACCATGCTGCAGCAGGCAGTCCCTATGAGGTTGGGAAACTGGTTCCATCATTCTCGCACAAAGCAATGGGTTGCCTTCAAGCAGCTGATTGCTCCCTATGATCTCCATGCGCTCCCCTGGGTTGACCGTGCCTCTTGAGGCCTCTCCTCCTCTCTGCCTCACCTCACTTCTTACCATGTGGAAAAAACTAGTGTCCCACCTGGCGCTCTCGAGTGGGCCCAATAACCCTCCCAATTTGGAAGTGGGCCTGTCGGTGGTGGCTGTGTCTCCCTCCCCTCGTAAGCAGTGCTTTGGGACATCCCGTTAAGGATTAAAATAATAAAGTTTTATTTTTACTTACGGTACCTGTAAAATAAATTTCTTCGAATACATCACGGAACACAGAGGTCCTGCCCTTCTGTGGGGTATGCATAGGGTTGCCACCTTTTCTTTAACTCAAATCCAAACACTTTAGCGGTGTACAGCAATTTTTTAAATAGTATAAACTATACATATATTTTGCAATTAAATAACATTTCTACTCATATGATGTTAATCACTAGAGTTCCCCTTTTACGTCAGAGTCCACAGAGTTCCCCCACACTGTAGGGGGGGGCGGGGCTCTGCAGATTCAGATGTAAGGGATAACTCTGGAGATTCTAACATAAGGGATGCTCTGGGAACCCTGATTTAGGGTGCCACAGACAGCTGGCAACCCTAGGTATGCATTGCTTGTTACAAAACTGATAGCACTTCCTGTATGGGAGGGATTATATAGGATAGAGCTGACTGTCTTTTGATTTTGTCAGTGTCCATTCACCTATAGGTGTCGCATAATCCATTAAGAAAGGATTAATATGTTTGCTTCGTGACCCATGAGTGTCTCCAAGAAATGGATTTTACAGGTAAGTACAAAATTCAGTTTTTTGGAGAAAATATCAGGTGAGGTTAGACTGTTTGTTTTTTGTCTGAGTTTTTAAGCTAACCATGTGGCCACGTTAAGGGCCAACTTCATCCAAAACTGTTTTAGTTTTTCCAGTCAGTAAAAGAGATGGTCTCTCGGGTTCTTATTCCTGTCCACGTCCCCAGGACTGAGACAAGGGGTGGGCAGGAAGGGCGGCTGCCCTGGGTGCAATGGTTTATTTGCAGGGATAGGGGCGCCCTGTGCCAGATGCTTCTGTTACAAGACTGAAAGAAGTAGTGACAGTGAAATCACTGCTAAGCCTAGGGGGAGGGGGTGCAGTTAGGCATCTTTGCCCTGGGCCTGGATGACCTTGTCCTGGGGATGCAAATCCCCCATAGGTAAATGTGCTTCCTGTTCACCGAAAGAGTGTAAAAAAAAGACCAAGGAATGAGAGGATATCTCTCTCTGATGGGTAAAGAGTAAGCAGCAAAATCGAATTTATTTAGTGGGTGGGAGAAGGCTTTTAACAAGTTTTTGGGTTTTTCTTGCTTTCTGTTTTTTTTACATTTTGGCCTTTTAGATTTTTCCAGTTTGCTATTTATTGGCATTATGACACACAAAGTATGTGTTTAAGTTTCGCAGGGTCTTCAGATAGCAATGTGCTTCTTCCTGCCAACAGCAACCAGCTTCCTTGGATGCTGGTACTAGCTTTTCCTCTCCCATGTCCTGCACCCCACTTTTGGCCCATCACTGTGAGGAGTAGACTCAATGACGAATAGCAAGGCATAGGGGAGCGTGGGTAATAAACAGGGACCAAGAAATCTGTGTGTAGTGGAATACAACAGGTCTTTCAGGATCCTGGGAACTTAATCCTGTTAGCCATTGTCCTGTGGAGATGTTGGCATGGTACATTTGTTATAAGGTGGCCTTGCAGGCTTGGATATAATTACAACAAATAGAGAATTGAAATCAATTTAGAATGTAGAGAACATATAAAAACACATGTCTCCCATTTAATTTCAGCCTGTGAACTTCACTTTGAAAACACCAAGATCCCTGTAGATAACGTCATTGGTGAGGTTGGCGGAGGTTTTAAGGTATGGTGTGATCCCTGCAAATGATGCGTGTTTTTATTAGTTCTGTTCTCGCACAAATTACATTTCTGCACTGTCTCCCTGTCCTTACTATTCATTTGTATGAGTGCCTTCTAAATAATCTTCATGCCTTGTAATCCAGATTAAATCATTTCTGAGAGGTGATTGTATACGAGTGACATGTGCAATGCAACTGACCATTCCACTCTTGTTGAAAGATTTTGAAGATGTTTTTGTCTTGTAGAATCTTGTTAATAAGAGATGTCTGATTTTCAGGTTGCCATGAACATTCTGAACAGTGGGAGATTCAGCATGGGTAGTGCCTCTGCTGGAATGATAAAGAAATTAATTGGTAGGTATAGGAGGCTGATAAAGCATTCCTTCATGCATCATGGTTAAAGAGATGTTACTACTGTTAAAGATATTATTACAATTTATAAATAAGGTATTAAAAAGAGATGAAGGGGAAAATGCAGCATAAAAGCATACTTCTATTTGACACACAGATGTTAAAAATAAAAAATAAAACGGTATGAACACATGTTAACAATGAAAATTCTGAATTCAGTCTTTGTACACTGCTATACACTCTTACATATGTGTAGCCTACATACAGTATTTATAGCATAAATCTGCATATAAGCAGGGATTATTGGTTCACAAATATTTCAGTAGGTGTTCAGGCTGGCCATCTCCAGCAAAGTGATCTATCTCCCTCTGGCCAATCCCTAATTTTTTTGTGCAAAATGCCAAATACTTGCTTATACCCTATTTCAATGGACATACAGGGTGTATAGAAATGACCCCCCCCCCTTTAAAATCCAATTTTGCAGCCTAAAATTAAGACAGTTTTTGTTTTATCCAGCTGTAACTTACTTTACTAGTGCAACTTATCCAAGTGAAAGATATAACACCAACATGTCAGAATTATTTGTTTATTTGAAATAAAAAAACAGAATCACGGAGTTGGAAAAAGGATCATCCCTCCCAAAAATGACTTGTAAACTCAGTCAGGTGTAGCTAATCACCTTCTCATTGGCACATAAAGCCATTTAAAAACAGTCATCAACTATGGGTGGCAAGGCACTGTCAAAAGATCTCTGGGATAAAGTTGTGGACAGGCAGAAGTCAAGAGATGTATACCAAAAAATTCAAAGGCTTTATGAATGCCCAGAAGCACAGTGGAGTCTATTATTAAGAAGTGGAAGGTATTTAGTACAGTACAGACCCTCCCTGGATTAGGACGTTGCTCCTAACTGGATGAAAGAGCCAGTAGGAAACTGGTCAGAGAGGCTACCAAGATTCCCTCCACAGTTGCAGGAATTTATGACAAGTCAGTCGGGGCAGCGCGTCATCCCTACTTCCAAGTCTGGATCCGCCAGCTGCCCTGATTGAAGGCAGTCTGTGTCTCAGCGAGCTGCTGAGACGGCTGCTCCCCGCCCCTGCACTGCTCGGCGCTCCAATGAGCGCTGAGAAATAGAGCAGAAGCGATGCTGACTGACAGTCAGCATCGCTCTGCTCGGGGAGGAGTGAGAACCGAGCCATCGGCGGTGTTCGGTGGCTCGGTTCTCAGTGCAGAGACGCCTGGGGACAGATGCAGCATCAGTCTGTTGCTGCATCCACCGAGGTAAGTATGAATAGCAAAAAAAAAAGAAAAGAAACCGAGACTTCTCTTTTAAGACATAGGTTACTGTGTAATTTTGGATTAAATGTAGATGCAACCTACATCCCTTGTGGGCTGGTTTTTAGTTGAGAAATGTTTTTTAATATTAGGTTTGCTAGATTTTTCAACATCAATAAATGTATCCAAATGGGCATTGGGTGCACATTTTAAACTAGTATCCAAGACTTGTAGTTTCTCCTGTTCAACTTTACTAAGGTTGACCACTACTTCCCCTAGGCCCCATTTGCTTTTCTATGTCATGTTTAGTGGGCCTTACTGGGGAGTTGATTGCTGGCTGAACAATACAGAGGAGGAAGGCCAGAACCATTGGGAACAACAACACGACTTAGCTGTAGTGGGTGGTCATGGAAATTTGGTGAGTTTTTTTCCTGTGTGGCCTAAATGGTGGAGCACTGGAACACATCCATGGTGGATTGAAACACAGGTTGAAAGTTATTTGCACAGTCAATTTTTCAAATGTTGAAAATTGGTCATGAACTATTACAACACTCTTCAGTGTATGTATCGCACTGGAACGCTTTATTGAAGGATTTCTTGAGGACTCATTGGACACTATTACCGATTCTTTGAATAAGCACTTTATTGTTTTGCACTGATATATGATAAGAAATACATATGTTTGCTCGTTTAAGTATTGACATCAAAAGGTCAGTGCTGTGTGTGTATATATAGAGTGAAGGAGTACAACAAAATACTGACACAAGGTGTGATCCTTTTTCCAACTCATTGATTCTGTTTTTAATTTTTTTAATTTTTTTATTATGATATGTTGGTGTCATATCTTTCACTTGGATGATATAGGTTGCACTGAGTAAATACAGCTGGATAAAACAAAAACTGTCTTCATTTCAGACTACAAAATCTGATTATTTTAAAGGGGGGAAGGGGGTGATTCTTTTATATACCCACTGTATGTCCATTGAAATATGGTATAAGCAAGTATTTGGCATTTTGCACAGGAAACTAGGGATTGGCCCGAGGGAGATCACTTTGCTGGAGTTGGCCAGCCTGAACACATACTGAGATATTTGTAAACCAATAATCCCTGCCTTTATGCAGATGTCTGCTATAAATTCTGTATGTAGGCTATACTCATTGGTGGATTTATCTAAAGCAGCTGTGCATGTTCAGCAAGCATATGTGCCAAATTCGGGTAGTTCTAACCACCACAATTTTAACTAGTTCCAGATCAGCTCACGCAGATAAACTGCAGCAAAATGGCTCTCCTGGGCGAAATCCCATATGGGTACGTCCTTTCCTTTAGTGGCCGTGGTGAGGGATCATGTGCACGAGTGCCAGCATAGGGATTTGTGTGTGTTCTGTCAGGGCAGAGGAGACATATTGTTTGTTACTACTAAGTAGGAACAGCGTTTTGTCTCCTCCCCTAGTAAGTCACATTCCCAAACAGTTAGAACACACTGAGGGAACACACATTTAACCCCTTGATCGCTCCCTAGTTTTAACCCCTTCCCTGCCAGTGACATTTACACAGTAATCAGTGCATTTTTATAGCACTGATCGCTGTATAGATGTCAGTGGTCCCAAAAATGTGTCCGATCTGTCCGTCGCAATGTCGCAGTACCGCAAAAAATCACAGATCACCACCATTACTAGTAAAAAATAAATTGGAGATATTTTTATAGCAAAAAGTAAAAAAAAAATATTTATTTTTTTCAAAATTGTCGCTCTTTTTTTGTTTATAGCGCAAAAAATTAAAACCGCAAAGGTTATCAAATACCACCAAAAGAAAGCTCTATTTGTGGGGGAAAAAAGGACACAAATTTATTTTGGGTACAGCATTACATGACTGCGCAATTGTCAGTTAAAGCGACACAGTGCCAAATTGTAAAAAGTGCTCTATTCAGGAAGGGGGTAAAATCTTCTGGGGCTAAAGTGGTTAAAGAACTTGTCATGGTAGTGACAGATTCTTAAATTACCACCAGCTCGCAAAACTAGGAAACTAGCGATAATTTAGACCAGCTCTGAGCTGGTCATGTTTGCCAGTGCTCAGAGTGGGGAATGTCTGTTCTGGGAAACTGTCATGAATGACAGCTTCCCACTAGCTCCATTCAGCTGTTGCCTGGGAGATTTCCTTGGTCAAAGCTAAATGTAAACTAAGGGGTCAAGGATACTGGTGATGTCATTACCCAATAAGGCAATGGCCATATTTAAGAAATTATGTGAGTCACGGGGGGGCAAACCTAATGGGAAACTAGTAGGGCTGCAACTACCGATTATTTTCATAATCGATTAGTTGGCCGATTATTGTTTCGATTAATCGATTAACCGGTTAATAATCTTAAAAAAAAAAAAAAAAGGTGATTTTGCGGCGATTTGCATTTTTACATATTTTTTTGCCCAATTTGTTGTTGGGCAGATTAAAAAACACAAATTGCCGCAAAAATACATTAAATGCTTTCCTGCAGCTTCTCCAGTATATTGAACCAAACAAAACAAAATAGCACCGTTTTGCATTAAAAAAAAGTCCTTGCCCTTTCCAATTAAGCAGCAGCTGAAGAAAGCATGGATGTGAACGTGTCCCATAGGAAACCATGTAAATGAACTGTAGTCTGTTTCTGAAAAAAGCACCAAAAAACACAGAGGTGTGACCTAGGCCTGAGATGTTTAGTAACATAATGGGGTTAAAAAAACAAAAATTTGTAAAAAAAGAGCAAAGAATCGCTACTGTAGGGGGTTAATTTTTTACTGTGAGACAGTGAAAGTAATACTTACAGTAGCGATTTGCTCTTTTTGTACTATAAAGGGCTAGTTTTAGTTTTTTTTTAACCCCAATATGTTATAAAAATAGTAATCGATTAATTTCATAATTGATTAGTTGTCGATTAATCGATTAGTTCTTTCGGTCCTACAAACTAGTAACCAAGGCTGTAGAGTCTTTTGAGAGGGGTGGAGCCTGATGGAAAACTGAGAGACTAGTTCACTGGTAAGATAAATAATCACTTAATATTTGTACACTCGGAGAGAAAATCGGCCCACTCCCAAATAACAAGCACACTTGAAGTAGTGAAATTAGCTTTGTTAATTAATTACCTCAGCCAAATTAATGGCTACAGATGCTGCCTAAAAACAATCTCTGAAAAAGCCAGTAAAAAAGGGATTTTTATAACAGCTTACCTGTAAAATCCTTTTCTTGGAGTACATCACGGGACACAGAGCGACTTAGTCATTACTAATGGGTTATATAGTTTACCTTCAGGTGCTGGCACTGGCAACTTCCAAACCGGAAGTACCCTCCCCTATATAAGCCCCTCCCATCCGGGAGCACCTCAGTTTTGTAGCAAAGCAATAAGTGTCCCAAAAAGAGGGGTGGGAGCTCTGTGTCCCGTGATGTACTCCAAGAAAAGGATTTTACAGGTAAGCTGTTATAAAAATCCCTTTTTCTTTTTCGTACATCACGGGACACAGAGCGACTTAGTCATTACTAATGGGACGTCCCAAAGCAATGCCCAATGAGGGGAGGGATACACTATACATAAGCTGGGCGCCATCAGGCATGAGGCTCTTTTGCGGCCTGCAACACACTGCGCCCAAAGGCGACATCCTCCTGACTTCTGACGTCTACCTGGTAGAATCTAGTAAACGTGTGTACTAAGGACCATGTTGTGGCCTTACAGACTTGAGCCAGGGAGGCTTGGTGATGCACTGCCCATGAAGTTCCAACTGTTCTTGTGGAGTGCGCCCTAACTTTGAACGGAGGCGGTCTCCTTTTCAAGCCATAGGCTTGTATTATGACCTGTCGAATCCACTTGGGTAAAGTAGATTTTTGATGCTGCCTGACCCTTTCTGGGGCCTTCCGGCAGAACAAACAAAGTATCCGTTCTACGAATCTGAGCAGTGGCTTTAAGATAAGCTTTAACTGCTCTTACTACATCCAAAGAATGCAATAACTTTTCCTCTACCGAACTAGGTTTGGGGAAAAAGGAAGGAAGAACCACATCTTGGTTCAAATGGAACCTCGATACCACCTTAGGAAGAAGGCTGGATGAGGACGTAATACTACTCTGTCCTTATGGATAACCAGATATGGCTCCTTACAGGACAAGGCGGCTAATTCCGATACTCTTTTAGCCGAACAAATGGCTACTAAGAAAATCAATTTCCTGGTGAAAAGAACCAAGGAAATGTGCCGCAATGGTTCAAATGGTTGTTTCTGTAGAACCGACAGAACCAGGTTTAAGTCCCATGGACATATGGGAATACTAACCGGAGGGCTAATACGCATCACTCCTTGTATGAAAGCTTTGACTAATGAATGCAAAGCCAAGGGCCTTTGAAAAAAATATTGACAAGGCCGTCTGACCCTTGATAGTACTCAAGGCAGGCTTCCTATCTACAGCCCACTGTAGGAAGTCCAGAATCCTACCTATTACGTACTTACGTGGATGCCATTTCCTGGCCTCACACCACGTGATGTACGCCTTCTAGATCCTATAATAGATCTGCCTGGATACCGGCTTCCTGGCATTGATCATGGTAGATACCACAGGATTAGAGAGCCCTCTCTTTTTTAGAATGTGGGCTTCAATAGCCAGGCCGTCAAACCTAGGGCTGGTAAGGAAGGGTAGTATATCGGTCCTTGCGAAAGCAGGTCCGGACGATGTGGGAGGGTCCAAGGACTTCCCACTGACATTTTTACAATCTCCGCATACCATGCCCTTCGGGGCCACGCTGGAGCCACCAGAATCACTGGTTTCTTTTCTACCCTGATTCTGCGGATTAATCGCGGTGGGAATACATATATCAGCTTGAACTGATCCCAAGGGAACACTAGGGCATCCGAACCGCAAGCTAGGGGATCCTTTGTGCGAGACACAAATCTGTCCACCTTTGCGTTGAATCTGGATGCTAGCAGATCTACATCTGGTGTTCCCCACCGCTGGCATATTGCCTGGAAAACCTCGGGGTGAAGAGACCATTCCCCGGGCATAATTGCTGGCGACTTAAAAAGTCCGCTCTCCAATTTTCCACTCCTGGGATGAAAACCGCGGATATGGCTGTGACATACCTTTCTGCCCATTCCAGGATGCAATTCGCTTCCCTCTGGGCTGCACGACTCCTGGTGCCACCCTGGTGATTGATATATGCCACTGCTGTGGCATTGTCTGATTGAATTCTGACAGGTGACCCTTGGAGTTTGGATGTCCATGCTACTAGGGCATACCGGGCTGCTCGTATCTCTAAGAGATTGGTGGGCAGGGCCTTCTCTGCTTCTGACCACTTGCCCTGGAGAGACCATTGCTCCAGTACTGCCCCCCAGCCTATGAGGCTGGCATCTGTAGTGACCACCTTCCAAGAAACCGGACTGAAGGGTTTCCCTTTTTCCAGATTCTGGCACCAACCACCAATGGAGGCTCTTGCGAACGGAAGGGGACAGGGACATTGGTAAGTCTAAAGCCTGAACTTTTTTGTTCCAGGCTGACAGTATGGCCCTCTGCAAGTTCCTTGAATGGAATTGACCGTAGGGTACTGCTTCGAATGAAGCCACCATTTTTCCCAGCAGCCTTATACACAGGCGTATGGATGGTTTTTCTTTTTTGTACCCACTAAGTGGGTCAAATCTTTCAAAGACGACACCTTCTCTGGAGGTAAGAAAATCTTTCTCTGATTTGAATCCAGTCTTAGCCCCCAAGTATTCCAGGCTTTTGACTGGTTTTAGGGCTGACTTGTCTCGGTTGATAATGCAACCGTGAGATTCCAGATACTTGATTATCTTGTGAACGACCACTTCTAGTTTTTTTCACTGAGTGGTCTATCAGCAACAAGTCGTCTAGATATGCCATTATCGTTACACCTTGTGTTCCTAGTTTGGCCAATCGTAGGGCCAGAATTTTTGTGAACACTCGTGGTGCTGTGGCCAGACCGAAAGGTAAGGCCCTGAACTGAAAATGGCGCCCTTCTACTGCAAAGCGTAGAAATTTCTGGTGGGCCGGACAGATGGGAATATGCAAATAAGCATCCCTTATGTCGATCGAGGCTAACCATTCCTGCCCTTGTAGGGCGGTGGCCACCGATCGGATCGACTCCATCCGAAAAAGTCCTGATATGTAGGAACTTGTTTAGCCCTTTTATATTTAATATGGACCTCATGTCCCCATTTGGTTTGGGGACTGTGACAAGGTTTGAGTAAAACCCGAACCCGTTTTCTTCCAAGGGAACCTTCATGATTACCCATGGGGCAATAGTTGCTCTAGTGCCAGAAGGAGGGATCCACTCTTCTGGGGATCGCTTGGCACGTTTGACCTTATAAAATGGGCAGGAGGAATGTCTTTTAACTCCAGCCTGTATCCCAGACTTACTGCGGAGATCACCCATCTCTGATGGTGTCCCGCCAGGTCTCTGTGAACAACTGAAGTCTTCCCCTCACCCGATTGAGTGGGGGCAACCCTTCATGACTTGGGGGGAGGTTTTGTACCTCTCTTGACCCAGGGTTTCTTGTTACCCTGTGATTGTCCCTGATTTCTGCCCCCTGGATTTGACCGCAGAGGCCGTCGGAACTGTTTCACAGCCGATGTGCCAGGGACTGGAGAAGTAGGCCTCTTAAAAGAAGGACTTCTACCCTTGTTCTTAACCGGCAAGAGTGTACTTTTACCGGCAAAAGTTTTCTGGATATATTTGTCCAGATCATCTCCAGATAAGCGTTCTCCATGAAATGGGAAGCTAATCAGCAATTTCTTACAGGGAGCTTCAGCAGACCAGTTTTTGAGCCATAGAAGCCTACGCATATGTCTACAGACAGCGTAAAGCGGGATGCCTGTTGGATTGTATCCTTTATGGCGTCCACCGCAACACAAGGCTCTAGGTAGGTCAGCTAGGGCAAGAGCCTGCTGATCTGGTAAGTCCCTTAAGACTTGTTTCAACTGATCTTTCATTGCTTGGCAGACTCCAATCGCTGCTACTGCAGGTTGTGTCACCATGCTTGCTGTAGAGAAAGCAGATTTTAGTAAAGACTCCAATTTTTTATCTATTGGGTCCTTGAACATTGGAACATTATCTACTGGACATGTCAGTGATTTATTTACACAAGAGATGGCTGTGTCCACTGTAGGGACCCTCCATTTTTTTTTTTTTTTATGAACTTATCCTCCATGGGATAGATCACTGGAAATCTCTTGGGGGGAGTAAATATTTTACAGCATGCTCCCAATCCTGGTAAATAAACCCTTCCAATAAAGGGTGGATTGGGAAGGAACAGACAGTCTGGGGAGCTTTCAGCGACCCCAGCGAGGAGACAGTAGTGGTTGATGGTTCCGCCAGAGGCATTTAAAATGCTGCTCGGACCATGTTAGTCAGAGACTGAACCCATAATCTTTCAGCCTGAGATGCTGAGAAAGGTTCTTCCACTGTTGATTCCTCTATAACTTTATCAACCTCACCTGATCCCCTTCAGGTAGGTCAATCTCTGGGACTGTTCCTCCACTAACAGGCACTCTGCAGGAGGAGACGGAGATCGGACGCGCTTTTCCTGTGACAGGGAAGCAGCGATCAATGCTGTTAATCTCCCAATCCTCCCAGAGTTGAGGATAAAACCTCCTCTGTTATATATACAGGAGCAGGTGGACTGGGGACAGCCGCAGTACCAGGTACTCCTGCGGGGTTCCTACGGCTACTGACCTCTGAAATTTCAGGGGAGATTGGCGCAGTACAGCATGCCCAAAATCCTCAGAGCCCGACGGAGACCCCTTTCGCTTCTTGGAAGATCTATTTCCAGAGCGTCTGGACGACATATCCTATAAGCACAAAGCTGAGGTATTCCCGTCGTCATACACCAATTTTTCTGGTAATAATCTAACACAGTTGCTGCTATATACCAGCTGGTGTCCACTAAAGTGCCTTTCTATGGGGATGCCTGCATCAACCGCCTCTGTGTGCCACTGTTTGTTGCTAGCTCTGTTTGCATCCAGCTGACACTTGTACTGTGTCTTTATACAAGCTGGGACGCCTGCACATGCGCAGAAGCGCCGTGGCGCGCATCGAGCGTCATCCACCCGCCCCTTTTTTTTCATAGGAGGCGCGTGCGCCATTGGCGCCCTTTTCGAAAATCAAACAGGGACTAGGAGCCAGGGCCGTTTTTGCCGGAGGGCCTGTGCGGTGGATGAGCGCAGCAACAGGGCAGAGGAAGTGGATTCCCACAGAGAAACTTACCAACTGCCTGGATCTTTTGACTTGAGAAAACCAAAGATCCACATGACAAGAAAAATGGACCACAGCGGCCTCTAGTGGTTTAACACAGGTACCGCGGTCCTTTTTTTTTTTTTTTTCTTGACTACTATTAAAATTTTAAATTTTCAGTAGTTACAGGCATACACAGATATTAGCGGGAATACCGTTAGGTAACAGACAGAAAGACAAATTAGGCTTGGGGGTCCCCCAATAGAACCAAGTTCCTGGGGGCCCCCACTTACCTGTTCCCCGCCGCAGGACTCTGGTCCACAGAAGCCCAAACTTCACCTATCACGGCAGGCATTGTAATTAAACCTTCAGGGACCGGGTTCCCAAGGATTCCACTCCCCTGGACCTGTATAGCACCCTGCACAGACAACATCTTGGTCGTGGGTATGACCAGAGCTCTGGATCCCAGGGTCCAGCCCTCCTAAGAGAGGCATTACAGGCAAAACCTTGCTCTTCTGCTGCAAGGCCCGGGTACCGACCGTTTAGCTATGAAGCTTTTTTGGTGGGATCCGGAACAGCTTACTAAGGCCCAAAAGAACCTGTACGCAAGCCCAGTGAAAACACATGTTACTCTTTGGCCAACACCTTAGACACTGGCAAAAAACTGAGGTGCTCCCGGATGGGAGGGGCTTATATAGGGGAGGGTACTTCCGGTTTGGAAGTTGCTAGTGCCAGCACCTGAAGGTAAACTATATAACCCATTAGTAATGACTAAGTCGCTCTGTGTCCCGTGATGTACGAAAAAGAAAGTAAATTCAAACAATACAGTCAAGTAGACCCAGGCAGCGCTATGCATATAACTCTTCACATAACATGAGGAATCTGATCAATATATGCACATTCAGTATAGACCATAAAAAGCTTCTGGGTTGGTTGTCATAAAAGCTGAAGAGCAAAAACAGTCCTTAGCGATCACATATGTTGATACTGCTGACACCAGAAATAACACCTCCACACGTGCAGGGAGAAAAGAGGGGGGGGTGCAGAGAAACCCCCTCTTGAAAAAACTCTTACCAGAAAGAGCTTAATCACTGCGCATAAATCAGAGGATGTTGGACCGTCTCCATGGGTGTCTCCTTTCCCAGGTCAGTCTGTGCCAGCCACTCTAATCTCTCAGTTATTCAAATGAAAAAAAGGAGATCGGACATAGTGTAATCTAGTTTTTGACAACTTTTAATACCATTCAAAACAAACCCCCCTTTAACCACTTAACGACCGCCCACCGCCGATTTACGTCGGCAGAATGGCACCGACAGGCAGAATCACGTAGATCTACGTGATCGCCTTTGTGCAGTTGGGGGGTCCATGCGGACCCCCCTTCACTGCAGTGAGCGGCCGTTAAGTGTTCGGGAGCGATCAGGCATGAGGGGGCGGCCGCTCGATTCCGCCCCCCCCCCCCTCGCGATCGCTCCCGGCGAATGAAATTGCTTCCTCCGCCATGTGATGTAAACACAGGCTGGAGGAAGTGATGTCATCTCCCTCGCCGCGGTCTTTTCGTTCCCGGCGCCGAGGAGAGAAGACAGAGGTTAGTGCACCAACAGTCCACTGACACGTAGGTACACATAGGCACACAAATCACCCCCCAGTCACCCCCCAGGTCACCCCAAAGCCCCCAATCACAGTGTCACTGATTGCAGTGATCATTTATTTTACTGATCACTGCATTTAGTGTCATCTGTGATAGTAAAAAGTTGCAGGGCAGTTAGGATTAGGCCCCTTTAGGTCCAGGGTAGCCCCCTAACCCCCCCTAATAAAGGTTTAACCCCTTGATCACCCCCCAGGTAACCCTTTCACCCCCTAACTTCAGCGTCACTAAGCGATTGTTTTTCCGATCGCTGTATTCGTGTCGCTGGTGTTTTAGATAGGCAGTTATTTTTTTTTAGGTTCGCCGCAGGTTTTTATTAGTGTCAGGTACCCCCATATATTATTTTAACCCCCTGATTGCCCCTAGAGTTAACCCTTTCACCAGTGATCGCCGTATAAGCGTCACTGGTGTCACTGGTTAGCCAGTAAGTTATTTAGTTATTTAGGTTACCCGTCAGGTTTTTATATAGCGTCGGGTACCCCCATATTTAACCTAATAAAGGTTTTAACCCCCTGATTGCCCCTAGTTAACCCTTTCACCAGTGATCACCATATAAAGGTTACGGGTGACGCTGGTTGATTAGTTTGCTTTTTATAGCATCAGGGCACCCGCCGTATATAACCCAATAAAGGTTTAACCCCCCTGATCGCCCGGCGGGTGAGATCAATTAGGTTTTAGCGCCAGAGAGGGTCTGCGTCGCCCCAGGCAGTGTTAGGTTAGTGCCAGTAACGCTAACACCCACGCGCAAAGCATACACCCCCCTTAGTGGTATAGTATCTGATCAGATCTATACTAGCATCCCCAGCGGTTTAGGGTTCCCAAAAACGCAGTGTTAGCGGGATCAGCCCAGATACCTGCTAGCGCCTGCGTTTAGCCCCTCCGCCCAGCCCAGCCCACCCAAGTGCAGTATCGATCGATCACTGTCACTTACCAAACACAACACACATAACTGCAGCGTTCGCAGAGACAGGCCTGATCCCTGCGATCGCTAACAGTTTTTTTGTAGCGTTTGATATATTTGCTGACGACAGTCAGGTGCTTTTTTTCCTGTGAATCTTACTAGTGTACCCCTAAATTTAGAGCCCAAAATGGCAAGACGAAGGTACACTAGTAAAGAGGCCTACGAGATTCTGAGCATGACAGATAGTGAAGAGGAGGTCACGTATCTGTCAGATTCAGGCTCAGAATATCTTCCCGTAGAAGACAGTGACGTCAGCGGCCCCACGTCAGATAGCTCTGACGACGAAGTTGAGGTCCCTGCTAAGGTCAGGTGTACCCGATCCCGATCTTCTGAGGTTGTTGAGGAGCAAGAACCGCAGGTCTCTCGTATCATGGAGCAGAGTAGTACTAGCGCCGCTATTCCTTCTGGTGAACTGGCAAGCACCAGCGGCCTAGTACAGCCTGGACGTACATCCAGCACTGCAGTAACACTTGGTGACGTGGCGAGTCCCATAAGTGCAGTTCAAGCTGGCGAGGTGGCAAGCACAAGTAGTGTCCCGCTGCCACCAAGAAGACAAAGGCAGGCCCGTCGTGCCCATACTGCCCTTCCTGCAGAATTCGCCTATCCTGATTGGGTCCCCACCACTTCTGCAGAACCCGTACTTCCCCCATTCACTGCCCAACCCGGTATTCAGGTGGAAACAGCTGATTTTATTCCAATTGATTTTTATTCGCTGTTTTTCACGGAAGATCTCTATAGATCTATTGTGGACCAGAGTAATTTATATGCTGGTCAATTTATCGCCGCTAACCCCCAGTTGCCTAAAATTGCCAGAAATTGGAAACCAATTACGGTTTCCGAATTTAAGACCTTTCTGGGCCTTTCCCTCAACATGGGCACACATAAATTTCCGTCATTGCTTGCTTATTGGTCCACGCACCCAATTGACCACATGCCCGTGTTCTCTGCCTCCATGTCCAGGGCACGATACGAGCAGATTTTGCGGTTCATGCACTTCAACGACAATGAACTTTGTCGTCCACGTGGGGACCCTGAATACGACCGGCTCTATAAAATTCGGCCCCTCATAAACCACTTCAACGAACGTTTTGCAGCCTTGTTTACTCCCGATCAAGTTGTCTGCGTTGATGAGTCCCTGATTAAATTTTCTGGCCGCTTGTCTTTCAAGCAGTACCTTCCCAGCAAGCGTGCCAGATACGGGGTCAACTTCTACAAGTTCTGTGACAGGGCAACAGGCTATGTAGTGAACTTTACGGTTTATGAGGGAAAAGATAGTCAGATTGAGTCGGTCAACTGCCCGGATTACATAGGGAGCGCTGGCAAGATAGTGTGGAACTTGGTGTCACCCTTATTCGGAAAGGGGTACCACTTGTATGTGGACAATTATTACACGAGCGTGCCACTGTTTAGTCACTTGTTTGATCATCAGATTGGAGCATGTGGCACCGTGCGACCTAATCGCCGGGGCTTTCCACAGCGGCTTGTAGATGCCCGTCTTAGGCTGGGGGAGAGAGCCTGCTTGAAGTGTAATAACTTGCTCGCTATGAAGTGGAGGGACAATAAGAATGTTTTCCTTCTTACCTCCCTTCATGCAGACACGACAGTCCAAATTCGTACGGCGACTGGTGTTGTGGAGAAACCCCTCTGTGTCCGAATATAACCAAAATATGGGAGGGGTGGACCTCAACGACCAGTTGATGGCGCCGTATCTAGTTGACCGTAAGGCGAGACGCTGGTACAAAAAAGTGTCTCTATCATTATTCCAATTGGCTTTGCTGAACGCTCATGTGCTATACAGAGCTTCAGGCGGGACGTTATCTCTTCTAAAATTCCAGAATGAGATAGTCACAGAACTCCTGTATCCAGGCGGTTCTGCACCTCACCATCCCCAACCAAATGCAGTAAGCCGGCTGCATGAGAGGCATTATTCGTATGTCCTCCCGAGTACCCCTACCCAAAGCCACCCCCAAAAAAGATGTTGTGTCTGTAGCAAGCGCGGATTTAGGCGTGACACCTGTAGTTTTTGTCCACTCTGTCCTGACAAGCCTGGTCTTTGCCAAGGTGAATGTTTTGAACGCTACCACTCAAAAGTGAAGTTTTAGCGTAGGGTACAGCATTTCACAGACAAGGACACACTTACACAGGGTCTCCCAAGATGCCATTACATTTTGAGAGACCCGAACCATTACAGTTGTAAAGTTACAAAAAAAAGTGTAAAAAAGAAAAAAAAAACGTAAAAAACAAAACACAAAAAAATATAAAATAAAAAAACCAAAAATAGTTGTCGTTTTATTGTTCTCTCTCTCTCTATTGTTCTGCTCTTTTTTACTGTATTCTATTCTGCAATGTTTTATCATGCTTGCTTTTCAGGTATGTAATTTTTTGTTTTCAGGTGCGCCATTCAACTGCAGCGCGGAATTATTTATCTTGACAGCAACAGCGTTTGCTCCCACGATACATAAAGCCGTGACTCCAGTGCTGTAGGAGGTGATTTCACCACCACAGTTAAAAAAAAGAGCATATATGCCGAAGCATGGGGGCAGCAGGGGCGGAGGAGCGATTTTGCTCCTAATGCCGCGTACATACGGTCGAAATTCCGACGGAGGCCTGCCCGTGGAAAATTCCGACCGTGTGTACGCGGCATAACTTTTTTGCGGGAGGATGCCCCCATGCTTCGGCATATATATATTTTAGGCACAGGTTGCGTTAAAACATTTTTTTATTTTTTACTAGGTTTTGTTTTGGTATTTGCTTTGCAGGTATGGCATGGTAAGGTCTTACTGTTGTACTGTAATGTTACTTTGTTTTAATGTTAACCACCATTTGCTTATCAGGTACGCCATTCAGTTGCAGCGCGGATCTATTTATCTTGACAGCAACAGCGTTTGCTCCCACGATACATAAAGCTGTGACTCCAACGCTGTAGGAGGTGATTTCACCACCACAGTTAAAAAAAAGAGCATATATGCCGAAGCATGGGGGCAGCAGGGGCGGAGGAGCGATTTTGCTCCTAATGCCGCGTATATACGGTCGAAATTCCAACGGAGGCTTGCCCGTGGAAAAGTCCGACCGTGTGTACGCGGCATAACTTTTTATGCCGCGTACATACGGTCGAAATTCCGACGAAGGCTTGACCGTGTGTACGCGGCATAACTTTTTTGCGGGAGGATGCCCCCATGCTTCGGCATATATGCCCATCATTAGAAGTGGGTGGATGAAGGGAGGTATTCTAATGGTGGGCATACCCACCAATCAATCTCTTTTTTTCGTTCAGCCAATAGGCTGTATGAAAAAAAAGATTACAATACATGTCCAACAAGGACCAGCAACGTACTGGTATGTTGCTGGACTTTGAATGTTTATACCAGAATGATGCCTGCGGGTTTAGGTATCATCTTGGTATCATTCTTTTCAGCCAGCAGCCGGCTTTCATGTAAAAGCAATTCTAGCAGATAATTAGCCTCTAGACTGCTTTTACAAGCAGTGGGAGGGAATGTCCCCCCCCCCCGGATATAAAAAGCGCCATTGGGAAATTGGGAAAGCATTTTATCACACCGATCTTGGTGTGGTCAGATGCTTTGAGGGCAGAGGAAAGATCTAGGGTCTAACCCCCCAATTTTTTTCAAAAAAAGAGTACCTGTCACTACTTATTGCTATCATAGGGGATATTTACATTCCCTGAGATAACGATAAAAATGGTAAAAAAATAAAATATGGAAGGCACAGTTTAAAAATAAAATAAAAAAGCCAAATAAATAATAATAAAAAAAAAGCACCGCTGTCCCCCCCTGCTCTTGCGCAAAGGCGAACGCAAGCGTCGGTCTAGCGTCATATGTAAACAGCAATTGCATCATGCATGTGAGGTATCACCGCGAAGGTCAGATCGAGGGCAGTCATTTTAGCAGTAGACCTCCTCTGTAAATCTAACGTGGTAACCTGTAAAGGCTTTTAAATGCTTTTAAAAATGAATGTAGTTTGTCGCCGCTGCGCGTTTGTGCGCAATTTTAAAGCATGTCGTGTTTGGTATCCATGTACTCGGCCTATGATCATCTTTTTTATTTCATCAAACATTTGGGCAATATAGTGTTTTTTAGTGCATTTAAAATAAAAAAAGTGTGTTTTTCCCCCAAAAAATGCGTTTGAAAAATCGCTGCGCAAATACTGTGTGGAAAAAAAAATGCAACACCCACTATTTTAATCTGTAGGGCCTTTGCTTTAAAAAAATATATAATGTTTGGGGGTTCAACATAATTTTCATGTAAACAAAAAGTGTCAGAAAGGGCTTTGTCTTCAAGTGGTTAGAAGAGTGGATGATGTGTGACATAAGCTTCCTAATGTTGTGCATAAAATGCCAGGACAGTTCAAAACCCCCCCAAATGACCCCATTTTGTAAAGTAGACACCTCAAGCTATTTGCTGAGAGGCATGTTGAGCCCATTGAATATTTTTTTTTTTTGTCCCAAGTGATTGAATAATGACCAAAAAAAAAAAAAAATGTACAAAAAGTTGTCACTAAATTATATATTGCTCAAACATGCCATGGGCATATGTGGAATTACACCCCAAAATACATTCTGTTGCTTCTCCTGAGTACGGGGATACCACATGTGTGGGACTTTTTGGGAGCCTAGTCGCGTACGGGACCCCAAAAACCAAGCACCGCCTTCAGGATTTCTATGGGTGTAAATTTTTGATTTCACTCCTCACTGCCTATCACAGTTTCGGAGGCCATGGAATGCCCAGATGGCACAAAACCCCCCCAAATGACCCCATTTTGGAAAGTAGACACCCCAAGCTATTTGCTGAGAGGTATGTTGAGTATTTTGCAGATCTCGCTTTTTGTCACAAAGTTTTGAAAATGTAAAAAAAGAAAAAAAAGAAAGAAAAAAAAATGTCTTTCTTAATTTTCAAAAACAAATGAGAGCTGGAAAATACTCACCATGCCTCTCAGCAAATAGCTTGGGGTGTCTACTTTCCAAAATGGGGTCATTTGGGGGAGTTTTGTGCCATCTTGGCATTTTATGGCCTTCAAAACTGTGATAGGTAGTGAGGAGTGAAATCAAAAATTTATGCCCTTAGAAACCTTGAAGGCGGTGCTTGGTTTTTGGGGTCCCGTACGCGGCTAGGCTCCCAAAAAGTCCCACACATGTGGTATCCCCGTACTCAGGAGAAGCAGCAGAATGTATTTTGGGGTGTAATTTCACATATGCCCATGGCATGTGTGAGCAATATATCATTTAGTGACAACTTTGTGCAAAAAAAAAAAAAGTTTGTCATATTCCCGCAACTTGTGGCAAAATATAAAATATTCCATGGACTGAACATGCCTCTCAGTAAATAGCTTGGGGTGTCTACTTTCCAAAATGGGGTCATTTGGGGGGGTTTTGTGCTATTTTGGCATTTTATGGCCTTCGAAACTGTGATAGGTAGTGAGGAGTGAAATCAAAAATTTGCGCCCTTAGAAATCCTGAAGGCGGTGCTTGGTTTCCGGGGTCCCGTACGTGGCTAGGCTCCTAAAAAGTCCCACACATGTGGTATCCCCGTACTCAGGAGAAGCAGCAGAATGTATTTTGGGGTGCAATTCCACATATAACCATGGCATGTGTGAGCAATATATCATTTAGTGACAACTTTTTGTAATTTTTTTTTTTTTTGTCATTATTCAATCACTTGGGACAAAAAAAAAATATTCAATGGGCTCAACATGCCTCTCAGCAATTTCCTTGGGGTGTCTACTTTCCAAAATGGGGTCATTTGGGGGGGTTTGTACTGCCCTGCCATTTTAGCACCTCAAGAAATGAGATAGGCAGTCATAAATTTAAAGCTGTGTAAATTTCAGAAAATGTACCCTAGTTTGTAAACGCTATAACTTTTGCGCAAACCAATAAATATACGCTTATTGACATTTTTTTTACTAAAGACATGTGGCTGAATACATTTTGGCCTAAATGTATGACTAAAATTGAGTTTATTCGATTTTTCTTATAACAAAAAGTAGAAAATATCATTTTTTTTCAAAATTTTCGGTCTTTTTCTGTTTATATCGCAAAAAATAAAAATCGCAGAGGCAATCAAATACCATTAAAAGAAAGCTCTATTTGTGGGAAGAAAAGGACGCAAATTTCATTTGGGTACAACATTGCATGTCCGCACAATTTACAGTTAAAGCAGCGCAGTGCCGAATCCCAAAAACAGGCCTGGTCCTAATGGCCCGAAATGGTCCGGGGCTTAAGTGGTTAAGATGTACACTTACAAAAACCGCATATATCAAGACTAGAGTTCGACCGATATGGGTTTTTCTCTGGCCGATGCCGATATTTTAGGCCGATTTATTTTATTTTTTTGGGCACTGGCTCGTGGCAGTTACAGGTGACACTGGCAAGTGGCACTGATTGGCAGGTGGCACAAATTGGCACTGGCAGTTTGCATGGATGGCACTAGCAGATGGCACTGATTGGCAGGTGGCACTGGCAGGCACTAACAGGTGGCACTGGCAAGTGGTACTGGTTGGCACTAATTGGCAGGTGGCACTTATTGGCACTGGCAGGTGGCACTAATTGACACTGGCAAGTGGTACTGGTTGGCACTAATTGACACTGGCAGGTGGCACTGATTGGCACGTGACACTGACAGGTGGCACTAACAGGTGACACTGGCAAGTGGCACTAATTGGTACTGGCAGGTGGCACTAATTGGCACTGGATGGCAATAGTTAGCATTGGCAGGTGGCACTGGTTGGTACTGGCAGGTGGCACTGGATGGCACTAGTTAGCATTGGCAGGTGGCACTGGTTGGCACTGGCAGATGGCACTAGTTGGCACTGGCAGGTGGCACTGGATGGAATTAGCAGGCACTGGTTGGCATTAGCAGATGGCACTGGCAGGCAATGGCAGGTTTCAGAGCTGATAATGTAACTGTGAAACTGCTCTCTGCAGCCCTGCGTGAAACTGTATGGAGAGAGAGAGAGAAGCTCACACATTCAGCGTGATGTCGGAGGTGGGCAGGCCCCAGCAGCTATCCAGCCAATTATCGGGCTGTTAAAGGGGCAGAGCCATGTACATTTAGCAGATCCCATCCCATTGGCTAGTGTTGGATAGCTGGGTCCCGCCCACCCCAACATCCAACCTCACTAATGACCGCTCCCTTCTCTCTCCATAACGTTTCACACACTGCGGCGCTGCTCTGCAGACAGAGTGTGGAGAAGGGAGGAGGAACCCCACGTTCCTCCTCCCTTCTCCACACTCTGCTGGCACAGGTGTGGGCAGTGTTAAATATCGGCCTAATTTGGATAATAATCGGCCGATGCTGAAAATGGCCGAATATCGGCCGACCTCTAATCAAGACGTTGTTCACATACAGCCAGCCGCTAGAATCGGGTGCCGAACGGCGTCTCCTACCACACTTCAGCTCGTCTGACCAGCGGAGGTTTCCTGCCGTGTTCCCAAACTTGCTGACGTCACTATGCTCGTCGTATGGCTCCACCCTGATGCGTTTTGTCATTCACGACATCATCTGAGGGTGTGGCCATATGACTTGCCTGGTCATTTATATACCCAAACAAAGATCACAGTAGTTAACCCCTTTCTTCTGCGCAAGTCTCCATGTCTAGCCTAACTACGGGCGAACTTCAGACTGGATTGAACAGATGGCGGACTTGGCAGTGGAGGATTATCCTGCACTATACATTGCAATACGGCTTCCCCACACGTACCGATATCGGCCACTTCCGATCAAATTATGCAAGCAGCATATAACATACATTATTACGGGGTTATTTAAGTACAACGTAATTTTGGATATGGGTCCTACAATCACCAATATCTACAATCTAAACGTTATACTCTGTGTTCATACATCATAAAATACTTTTTGCAAAGATACAACCTTAAAAAAATTAATGACAGTAAGCAAATAAATATAAATCCAATACTAAAATTGATAAACCTAAAAAACTTATTGTGTAATTACACCTAACCCTTCATTGTCTATTTCTAACAAGACACTTGATGTCCTCTATAAAATTATCTTAAAAAATTATTAAAAAAATTATTATAAAGATTAGTTTAAAGATATATATTCCTCCCTACATGCAATAACCTAGGAAGGTCCGGTCGGATGGAAAATCGTTATATATATATATATATATATATATATATATATATATATATATATATATATATATATATATATCAAATACGTTTTTTTCAAAACATTAACATCAATAGATTTTGATAGTCCTTTAATATAGTCATAGGTAGAGAACCATCCCCATGCAAATATTGTAGTACAAATTGTAATCTATGGACTAGACACTGAAAATGGATAGGTTTCAGATGCAAAAAATACACAATGCTTGATAAATATACCAAAACAGGAGAGATCTCCCTCAGTACAGGTCCATCTGGCCACACTTGCATACAGATAAAATATTCCTAATATTTTCCTTTTAGCATGGATGCCTTCCAAAGAGATACAGTCCATGTTAAGCACAACCTCATATTTATGCACGCACTTGTAAGGTACTAATGAAAAAGTGGAAAGTGTGTAAATACTGTATGTACAGTGCCTTGAAAAAGTATTCATACCCCTTGAAATTTTTCACATTTTGTCATGTTACAACCAAAAACGTAAATGTATTTTATTGGGATTTTATGTGATAGACCAACACAAAGTGGCACATAATTGTAAAGTGGAGGGAAATTCATAAATGGTTTTCATTTTTTTTTACAAATAAATATCTGCAAAGTGTGGCGTGCTTTTGTATTCAGCCCCCTTTACTCTGATACCCCTAGCTAAAATCTAGTAAAAGCAATTGCCTTAGAAGTCTCCTAATTAGTAAGTAGAGGCCCACTGTGTGTAATTTCATCTCAGTATAAATACAGCTGTTCTGCGAAGCCCTCAGAGGTTTGTTGGAGGACCTTAGTGAACAAACAGCATCATCAAGGCCAAGGAACACACCAGACAGGTCAGGGATAAAGTTGTGGAGAAGTTTAAAGCAGGGTTAGGTTATAAAAAAAAAATATCCCAAGCTTTGAACATCTCACGGAGCACTGTTCAATCCATCATCGCAAAATGGAAAGAGTATGGCACAACTGCAAACCTACCAAGACATGGCCGTCCACCTAAGCTGACAGGCCGGGCAAGGAGGACATTAATTAGAGAAGAAGCCAATGGGTCCATGGTAAGTCTGGAGGAGCTGCAGAGATCCACAGCTCAGGTTGGAGAATCTGTCCACAGGACAACTATTAGTCGTGCACTGCACAAATCTGGCATTTGTGGAAGAGTGGCAAGAAGAAAGCCATTGTTGAAAGAAAGCCATAAGAAGTCCTGTTTGCAGTTTTGTGAGAAGCCATGTGGGGAACACGGCAAACATGGAAGAAGGTACTCTAATCAGATGAGACCAAAATTTTACTTTTTGGCCTACAAGCAAAACGCTAAGTGTAGCGAAAAAATAACACTGCACATCACCCTGAACATACCATCCCCACCGTGAAACATGGTAGTTGCAGCATCATGTTGTGGGGATGCTTTTCTTCAGCAGCGACAGGGAAGCTGGTCAGAGTTGATGAGAAGATGGATGGAGCCAAATACAGGGCAATCTTAGAAGAAAACCTGTTAGTCTGCAAAAGACTTGAGACTGGGGCGGAGGTTCGCCTTCCAGCTGGACGACAACCCTAAACACACAACCAGAGCTACAATAGAATGGTTTAGATCAAAGCATATTCATGTGTTAGAATGACCCCGTCAAAGTCTAGACCTCAATCCAATTGAAAATCTGTGGCAAGACTTGAAAATTGCTAATCCCAGATGCTCTCCATCCAATCTGACAGAGTCTGAGCTATTTTGCAAAGAAGAATGGGCAATAATTCCACTCTCTAGATGTGCAAAGCTGGTAGAGACATACCCAAAAAGACTTGCAGCTGTAATTGCAGCTAAAGGTAGTTCTACAAAGTATTGACTCCAGGGGCCTGAATAGAAATGCCCGACACACTTTTTTCAGATATTTATTTGTAAAAAAGTTTGCAAATATTTATCCTTTTCCTTCTACTTAACAATTATGTGCCACTTTGTGTTGATCTATCACATCAAATAAAAAGTTCACATGCGGCGCTGAAATGGAACTATAGCAACAGTCTTTGGAGGAGGAAAGATTAAATCCCTTCACCAAATTAAGTGTGAACTACAAAGCACACCACACCACAGTGTCACTCCAATCTCCTTACCAGAAGTAAGTATAATGCAGGCATGAACATAGAACTCAACATGGACTCCAGCTCCACCCTCTGATCGAAATGACTCAATATCCAGTAGGAAAGACCTGCATCAACCCCTCAGGCTGTCAAGATTCAACACCAGGTGTATAAACGTGTTCTCCCATTCATAAAGGTGACATCACCAGGGAAATGATAAAGCAATCATAGTGAAGCTCGTACTGTAGTACAAATACATTTTAAGATCACTTACATCAAAGAACAAAACAAACATCTGCAGTAAAACGGCTGTAGCTTTCAGCGTGCTTGTGTCACTGCCAGCATAACATCTTTCATCCCATTGGACAACCTCAGATAATGACATAAAAATGTGATTTATCATTTAGTAGTTACTGTGAACATTTTAGTTGTGATATTTGCATATAATTTATTTTGCTTTTGATGGTATTTATGGTTTTTGTATGCATTTTAATTTACGTAGGATGACACTATTTCACTTTATTATTCATTGTTTATGTGGGAACACATGTAGTTGTCTGGAGCAACTTAAAGGGTAACTTCACATTCATGAGAAAAAAAATTTGCAAATAAAAAATAATATAGCATTTATAGTCATATTGCAATTGAATGTTATTATACATGACCTTTCCCTTTTGATCTAAAGTGCTCTAATTTTCTGTAAAATGCAATATGGCTACCTGGAGGCATTCTGTACACAGATGGTGTACAGAACGCCCCCAGAAAATGTAATTTCCTACTTGAGTGATTGGCTTACCGATTCTCCCAAAAGTCTGCACTAAGATACAAGTCAGATTTTGTGCATCCCCTGCAACAAAAATGTAATTTTTGGTAAGATACTCCCAAAGGGAAATCGCATCTAAAGGGATTCAGACCCGGTTACAATTGAGCCCTGCAGGTGCAGCAGCTGATTAATTATAAAACCACTCCCATACAAATTCACTCTAAACATGGACACAGACAAAGAGCTATTTCTTTAGAATAACAAAAGGTAACGATCTGCAACAAAGTTTGTTAAAATTCCTGCATAGATTACCCAGAGGGTATTGTTGTTGTTTTTTTTCAACAAAAGTGGAGTTGCTCTTTAATATTTAGAGTGGATAGGTAAATATCTGAAATGGCACAGAGGAGGTAGTGTGGGAGTAATTTCACTAATAAGTTACTATGATTTCGGAAGCAAGGAATCCAATTATGATGTTTTAAGTGGGACCAGCGTATTTTTAACTAGGAAATTAGGACAACAGTCTGATATGTCAGGTCCACATGTAACTTTTAAAATATATTTCCAGATGGTTTATGAATGAGAGGAAAATTTCGGTGAGGACACCAGACCACGGTGTAAACTCCCTTTTAAAGGAAACCAGTGCCTAGTTGTGGGGCTGCCATTGCTGATCAACTTTTAAAATGCTAGCTGCTTGGCAGTGATTGTTATCTTCTGACTTCAATCCTTTTTCAGTCACTGACCTGGAATGATCAGGAAACATGGAATACGAGAGAAAGCATAACTCCTTATAAGCATACTTGTAAAAAAATCATTGAAGTTATAAAACCATTAGATCAGAGTGACTGCCAGCCAGCTAGCACGTTTAATAGGAGGCCAGCAGTGAAAGCCACAATATTTCTAAATACACACTCATGCAATCGTTGGCCTTGCTGCTCAGATGCTCCTGGAACACACACTTTACATTCACAATAAGCTCTGCTCACTGAACCAGTGTAGTTACAATGCATTGCAGGATCATCATGTGCCTTTAGCCCATGTTGGCCTGACCAAGAATGTTTTTTAGGTACAATTACATGTTTTGTGTTACTTGTATATGCTATGGGAAATTCACTATGGGTAGAAGGAGATGATGAATCCTTGTGTACTTGTGTGCTCTATAGTAATTTCTTCATAGACATAAAAAAAAGCCACAATCCACACAAAGAAAGCAGAATATTTGGCTTATTGCAAAGTCATGCATATAACATCTAAATCACATTTTGGTAATCCATCGTGCTCTGCAACTTGCTCAAAAACTTTACTCTACTATACCAGACCCTTCATAAGACTTTATTTAGGATTAATTAGAAATAGAGAGGTTCAGGAGCATAGGACTTTGTACATTATCAAAGGGATCTCGTTGAATATACATACAGTATCATGCAATTGTTTACCCTGACTTCAACTTTTCTTTGTGAACAGAGATGACAGCGGAATATGCCTGCACAAGGAAACAGTTCAATAAGAAGTTGAGTGACTTTGAATTAATTCAGGTGAGAAAAGAATACCCACAGAAATGTTCTCAATCAGGCAACCACATTGGAAACAGTTATGTTTTTTGAAAATATCTACAATACGATTTTCAATTCTAGAGGAATAATAGGGATTATGCTTTAGCAGTTTGACTACCCAGCTGCATCTGTTTGCCAGTAGTTTTTCCAGAACAGTCATTTCACTTCTGCCTGCACTTCTAAACTCTTTATTGCTTAGTGACTAGCTGGCTCAGCTGATGAGCTACTCAGATGTTCAGTTGACAACACTGCCAGTTATGACATGGAAATATATTGTCAAGGCATGGCTTGACAGAGTTTATGTGAGAACAAGAGACATTAGCACACAAATAAAATAATTCTTTAAAAGCTCAACTCCTGCTAAATATATTACCATTTTAAATGGGCACCACTCGGGTATATCACTCCAAAGACAAGGATACTGTCTTTGGAGTGACAAGATGTACATCATTCAGCTTTGTAAGAGCCTGGCATTTGGCAATCCTGAAAACAAGCTTTGCTCCAAACTTTACTCTCCTGCTTCATTCAGTGGTGAAGCAGGTCCCAGCCCAAGAATCCTGTCCTCGCTCAAAGTTCCACAGCAAACGTCCAAAGAATGCCGCACACTGATAATGTCACACTACTACAAAGTTTGTTCCACCATAAAGGCTTAATGGTAGTCTCCATCTGTGGCCACACCTGCTGACTTGTTTTTCCCGATTTGGGTTTAATCATAATGATGAGCATTTGGGCTGAACTGGGAATTCTATTAGTGCTGAGAGCTAATCACTGGTGTACAGGGTCAATTTTAAAGATATAAGAAGGCAAAATGTAATTCACCTTAGCCTTTAGTTAAAGTGCCTGTCATTTTAATAAAAATAAGATTAGCAAAGCTTTGGAGCTTCTTATTAGTGTCAGAGCCTGTTCACCCCTCCCCCCACATTGCTGTGGGCCAGTTGGGCAGTCTGCCATATTGTGGGGTCCAGTATGAAGTAGCAGGCAAGTTTTAACTCTACAAAGAAGTGTCAGAGCTTTGCCTGATGATAATGACTGCCATTCGGGCAGAGGAGAGGGACTAAAAACGTCTGCAGTTATATGCAGATCATTTATTGGTATAAAGAATAACTAAAAAGCTGTTATCATTCTCTAGGATAAATTTGCTCTCATGGCTCAGAAAGCCTATGTCATGGAAAGCATGGCTTACCTTACTGCTGGCATGATGGACAGGCCAGGGTTTCCAGATTGTTCTGTTGAAGCTGCTATGGTTAAGGTAAAGTAATAATTTTTATTATATTTTACAAATGTATCAATTGGTTTGAATTATGCTTTGTTTTACTGAGTACACCATGCATATCAGCTTCTGATCCTACTTACAGTTATGCTCATAAGTTTACATACACTGGCAGTATTTATGATTTCTTGGAAATTTTTCTGAGAATATGAATGATAAAACAAAAACTTTTCTTTCACTCATGGTTAGTGTTTAGCTGAAGCCATTTATTATTAATCAACTGGATTTACTATTTTTAAATCGTAATGGCAACGGAAACTACCCAAATGACCCTGATCAAAAGTTAACATACACTAGTGATTTTGGCCTGATAACATGCACACAAGTTGACACAAAGGGGTTTGAATGACTATTAAAGGTAACCATGCTCACCTGTGATCTGTTTGCTTGTAATTTGTGTGTGTGTGTGTGTGTGTGTGTGTGTGTATGTATAAAAGGTCAATGAGTTTCTAAATCAAAAAACAAGTTTATTGGAAAAACCAATCAGATATACATACAGTCAAAAGACATGTGCAGCAAGAAATTCAAATACAGTATCCATGACATTATGTTAGGTTATGCATTCACAAATATATAATAACTTAGGCTGATACAAGCATAAGAGCAATGTGTTATACTGTGCTGCTTGTCGACGATTAAATTGAGAAAGCATTAAACTGGACTGTATTCCCTGAGTGTATTGAGTATCGAATAACAAACATATATTTTAGTAAATCGAAAAATAAAAATAAATAAACAACTATACCCCTAGAGGGTATAAGGTTATCTTAACTACCAAACATATCAATAAGTGTAGTCCATCCACCACGACACCTCCCTCAATCCACCCCAGACATATACCATATCGCATCTCACACCACACCCGAACCTCTCTACTCACCACATCACATTTGTAAGAGTCTGTCTTTCACTAACTGAATTGGACCCAGTCCCGAAGTATCTAACCATGGTTGCCATATTGAATAGAATTTCTTCAGGACATTACGGTGTTGATAGGTAAGCTTTTCACGTATTAGCAAGCTATTTACCAGCTCCACCCATTGTCCACCCATTGGTACTCTTAAAGTTATCCAGAGCCTCGCAATTGCCTTGCGGGCCACTTATAATAAACGTAATACAGCAGTATGACCGTTCGGTGAGGGTGAGAGTGAGGGTATCTCCAAGGCACCAAGTAGGCACACAACTGGATCCTGCAGGATCGGGAACTGGTATACTTGTGAGATAGTATTAAGAACATATTTCCGATACCTGTAGAGTTTTGGGCACTTCCACATCATATGTAATAGATCGCCATTGTGGCTATTATATTTCGGGCATAATGGTGTTTCTCTAAATCCCCATTTATGTAAGCGAGCTGGAGTCCTGTATACCCTATGTAATAGATAAAGATGAGATAGTCTCTGCGATGCAGATACTGACACTAATGGTGCAGACGTCAGACATAGCTCCCAAGTGTCCCTGTCTATAGGTCTCAAGTCTCGTTCCCACCCCTTTCTGCAGGGAAGTGTACTAGCAGCATGCGTGGAGTTAAGCAGTCTAACATACACCCTTGATATCATGTCTTTCCTCTCATCCGTCAATAGTACATCATTCATCAGAGGATGCGCTGTCGGCGCCAGTGGAGATATTCTACCCTCACATTGAAGTGCGTGCCTCAGTTGGAGGTATTTATAAAATTGAGTTCTGTGAAGGGAGAATTCCTCTCTGATATCTGCAAAGGATTTAAGAATGGTTCCAGTATACAACTGAGTAATATAGTAAACTCCTGCATCCTCCCAAGGGTGAAAGTCCTTAAGCTTGAGAAGCTCCTTAAAGTATTTATTCCTCCATATGGGAGTAAATGGACATACCCCCCTTATTTTTAGGAGGGACCGGATATATTTCCATAGGGTGTTCAGTAATATGATAGTGGGAGAGTATTCGGCAAATGTGTGAATCCTGCTTCTAAGTCGGCCAGAGCTGGAAGACTGGAGTCATTGGGAACCAACAAGGATCTAATTGGGTCTGATGTATCCACACCTCCCCAATTACCTAGGTGTTGCAGCTGGGAGGCTACGAAATAATATCTGGCGTGTGGTACCGCCATGCCACCCTGGTCTTTAGCCAGTTGTAAGGAACGCAGACTGATTCGCGCCAGTTTGTTACCCCAGATTAAGTCTCTTAACTGAGCATCTATTTGAGTGGACCATTTGTGCTTTATCCATATGGGGGTATTGTGAAATATATAAAGAAGCTGGGGGGCCCAAACCATTTTAATTAAATTTACCCTCCCGGTAACCGAAAGGGGTAACTTTTTCCATGCAGAGCATTTCAATCTGAATTTGCGAAGCAATGGAACCATGTTCAGATCAAGGTATTGAGTGGAGTCCGGGGACACTTGTATGCCTAAATAGTGGAATTCCTCAACCACGACAATGTCTTTTGCACAGTCAGGTAAGGGCCTCGGCAAGGGGTCCAGGGGCATAAGCACCGACTTATTCCAATTAATGCTAAAACCCGACAGCTGTCCAAAGTCAGCTATCAGACTCATCACATTCTGCAAGGAACTGTCAGTGTCTCCCAGGTAAATCAGTGTATCATCTGCGTATAAGGATACGACATCTTGCCTAGGTCCCAGTCAAAATCCTGTGATGTCTTGAGAGGCTCTGATATGTATGGCTAAGGGTTCCACGGCAAGGGCAAACAGGGGCGATAATGGACACCCCTGACGCGTGCCCCTATGTAGCCTGAAAGAATCGGACACATCCCCGTTAATGCGCATTCTCGCTGATGGGGAGTTATATAGCAGCTGAACCCATTTTAAAAAGGATGGACCTACCCCAAATCTGGCTAATGCTTCCCATAAATAGGGCCATTCAACGCTGTTGAACGCTTTAGCAGCATCCAAAGAGAAGATGGCCCTATTACCTGGGTTGTCAGTGGGAACCTGTAGTTTAAGAAATAGTCTACGCAGGTTTTGAGATGTAGATCTTGTTGGTATAAAACCGGATTGATCCTTGTGGATCACCTGTTGAATACATTTGGCCAATCTGTTCGCCAGTACCCTGGCCAGCAACTTCATCAAATCAAATGTGAGTAATGAGATAGGCCTGTACGAGTCCGGCGACAAAGCGTCCTTACCAGGCTTCAACAGTACCACTATAAGAGCCTCGTTCATAGGAGGAGGAAGAGTCCCGGTCTCGAAAGCCTGGTTGTAAACCTTTAGGAGTATTGGGATGAGTTGTGCAGCCCCAGGTGCCCGTCCATTCTGTGCATGAGCCAGCGCTTCTAACAATTCATCCTCTGTTAAAGGGGCATTAAGCAGGGCCGAGTCCGAAGCGGACAAGCAGGGCATGGGATATTTATCTAATAACGAGCAGATCTCCTCTTGGGAAGGTCTGACTTTAGATGAATAAACACCTTAAAAAAATTGCTTAAAGACATCTATGATGGCTTGAGTGGAGTAACATGGTGCACCTTGTGCATCAGCCACTGCCACTACCGTATATACTCGAGTATAAGCCGAGTTTTTCAGCCCATTTTTTTGTGCTGGAAATGCCCCCCTCGGCTTATACTCGAGTCACCTTTTTGCGCCTGATCTCCCGGACTTTGGGGACCCGGTACCGGCCGGCCGTAGGTCCCCTGGACCCCAAACTTGGCACACATATAGCCCCACTCTTCCTCTACAAGTGTGCAAAGTTTGTTGGCCGGGGAGCACCGATTTTTCAAAGCCGGGCACCCCTTCCATAGACTCCCATGTTAAACGGTAATTTCTCCAGTAACTTTTGGACCAGGTACCAGTCGGCCGTAGGTCCCCTGGATCCGAAACTTGGCACACATGAAGCACCAGTTCTCCTCTACAAGTGTGCAAAGTTTGCTGTCTGTAGGACCTACGGCCGGGGAGCACCGATTTTTCAAAGCCGGGCACCCCTTCCATATACTCCCATGTTAAACATCAGTCTAGTCATGGGCACAGTGAGGCATGGACACAGTGAGGCATGCACATGGACACCGTGAGGCACGCAGATGGAAACCCTAGTCTTATACTCGAGTCAATACGTTTTCCCATTTTTTTTAGGTAAAATTAGGTGCCTCGGCTTATATTCAGGTCGGCTTATACTCGAGTATTTACGGTATATGTGAAGACGATTGTTGTGATTTGGCCAGCAGTGCTAACATATGTCCCGTATTTTCCCCCTCCTCAAAGTGAGAAAGAAAAATCTTTTGTTCTCGGCCAACTGTAGAGACAAGTCCCTAAGCATGGATTGGGCTGCCAACCATGACCTTTTTGTATCATCAGTGGGGTCAGCAACATAACTTGCCTCTGAGCGCTGCGCTTCCTCCAAGACTGAAACCTCCCATTCTTTAGTAGAAGTTTTAATCTGGGATATCACTGTCCGCGTAGGTATGCCTTTGCTGTCTCCCAAACCGTGCCTATAGTTGTTGATTCTATATTATGTCTGAAAAAGTTTGTGAGAAGTTCTGGTATCGGATCAGGGTTCGGAATGAGTGACAGCCAGAAAGGGTTAAGTTTCCATAGTGTATTGCCTCTAACCGCCCCCACCCGTATATCTATTGAGAGTGGGGAATGATCCGAGATCTGTCTGGGGTGATATTGCGAGGATTCGAATAATGGCAGAAGAAGGTCATTCCCCAACCCCAAATCAATTCTGGATAGACCCCCTATCGAGGCTGACTGGCATGTGTACACCCTGGCTTCTGGGTTGCGCATCCTCCAGACATCCGTAAGACACTTCTCTAATAGAAGGCGAGCAAACGGGGTAGGCCCGTGTCGTCTCTGTGTTCCATCCCCTGTCTGGGCATGAAGCTTGTCCTTCTCATGGTCAATATAATTATTAAAGTCCCCCAGGACCAAGACCAGTATGCCCGGAAAGCGGGAATTTTAAGGAGACTGGCTGAGAATGGGGGAGGGATGTACAACCCTGCCAATATACATTTTGTCCCATAAAGGGAACAGAAAATAAAAATATAACGACCATCTGGATCAATTTTAACTTCTATAGCAGAGAACTGTGTATCCCGTTTTACCCGTTTTGGCGAGTACACCGAGTAAGTAGCATGGTATTGATGACTAAACTGTTGTACAGCAAATTGAGGGGTGGAAGTCGGGGAAAAGTGAGTCTCCTGTAGGCAAATTATATCCGCGTTCACACGCTTGATCGTGCGAAGCACGGCCAAGCGTTTGACAGGATTATTCAAACCCTGGACATTCCAGGACAAAATTCTGGTTATCTTAGACATTGCATTGCTATAACAAGGATATCTTTAAATAATGTAGTACGACTAGAGATCAAAAGGTGAGAGCAAACTGGGGAGGAAATCGTGTTCCAGTGATCTGAAGAAAAAAAAAAAAAGGTGTCAGCAGTCTCAATGAGTGGCGTGGTAATGAAAAGGGGCACGAGTTAGTCATGCGAGGATCAGGATCCGTAAAAAGCAAAAGGGGTAACAATAGTGGCGATCCCGTGGTGGAGTAGTCAAAAAAGTAAGAAAACAATAAGTAACTGGCCAACATGGCCAAACTGATTCGCCAAAAGGCAATGGGAGGTCTGGACCAGACCATCTTGGGGGAAACAGTGGAAGTGCACATTAGTGTCTTAACAACGTCTCAACAGCTAGAACAAGGAGCCCTTGTGGTAAATAGAGGTCTATACAGTTTTCTCCGCCTTGGCATGTAGAAGTGGAAGAACAATAGGATGCCTAGTGAAGGAGTACTTTACCCATCATCAGGGGTAGGGCGCCGGTTGCGAGCTTCCCGAATTGATTGTTCTTCCCGGTCCAAACATTGTGCAGCCGCAGATGGTAAATCAAAGAAGTGCACTGATCCCAGTGCTTCCACCCTATGGCGGGCAGGGTATAGCATAGCATTTCAAATCAAGGGCCCTGAGGCGACGTTTAATATCCATAAATTTTACACGTTGTCTCTGCAACTCAGCAGAGGAAAAAAAAAAAATCTCAGCAGAGAAGTCTGGAAAAAATTATATTTTGGCGTTATCAATTTTTAAGGCCTCCGGGTTTGATCCTGGCATTGTGCAGTATTGCATCTCTGTCTTTATAGTGAAGGCGCTTGAATAGAAGGGGTCTTGGAGGAGCTCCCAACTGCAGAGGCCTAGCTGGGACTCTGTGTGCCCGCTCCACAGAAAACATGGTGGTGAACACCTCCTCACCAAATGCAGCAACCAGCCATTTTTCAATGAACTCCACCGGATTCTTTCATGCAGCCCGATCACTCTGACATTGTTTCTTCTCATCTTGTTCTCTAATTCTTCTAAACGAGAGGAATGTTGTGTGAGGAGATTGTTGTATGTGAGATCTCTTTGCATGGGCACCATGTCATCATCTATGGAGCTCACTCTCCCTTCTAATGCAGAGGTCCTCTCCCTCAGCTTTTGGGTATCCTGCCGCAGGAAAGTAATTTCCGCTTTTACCCCTTTTATCTCAGCTGTAAGGGCTGCCAAAGAGACGTTGCAGGTGTTTACTGCCGCAAGAATGTCTGAGTGAGGGTTCACTATCAGTATTGGGGCTAGTGGGGACGTGAGGTCTAGTGGAGCCACACTCTGGAGTACTCACTGCGTCCCAAGCAAACCCCAATCCGCCGGCATCCTCCAGGGGCACTGTGTCATCAGCCTCGGATGTACCTCCGGACAAGTCCTCTGGTGTGCCAGATGAAGTAGCGGGATCCGTGACCAGAGGCATAGAGAACAACTTCTCCGCTGCCTCCCTGTGTCTCTCCTTAGAGCGCTGTGTCAGGGCGCCATTTTGGGCCATGCTGTCCGCGGTCCAGGCCGCGTTCTGTCTTCTTGCGGCGGACATCGGGCTGGTATTGAGCCATTAAAGGTAGGGGATGGCACTCGGGGGACCTTCCGACAACCGGTGAGCCATGCGTGCTGGAGTATAGGGTAGTTGTTCAGGATAAAAGAGCGGATTTTCGGCAGAGAGAACTAAAGGTGCGTCCGGCTACATCCGCTGCCTGGCCACGCCCCCTGTCAATGAGTTTCTAGACTCCTGACAGACCCTTGCATCTTTCATCCAGTGCTGCACTGACATTTCTAGATTCTGAGTCATGGGGAAAGCAAATGAATTGTCAAAGGATCTTCGGGAAAAGGTAGTTGAACTGTATAAAACAGGAAAGGGATATAAAAAGATATCCAAGGAATTGAGAATGCCAATCGGCAGTGTTCAAACTAATCAAGAAGTGGAAAATGAGGGATTCTGTTGAAACCAAACCACGGTCAGGTAGACCAACTAAAATTTCAGCCACAACTGCCAGGAAAATTGTTTGGGAAGCAAAGAAAAACCCACAAATAACTTCAGGTGAAATACAGGACCCTCTGAATACATGTGGTGTGGCTGTTTCAAAATGCACAATAAGGACTCACTTGAAGAAAGATGGGCTTCATGGTCGAGTCGCCAGAAGAAGGCCATTACTATGGAAATGCTACAAAGTATCCCACTTACAATATGCCAAACAGCACAGTGACAAGCCTCAACCCTGGCACAAAGTCATTTGGAGTAATGAGACCAAAATTTAGCTTTTTGGCCACAACCATAAACGCTACGTTTAGAGCTGGATCGCTAATGTTTTGGGGATGTGTGGGCTACAAAGGCACAGGAAATTTGGTCAAAATTGTTGGCAAGATGAAATGCAGTATGTTATCAAAAATTACTGGAGGAACATTTGCATTCATCAGTCAGAAAGCTGCGCATGGGATGTACTTGGACATTCCAACATGACAATGATCCAAAACACAAGACCAAGTTGACCTGTCATTGGCTACAGCAGAATAAAGTGAAGGTTCTGGAGTGGCCATCTGAGTCTCCTGACTTCAATATCATTGAGCCACTCTGGAGAGATCTCAAACGTGCAGTTCATGCAAGACAGCCCAAGAATTTACAGGAACTGGTGGATTTTTGCCAAGAGGAATGGGCAGATTTACCATCCGAGAAGATAAAAAGCCTCCTCCACAAATACCACAAAAGACTTCAAGCTGTCATTGATGTTAAAGGGGGCAATACACGGTATTAAGAACTGGGGTATGTAAACTTTTGATCAGGGTCATTTGGGTAGTTTCTGTTGCCATTATGATTTAAAAAGAGTAAACACAGTTGATTGATTATAAATGGCTTCAGCCAAGCACTAACCATTAGTGGAAGAATTTTTTTTGTTATTCATATTCTCTGAAAAATGGGCAAAAAAATTATAAATTCTGCCTGGGTATGTAAACTTATGAGCACAACTGTATAATAAGTAAATCAGCAAATAGAACATTTCTGATTTGGTTGGAATAGTTGCATGTAAATCTGATTGGCAACATGAAATTCAGGAATCCAGGCAGTTGTAGTTCATTAATTAAATTGCATGGGTAGCTTTTATTATGGAAATAGTGACTTTAGTTACAGTACCTACCCCTTCATATACCTATTTATCAGTTAACGCCAGTATTTTTTTTAACTTTCAAATCCCTTTTAGTTTGCTATATGCACAATAAATAGTGCTAACTAATGCAGAGTGCATCTTAGCTAGTACGTGGTTGGAGGTGCATTGCTTTGTATTGGAGGTGGGGCATAACAATATCCTTTCAAAAATGCTGTAAAAGATATAAAGGATATCCTCCAGTGTTAAAGTTACTTTTTAATATGGTAATGGCCTTTTGTTGTATCAGGTCTTCAGCTCTGAAGGGGCGTGGGAGTGTGTCAGCGAAGCCTTGCAGATTCTTGGAGGACTGGGTTATATGAAGGATTATCCATATGAGCGTTACCTTCGAGACAGCCGTATTCTTCTCATCTTTGAGGTAAGTGAGCTTTGTTTTCCATAAACCCCAGCTGTTGAACAGGTGTATTTCTCAGGAACTGTAATTCTAGTCTTGTGTATTGGGAAAAAATTTGTTTTAGGTTTAAATTTGTAACATAGCTTAACACCACATTTAGAAATGTTGACCTTAAGCGCAAGCTCAGGTTTATTAAAGGATTCTAAAAAAAAAAAAAAAAAAAAATCACTCTATCTCTAACTATCTTACCTAGATAGCCCCCACCAGGTGCTTACATACCTTTTTCTTAAAAATAGACCTACATTTGTTCTTGAACCCCCTCAATACTGGGCACTTTCACCCCCTTCCTTCCCAGACCAATTTTCAGCTTTTTGTGCTCTTGCACTTCGAGAAACAATTACTCATTCATGCTATACTGTACTCAAATTACATTTTTATCATTTTGTTCACACAAATAGAGCTTTTATTTGGTGGTATTTATTCACCACTGGGTTTTTTATTTGTTGCGAAATAAGTGAAAAAATAGCAAAAACAATTAAAAAATTAACTATTTTCTACTTTTTTTTTTTTAAAGAAATCCAATAAAATCACATTTCGTCATAAATTTAGCCCAGAATGTATTCTGCTACATGTCTTTGTTAAAAAAAAATCCTGATAAGTATATGCTAATTGGTTTGTGTAAAGTTATAGTGTCTACAAGCTATGCTACGTATCACTGAAAATGGATCAATCCTGATGTACTGATTGTATCATTTCTTGAGGCCCTAAAATGTCAGGCGATTACAAAAAAAAACCCTCAAAATTACCCCTTTTTGTAAAGATGACAGTCCAAGGTGTATTTAGTAAGAGGCAAAGGGAATTTTTTGAAGTTACAATTTTTCACCCACAATTGTTTGGAACATTCAAAAAATAAATAAAAATCTCCATCGGACAGATGTGGCCGATGATCACTGGGACAGATGTGCGCAGATGATCACTGGGACAGATGTGCGCAGATGATCACTGGGACAGATGTGCACAGATGATCACTGGGACAGATGTGCGCAGATGATCACTGGGACAGATGTGCGCAGATGATCACTGGGACAGATGTTTTTCACTGTGTGGGGACACTGACAGGACACTGTTTTGGGCACACTAGCTGGGTGATCAGTGTGTAAAAAGCTGTAAAAAACAGCTCATACACGCTGATCCCCCAGCTCGCAGTACAGATCCGCTCTCCCACTTCTCACCGATCAGGCTCCGTGTGAGGAGAAGGAGAGCCAATCGCCGGGCAATGGCTCTCTATTTACATTACATGGTGGCTGTGATTGGACACAGCCATCATGTGACCAGAAGGGAAATCACAGAGCCCTCCGGAAATGCGCCTGGTCCAGGGGGACATGAGCGCATCTGAATCGCGATGCTGCGCGATCATGCTAATTTCTGAGGGATGTTCAGGAACATCCACTCAGGAGGACGAAATGCCCATCTGGCTGTTTATATGCAGTGGCCGGGTGGAAAGAAGTTAAATGGGTGACAAGTTGAAGAAACATACCAGAGGGAAACTTGCTTATAGCCAGTGTTTCTTCTATGAGCACAGCAACAAAGGTGGCAGACTTCTTAGCGTAGCCTTGATTGAGAAAATTTAAGACCATGCTAGTAATTTGCATGTGGCCACGGAAGACTTTTCTGGACAAATCCCAACAATATTATGAAATCCTCTCTAACCTACCTCGTGGGTCTTCTCAGGGCCTAGATGCAGAGCAGAGGCTGAACAAGAGCAGGTCTTTTTCCTGGGAAGTATGCTCCATCGTCGACACAGGCTGACGAGGCTCGCCAATTGGAAGCCCCTCTAACTGAAGAGGAACTCCATAGTGCGATCAGACAAACCAAAACCGGGCAAGAGCCTGGGAGCAGATGGTCTCACAACTCAATATTACAAGAGCTTAGAACAAAAGTTGGTGCCTCGCTTTAAGGCCTTCAGTTTCCTGTCCAAGGACATCCCATCCCCTAGTCTACTGGAAGCCCACATTGCAGTCATGCTTAAGCTGGGGAAAGACCCATGCCTAGTATCTAATTATAGACTAATTCCTCTCTTAAACGTTGACGTTAAATTGTACGCCAAGATGGGGGGGCGTGGCCAAGATGGCGCTGTGAGCGGCTGCTTTTACTGAGGGCTCCGCTGCTTTCAGCTTCTTACCCGGATCCTGGGCTATTAGAGGCCGATTCATCTACCCCTGCTGACCGGGGGAGTGGGGCGCAACAGAGAGGGGAGCGAGGCAGTACTCCTGACAGCTGCTAACCCCTCCACAGGCGAGTTCCGGCTCCTCCGAGTGTAACTAGGCCGCAGCCGCAGTGTTTCCTGGCGGCGATCGGAGGTCCGGCTCGGGGCGGAGCTGCGCTGCGGCCCCCTGCACTTAGGATAGGTGCACTGGCGCGGGCTGTGGGTGAAGGAGGTAGTGGAGGACACACCGGCTGCTGCTCACTCTTCCATCCATCCTGCATCCGGGCCCACTCACGCTGCTAGGCCGCAGCCGCGGACTTTCCTGGAGGCTATCGGAGCGGAGGAGCGCTGCGGCCCCCTGCACATGAGAAAGGTGAGCTGGCGCGGGCTGTGGGCGGCTGGACAGAGGTGGACACACTGCTGATCCATCCATCCATCCTGCGCCCAGGCCCGCTCGACCTGCTAGGCCGCAGCCGGGGCCTTTCCTGGAGGTCCAACCGGGCCCCCCCCTTCTCCTCTTGTGACTCTCCAGGGGGAACACAGGGGAACCCCTCAAGCCGCCAACTATATATTCGGGGCACAGTGCGCACCCTGAATGCGGCGCCGGAGCTCGGGTGCAAGGTTCAACATAGGGGGCAGAAAACTAACTTTTCCACCGTTACCGGACCCCCCTGCTACGCCCGCTGATCTCCCGTGCAGAGCCGTACCACCCGGAGCTCCCACAAGGCCTCACAGATAGGCCCCATGGACTCGGCTGAAGCCCGACCGCCCTGGCTGGCGGAAGTCATGGCGGCCATTGCCACGTGCCAGTCCACCTTAACCACAAAAATAGAGGCCGTCCAGATGGATGTAGGCCTTATCCGCCAGGACATGGACAAGCTTAGGACCAGGGTGGCGGAGACCGAGCAGAGAGTTAGTAACACTGAAGATGTGGTCGCAGAACAGGGCGCAGCACTCCGCACTCTCCAAACCAAAGTTAAAGCCCTTGAATATAGAGCCGAGGACGCCGAAAACAGAAACCGGCGCAACAACCTCCGCATTGTCGGTCTACCCGAGGGGGTAGAGGGGAGTGACCCTATAGAGGGTATGTTGCGTACCCTCCTCCCCGAGGCTCGCATGTCAACCCAATATGTGGTGGAAAGGGCGCACCGCATTCCTCCTAAGATGGGACCTCCTGGAACCCCGCCGCAAACCTTCATTCTACGCCTGCTCAACTTCCTGGATCGGGACGAAGTTCTCCGTGCCTCCAGGCTCGTGGGCGACCTACGATTCCAGAACGTCAAGCTGATGGTCTTCCCCGATTATTCGGTAGAAACACAGAAGCTCAGGAAGTCGTTCGACCAGGTCTAGGCGACTCTGAGGGTGCGCAACATCTGTTACAGCATCCTTTTCCCGGCCCGTCAGAGTACAGGACGGGGAGTCGACCCGCTTCTTCACTAATCCCAGGGAGGTGTCTGTCTGGTTGGAGTCGCTGCCGCGGGCCCGCTGATTGGACGCATGGTATGTACTATTTGATACCACCCTTGTTTTGAATTTGCCTATATCGGTGTGGTCCGCGGACTGGCCCCCTGAACGGAGCTCTCACACCTGTTGTTGCACCTGTTGTGCCCGGCTAATCCCCTTGGTGTGTGCAGCTCCGATAGTGACGGCTGGCCCCCGCCGATGTGGGAACCCAAGTTGGCGCCCCTGACGTGGTCAGGAGAACACTGCTTTTTCCCTTTTTTGGGTCTTTTTACCCCCCCGTGTGACACTGGGGACCATACCACGTTTACTCCCTTGTCACTGGATCGACTTTACTGCTGGGACGCGATCCTGTCCGCTTCCATCCTCCTGAACCCCTGTCCCTTACAGCTTTTTGCATTACCAGCGGAAGTCTCGCACTTAGAGAGTCGCTCAGACAGTTGCTCGGCCCCCCCAGAATTTATCCGGGGGGCTGAGTTCGCCTCTTGCACGGAACCCCCTTTGCAGCCGGCAAGCTGTTATTGTTTGGGATGGATACCCTCCTCAGTTTTAGGGGGTTGGGTGGGGGGTGGGGATTGTTGCCCTACTGGGGCTATTTTTCTTGTTCTGATCTGTTTTTTTCTTTTTGTTGTTTTTGTTTTCATTATGTTTTTGCTTTACATTCAAAACGTTGATACTTCGGCATTGCTCTGTTTCCAGATGTGTACATCCTGGGTCTGGGGGTCGGGTCCGGGAGTCATGCGGTGTCATCCTATCCCCCCTCTCAATCTGACGGTCCATGTCGGCAGTTAATATCCTATCGTGGAACACCAGGGGGTTGAATTCCCCGACCAAACGCTCCCTGGTGTTCCAATTTATTAAGTCTTATAACCCGCATATTTGTGTCCTACAGAAACGCGGCTTATGGGGAGTAGAATTCTCTCACTTAAAAAGCCATGGGTGGGCCACCACTATCACTCTACCTATTCTAGCTTTTCTAGAGGGGTCAGTATACTAGTGTTAAAGTCCCTCCCGTTCCGGCTCCTGGACCTGATTCTCGACCCTGATGGTAGATACGTCATAATTCATGCCGTGATTCATTCGCTGACCTGGACCATAGTGGGTCTATATCTTCCCCCGCCAGCCTCCCTGTTGCTGCTGAACCACATAACTAGCAGGGTGGCCGAGTTCACCTCTGATAATACTGTGTTTTTGGGGGATTTTAACTTGGTTCCCGATCCAGATATGGACCGCCTGACGCCTGGAGGTCGACACTACTCTGGGTTGGCTGACTGGGCTGATATCTATGGGCTGACGGACGTGTGGAGGTGGAAGCATCCTCAGGACTTGGCTTACACCTGCCACTCGGCCTCCCATAGGACGTTCTCCCGCATAGATCTGGTATATGCGGGCAGACCGGTCCTGCAAAGGGTTACGGATGTGCGGATACTGCCTAGGGGGATCTCAGATCACGCACCATTGCTTTTGGCGCTGGATTTCTCTAGGGGCCATCCTGTTCGCCTGTGGAGACTGTCCTGGTTTTGGATCTCGGACACCTCTGTGGACGACCAGTTCCAAACTAAACTGACCGGTTATTGGGTGGACAATGAGGGCACGGCGGGGGCCGGGACTGTATGGGATGCCTTTAAAGCCTCCACGAGAGGACACTACCAGACCATTATTGCCAGAGTTCGTAGGGAACGCAGCGCAGACTTAGTGAGGGCAGAAAGGGAGGCTGCCAGTGCAGAAGAGACCTTTATTAGGACCCGTGACCCCCAACAATATGCCCACCTGCAGCTCCTGACGGGGGAAGTCCTTAGTATCCGTACCTCACTTACCCAAAAAAAGCTACTCGCTCAGTCCCATAGGATTTTTGAACAGGGGGAGAGGTTGGGTAGGATGCTGGCTTGGCTTTCCAGGGAGCAGGAGGGGGGGGGGGTCAGTGTCTCCCATATTACGGGCCCCACGGGGGAGCTGGTAAGCTCTCCCGGGGGTATTAATCAGTGCTTTGCCGACTTCTATCGTGCACTCTATGGCTCAAGGGTGGATTATGGTGATGAGGACCTGGTGAAGTATTTGGGGGACATTGACATTCCGGTCCTTACGGCGACCTACCGAGAGCGACTCGACGCCCCTGTCATGATGCAGGAGATCCAGCGGGCCCTTAAATCTATGCAATCTGGCAAGACGCCCGGGCCTGATGGAATTCCTGTAGAGTTCTACAAACACTATGCAGACGAACTAGTGCCCAGACTACATTCCCTATTCGTGGTGTCCGCGCAGCAGGGAGATCTCCCTGTTTCCATGGGTGAGGCGGTCATAGTGGTGATCCCGAAGCCGGGGAAGGACCCTTCCCTCTGTTCCTCGTATCGCCCTATCTCGTTGCTGAACGTTGATGCGAAGATCCTGGCCAAGATCTTGGCAACAAGACTGAACTCTGTCATTACTGCCCTGGTACACTCGGATCAAACAGGCTTTATCCCAGGTAGGGGAACGGATATTAACATTAGACGCCTCCTCACCCACGTTGATGGGGCTGGTGGGTCGACGGGAGTGGTGGCCTCACTTGATGCAGAGAAGGCCTTCGACTCTGTGGAGTGGGGCTACCTCTGGGGGGTGCTCGACAGCTTCGGGTTTGGGCCAGGCTTCCTGAAATGGGTACGCATGTTGTATAGCTCCCCATCTGCTAGAATTCGGACCAACGGCTGCCTATCAGACGTCTTCCCCTTGGGTTGCGGCACGAGACAAGGGTGCCCCCTCTCCCCGGGTTTATTTGCCCTTGCTATGGAACCACTGGCCATCCTGTTGAGAGCTGAGACGAGGGTCCGGGGATTGAAAATAGGCCCAATTGAAGAAAAGCTGTCTCTGTATGCGGATGATGCCCTGCTATACCTGGCGGACGCCTCTTCATCCCTGCAGGTGGCCTTAGATCTGATTGATCAATTTGGGGGCTACTCCGGTATTCGCATCAACTGGGACAAATCGGTCTTGTTTCCCCTATGTCCCTCGACCCCGCGTCCCACGACACGAACGTGGCTCAAGTGGGTAGACGAGTTTACATACCTGGGCATCAAGATTAGTGGCAAAATTGGCGACTATGTTGGCAAAAACATACAACCACTCATGACCCAACTAGTGACCAAGTGCGCAGTGTGGCGGTCCCTCCCTCTGACGCCAGTGGGTAGAGTCAACCTTTTGAAGATGGTCTTTCTCCCGAAATTCCTGTACTTCTTTCGCAATACCCCCTCGTATATCCCTAGGTCATTCTTCCGGAGGTTGGACAGCTTGCTGATCTCTTTTGTCTGGGCTGGGAGACCCCCCCGGGTGGCGAGGAAGACCTTGTATTTGTCTTTGTCCGGAGGTGGACTGGCGCTCCCTAACTTTTTGCTTTACTACTGGGCAGCTGTCCTGGTTACGGTGAGATGGTGGTTCTTGAGGCGGCTATTTTGGGCTCTTGAGCAATCTACCGTTTTGTGGCCTCAGGGCCAGCCCCTGTATGACGACCCTCATGCGGACCACAGTTAAGGTCTGGCAGGAGGCTTGACTAATGTACCGGCGACCCAACTTGGTGTCCCCGCATATGCCCCTGTGGGCTAACCCTATGCTGCCTCACATGAATAGTATCCCAGATCCATCCCTGTGGGCAAAAAAGGGAATCGTTACTCTGAAACATATAGTGAAAGCGGGTACGATTATGCCTTTCCGGGAACTCAGGCAGGCGTATCTCCTGCCGGTCTCTTTCCAATTTAGGTACTGGCAGCTGAGACATGCTTTTGAGGCCCAATTCCCGGAGCCTATAACCCTGGAGTCAGACTCTATTGAGCGACTCTTATCCTCCGCTCTCATGGACCGCCCCCTCTCGTCCCTGTACCTATACCTCACGGTACAGTATGATGCCAAGCTTACTAAGCCGTGGGAGGAATGGAGGGCTGATATTCCGTCGCTGGACGAGGAGGAGTGGAGGGATTGCCTCGCATCTTATATCCCTGTTATGATAGCTGCAAAGGATAGGTTTATACAATTTAAATTTCTCCACAGAGCCTACTACACCCCGCAGAGGCTGGCACGTATTTACCCACAGCGAGATCCCAATTGTCAGAGATGCAGGCAGGAGATAGGTACGTTTTGGCACATGGTCTGGTCGTGTCCGAAACTCCAGCCCTATTGGGAAGATGTGGCTTCCAGACTGACTGACGTGACTGGCTTAAACGTGCCGACTGACCCCAAGATCCTACTGCTGAATCATATGGAGGACGTGGAAGGGGATAGATATTGTAAACTCTGCCTGACCTTCTCACTATTTTATGCTAGGCGGGAAATCCTGCTCAAGTGGAAGTCTGAGGACCCCCCCACATGCGCCGCCTGGCAGCGCTCAGTCGACTCAGTACTTTCTCTATATAAATTGACGTATGAGAGTAGACAGTGCCCCGCGAAGTTCGACAGAATTTGGTCTTCATGGCAGAGCACTCGCTCTGACTTGGAACCTCCCCCTGGGTGTGACTGACTGGGCTGTTTGTTGGGGATGGCTCCCCCCCCCACCCCTCTTGGTCCCTGGACTTTACTGCTACTCAGGGTTGTTGTGTGGTTGGGGAGGGGTGAGCTAGAGTCGTTTTATGCACGATCGGGGTTGGGCCAATGTTTGTTGATTATTTGCATTTAGCAACGAATGAGAGGGGTGTGATCCCCCGGATGTGACGCATTATCCTGTTTGTTTGCTCTGTACTGGTGGATGTGCTATTTGCTGGATGTATTGTAATGCTGATTTGTCTAATAAAATCTCTCTGTTAAAAAAAAAAAAATTGTACGCCAAGATATTGTCCAACAGATTGTTACCGCTCATCCTGACTTGGATAGCCCCCTCTCAGGTGGGTTTTGCACCTGGACGGAAGGCATGAGACAATACTTTAAAGGCCATTAACATTCAGCTCTGGACTAAGCACGCCCATCAAAACGACCTTCTTCTGTCTTTGATCGAGTAGCTTGGGACTACATGACAGAGGTTAATGTGCAGCAGGATTCTTGCCTTATACCCAACTCTTTTGGCTAATGTAAAGGTGAATGGCCTTCTATCCCACACTTTCTCTATCCAAAAACGGGACATGTTCTGGAACCGTTCCTTAGGCGTTTACAGTCTGAAGCCTAGTACACACGGCCGAGATTCTCGTCTGGAAAAAAACCGTTGTTTTTCCTGACGAGATTCCTTGCAAGCTTTCTTGCCGGCCGAGTGTACACACGTACGATTCAAAAGAACCGCCGTTCTTTTGAATGGCACGAATGCGGTAACGTCATCGACTACGACGAGCATGCGCTCGTCACATTCGATGCCGTCGCCGCCATCTTGCTTCACCCTACCTATGCCTTGGAAGCTACCGCGCATGCGTCGAAATCTCATCGAGCATGCGCAGGCTTACCGGAGGACAGGTAAGCTTGTTGCCGCATACACACACACACACACACACACACACACACACACACACACACACACACACACACACACACACACACACACACACACACACACACACACACACAGTTTTCTCGTCGAAACAGGCCGACGAAAATCCCGACGAGAAAATAGAGAGCAGGTTCTCTATTTTTCTCGTCGAGATTCCCAGCAGTTTTCTCGACGAAAAAAAATACACACGACCGGTTTTCTCGGCAAAAAGCTCTCCCAGAGAAAACCGGTCGTGTGTAAGAGGCTTGATACTAAGATCATGGGTTTTCAGGTGGACGATGGGGAGAACAAGTTGGCTGCTTATGCAGATGATTTATTACTCCTTCCTTCAAAAAACGCTCGCCTCCCCTCAAAATGTGCTTGGGGCCTTTGAGAAATTTGCCTACCCTTCTAATTTTAAAATCAACTACTCAAAATTCTATGCGCTTGGCATTGGCCTTTCTTTATCGTACATCATGGGACACAGAGCCTTAAGTATTTACTTAATGGGTAATAGGCCTACCTTCAGGTGTTGACACTGATAAACCCTAATTAAGGAAGTTTACTCCCTATATAACCCCTCCTCCTTCCAGGAGCACATCAGTTTTTTCGCCAGTGTCTAAAGGTGTTGGTCACGAGTGAAGATGTGCTCTGAGGAGCTCCAGGAGGGATCCAAGCTGGATTTAAATTCCTCCATAAAAAGAAGCCAGATCCACCACAGTGCCACTGTGGCCTAAATGGATGGTACCTGGGACCTCGTATCCGAAGCACAAGGTTTTGCCTGTAACACCTCTCTTTGTAGGGCTGGACCCCAGGAAACCAGGCCTTAGGTCTTGTTACATTACCTATTTGCTTCTTGATGGGGTGCTATACATGGCCCAAGGCAGTGGAAATCCCTTTTCAGGGACCCCCGTCCTTGAAGGTTTGGCTAAACACAGCCCACCGTGATGGGTGAAAGCTGGATTTTTTCTGTTAATTCAGAAAAATCCTGCGACGATGATAAGGTAAAGAAGAAACTTAGGTATTTTCAATGTCTATGTATTTCTTCCATTAAGGAAAAAGATTGCCATGCCTTAAAGTCTCCACTAGAGGGAGCCTATGCACTTACCATACTCTGTCGTCTTCACTAAGCTTAGTCCGTGCTTGATTGGTACAGCAGGTGGAGGGGATATTTTTACCAAGGTAAGATAAAGCCTTTTAAAATGGTTTTTTCCCTCCTCTGATGGGACCAGTGGGTTAGGGAGACAGCAGCGCTGCACCCCCCTTACTTACCCCCTCCCCCCGCCGTGGGGGACGCAGAGGTCCCGCTATGTACCACAATAGGATTGTCTGGCTGTTTTTTTGTTTCTCTGCCTCATTGCAGTCTCTGCTCCCCTCCCCTTCCCCTCCCCTTCTCTTGTTTGGTCAGGGATCCATAGAGAAAAAAAAAAAACTTTTTTTTTTAAATGGAAAAAGGGGGCGGAATTTTTTCCGGAAAGGGCGGAACCTAAACACAGTACCGCGAAAATGGGAAACATATAGCCATGTCAGTCTCTCCTCCGCTGCTGAGGAGGAAGCATACACAGACACATGAGCTGTGAGACACGTATGGGTTGCACTGGCATTCCTGATTCAGGAAAGACACTCTTTTCAGCACTAGGCTGAAACTTTATAGCGGCTTTTAAAGTGGTTGTAAACCCACTTTTTTTTTTTTTTTTTTACAACCTGTAAAAGAAAGGCATAATGAGCTATTATGACTAGCATAATAGCTCATTATGTACCACTTACCTTAGATCGGGGCCCCCGAGGCAGTCCGCGTCCCTCTGTTCAGCCGCAGACATCACTGCGGCGATTGCCGGAATGTTACTTTCGGGTATCGCAGCACCAGCCAATCACAGCGCCGCTCCGGCGCTGTGATTGGCCGGAGCGGCGGAGACGTCACTCTGCGCAAGCGCGCGGGAGGCGTCCCACTCGGCTATGCCCAGCGATTGCTGGGAAGTAGCCGAGTTTGTGAATGGGATTAACCCCATGAATGCGCCGTTGTCTACGGCGCGCATGCGCCGTAGACAGGGGCGCTTGTCATTTTAGTAAATTTCTCCTAAACCGTGTAGGTTTAGGAGATATTTCTTGCACCTACAGGTAAGCCTTAATCTAGGCTTACCTGTAGGTGCAAGTTGAAAAAGTGGGTTTACAACCACTTTAAAGTCATGACTATTTTCAGCGATTTAGTGCAAATTGTATAGCACCTCTGTTTTTGTACTTAGGACTATGCCTACCAAAAAAGACACCTCAAAAGCCAAAAAAGCAAAGATTTCACCCCCAGGCATTGAGACTTCTAGCTGTAATTCCATGCTGTCATTCTCGCCTGAATTACCAATTATGGCAACACAGGGTGAGCCATTGGAACAAATTGATGGTGCAACTGCCTCTCACATCTCAGCACCTAGATATGTGACTGAAGATGCCCTCTCCTCCCTCCAGGGTATGGAAGAAAGATTAGCGGCTTTAATCGCATCCTCTATTCAGAGTGATAAGAAACGTACTAGCCCTTCCCCCACTTTAGCTTTACTAGGGGAACAGTGGACTCACGATGAGGTGTTACCCTCAATTGATCAGGAAGAAAGACAAACCGATGATTCCTCGTTGGAGGAGACAACGGTAGATGAACCTTTTTCAGCTTCCCAAACGGAGAAATTGCTGATAAAATCTCTTACAGAAATGGTTCGCTCCACCTTCATGCTGCCTCTAACAGAGTCTCATGAAAACCCGGGCTCTTCCTTAGGTTCTTTGAAACCTTCCCAGGCTTTGCATGCGTTTCCAGCACATGCATTGCTAGAACAGCTTATTTTTCCGGAATGGGATCATCCGGATAAACATTTTCTCCCTCCTAAGAGTTTTGCAAATCGCTATTCTCTGGAGGAAAGATTCTCCAAAAGATGGAAAGTACCAGCAGTTGACGCTGCGATTTCCAATGTGAATAATAACTTGACTTGTCCTGTAGACAATGCACAAATGCTTAAGGATCCAACAGATAAGAAGTTGGAATCCCTGCTAAAATCTGCCTTTTCCATAGCAGGTGCCGTCACTCAGCCAGCAGTCGCCGCAATAGGCGTCTGCCAATCCCTACAAGGACCAATTTAAATTGGCCCTTAGAGAACTTCCTACACAACAAGCTCGGGATTTGGCTGAACTACCTAAGGCATTATGTTTTGCCATAGATGCCATTAAAGATTCCATTCACCAGGCATCCCGCCTTACGCTTATGCTTGTACATATGCGCAGGATCCTGTGGCTAAAGAATTGGTCAGCTGAAACACCATGTAAGACCCTCCTAACTGGGTTTCCCTTCCATGGGGAGCGACTTTTCGGAGAGGACTTGAATAAATATATCAGGACAATTTCTAGTGGGAAAAGCACGCTTTTACCCGTCAAAAGAAAATACAAACACCCTTCATTTAAACGGGCCCTTTCCCCTGCGCCAAAGGCTTCCGCCTCTAAGCAGTGGCGACGGCCTCCGCCGTCAGACTCTAGAGGAAGACCTCAGAGTCAGACCCAGGCTCAAAAGAAGCCCTGGGGTAGGAAATCTGCAAAACAGAATCCTAAAGCCTCGTCATGAAGAGGCAACCCCCCTCACCAAGGTGGGGGGAAGACTTCTGCACTTTTCAGAAGTCTGGAAAAAGGAAATTCAGGACACATGGGTCATCTACACGGTAACGCTGGGATACAAGCTGGAATTCCGGAACTTTCCACCATCTCGTTTCCTAAGATCAAGCGTACCCAAGGATCCAGAGAAGAAACAATCTCTGTTTCAAGCACTAGACCGATTAAGATCTCAAGGGGTGATCATACAGATCCCCACAAGGGAACAAGGTCTGGGGTTTTATTCAAATTTTTTCATGGTACCAAAACCAAATGGAGACGTCAGACCCATTCTAGATCTAAGAAAGCTAAATCAATTCCTGAAGATCCGCTCCTTTCGCATGGAGATAATCAGATCCGTAGTTTCTATCCTTCTAGGAGGAGAACTTCTCGCGTCAATCGACATCAGGGATGCATATCTGCATATCCCTATATTCCCTGCTCATCAAAAATTTCTGCGGTTCGAATTAGAACAGCATTTCCAGTTTGTAGCCCTGCCCTTCGGGCTAGCCACAGCACCCCGGGTGTTCACCAAGGTGCTGGCCCCACCTCTAGCCAGGTTAAGGGCACAGGGCATAACAATCATAGCGTACCTAGACGATCTATTACTTATAGATCAATCAGTGATTCGCTTGGAGCAAGCTGTACGCACTACAATCGACTATCTGAAAGCATTGGGTTGGATTCTCAATCTGGAGAAATCTTCCTTAATATCGCTAAAAAGACTGGAGTACTTGGGTCTGATCATAGACACAGCCCAGGAAAAGGTGTTCTTGCCTCTAGCAAAGATCAACTCCATAAAAGACTTGGTACGGCGGGTCAGGTCAAATGGCAATCCCTTCATTCGCCTCTGCATGAGGTTACTAGGAACCATGGTGGCTTCATTCGAAGCAGTTCCCTTTGCCCAGTTCCATTCAAGACTGTTGCAAAACAGTATCCTGTCTGCTTGGAACAAAACAATTCAAGCCTTAGACTCGCCAATGCGGCTGTCCCCAAGAGTGGCCCAAAGCCTCACTTGGTGGTTACTAACCCAGAATCTGCTGAAAGGAAGATCCTTCAGACCAGTTATCTGGAAGGTCGTAACGACGGATGCCAGCCTCTCAGGCTGGGGAGCAGTACTAGAAGGGACAACTGTCCAAGGACAATGGTCAAGGACCGAAAGAGGCTTGCCCATCAATATCCTAGAGATTCGGGCAGTACGTCTGGCTCTAAAGGCCTGGACTTCCAGGCTACAGAATTACCCTGTCAGGATTCAATCCGACAATGCCACAGCTGTGGCCTATATCAATCACCAAGGGGGCACCAAGAGTCTCTCAGCGCAGAGAGAGGTGAACCATATTCTAACTTGGGCAGAAAGGAATGTTCCTTGCCTTTCTGCAATATTCATTCCCGGAGTAGAGAATTGGCAGGCGGACTACTTAAGTCGCCAGCAGTTATTCCCAGGGAAATGGTCGCTTCACCCCGACATATTTCGGGCTGTTTGCCAAAGATGGGGGACTCCGGACGTAGATCTCCTAGCATCCAGATTCAACACAAAGTTGGTCAACTTTGTGGCCAGAACAAGGGATCCATTCGCATGCGGAACGGATGCGTTGGTGACCCCATGGAATCAGTTCTCACTGATATATGCATTTCCCCCCATCCATTTGCTGCCTCGACTTCTTTGCAGAATCAAGCTGGAAAGGAAGCCGATTATTCTGGTAGCACAAGCATGGCCCAAAAGGTCATGGTTTGCAGAAATCGTAAAGATGGCAGTGGAGGGCCCATGGTCCCTCCCACTACGGTCAGATCTGCTCTCTCAGGGACCGATATTCCATCCTTCCTTACGGTCTCTAAATTTAACGGCTTGGCTATTGAAACCCACATTCTAAAGAGACGTGGGCTTTCAGGGTCAGTTATCTCCACCCTGATCAATGCCAGGAAGCCAGCTTCCAGAACAATATATTATAGAGTCTGGAAGGCTTATGTTTCCTGGTGTGAATCCAAGGGTTGGCACCCTCAGAGATATATCATAGGCAGAATTCTTGCCTTTCTACAATTAGGGGTAGAGATGAAATTGGCCTTAAGTACTATTAAGGGCCAAGTCTCAGCTTTATCTGTTTTATTTCAGAGACCACTTGCTACTCATTCTTTAGTCCGGGGCTTTATACAAGGAGTAACGCGGCTTAATCCGCCCGTCAAACCTCCCTTGAATCCCTGGGACTTAAATTTAGTTTTGTCTGTGTTACAAAAACAGCCATTTGAACTGATACAGCATATTCCCCTAGTCCTTCTGACAAGGAAGTTGGTATTTTTGGTTGCTATATCCTCAGCAAGGAGGGTATCGGAGTTGGCTGCTATTTCTTGTAAAGAGCCGTATTTAATTTTTCATGAGGACAGAGTGGTACTACGCCCTCTTCCAGGCTTTTTGCCAAAAGTAATTTCAGGTTTTCACCTGAACCAAGATATTGTCCTGCCATCATTTTTTCCAAAACCATGTTCCAGGGAAGAAAAGTCACTACATTGTCTTGATGTGGTGAGAGCAGTGAAAATCTATTTAAAGAAAACTGCTCAGATTCGTAAGACTGATGTCTTATTTATTCTGCCGGAGGGTCCTAAGAAGGGACAGGCAGCGTCGAAATCCACTGTCGCTAAGTGGATTCGGCAAGTGATAATTCAAACTTATGATTTAAGGGGCAAGATTCCCCCGTTTCGAGTTAAGGCGCACTCTACCAGGTCGGTTAGTGCTTCTTGGGCAGTGCGTCATCAGGCCTCCATGGCTCAGATCTGTAAGGCCGCAACTTGGTCTTCAGTGCATACATTCACAAAATGTTATCAGGTGGATGTAAGGAGGTATGAGGAGATCGCCTTCGGGCGCAGTGTGCTGCAAGCAGCAGTGTAGATCCTCAAGTCTGGGTGTACCCTGCGGGTTGTTTCTCCCACCACTCAAGTGGCATTGCTATGGGACGTCCCATTAAGTAAATTACTTAAGGCTCTGTGTCCCATGATGTACGATAAAGAAAATAGGATTTTTATTACAGCTTACCTGTAAAATCCTTTTCTTGGAGTACATCATGGGACACAGAGGTCCCTCCCCTCTTTTGGGATTTAGACATATTGCTTTGCTACAAAAACTGATGTGCTCCTGGAAGGAGGAGGGGTTATATAGGGAGTAAACTTCCTTAATTAGGGTTTACCAGTGTCAACACCTGAAGGTAGGCATATTACCCATTAAGTAAATTACTTAAGGCTCTGTGTCCCATGATGTACGATAAAGAAAAGGATTTTACAGGTAAGCTGTAATAAAAATCCTATTTTTGGCTGCGGCGATTGCTTCCTTTAAGCAGCATTTCCCATTCACCTGGAAACAGGACACAATTACTTACCTGGGCGTTAAACTCCCTGCAGACCTAACTAACTTATATATGTGTAACTTTGTTCCCCTGTAATTCTGATTTCCAAAGATCTCCAGTCGTGGGATCTAAAGCTTTTTTTAATTTTGAAAATGAACATCTTGCTCCGTCTGCTCTACGTGATGCAAATGATTCCTATTTTCTTACCAAGACCAAGCAAGACTTTATTCCAGTCCACAGATAATACAAGTTTGTCATGCAATAAGATGATTAAAAAATATGATCATGCAATAAGCTGTGGAAAGTGCCTCATTAAATCTGCTAATACAGCCTAAAATGCAATGGCTTTATTAACCACAGAAGTGTAATTTAAATAGAAATATTTTATAGTGTGATGGATAAATTGCTACTGCCAGTCTCTCCTTATTTGGCATTATGTACTATTCAAACACAGTATTCAAGGTTGTGCCGCTTAGTCAGTTTTGCAGTACTTCTCTGATCTGCAAGTTATCTGAAGCCGAGAATGTGACAATTTTCATATTTATGTTCAGTTGTCCTGAACTTGGATCATGTTCCGTCTAGATCTGCTGAAACAACCTACCCCATTAGTGTTCAGGCTATTCCAGTTTAATTGTGTTTAAAAGCAATCCGACAAAAGGCAAGTGAATGCGTTAAACACTCTGCTGACAATCTCTGCCATATAGCTTACTAATTATATTTGGAACCTTTGCAGAATGCAGGAAGTAGTATATTTTGTTTTTATGATGGGGTATATCTATTGGAAATGTAAGTTTTTTTTTTTTTGTTTTTGTAGGGGACAAATGAAATTCTGCGGATGTACATAGCTCTTACAGGGATGCAACATGCAGGAAAAATATTGACAAGTAAAATAAAGTAAGTTCTTAACTCATAATTTAATAAGTGACCAACGTACTGCAGGTAAAAGCATAGAAAAAAAATTAGCTATTATAAAGGATAAGTTCACCTTTCTCAACATGTTACAATCGTATTTAGGGTGTAACATGTTGAGCATCCTTGTTCTCTTCCCCCCCCCCCCGATCCGTCTCCTCCTTGAAACAGTAGGCAGGGAAATTTCCCCCCGCACCCACTGTCACAACTTGAAAACAGCATGGCCACCTTATTCATTAACATGCCTACAAATCGTTCTAAATGAACTGCAAGGGCACTGTTGAGTGCTCTTGTAGTCCATTGAGCTTTTGGGACTTCAGTAACTGCCTGCCCGCATTGGTATAGGCAGACAGTGTACGTAAAGTCTGCAAGAGCCTGAGATTGCACCCACGATCTGCTGATCATGGGTGCAATGCCTTACAGGCTCCCAAAAAAAAAAAAGGTACATTACTTTGTGAGATGGTCACTTTGACCGAACGTCTGGTCGGCCACGTGGAGGGCAGCCTACATTTGCTCCAAGTCACCACCGAACAGTTGCAATACCAACTGAACGCTGTCCTCTCCAAACAGGACGACATGGAGAACCACCTCCGACGCTGCAACCTCCGCTTCGTGGAGCTCCCCGAGAGGTATGAGGGCTCAGACCCCCCCTCCTACCTGGAGAACCTGCTAATAAAGACCTATGGCAGCGAGGCCTTCTCCTCCACGTTCGTGGTGGAGCGCGCCCACCGCCTCGCAAGCGAGACCTCCACCTAACGGCGCTCTACCACGCACATTCATCGCCAAGTTCCTGAACTACCGGGACACCATCCTACGACTTACCCGGGAGCGAGGTAACATCCCCCTCGGTAACCTGCATGTAGCGGTGTTCCCGGACTTCTCGGCCGAGGTCCAGAAGAGAGCACGATTAGGCGAGGTGAAACGACAGCTCTGGGCACATCATCTGCCGTATGCGATGCTCTTCCCTGCACGGCTCTGGGTGGTGAGCTATGGCAAAGCACAGTTCTTTGAAGACCCACAGTCTCTTCTCTCCTGGCTGGAGCAACGCAACGCGGCCGATCCGACCCCCTGCTTAGACCCACACCCACCGAAGTAAGGGGTAATCTCTCCTAAGTAAGGTAAAAACACATTAAACACCCCTTCACACCTATGCATTATCTTCTGATTTAAATCAGTCTGTATGTGCAGTAAAGCATGCTTGTTATACTCACTGTGGAACCTACGGGGTTAATCATCTGCATTGTGTATAAAGGCTGTGTGATCCTCCTCTTCCACTGACTCCAATCCACCTCTTGATAGAACTGAGCTTAAGGTGACAAGCTGCACATTCTCAGTTTGGTGTGTATTGCAAGAGTTTCTTTTTTTTTTCTTGGGAGAATGCACAGAGCCAATAAGCACTGTCCAGACAGAGGGTCAGGAGTCCTGCAGCGTTATAAGACAATCGGGGGGGAAAATGAAAACTCATACAAGCTTTTAACCAGTCACAAGACTGCTGATAAAAAAGGTATTTAGCAGTTTATATTTACTAAAAACTATTGCATTTCCATGTTCTTTGTACTGTGGGAGACCATATATAGTGAATGCAGGGTCCTGGGTTTAGTAATAATTTAAGCGATTTGAAAAGGACAGGTCTTAAGCTTGTTGATTTGCATTCAAAGACCTTTGTCTTTGTTCTCCCTTGTTAAAACTTTTCTTTAAAGTGTATTTCACATTAAGCCCCCTTTGAAGCTCCCTGTGCTTTCTTTTGGATCTCAGCTTGGTTCGCTCTGCCTTGCAAAAAGGACCCTTTGAACCCATCAGGGATATCTCCCCAGATGACCTTTCCTGTAAGGAGCTGTCCATCATACTTCACAAAGACAAGGTTGTCTTACGCCCAAGATCATCCTTTTTTTTCAATGTGGTATCAGCCTTCCACCTCAATGAGAACATATTCCTACCATCCTTATGCCCTACTCCAAAGCATCCAAAGAAAATCTTTCTTCATTGCTGGATTTAGTCAGAGCCATTAGAGTCTACCTAAAAGCTACAGCTTCGATCAGACAGACGGATTCCTTATTTGTTTTGACCTCAGGACCACGCAAAGGGCACCCTGCTTTCAAGTCCACCATCGCTCGATAAGAAATTGAATTGCTAGAGCTTACAGTCTGAAGGCCACATCCCCTCCTGCACTTTTATGTGCCCATTCTACCAGATTGGTGGGAGTTTCCTGGGCATTTCAGCACCAGGCCTCTGTAGCCCAGCTGTATAAGGCCCACAACCTGGTCCTATGTTCATACTTTTCCAAAGTTCTACCAGGTGAATGTCCAATGTTCTGTGGATGCTGCTTTCAGGCACAAAGTTCTTTCAGCAGCACTCTGAAATTAGATCTGTTAACTCTTGTTGCTGTTGGGTCTGTTGGCACAGTTCTGTTTGCCTTGTTGCTCACTCTCATTTTTCATTTATTTTTTGGACACATCCCAGGGTCTATGAAAAATGTGCCCGTGCCCTGTACTATACAACAGAGGCTGCTCTCTAATTAGGAGGTCGCCTAAGGCCTCGCACTCACAAGGCCCTCGCGGCCGCCTAGTTTGCCTAAAGAGCCTCCGCTGTCTATCCTCGTATATCAGTCCCAGTACAGTCAGCAGAGCTTCGTGCCATCTCGTTGCGTGTACAGTCAGTCCTCCTCTCTGCTCTGTAACCCCCACCAGGGCACTGCCCAGTTTCCACTCCTGTTGTTAAACTTCACCAGAACAGCCGGCAGAGACGCTCACAGAGACCGACTGCCCCGCCCCACCGGAAAATCATGTCCATCCCTTGAGCTGATATTTTGTGCAAGGGCGCAGCTAGCACCTCACCAGGATTGCTGAGTCCACCCTCCTTCCAGGGCGGGGCTTCCGTGATGGGGCGGAGCCAATTCCAGTTCGCTGTCTGTGTGCAGCCACATGACTTCTGAGCTGAAGATGCGCTGACTGAGCTGTGAGGGGACAGAGCTTTGCTGTGTGTGCGATACATGTGACTGGGGGTGTGTGCATGTGCCTGGGGTTTTACAAACAGGTCTGCTCAGTCCTCTGCCAGTGTCCCAGCGTACCCGCCTGTGATTGACAGCCCGGGTCCCCCTAACCTGTCTCCCAACCCCATCCTCATCCCTCGCCACCCAGGGCTCCATTGCAGTGGTCGGGAGGTCCCAGCTCAGTCCAGTGCCGATCCTCAACCATGGTGGGCAAGGCGCTCTTCATTCTGCGCTGGCACTGCTCATGATCGGGCTTCTCTGCGGCTATCTCCCACCGGGAGCTCTTCCACTGTGAGGAGTCCGAGGGGACCTACTGCTGCCAAACAGGGATGAGGAGACCTCTGAGGTGGTGAAATTTTGCACAGCCCCATCTCTTCTATGAGGCCAAGTTCAAGGAGCTCTATGCGAGTACAGTAATGAGAGCGACAGAGCACTGACACCAGCCCCGAGAGAGAGGTGTTCCTGAGAGCAACAATGAGATAGCGTACACTGACACCAGCTTCGAGACACATGAGTTCCCTGACACTAGTACTGAGAGCATGCCAGCACTGACACCAGCTTTGAAATAGAGGACACAGACACCAGTACTCTTAATATATGCAATTTATACAATACATTTTTATTGCTTAAATCATTTTTTCCCTTATGAACGTGAGTGGGGCTTCATGTCTAAGTTATGCCTAAGGCCGCACAAAGCCTAGAGCTGCCTCTGCTGTACAATTAAGATTGGAATTTTGACCTGTATCCTGTACTGTGCTCAAAGATATGGAGTTTACAGGCAAGTCAAAATTCCTCTTTTTAATTGCTGACTTGGAACAAACATGCAGCCATTGAAGCCAGAACATGACACGGGGCAACTAGAATGTTTGGGAGGAAGGCAGCAGTGGAAGCCTATGTATTTTGTTTGATGTGTTTCCTAAAGACAACTGTTAATAAACTCGGTCATATTTCCTGTAGCGTTTTGTTAGCTCTTAGAAATGGTGGCCAAAATCTCCTTGGCATTTTGGTTTATATATTCTATTTGTTGTCCTGAACCTTTCTAACATGTAATTAATTTCACCTTACATTTATGTAGGGAACTGAAGAAAGGTGGTGTTGGCATTGCTATGGAGATGTTCACCAAGAAGTTAAGAGATAGCTTCAAAAGGAATATAGATTTAGGATTAACAGGAAAAGATGGAGTTGTGCATCCAAGTCTTGAGGTAAGTGATTATTTCCAATCCGTTCTGATTGACCAGCAGGATTTTTCAAACAACTATTCGCTATCTTCTAATGAAGCAATAGAAGCTGTGCATAAGGGAACCATACCCAGACTCCACACAGTAGGAACTGCCTGTAATGTTGCTTTGGACAGTGGATTCTGGAATGGGCACTCACCTCAGCACAATGTGCTATGTGTGCAGGGTGCTATGCAGGGCCACGGACCATCCCTATGAAACCCAGACCGCAAAGAACACTCCTGGGGGTATGCCCACTGTGATGGGCGAAGCCTGAACCTTATATATGGACAAGTAACGTGTTACTGTAAAAAATGGAGACTCTTTTTGGCGCTAAAATACAACCAGGTAGATGACCTGGTTTTACATCACACCACAGTCCAGAACAATTTTCCCAGCGCACACATTTCTGTGAATGACTGTAAAGTACAGTACATCCGGAAAGTATTCACAGCACTTCACTTTTTCCACATTTTGTTATGTTGCAGCCTTATTCCAAAATGGATTAAATTCATTATTGTCCTCCAAAATTTCCACAAACAATACCCCATAATGACAACGTGTAAGAAGTTTGTTTTGAAATCTTTGCAAATTTATAAAAAATAAAAAATCACATGTACATAAGTATTCACAGCCTTTGCTCAATACTTTATTGAAGCACCTTTAGTACCAATTACAGCATCAAGTCTTTTTGAGTATGATGCTACAAGCTTGGCACACCTATTTCTTTTTCGTACATCACGGGACACAGAGCGACTTAGTCATTACTAATGGGTTATATAGATACCTTCAGGTGCTGGCACTGGCAACTTCCAAAACCGGAAGTACCCTCCCCTATATAAGCCCCTCCCATCCGGGAGTACCTCAGTTTTTTTTGCCAGTGTCTAAGGTGTTGGCCAAGAAGTAACATGTGTTTTTCACTGAGCTTGCGTACAGGTTCTTTTGGGCCTCAGTAAGCTATTCCGGATCCGACCAAAAAAGCTTCATAGCTAAACGGTCGGTACCCGGGCCTTGCAAGAGAAGAGCAAGGTTTTGCCTGTAATGCTTCTCTTAGGAGGGCTGGACCCTGGGATCCAGAGCTCTGGTCATACCCACGACCCAGATGTTTTCTGTGCAGGGTGCTATACATGTCCAGGGGAGTGGAATCCTTGGGAACCCGGTCCCTGAAGGTTTAATTACAATGCCTGCCGTGATAGGTGAAGTTTGGGCTTCTGTGGACCAAACAGAGTCCTGCGGCGGGGAAGAGGTAAGTGGGGGCCCCCAGGAACTTGGTTCTATTGGGGGGCCCCCAAACCTAATTTGTCTTTCTGTCTGTTACCTAACGGTATTCCCGCTAAATATCTGTGCATGCCTGTAACTACTGGAAAATGTAAAATTTTAATAGTAGTCAAGAAAAAAAAAAAAAAAGGAGACCGCGGTACCTGTGTTAAACCACTAGAGGCCGCTGTGGTCCATTTTTCTTGTCATGTGGATCTTTTTCTTTTCAAGTCAAAAGATCCAGGCAGTTGGTAAGTTCTCTCTGGGAATCCACTTCCTCTGCCCTGTTGCTGCACTCATCCACTGCACAGGCCCTCCGGCAAAAAGGGCCCTGGCTCCTAGTCCCTGCTTAGTTTTCAAAAAAAGCGCCGAAGGCGCACGGGCGCGTGCGCGTGCACGCGCCTCTTATGTAGAGATGAGCGGAAAAAAGGGGCGGGGCTGGTGGATGACGCTCGATGCGCGCCGCGGCGCTTCTGCGCATGTGCAGGCGTCCCAGCATGGATAAAAGACACAGTACAAGTGTCAGCTGGATGCAAACAGAGCTAGCAACAAAACGGTGGCACACAGAGGCGGTTGATGCAGGCATCCCCATAGAAAGGCACTTTAGTGGACACCAGCTGGTATATAGCAGCAACTGTGCTAGACTATTACCAGTAAATGTGGTGTATGACGACGGGAATACCTCAGCTCTGTGCTTAAAGGATATGTCGTCCAGACGCTCTGGAAATAAATCTTCCAAGAAGCGAAAGGGGTCTCCATCAGGCTCTGAGGATTTTGGGCATGCTTGTACTGCACCAATCTCCCCTCAAATTTCAGAGGTTAGTAGCCGTAGGAACCCCGCAGGAGTACCTGGTGCTGCGGCTGTCCCCAGTCCACCTGCTCCTGTATATATAACAGAGGAGGTTTTTTCCTCAGCTCTGGGAGGATTGGAAGAGAGATTAACAGCATTGATCGCTGCTTCCCTGTCACAGGGAAAGCGCGTCCGATCTCCGTCTCCTCCTTCAGAGTGCCTGTTAGTGGAGGAACAGCCCCACACAGAGATCGACCTACCTGAAGGGGATCAGGATGAGGTTGATTCGGTTATAGAGGAATCAACAGTGGAAGAACCTTTCTCAGCATCTCAAGCTGAAAGATTATGGGTTCAGTCTCTGACTAACATGGTCCGATCAGCATTTAAAATGCCTCTTGCGGAGCCATCAACCACTACTGTCTCCTCGCTGGGGTCGCTAAAAGCTCCCCAGACTGTCTGTTCCTTCCCAATCCACCCCTTATTGGAAGGGCTTATTTACCAGAATTGGGAGCATCCTGATAAAATATTTACTCCCCCCAAGAGATTTCCGGTGATCTATCCCATGGAGGATAAGTTCATACAAAAATGGAAGGTGCCCACAGTGGACGCAGCCATCTCTTTTGTGAATAAATCACTGACATGTCCAGTAGATAATGTTCCAATGTTCAAAGACCCAATAGATAAAAAATTGGAGTCTTTACTAAAATCTGCTTTCTCTACAGCAAGCATGGTGACACAACCTGCAGTAGCAGCTATTGGGGTCTGCCAAGCAGTGAAGGATCAGTTGAAACAAGTCTTAAGGGACTTACCAGATCAGCAGGCTCTTGCCCTAGCTGACCTACCCAGAGCCTTATGTTTTGCGGTGGACGCCATAAAGGATACAATCCAACAGGCCTCCCGCTTTACGCTGTCTGTAGTACATATGCGTAGGCTTTTGTGGCTCAAAAACTGGTCTGCTGAGGCTCCCTGTAAGAAATTGCTGATTAGCTTCCCATTTCATGGAGAACGCTTATTTGGGGAAGATCTGGACAAGTATATCCAGAAAATTTCTGCCGGTAAAAGTACACTCTTGCCGGTTAAGAACAAAGCTAGAAGTCCTTCTTTTAAGAAGCCTACTTCTCCAGTCCCTGGCACATCGGCTGTGAAACAGTTCCGACGGCCTCCGCGGTCAAATCCAGGGGGCAGAAATCAGGGACAATCACAGGGTAACAAGAAACCCTGGATCAAGAGAGGTACGAAACCTCCCCCCAAGTCATGAAGGGTTGCCCCCACTCAATCGGGTGGGGGGAAGACTTCAGTTGTTCACAGAGACCTGGCGGGACACCATCAGAGACAGATGGGTGATCTCCGCAGTAAGTCTGGGATACAAGCTGGAGTTAAAAGACACTCCTCCTGCCCATTTTATGAGGTCAAACGTGCCAAGCGATCCCCAGAAGAGAGGATCCCTCCTTCTGGCACTAGAACAACTATTGCTCCAAGGTGTAATCATGAAGGTTCCCTTGGAAGAATGCGGGTTCGGGTTTTACTCAAACCTCTTCCCAGTCCCCAAACCAAATGGGGACGTGAGGCCCATATTAAATCTAAAAGGGCTAAACAAATTCCTACATATCAGGACTTTTCGGATGGAGTCGATCCGATCGGTGGCCACCGCCCTACAAGGGCAGGAATGGTTAGCCTCGATCGACATAAAGGATGCTTATCTGCATATTCCCATCTTTCCGGCTCATCAGAAATTTCTACGCATTGCAGTAGAAGGGCGCCATTTTCAGTTCAGAGCCTTACCTTTCGGTCTGGCCACAGCACCACGAGTGTTCACAAAAATTCTGGCCCCACTATTGGCCAATCTAAGAACACGGGGTGTAACGATAATGGCATATTTAGACCTGCTAATAATAGACCACTCAGTGGAAAAACTGGAAGTAGCTATTCACGAGACAATCAAGTATCTGGGATATCACGGTTGGATTATCAACCGAGACAAGTCAGCTCTAAGACCAGTCAAAAGTCTGGAATACTTGGGGCTAAGGCTGGATTCAAATCCGAGAAAGATTTTCTTACCTCCAGAGAAGGTGTCGTCTTTGAAAGATTTGACCCACTTAGTGGGTACAAAAAGAAAACCATCCATACGCCTGTGCATGAGGCTGCTGGGAAAAATGGTGGCTTCATTCGAAGCAGTACCCTACGGTCAATTCCATTCAAGGAACTTGCAGAGGGCCATACTATCAGCCTGGAACAAAAAAGTTCAGGCTTTAGACTTACCAATGTCCCTGTCCCCTTCCGTTCGCAAGAGCCTCCATTGGTGGTTGGTGCCCCAGAATCTGGAAAAAGGGAAATCTTTCAGTCCGGTTTCTTGGAAGGTGGTCACTACAGATGCCAGCCTCATAGGCTGGGGGGCAGTACTGGAGCAATGGTCTCTCCAGGGCAAGTGGTCAGAAGCAGAGAAGGCCCTGCCCATCAATCTCTTAGAGATACGAGCAGCCCGGTATGCCCTAGTAGCATGGACATCCAAACTCCAAGGGTCCCCTGTCAGAATTCAATCAGACAATGCCACAGCAGTGGCATATATCAATCACCAGGGTGGCACCAGGAGTCGTGCAGCCCAGAGGGAAGCGAATTGCATCCTGAAATGGGCAGAAAGATATGTCCCAGCCATATCTGCGGTTTTCATCCCAGGAGTGGAAAATTGGAGAGCGGACTTTCTAAGTCGCCAGCAATTATGCCCGGGGGAATGGTCTCTTCACCCTGAGGTTTTCCAGGCAATATGCCAGCGGTGGAGAACACCGGATGTAGATCTGCTAGCATCCAGATTCAACGCAAAGGTAGACAGATTTGTGTCTCGCACAAGGGATCCCCTAGCTTGCGGCTCGGATGACCTAGTGTTCCCTTGGGATCAGTTCAAGCTGATATATGCATTCCCACCGCCACAATTGTTACCGCGATTAATCCGCAGAATCCGGGTAGAAAAGAAACCGGTGATTCTGGTGGCTCCAGCGTGGCCCCGAAGAGCGTGGTACGCGGAGATCGTAAAGATGTCAGTGGGGAGTCCTTGGACCCTCCCACATCGTCCGGACCTGCTTTCGCAGGGACCGATATACCACCCTTCCTTACAAGCCCTAGGTTTGACGGCCTGGCTATTGAAGCCCACATTCTAAAAAAGAGAGGTCTCTCTAATCCGGTGGTATCTACCATGATCAATGCCAGGAAGCCGGTATCCAGGCAGATCTACTATAGGATCTGGAAGGCGTACATCGCGTGGTGTGAGGCCAAGAAATGGCATCCGCGTAAGTACGTAATAGGCAGGATTCTGGACTTCCTACAGTGGGCTGTGGATAGGAAGCTTGCCTTGAGTACTATCAAGGGTCAGATTTCGGCCTTGTCAATATTTTTTCAAAGGCCCTTGGCTTTGCATTCATTAGTCAAAGCTTTCATACAAGGAGTGATGCGTATTAGCCCTCCGGTTAGTATTCCCATATGTCCATGGGACTTAAACCTGGTTCTGTCGGTTCTACAGAAACAACCGTTTGAACCATTGCAGCACATTTCCTTGGTTCTTCTCACCAGGAAATTGATTTTCTTAGTAGCCATTTGTTCGGCTAAAAGAGTATCGGAATTAGCCGCCATGTCCTGTAAGGAGCCATATCTGGTTGTCCATAAGGACAGAGTAGTATTACGTCCTCACCCAGCCTTTCTTCCTAAGGTGGTATCGAGGTTTCATTTGAACCAAGATGTGGTTCTTCCTTCTTTTTTTCACAAACCTACCTCGGTAGAGGAAAAGTTATTGCATTCTTTGGATGTAGTAAGAGCAGTTAAAGCTTATCTAAAAGCCACTGCTCAGATTCGTAGAACGGATACTTTGTTTGTTCTGCCGGAAGGCCCCAGAAAGGGTCAGGCAGCATCAAAATCTACTTTAGCCAAGTGGATTCGACAGGTCATAATACAAGCCTATGGCTTGAGAAGGAGACCGCCTCCGTTCAAAGTTAGGGCGCACTCCACGAGAGCAGTTGGAACTTCATGGGCAGTGCATCACCAGGCCTCCCTGGCTCAAATCTGTAAGGCCGCAACATGGTCTTCAGTACACACGTTTACTAGGTTCTACCAGGTGGACGTTAAAAGTCAGGAGGATGTCGCCTTTGGGCGCAGTGTGTTGCAGGCCGCAAAAGATCCTCATGCCTGATGGCGCCCAGCTTATGTATAGTGTATCCCCCCCCCCCTCATTTGGCATTGCTTTGGGACGTCCCATTAGTAATGACTAAGTCGCTCTGTGTCCCGTGATGTACGAAAAAGAAAAAGGGATTTTTATAACAGCTTACCTGTAAAATCCTTTTCTTGGAGTACATCACGGGACACAGAGCTCCCACCCCTCTTTTTTGGCGACACTTATTGCTTTGCTACAAAACTGAGGTACTCCCGGATGGGAGGGGCTTATATAGGGGAGGGTACTTCCGGTTTTGGAAGTTGCCAGTGCCAGCACCTGAAGGTATCTATATAACCCATTAGTAATGACTAAGTCGCTCTGTGTCCTGTGATGTACTCCAAGAAAAGGATTTTACAGGTAAGCTGTTATAAAAATCCCTTTTTTTGGGCAATTTCTCCTATTCTTTCTTGCAGGACCTTTCAAGCTTCATCGGGTTGGATGGGCAGCATCAGTGCACATCCATTTTCAGATCTCTCCAGAGATGTTCCATCGGGTTCAAGTCTGGGCTCTGGATGGGCCACTCAAGGACATTTACAGAGTTCTCCCATAGCCACTCCTTTCTTATCTTGGCTGTGTGCTTAGGGTCGTTGTCCTGTTGGAAGATTAACCAAAGATCTCTGGAGCAGGTTTTCATCAAGGATGTCTCTGTACATTGCTGCATTCATCTTTCCCTTAATCCTGACTAGTCCCCCAGTTCCTGCCACTGAAAAACATCCCCATAGCATGATGCTGCCACCACCATGATTCACTGTAGGGATGTTATTGGCCAGGTGATAAGCGGTGCCTGGTTTCCTCCATGCGCTTGCTATTTAGGCCAAAGAATTCAATCTTTGTTTCATCAGACCAGAGAATTTTGTTTCTCATGGTCAGAGTCCTTCAGGTGCCTTTTGGCAAACTCCAGGCGGGCTGTCATGTGACCTTTGGAGAGTGGCTTCCATCTGCCCACTCTACCATACAGGCCTGATTGGTGGAGAGCTGCAAAGATGGCTGTTCTTCTGGAAGGTTCTCTTCTCTGCTGAGAAACACTGGAGCTCAGTCAGAGTGACCATCTGGTTCTTGATCACCTCCCAGACTAAGGCTCTGCTCCATCGATCGCTCAGTTTAACCGGACGGCCCGCTCTAGGAAGAGTCCTGGTGGTTCCAAACTTTTTCCATTTATGGATGATGGAGGCCACTGTGCAAATTGGGACTTTTAAGGCTGCAGAAAATGTTTCTGCACCCTTACCCAGATCTGACCTCGATGCACTCCTGTCTCGGAGGTCTGCAGACAATTCCTTGGACTTCATGGCTTGGTTGGTGCTTTAATATGCACTGTTAACTGTAGGACCTTATACAGACAAGTGTGTGCCTTTTCAAATCATGTCCAATCGACTGAATTTACAACAGGTCGACTCCAATCAAGTTGTAGAAACATCTCAAGGATGATCAGTGAAAACCGGCTTTATAAATTTTCAAAGATTTCAAACAAACTTCTTTCACATTGTCATCATGAGGTGAGTTTGTAGAACTTTGAGGAAAATAATTACCGTATTTATCGGCGTATAACACGCACCCTAACTTTAAGAGGGAAGTTTCAGGAAAAAAACTTTCCACAGCCCCCTGCGTATAACACACAGGCACAGTTTGCCCTCTATTTTCAGGGTAAAAAAGTGAGTGTTATACACCAATAAATACAGTAATTTAACCACTTCAATACAGGGCATTTTCACCCCGTTCCTGTCCAGGCCAATTTTTAGTTTTCAGCGCTGTCGCACTTTGAATGACAATTGCGCAGTCAACTTCTGCTGTTCTTATTTTTTTCGCTATAAACAAAAGAGGAGCGATAAGTTTGAAAAAAACACAATATTTTTAACTTTTTGCTATAATAAATATCCTATTTTTTAATTTATTTTTTAAATATTTTTGGTAAAAAAATCGCAATAAGCGTATATTGCTTGGTTTGCGCAAAAGTTATAGTGTCTACAAAATAGGGCATAGATTTATGGCTTTTTTTTTTTTTTTTCAATAGTAATGCCGGCGATCTGCGATTTTTTTTTTTTTTTCCATAAATGATTTTATTGAAAGAAAAGTAAGGTTACACGTACATACAAGACATACAGGCTCATGGAAATTTCAAGACTAACCAACGTTAACACAGAGCAATAACCAGTAACTGAAAGAGAGCAAGTAAACCCGTGTAAGAGTGCAAGGACCCGCCATAGGCCAATATCAGCAGGCCTATCCGGGGTCATGGTAAAACTTCTGAAATCGGAAACTGCACTGGTTGTATAGGTATTGGGAGCCCCTAGTAAGGCTCCAGGCTATCTTTTGGTCGGATAATTCGGTATTGGGAAAGACAAATAGAGAAAAATAACAATCATATCGGGGGGGGGGGGAGTAGACAGAGAAGAGGTTTACATTGACATAGGCGTGAGAAAGGGGTAAAAGGAGAAGAAGAAAGGTAGGTAGAGGGTAGCAGTCAAGAATAGAAAATAGAGAGAAGTGGGGTGAAAAGAGAAGCGTGAGGTGGGGGCCGCTCTCCGTCCCAGGCCCCTGCACCAGATCAAAACGCAGGAAAGATTACTGTGTGAACTGTTTTTACTTCAAATACTTCAGGACAGCATTCTAGAAGAAGGACTTATAGTAATCCGTAGTCCTAAAATGCGTCCAACAGGACCAGGTCAAACTAAACTTCTGTAAGCGGTCATGGGCTGTGTGTATCAATTCCTCCATCTCCTCTATCTTAGCGACTCTGATCAACCATTCTCGAATGATCGGGATATCCTTTGAACGCCAATGTGTAGGGACGCATAACCTGGCTGCATTAACCATATGCATAGCCAATGATTTTTGGTAATTTCGTTTGGGTAGAGTAGTATGGTGTAGAAGGTATTGAGCAGGAGTGTAGTCTAGAGTGAAAGTGGTGACCCGTTTAATGATGGAGTGGACCTCCCTCCAAAAAGGTTGGAGCAAGGTACACCCCCACCAAATGTGGATCATAGATCCTACCTCTTCTGTACACCTCCAACATGTATCCGGAATAGAGGGTGAGAATTTATGTAGACGAGATGGGGTCCTATACCATTTCGTGATAATTTTATAGCCGTTTTCTTGAATCGCAACGTTCATTGAGCCTTTATGCGCAAGAGTGAATATGGATTCCCAGTCATCGTCCTCAAGTGTGATTTGCAGGTCCCTTTCCCAAGAAGCACGTATATTCTGCATCGTGGGAGTACCAGGGACATCCTGTAATAGGGCATAAATGTGTGACACGAGGTGTCGTTGTGGTGCATTGCGTGAACAAAGTACTTCAAATGGTGTAAGTTGTCTATCCCACGTGACCTTCGCATCTTTGGAGGTAAGAAAGTGAGTCAGCTGTCTAAAAGACCAGAAAGGAAAAGTGTTAGTACGTGATTCAGAAGTAAGCTCCTCATAGGTTCGTCTTCGGCCCTTATGAAAGAAATGGCACGCCAGAACCTCCTCGTGTGGCCATTCCGTGTGAAGGAATGAATTAGAATCTCCCGGAGGGAACTCAGGGTTGCCTCTCAGAGGGGTTAGTGGACCCGGTTGTGAGGAGAGGTTAAAGAGAGTGACCGCCTTCCTAAAGGCCGATAGGGAAGGTGCAATGAGCGGGTGTGTCTTGGATCTGCGATTTTTATCATGACTGTGACATTGCGGCGGACATATCGGACACTTTTGGCACTATTTTGGGACCATTCACATTTATACAGTGATCAGTGCTATAAAAATGCACTGATTACTGTGTATAAATGTCACTGGCAGGGAAGGGGTTAAATGTGTTACTAAGGAAATGATTCTAACTGGGGGGGAGGGAACTCGCAAGGGGAGGAGACCGATCGGTGTTCTTCTGTACTAGGAACACACCATCGGTCTCCTCTCACCTGACAGGACGTGGATCTGTGTTTTTACACCCCAGGATGGGCGGACGTCATATGACTATACGTGGGTAGGTAAGTGGTAATCCATTTTGGATTTGGGTTGGACCCTTTTATGGAGTTCCCTGGTGAAAAATCCTTTGCACATTACAACCACAGGTCACACGCTTTTACTGCCACTTCTTCCTAGAGCCTTTTATAAGGTACTCCGGTGTTTCTTCCTGCACTTTTGCTACAAGGACTTCGTCACAGGATGGCCTGCACCTGAGTTGCTGCATGCTCCATCTCGCACGCACATACTCTTACCCTATATTCTACACCCTACCCTGTGAGTACCCTACAGGGAAATATCCTCACTGACAACTATGCTGGATGCTAGGAAAAAGGAAGCCAAGGCAAAAGCTCAGGCAAACATTTTGCTCTGCTCGGCCCGCACACTCAACCTCAGAATGATGATGTTTTCCTTGCACCTGAGCAGGACTAGATTTTAACATTGGTCTCTGCAACCAATTCTTGCTTTATCTCAGCAACTCAAGTGGCCAACTGGCTAATGCAGATTTCTTTATCGTACATCACGGGACACAGAGCGGCATAGTAATTACTATGTTGGTTATAGAGCTTACCTTCAGGTGATGGACACTGGCACACCCAAGACAGGAAGTCCCCTCCCTATATAACCCCTCCCATATCGGGAGTGCCTCAGTTTTGTTGCCAGTGTCTAAAGGTGTTGGTCACGGTTAAGCATGTATTTAAGTTAGCTCTGCGTATGGTCTTTGAGGCCTAAAGGCGAGCTATTCCGGATCCGTCCAAAGTGCTTCAATGCCAAAATGGACGGTACCCGGGCCTCGGGGAAGAAGATGTGGACCATCTACGAGGTTTGGCCTGTAATGCCTCTCTTAGGAGGGCTGGACCCTGGGATCCAGTACTCTGGTCAGACCCAATACCAAGAGGTTTTCTGGCAGGGTGCTGTACAGGTCCAGGGGAGTGGTGTTCCTTTCAGTAGGACCCCGGTCCCTGAAGGTCAAATGACGTTGCCCGCCAAAGGGGCGAAGTTTGGGCTGTCTGTTCCGAACAGGGTCCTGCGGCTGGGACAGGTAAGTGAGGGTCCCTGATGAACTTGGTCCAGCAGGGACCCTTCAAGACTAATGTGTTTGCCTGTATTTTACCTACATGGTATATTTCCCACTGTACCTGATGCCTAAAATGTCTTTGATAAACCTGAAATGTATTTTCTTATGGTTCTATTGGACATTACGTAGTACCCCTGTTTGGCCACAGGAGGGAGATACTTGAGAATGTCTATATAGCTGGGCATACCTTCTATAAGTGTAATGCCTAGACAGATGGAGGAGCATTCTTCTATGTATAAGCTCTTCAGTACCCATCTGTAAAAATGTTACCATACCTGCTAGGGGGACCTGGAAACAGCGTTCTTAGACATGGCGCTGTGGTCTCCCTCTATAGTGTCAGCTAGGCTCCAATGTAAAACTGCAGCTCCCAGTGGGAAGCCTATGAAGGAAAAGTTCCTCCTGCTCCTCTCCCCATTCCTTCCAGGGAGCGTTTCTGGCGCGCGCATTGGCGCATGCGCGTGCGCATTGGCGGGCGTCCTCTGCTTTAAAAAGACAGCCTCTGCGAGACATGCTGTAAGAGGACGGACACATCAGCAGAGCTCCTTGGTGACATTTATATTTGATATTATATTAGGCACGCTACAGGTGGTGATACAGGCATCCCCAAGGCACATTAGTTTAGTCACCTGACTAGCTCTGATAGCAAGCCTGTACGCTAGACTATAGCTAGTAGTGGGTGCATTTTTGTCTGTAAGTCCTTAGATTGAGCTAGGACTATGCCTTCCAAGGGCTCTGGGAGTAAAAATCCTAGGAGGCTAAAGGGTTCGCCATCGGGCTCTGAGGATCTGGGGCTTGCTCCTACTAATATATCCTCCCCTGATAAATCAGAGGTAGTTACCCGAGGGGAGCCATCAGGAATGCTAGGTGCTGCGGCTGCCCTCAGTTCACTTCCTCCGGTATATGTGACAGAGGAGGCTTTTACCTCTGCTCTGGGAGGATTAGAACAAAGATTGGCGGCATTAATCGCTTCCTCCCTGCCGGGAAAAAAGCGCGCCAGATCTCCATCTCTACCGTTAGAGTATCTAACAGCAGAGCAATTGTCTCAGGATGAAATTGATTTTCCTGCAGGGGATCAGGAGGATGATGCAGCCTCGGAGGAATCTACTTTAGAGGAACCATTTTCAGCCTCTCAGGCTAAAAAATTATTAGTTCAGTCTTTAACAGACATAGTTCGGTCAGCTTTCAAGCTGCCCCTGTCTGAACCAGCAACTACATCGGTTTCTTCATTGGGCTCTTTGAAAGCCCCGCAGGCTAATGGTTCCTTTACAATGCATCCATTGCTAGAAAATCTCATCTATAAGGATTGGGAACATCCTGATAAACTGTTCCTTCCTCCCGAAAAGTTTTCTGTGGTATATCCTATGGAGGAAAAGTTCACCAAAAAATGGAGCCTTCCTACTGTGGACGCTGCCATCTCCTCTGTGAACAAATCCCTGACATGTCCAGTGGACAATGTACAGATGTTTAAAGATCCAACAGATAAAAAGTTGGAAACCCTATTAAAGACTGCTTTTTCTACAGCTGGTGCTGTAACTCAGCCTGCAGTGGCAGCCATTGGCATCTGTCAGGCCTTGAAAGACCAGATGAAGCTGGCTTTAAAAGACATGCCAGTTCAGCAGGCGCAGGATTTTGCAGATCTACCTAGGGCTTTATGTTTTGCGGTTGACGCCATTAAAGATTCAATTCATCAGGCCCTCCCGCCTTACGCTGGTGTTGGTACACATGCGTAGACTCCTATGGCTGAAAAACTGGTCAGCCGAGACGCCAGGTAAAAAGCTCCTGGCTGGATTTCCATTCCATGGGGAGCGGTTATTTGGCGAGGACTTGGATAAATACATCCAGAAAATCTCCAGTGGGAAGAGTACCCTTTTACCTGTTAAAAGGAAATTCAGGGGCCCACCTCTCCAGTCCCATGAACTTCAGCCTCTAAGCAGTTCCGACGGCCTCCCCGATCCAATCCTGGAGGGAGAGCTCAGGGACAGCCACAGGGTAATAAAAAACCCTGGAACCAAAGGAATAATAAACCAGCCCCCAAGTCGGCCTTATAAGGGGTCGCCCCCACTCAGACGAGTGGGGGGAAGACTTCTGTTGTTTTCAGGGGCTTGGCGGGAGACGATCTGGGACAGATGGGCTCTCTCCACGGTATCCCTGGGATACAAGTTGGAGTTGCAGGAATTTCCTCCTCCTCGGTTTATAACATCGAACGTCTCAAAAGACCCAGTAAGGAGAAGATCTCTCCTTTCGGCGTTATACCGACTATTATCCCAAGGGGTAATTGTGGAGGTTCCGGTAAAGGAACAGAGGTTGGGATTTTACTCAAACCTCTTTACCGTTCCAAAGCCCAACAGAGATGTAAGACCCATACTAGATCTCAAAGGTCTAAACAAATTCCTAATCGTAAAATCGTTCCGTATGGAATCAATTTGGTCAGTAGCCACCTCCCTACAAGGGGGAGAATGGTTGGCGTCCATCGATATCAGGGACGCTTATTTGCATGTTCCTACATTCCCCAGTCATCAAAAGCTTCTACGCTTTGCGGTGGAACAGCGCCATTATCCGTTTGTGGCAATACCCTTCGGGTTGGCCACGGCTCCATGAGTGTTCACAAAGATCTTGGCCCCTCTGTTGGCCGACTTAAGAACTCATGGAATATCTATAAGGGCCTACCTGGACGATCTATTGATAATAGATCAGTCGGCTTCCAACCTAAGGGTTGCTGTACACAACACGATACAATACCTGGAATCTCTGGGCTGGGTCCTAAATCTGGACAAGTCGGCCCTGCAGCCAGCAAGAAGACTCGAATATTTAGGCTTACTCATAGACACAGACCAAAGAAAGGTTTTTCTGCCTCAGGCAAAAATCTCTTCCTTAAGAGAACTAATTCAAGCGATCTGTGCAAAGAGACAGCCATCCATTCGTCTTTGCATGCGGTTGCTGGGAAAGATGGTGGCCTCATTCGAAGCAGTTCCGTATGCTCAATTCCATTCAAGGAAATTGCAGAACGCCATCCTATCCGCCTGGAACAAAAAGGTTCAAGCCCTAGACTTCCCAATGTCCCTGGCGTCGTCGGTACGCAGGAGTCTATGTTGGTGGTTGGTACCCCAAAATTTACAAAAGGGAAAGTCGTTTATTCCAATCTCTTGGAGGGTAATAACTACGGATGCCAGCCTTCTAGGCTGGAGGGGCAGTACTGGAGCAATGTTCACTCCAGGGAAAGTGGTCGAATATTAAAGACCTTGCCCATCAACCTGCTGGAAATTCGGGCGGCACTGTTGGCCCTGGAAGCATGAACTTCCAAGCTACATGGGTCTCCTGTCAGGATCCAATCAGACAATGCCACAGCTGTGGCATACATCAATCACCAAGGGGGCACCAAGAGCGGTGTGGCCCAGAAGGAGGTGAATCATATCCTGATATGGGCAGAAAAACATGTCCCATGCATATCCGCTATCTTTATTCCAGGAATAGAGAATTGGAAAGCAGACTTCCTGAGTCGGCAGCAGTTATCCCCAGGGGAATGGTCTCTTCACCCCGACATCTTTCAGACAATATGTCAGAGATGGGGGACACCAGATGTAGATCTATTTGCATCCAGGTTCAACAAGAAATTAAATAGCTTTGTGTCCAGGACGAGAGACCCGCTCACTTGCGGATCGGATGTGCTGATGTTCCCGTGGGATCAGTTCGCACTAATATATGCGTTCCCTCCGCTGCAGCTTCTACCTCGACTCCTCCGCAGAGTCCGGATGGAAAGGAGGCCGGTGATTCTGGTAGCCCCAGCATGGCCTCGGAGATCCTGGTACGTGGAAATTGTAAGAATGTCTGTAGGCAAGCCTTGGACCCTTCCGTTTCGGCCAGACCTGCTCACGCAGGGTCCGATATACCACCCTTCTTTACAAACTCTAAAATTAATGGTCTGGCTATTGAATCCCACATTCTAAGAGAGAGAGGTCTCTCTAACACAGTGGTGTCTACGATAATCAATGCTAGAAAGCCAGTATCTAGACATATATATATATTATATTAAAGACATGCTGGTAGGTTAATTGGATCTTGTCCAAATTGTCCCAGTATATATGTGTGTACGACTGTGTGTCCCAAGCGTGTCAAGATCTTGTGGGGTAAAATGACTGCACCAGCCAAGCAGATACTGGCTGCAAAAAGCGCCTAGAGGCGATTCAGTTCGCATGTGTAGCGCTATACAAGTCACTCATTCATTCATTCATTCATAGAGTTTGGAAGGCATATGTGGCATGGTGTGAAGCCAAGAAATGGCATCCTCGGAAGTACGTCATAGGCAGAATACTTGACTTCCTACAGTGGGCTGTTGTCAAAAAACTAGCCTTAAGTACTATTAAGGGACAGGTTTCGGCCTTATCGATATTTTTTCAAAGGCCACTAGCTACACATTCGCTAGTAAAGACCTTCTTGCAGGGTGTGACTTGTATCAACCCACCAGTGAGGTCTCCCATATGTCCATGGGACTTGAACTTGGTTCTATCAGTTCTTCAAAGACAACCTTTTGAACCATTACTCCACATTCCTTTAGTGCTCCTCACTAGGAAATTAGTGTTCTTGGTAGCTATATCCTCAGCCAGGAGGGTATCGGAATTAGCAGCTTTATCTTGCAAGGAGCCATATTTGATTATCCATAAGGATAGAGTGGTTTTACGTACACATCCAGCCTTTCTTCCGAAGGTCGTGTCAAGTTTTCATTTGAACCAAGATATGGTTCTTCCTTTTTTCCCAAACCTAGTTCGGTGGAAGAGAAATTATTACATTCTTTGGATGTAGTAAGAGCAGTTAAAGCCTATCTTGAAGCTACTGTTATGATTCGAAAAACTGATGTTTTATTTATTCTGCCAGAAGGGGCCAGGCAGCGTAGAAATCAACTATTTCTAAGTGGATTCGGCAGGTTATTATTCAAGCCTATGGTCTGAGAAAGAAGGTGCCTCCATTTAAAATTACAGCACACTCTACTAGAGCGGTTGGTGCTTCTTGGGCAGTGCATCACCAGGCCTCCTTGGCTCAAATCTATAAGGCCGCAACTTGGTCTTCAGTCCACACATTCACAAAATTTTATAAGGTGGATGTAAGAGGTCATGAGGATATCGCCTTTGGGCATTTGGCATTGCTTTGGGACATCCCACATAGTAATTACTATGCCGCTCTGTGTCCCATGATGTACGATAAAGAAAATAGGATTTTTATAACCGCTTACCTGTAAAATCCTTTTCTTGGAGTACATCACGGGACACAGAGCTCCCACCCCTCTTTTGGGGACACTTATTGCTTTGCTACAAAACTGAGGTACTCCCGATATGGGAGGGGTTATATAGGGAGGGGACTTCCTGTCTTGGGTGTGCCAGTGTCCATCACCTGAAGGTAAGCGCTATAACCCACATAGTAATTACTATGCCGCTCTGTGTCCCGTGATGTACTCCAAGAAAAGGATTTTACAGGTAAGCTGTTATAAAAATCCTATTTTTTCTGCAACGATGTCCGAATTTCTCGGATAGCGAACAGCTTGAATACAGCCTTGGCTCCAAAAGGTTAGGCTTCTTCACCAGTTCCACCATCTCTACCTGAGCCAGATCCTAATATGCCAGGCCTCGAAGAGGTGGACATAAAGGGGAATGAAGAGGACCCAAGGGTGGTGTTAGAAGAGGCTCACTTCTGCTGTGCTCAGAATCCTTGGCATTGTCACACTTGAATCTCTCCTGGCTTGCCATGCCTTTTTGGTACTAAGAGACTTACTAAATCTATAAAGACATTCCCCATTCATGAACAAATAGAATGGGCAATTCCTGACGATTGGGTCAATCCAGGAAAAATGTTCATAGCCCCCCTTCTTAAAAGCTGTCTTTACACTTGCAGGCCCAGCTCTGCAACCATCTAGTGTTGCAATTTCTGTCTGTCAAACTACAGCTAATTGGGCTATGAACAACCAACGTGATCCTGTATTGCAGGACCATACTTTAACTGAGCAGTTCTGCCCTGGTCTTTTGGGGAGGGGTGGTTATTGATAGTGCAGGGGAATGGCTTGTCTTAGCGCGTCAATCATCAATGATTGAAGTGCATTATTTATGAGTTTGACACCCCTGCCCTAGAAGTCGTGACACAAATTTCCAGAAAGAATCTAATTGCCATTCACATGCGCAGAATCTCATGGCTGCCGATAAATAACACCTCACACGTATCCCTTTTAAAGAGGGACGTCTCTTTGTTGAGATATCTGTTTGCTTCTCTCTGGATCACAGATGCCCCAGGACTGTGCATTCATTTGGTGGTTTTAAAAAAGGTAAAAAATAGAGTTGAAAACTATTCCCTAATTGCTTCTTTATCTCAAACCAGCCAAAATCTGTCCATGGGCAGTCAGATTTTCAGAGAGCCCTGAACCATCTTATGTCCCAGGGAGTAGTTGTGCCAGTACCACTTTAGAGCACTTTCAAATGATTCTGTTGAAACCTGTTCACAGTACAATAGCCCAAAGGGGGGAGGGGGGTATTCGTCCAGTCCTGAATGTAAAAACCCTAAAGCAAATACTTTCAAAAAACAAAATTTTGCATGGAATCCAATCCACAAGGTCAGTTAAAGAGGAGCTCCATTTTGGAAAAAAAGCTACAGTATGTTTTCCAGGGATCGCCCGATGTAGGCACTTCAAGCCGATTCGTCAATCGGCTTTGGGTGCTGGCACTGTAAGGTAAACTGACAGTGAAGCCTTCAAGATTCCTACTGCGCATGCGCAAGTCGCGCTGCGCTTTCTAAATCATCGTCTGGAACATGTCCCCGAAGTCAGCAAGGGGAAGGAGGAGGGTCCAGAAATGTGCGTAGTTTGCTGTGATGATCTTAGCCGGAAGTGGGAGCGGGTACCTGAAAGAACCGGGTTCCCACTCCCCCCCCCCCCAAAAAAAAAGTGCCAAATGTGGCAGTGGAGGGGGAAGGGTGCAAACGAGCGGAGCTTCCTCTTTTGGGTGGAGCTCCGCTTTAATACCTCTCTGAGCCAAGGTAAATTCTTGTCATTCCTAAACATCCAAGATACCTATTTGCATATTCCCATTTATCTTCCCCCATCAGTGTTTTCTGTGATTTGCAGTAGAAGACAATCACTTTCAGTTTGTGTCACTGCCATTAGGCCTGTACTCTGCTCCTAGAATATTCACAAGGGCCCTTTTACATGTCTTCTTGCCATTCTAAGAACTCAGAACAATAGCAGTTGTGACTGCAATCTTCCTTGGTCTACTCCCCGACCTTGGCTTGGTATCTAGAGATCCCTGAATTTTCTACTTTTTAATAAATGATTGAACAGTACTGACTGACATTTTCAAGTCTTTGGATATCTTTTTACATCCTTTTCCATCTCTATAAAGTTCCATTACCTTGTTACGCAGCTCTTTTGACTTTTTTTTTTGCTCCCCCATGGCTCAGTGGATCCACGTGAGAGCTAACAAACTCCTTGACTATTTATATACAGACACTGATTGCAATTTAAAAGGTACAGATGTGGAAAGTTAACAATTCATTGAAATTTTAACCCGTGTGTGACATCTTGTGTGTCTGTAACAAGGCCAAACATGCCACGGAATGTAAACTTTCGATTAGGGCCATTGATTTCTGCTATCGTTATGATTTAAAAAGGAGCCAAACAACTATGTGATAATAAATGGCTTCATATGATCAATATCCTTAACTGCTTGCCGCCCGCCGGCTGTCATATGACGGCTGGGCGGTGCAGCTTTTGTTCTGGCCGGGCGTCGTATGATGTCCTCGGCTTCTCGGCCTCTAGGGGGGCACACGCACCCGCTGCGTCACTCGGGTACAGGTGTGCGTGCCCAGCGGCCGCGATGTCCGCCGGGCACCCGTGATTGCCAGTGACACAGCCAAGGTTGTGGATCTATGTGTGTAAACAGATCCACGTCCTGTCAGAGGAGAGGAGAGAGATGGTGTGTTCCCAGTACAAAGGAACACCGATCAGTCTCCTTCCCTTGTGAGTCCCCTCCCCCTACAGTTAGAATCACTCCCTATAACACACATTTAACCCCTTGATCGCCCCTAGCATTAACCCCTTCCCCGCCAGTCACGTTTACACAGTAATCAATGCATTTTTATAGCACTGATCGCTGTATAAATGTGAATGGTCCCAAAATAGTGTCAAGTGTCCGATATGTCCGCCGCAGTGTCGCAGTCACGATAAAAATCGCATATCGCCGCCATTACTAGTAAAAAAATAATAAAAATGCCATAAGTCTATCCCCTATATTGTTGACGCTATAACTTTTGCGCAATCCAATCAATATACGCTTATTGCAATTTTTTTTACCAAAAATATGTAGAAGAATACGTATCGGCCTAAACTGAGGAAAAATTATTATTATTTTTTTTTTTTTTAAACGGGATATTTATTATAGCAAAAAGTCAAAAATTGTGTTTTTTTTTTTTTAAACTTGTCCCTCTTCTTTTGTTTATAGCGCACGAAATAGTAACCACAGAGGTGATCAAATACCACCAAAAGAAAACTTTATTTGTGGGGAAAAAACCCCATAAAAATTTCATTTGGGTAGTGTTGCATTTGTCGTTTAAAGTGCGATAGCGCCGAAAGCTGAAAAATGGCCTGGGCAGGAAGGGGGTTTAAGTGCCCAGTATTGAGGCGGTTAAGGAAAAGACAGTTTTTTTTTGGCATGAACAGTCATATTTTCTATAGCAATGGTATGCACACTTTTGAGCACAACTGTATAGATTGCATTATACTTTTGCAAAACAATCTGGACAAAAGAAATTCTTTATGTCAAACACAATTTTGGTATCATGTTAAGCAATGAAATTTTTGGCAAATCAGTAGGCCCATACCAGAAATGTAAAAATTGCTGTGGTCCACAAGGAATATACAGGTTCTAGGGCTAAAGTGGGTAAGTAAGCTTACAGATACAATTTTATGATAATTTTGTTATTTGTCAAGATATACTTTTTACAGCCTACTTTTCTGCCATTTCTGATGAAAACACTATAGAGATAAAGACTCCTGAATATTGGCACTTAGAATTGAATCTGTTTCTTCCCACAGGACAGTGCAAAGAAGCTGGAGGAGAATGTATACTACTTTGGCAATACTGTGGAAAGTCTGTTGTACAGGTTTGGCAAGGCAAGTTCTCATCGGAAATGAGTGATCATTTTTTGTTGCTGTCATGATCCACAATGCTGTGCATTGAAATATCTCTCCTCCTGTTATAATGGAAGCAGCGCTAGTAAATAATTTTATCGTCGTGGAGTGGTATTAGGAAAATGTCTAATGAGAGGAAAGTTCTGAGTGTTTTTCAGTTCTGAAAAAATAGATTTACCGCACAGTACTTGGGTGTCCTACAGATTTAATTGTATTTTCTTCTGCAGACAATTGTAGATGAGCAGCTTGCATTGAAGAGAGTGGCAGATATTCTTATAAATTTATACGCCATGACAGCTGTGATATCTAGAGCAAGTCGCTCCATCAGCATTGGCCTGCGAAATCACGACCATGACGTAAGTACAAAGATTTGACGGTTTCAGATCCTCAAGTACAAAGGATTAGATTACGGACTGCCATATGTGATGGCACGGCAATGGAAATTACTGTGGTACTGAAGTCATAGCTCTTTGTACAGCCTGAGACTATAAAGAGAGATTTATATATTGTATAAAAGTTCTACAGGAAGTCATGAAAAAATGTGTAGCTGATTGCACACGGATTAATTTCCAATGGGTTCAAAGCCTGCGGTGAATTTGAAGGCCTAAGATCATGACTCTCCTATTTACCAGATCCTCATAGAATTACTAAATTATTATAGTCCTAATTATTGCTCTACTGGCAGCATACTTGTTACATCAAGCATAAAATCTTGGTCCTAATCTGGGTAACGGTTCTCTTGCAATTTAGTGGCAACCGTGCAAAAATGTGGTTCACTCTGCCACTTGCAATTAGACTGTGCACAAGGAGGAAAGAACCTCTAGTGACATCATAGCCTCTCCATCTCTTACCACAACCCACAGATGACAGTATAAGTCTTCCTGAGCCTTGCCTAGTTGGTGCTCTTTTGATCAGATCTCCCAGATTTTTGTGATTACATCTTTTTACGAAATCGAACATCTGCACAAATTTTTTTCCTAGTCGCTATCTATTGGAAAAAGGAAGGAGACCCAACAGGATCAAGATTAAAAAGTTTTTTTATGCATCAAAGCTTTTTGCACTGAACAATGGGGGTTATTTACGAAAGACAAATCCACTTTGCACTACTAAGTGCACTTGAAAGTGTAGTCGCTGTAAATCTGAAGGGATCTGAAATGAGGGGAAGCTCTGCTGATTTTATTATCCAATCATGTGCAAACTAAACTGCTGTTTTTTGTTTACCTTGCATGTCCCCCTCGGATCTACAGTGACTGCACTTCCAAGTGCACTTTCAGTGCAATTTCAAGTGCACTTTGCACTTGTAGTTTGCACTTGTAGTGCAAAGTGGATTTGCCTTTAGTAAATAACCCCCAATGTCTTTATTTTGGTGCCTTGATCACAGAAAATTATGAAAGATGCTTTTCTTAAGTGCTAGTCATCTTTGTAATGTACTTCTAAGTCCTTCTCTTGCCCTCTGACACAGTTAAAGTAGAACTATAGGCAAGAGCTTTAACCTCTGTGCAATTTATTTTAGCAATTTGTGCCCCACTGGGGAGATTTCCCTCCACTTCCTGCCCCATAGAAAAAATAGGACGTGAAAGGAAATCCCTCCAAATTAGGGAATCCCTGATTGTCCTCCGGGTCATCAGTCCTAGTGTTCCCATTGGAAGATTTCCCCTCTATTATTGTTCTGGGGACACTTTTGTTGATAACAGTAAACAAGACAAATAAAGAGGGTGAATCTCCCAAATGGGGGGCACAGACGGAAGTATAAACTTGACAGGTGTTCTAATCCCTCTCCACTCTATCCAAAACAAAAAAAGTGTTGCCTTTAGTTATACTTGAAATGATTAGAACACCGTAGTATTTTATGTTGACACTGTAAATTTTTATTTACCAGCTTGCCAATCTGTTTTTTAGTTAGCCTGATTGGACTGGTAGCTCCACAGCAGCTTTAACCACTTAAGCCCCGGACCATTTCGCTGGTCAAAGACCAGGCCACTTTTTGCGATTCGGCACTGTGTCGCTTTAGCTAACAATTGCGCGGTCATGCGATGTGGCTCCCAAACAAAATTTATTTTTTCCCCCACAAATAGTTTTCTTTTTGTGGTATTTGATCACCTCTGCGGTTTTTATTTTTTGCGCTATAAACAAAAATAGAGCGACAATTTTGAAAAAAATTCAATATTTTTACTATAATAAATATCCCCCAAAAATATATAAAAAAACTTTTTATTTCCTCAGTTTAGGCCGATCCGTATTCTTCTACCTATTTTTTGGTAAATTTTTTTTGCAATAAGCGTTTATTGATCGTTTGCGCAAAAGTTATAGCATCTACAAAATAGGGGATAGTTTTATGGCATTTTTATTAATAATGTTTTCTTTACTAGTAATGGCGGCGATCAGCTTATTTTTATCATGACATCGACATTATGGCGGACACATCGGACACTTTTGACACATTTTTGGGACCATTGTCATTTTTACAGCGATCAGTGCTATAAAAATGTACTGATTTACAGTGAAAATGACACTGGCAGTGAAGGGGTTAACCTCTAGGTGGGGCCGTAGGGGTTAAGTCAGTACTAGGGAGTGATTCTTACTGTTAGGAGGCGTAGCTATACGTGACACATCACTGATGACTGTTCACGATCACGGGGAACAGCCATCAGTGACCTGTCACTAGGCAGAATAGGTAAATGCCTTGTTTATAAAGGCATCCCCCTGTTCTGACTTTGCCGACCGCAATCGCGGGCCGCCCGGGAACATCGAGGTCCCAGGGACCCGTGAACACGCTCACGAGGCACGCGGCGGGCGCCACTGGTGGCAAATTTAAAGGGCGGACAATTTAAAGGGACGTACAGGTACGCCCATTTGCCTGCCCGTGCCATTCTGTCAACGTACATCTGCGTGCGGCGGTCGGCAAGTGGTTAAAGAAGAACTCGGGGATAGTGATAAAATTTGCACATTAGCCCTGCGTAGTTAGTTAAGAAAAACTGCTAATGAGATTTAGATTGGAGGGATCTCTGAAGCAGCAACATCACCTGTTAGTGTTTGTCACCACATACTAAGACTACAGATCCCATCATGCCCTGGGATTTAGAGTTTTGAATGGGTAGCAGTGTGGGCGGGAATGTGGGCATGTATAGGATGAGTCAGACTCCTGGCTTGTCCATCTAACTATGCTGTTCAGTGGGCGAACCTGAGAGTCTCAGTATCCTAGTCCAATCCACCCACAGTCTGAATAGGTGGGACTGTGGGAGTGTATAGGATGAATCATAATCCAGGTCTATGCTGTACAGTGGGCAGATCAGACCAGGAGATTAAACTACTGTGTCTACCATCTGCAGCAAGTGGTGATGTAATCACAGCACCATTCACTTTACTACAGGGGGGAATGCACAAGACTGGTGGCCAGGGGGATAGAGGGCACAGAGGCCACTGGTCTTATAAACAGGACATGAGGAAAGCAGAGGGCTCCTAAAGAAGGCTGGATTTCTGAATCCCAAGTGGGCTGTGCATTAAAACACAAAGAAATTATTTAAAGGTACGGGAACACCTCTGTGTGTGTGTGTGTGTGTGTGTGTGTGTGTGTGTGTGTGTGTGTGTGTGTGTGTGTCATTTCTTCAGTGTTGTCACATGAAAAGATATAATAAAATATTTACAAAAATGTGAGGGGTGTACTCACTTTTGTGAGATATGGGTTGTGTGTGTGTATACCATAACATTTCTGCCCGGAATTCAGCTTTAAATGTTCTGCTCAAGGATACTAAACATGCATATCTCTCTTGTTTTATAGCAAGCTTTAAAATTGGCCCGTTCACCCACCACTCACCTGAATTCTCTATTTGTCCATATGATTCTGTGTCACTGTTTCTAGGTGCTGCTTACAAACCTGTTTTGCACAGAAGCATACTTCAGGAACAACTACATGATAGTTCAACTGGGAAAAAGTAAGTTCTGAATTTTGTTTAAAAAGATGCGATAGGGAGAGGTGTGTTTGGACAGGCATTGCTTGCCACATCTATATTTATCTATTGTTGTAAACCTTGGATATATGTAGGTTACAAAAATACATTCATGAGCTAAAGTTAATAATTTATGTTTCTGTTTACTGTATGACCCGGCTGTGCTGTGATTAGACACAGCACAAGTGATCAGCGGGTGCCAGCCAATGGATGTCCGCCGGCACCCGCTGATCGGTGAGGAGTGATACAGGACAGAGCTCTGCCTATCAGTGGGGAAGTGATGGATTTTGATTCCTAAAAAGTCTGTTGCATCCCTTAGTGAAAGCAGCACACATAGTACTAACAAACACTGGTTAAACACACGTTTAACCCTTTGATCGCCCTAGCTGTTTAACCCCTTTCCAGCCAGTGTCGTTAGTACAGTGACAGTGCATATTTTTAGCATTGGTTCCCACAAAGTGTCAGTTATTGTCAGAATGTCCAGCTCAATATCGTAGTCCCACTATAAGTCACTGACTGCCTCCAAGACTAGTATAAAAATGTATTATTAACCATTACAGTATATATCCCATAGTTTGTAGACGCTATAATTTTTGCAAAAATATACGCTTATTGGGATTTTCTTTTTACCAAAAACATGTAGCAGAATACATATTAGCCTAACATTATGAAGAAGTGTGATTTAATTATTTTTTTATTGGATATGTTTTATGCCCCTTTTGTTAATTCGCAACAGGATCTGCCTCATTCTCTCTACTTAGAAATAGAGTGTCCCCTCCCCCCTCTTTTGTGTCTTAAAGAGGAAGTAAACCCTGATGGGTTTTACTTCCTCTTTTGCTCCCTGCAAACTAAAAGCATAGTGGGCTAGTATGCTTTGCATACTAGCCCATTATGTGACACCTGCAAACAAATCCCACGCTGTCCCCTGTGCAGGCCGTTTCCATTTCTTTTTCGTACATCACGGGACACAGAGCGACTTAGTCATTACTAATGGGTTATATAGATTACCTTCAGGTGCTGGCACTGGCCACTTCCAAACCGGAAGTACCCTCCCCTATATAAGCCCCTCCCATCCGGGAGCACCTCAGTTTTTTTGCCAGTGGCCAAAGAGTAACATGTGTTTTCACTGGGCTTGCGTACAGGTTCTTTTGGGCCTTAGTAAGCTGTTCCGGATCCCACCAAAAAAGCTTCATAGCTAAACGGTCGGTAACCGGGCCTTGCAGCAGAAGAGCAAGGTTTTGCCTGTAATGCCTCTCTTAGGAGGGCTGGACCCTGGGACCCAGAGCTCTGGTCATACCCACGACCAAGATGTTGTCTGTGCAGGGTGCTATACAGGTCCAGGGGAGTGGAATCCTTGGGAACCCGGTCCCTGAAGGTTTAATTACAATGCCTGCCGTGATAGGTGAAGTTTGGGCTTCTGTGGACTAAACAAAGTCCTGCGGCGGGGATCAGGTAAGTGGGGGCCCCCAGGAACTTGGTTCTATTGGGGGACCCCCAAGCCTAATTTGTCTTTCTGTCTGTTACCTAACGGTATTCCCGCTAATATCTGTGTATGCCTGTAACTACTGAAAATGTAAAATTTTAATAGTAGTCAAGAAAAAAAAAAAGAGGACCGCGGTACCTGTGTTAAACCACTAGAGGCCGCTGTAGTCCATTTTTCTTGTCATGTGGATCTTTGGTTTTCTCAAGTCAAAAGATCCAGGCAGTTGGTAAGTTTCTCTGTGGGAATCCACTTCCTCTGCCCTGTTGCTGCGCTCATCCACCGCACAGGCCCTCTGGCAAAAAGGGCCCTGGCTCCTAGTCCCTGTTTGATTTCGAAAAGGGTGCCAATGGCGCACGGGCGCGTGCACGCGCCTCCTATGAAAAAAAAGGGGCGGGGCGGGTGGATGACGCTCGATGCGCGCCACGGCGCTTCTGCGCATGTGCAGGCGTCCCAGCTTGTATAAAGACACAGTACAAGTGTCAGCTGGATGCAAACAGAGCTAGCAACAAACAGTGGCACACAGAGGCGGTTGATGCAGGCATCCCCATAGAAAGGCACTTTAGTGGACACCAGCTGGTATATAGCAGCAACTGTGTTGGACTATTACCAGCAAAATTGGTGTATGACGACGGGAATACCTCAGCTTTGTGCTTAAAGGATATGTTGTCCAGACGCTCCGGAAATAGGTCTTCCAGGAAGCCAAAGGGGTCTCCATCGGGCTCTGAGGATATTGGGCATGCTTGTACTGCACCAATCTCCCCTGAGAATTCAGAGGTCAGTAGCCGTAGAAACCCTGCAGGAGTGCCTGGTGCTGCGGCTGTCCCCAGTCCACCTGCTCCTGTATATATAACAGAGGAGGTTTTATCCTCAACTCTGGGAGGATTGGAAGAGAGATTAACATCATTGATCGCTGCTTCCCTGTCACAGGGAAAGCGCGTCCAATCTCCGTCTCCTCCTTCAGAGTGCCTGTTAGTGGAGGAACAGCCCCACACAGGGATCGACCTACCTGAAGGGGATCAGGATGAGGTTGATTCAGTTATGGAGGAATCAACAGTGGAAGAACCTTTCTCAGCATCTCAGGCTGAAAGATTATGGGTTCAGTCTCTGACTAACATGGTCCGATCAGCATTTAAAATGCCTCTGGCGGAACCACCATCCACTACGGTTTCCTCGCTGGGGTCGCTAAAAGCTCCCCAGGCTGTCTGTTCCTTCCCAATCCACCCTTTATTAGAAGGGCTTATTTACCAGGATTGGGAGCATCCTGATAAATTATTTGCTCCCCCCAAGAGATTTCCGGTGATCTATCCCATGGAGGATAAGTTCATAAAAAAATGGAGGGTCCCTACAGTGGACGCAGCCATCTCTTCTGTGAACAAATCACTGACATGTCCAGTAGATAATGTTCCAATGTTCAAAGACCCAATAGATAAAAAATTGGCGTCTTTACTAAAATCTGCTTTCTCTACAGCAAGCATGGTGACACAACCTGCGGTAGCAGCGATTGGAGTCTGCCAAGCAGTGAAAGATCAGTTGAAACAAGTCTTAAGGGACTTACCAGATCAGCAGGCTCTTGCCCTAGCTGACCTGCCTAGAGCCTTGTGTTTTGCGGTGGACGCCATAAAGGATACAATCCAACAGGCCTCCCGCTTTACGCTGTCTATAGTACATATGCGTAGGCTTCTGTGGCTCAAAAACTGGTCTGCTGAAGCTCCCTGTAAGAAACTGCTGGTTAGCTTCCCATTTCATGGAGAACGCTTATTTGGAGAAGATCTGGACAAATATATCCAGAAAATTTCTGCCGGTAAAAGTTCACTCTTACCGGTTAAGAACAAGAGTAGAAGTCCTTCTTTTAAGAGGCCTACTTCTCCAGTCCCGGGCACATCGGCTGTGAAGCAGTTCCGACGGCCTCCGCGGTCAAATTCAGGGGGCAGAAATCAGGGACAATCACAGGGTAACAAGAAGCCCTGGATCAAGAGAGGTACAAAACCTCCCCCCAAGTCATGAAGCGTTGCCCCCACTCAATCGGGTGGGGGGAAGGCTTCAGTTGTTCACAGAGACCTGGCGGGACACCATCAGAGACAGATGGGTGCTCTCTGCAGTAAGTCTGGGATACAAGCTGGAGTTAAAAGGCACTCCTCCTGCCCAATTTATGAGGTCAAACGTGCCAAGAGATCCCCAGAAGAGAGGATCCCTCCTTCTGGCACTAGAACAACTATTGCTCCAAGGTGTAATCATGAAGGTTCCCCTGGAAGAAAGCGGATTCGGGTTTTACTCGAACCTTTTCACAGTCCCCAAACCAAATGGGGACGTGAGGCCCATATTAAATCTAAAAGGGCTAAACAAGTTCCTAAATATCAGGACTTTTCGGATGGAGTCGATCCGATCGGTGGCCACCGCCCTACAAGGGCAGGAATGGTTAGCCTCGATCGACATAAGGGATGCTTATCTGCATATTCCCATCTTTCCGGCCCACCAGAAATTTCTACGCTTTGCAGTAGAAGGGCGCCATTTTCAGTTCAGAGCCTTACCTTTCGGTCTGGCCACAGCACCACGAGTGTTCACAAAAATTCTGGCCCCATTATTGGCCAATCTAAGAACACAAGGTGTAACGATAATGGCATATCTAGACGACCTGCTACTAATAGACCACTCAGTGGAAAAGCTGGAAGTAGCTATTCACAAGACAATCAAGTATCTGGAATATCACGGTTGGATTATCAACCGGGACAAGTCAGCTCTAAGACCAGTCAAAGGTCTGGAATACTTAGGGCTAAGGCTGGATTCAAATCAGAGAAAGATTTTCTTACCTCCAGAGAAGGTGTCGTCTTTAAAAGATTTGACCCACTTAGTGGGTACAAAAAGAAAACCATCCATACGCCTGTGCATGAGGCTGCTGGGAAAAATGGTGGCTTCATTCGAAGCGGTACCCTACGGTCAATTCCATTCAAGGAATTTGCAAAGGGCCATACTGTCAGCCTGGAACAAAAAAGTTCAGGCTTTAGACTTACCAATGTCCCTGTCCCCTTCCGTTCGCAAGAGCCTCCATTGGTGGTTGGTGCCCCAGAATCTGGAAAAAGGAAAACCCTTCAGTCCGGTTTCTTGGAAGGTGGTCACTACAGATGCCAGCCTCATAGGCTGGGGGGCAGTACTGGAGCAATGGTCTCTCCAGGGCAAGTGGACAGAAGCAGAAAAGGCCCTGCCCATCAATCTCTTAGAGATACGAGCAGCCCGGTATGCCCTAGTAGCATGGACATCCAAACTCCAAGGGTCCCCTGTCAGAATTCAATCAGACAATGCCACAGCAGTGGCATATATCAATCACCAGGGTGGCACCAGGAGTCGTGCAGCCCAGAGGGAAGCAAATTGCATCCTGGAGTGGGCAGAAAAATATGTCCCAGCCATATCCGCGGTTTTCATCCCAGGAGTGGAAAATTGGAGAGCGGACTTTTTAAGTCGCCAACAATTATGCCCGGGGGAATGGTCTCTTCACCCCGAGGTTTTCCAGGCAATATGCCAGCGGTGGGGAACACCGGATGTAGATCTGCTAGCATCCAGATTCAACGCAAAGGTGGACAGATTTGTGTCTCGCACAAGGGATCCCCTAGCTTGCGGCTCGGATGCCCTAGTGTTCCCTTGGGATCAGTTCAAGCTGATATATGCATTCCCACCGCCACAATTGTTACCGCGATTACTCCGCAGAATCAGGGTAGAAAAGAAACCAGTGATTCTGGTGGCTCCAGCGTGGCCCCGAAGGGCATGGTACGCGGAGATTGTAAAAATGTCAGTGAGGAGTCCTTGGACCCTCCCACATCGTCCGGACCTGCTGTCGCAAGGACCGATATACCACCCTTCCTTACCAGCCCTAGGTTTGACGGCCTGGCTATTGAAGCCCACATTCTGAAAAAGAGAGGGCTCTCTAATTCTGTGGTATCTACCATGATCAATGCCAGGAAGCCGGTATCCAGGCAGATCTATTATAGGATCTGGAAGGCGTACATTACGTGGTGTGAGGCCAAGAAATGGCATCCACGTAAGTACGTGATAGGTAGGATTTTGGACTTCCTACAGTGGGCTGTAGATAGGAAGCTGGCCTTGAGTACTATCAAGGGTCAGATTTCGGCCTTGTCAATATTTTTTCAAAGGCCCTTGGCTTCGCATTCACTAGTCAAAGCTTTCATACAAGGAGTGATGCATATTAGCCCTCCGGTTAGTATTCCCATATGTCCATGGGACCTAAACCTGGTTCTGTCGGTTCTACAGAAACAACCGTTTGAACCATTGCAACACATTTCCTTGGTTCTTCTCACCAGGAAATAGATTTTCTTAGTAGCCATTTGTTCGGCTAAAAGAGTATCGGAATTAGCCGCCTTGTCCTGTAGGGAGCCATATCTGGTTATCCATAAGGACAGAGTAGTGTTACGTCCTCATCCAGCCTTTCTTCCTAAGGTGGTATCAAGGTTTTCATTTGAACCAAGATGTGGTTCTTCCTTCTTTTTTTCCCAAACCTAGTTCGGTAGAGGAAAAGTTATTGCATTCTTTGGATGTAGTAAGAGCAGTTAAAGCTTATCTAAAAGCCACTGCTCAGATTCGCAGAACGGATACTTTGTTTATTCTGCCAGAAGGCCCCAGAAAGGGTCAGGCAGCGTCAAAATCTACTTTAGCCAAGTGGATTCGACAGGTCATAATGCAAGCCTATGGCTTGAGAAGGAGACCGCCTCCGTTCAAAGTTAGGGCGCACTCCACGAGAGCAGTTGGAACTTCATGGGCAGTGCATCACCAGGCCTCCCTGGCTCAAATCTGTAAGGCCGCAACGTGGTCTTCAGTACACACGTTTTACTAGGTTCTACCAGGTGGACGTTAGAAGTCAGGAGGATGTCGCCTTTGGGCGCAGTGTGTTGCAGGCCGCAAAAGATCCTCATGTCTGATAGCGCTCAGCTTATGTATGGTATATCCCCCCCCTCATTGGGCATTGCTTTAGGACATCCCACATAGTAATGACTATGCCGCTCTGTGTCCCGTGATGTACGAGAAAGAAAATAGGATTTTTATAACAGCTTACCTGTAAAATCCTTTTCTTGGAGTACATCACGGGACACAGAGCTCCCACCCCTCTTTGGGGACACTTATTGCTTTGCTACAAAACTGAGGTGCTCCCGGATGGGAGGGGCTTATATAGGGGAGGGTACTTCCGGTTTTGGAAGTTGCCAGTGCCAGCACCTGAAGGTATCTATATAACCCACATAGTAATGACTATGCCGCTCTGTGTCCCGTGATGTACTCCAAGAAAAGGATTTTACAGGTAAGCTGTTATAAAAATCCTATTTTTTCGCCCCTCTTCCTTCCTGGGCCGCGGACTCCGGCCCTGTGACTGGCTGGAGTCACGTGAAGTCACATGCGCGCAGGAGCCGTCAGTCGCGGCACAAGCTGGGGAAGAAACGGCATGGAGGCCCGTTTCTTCAAAGCACATGCACTGATGACATCATCAGCGCACTACAAATATCTCCTAAACGGCGCACGTTTGGGAGATATTTCCACTACCTATAGGTAAGCCTTATTCTAGGCTTACCTATCGATTCAAGTCAGTAAGGAGGGTTTACAACCACTTTAACAAAGGTAAAACAAGTACTAGAGTAGTGCTAAAGTAAATTTTAATTTGTGTATCAACAAAAATCCAAATTTCAGCATGAATAGCAAAATCTTCACACTCAAAAGTAAATAGTATCCTACCGCTCTGGAATGTAGTGAAACGCAGCATTCTGGTGTGTACTTGACAGACTGTAAACTATCCTCGTGAGTAAACCCAGATAACTGCACATAGTGTAACCAGGTGACTAATATGAAAAATAATTAAAAAGTGGGGTAGTGGCGGTACCTAGAAGTAGTCTCCAAGAGGTACTATGTAAAAAAGAAAGAAATGGGAGGGTACGGGAACCCTTCCCTATATGTGGAGTGAACACACAGTGTGAATCCAAATCCTAATAAATGTGAATCCAAATCCTAATAAATGTGTAGACACTCAGATAGTATCTAAGTGGGCTATAACTTAAAAAATTATTCTGATATTCTGTCTGCCCCTGCAGGGGCGCCGTGATCTGGTGAGTGGGGACACATGTGGGGGATCACAGAAGTCACCTGATTTACCCCTGTCACTACGGAGCACCCAGCACTTTTTTATGAATACCTCCTACACCGCTATATCAATTCTACATGCTATGAAGAATTTTGTTCTGACTTTTTTTGGAATTTTTTCCTGGACTTTATTTTAAGGGCATGTGTTAAATGAGCTACCACTAGGTTGCTATCAGGCACTTCTTATATAGCTTGACTTGCACACTTACCACATATGGTTTATGGTCTGGACTGCCAGTTGGCCTAAACTTGATTCATTTATTTATATATATATATATATATATATATATATATATATATATATAGTGGATAACCTATGTTTATGCATGTAGTTGTCATATCCTCATGCTATTAACCAGATTTGTTTATTCATGTGAGGTGGCTTATATTATCACTTTGTTTTCAAAAATATTACAGAATAATTTTTTAAGTTATAGCCCACTTAGATACTATCTGAGTGCCTACACATTTATTAGGATTTGGATTCACATTTATTAGGATTTGGATTCACACTGTGTGTTCACTTCACATATTGCCCACTGATTGTGATTTATATGGGGTAGTGTTCTCGTACCCACCCATTTCTTTCTTTTTTACATAGTACCTCTTGGAGACTACTTCTAGGTGGCGCCTCTACCCCACTTTATATTTATATTTCACTTTTGTCCTCCCATGGGAGAATTTTAGTGGGGCTGCAACTGCAACCTCTCATTACCACCTAAGCGCGGACTTCATACAATTACTATTACAGGTGACTTATGTCGTGTTTTTTTTGCCACAATTTGCTCTTTCATTTGGTGGTATATAGTAATGGATATCTCCTTTATTTCTTCCCTTTTTTAAAGGAAAACTGGCACAAAATAGTTAAAAAGTGTAATATTTTTGTTAGAATTTAGCTTTATATTTCTTAGTATTACCGTGTCCTATCGCCAGAGAACGACTCAAAAAAAAAAAAATTCCCCCGCTCATCACTGCAATAACTTGTGTGTGTATATTATTTGATGTTTGTAGCCGTAGTAGGGCCCAGAAACAATAATGCATATTTAGCTTTTTGTATCCTACCTAAAACACACTGACACTAAGGCCCCTTTCACACTGGGGCGTTTTTCATGCGGTTTAGCGCTAATAATAGTGCTATTATACCGCGTGAAAAAGTCCTGCCCTGTAGCCTTCAATGTGAAAGCCCGAAGGCTTTCACACTGAAGCGGTGCGCTAGCAGGACCGCTCCAAAAGTCCTGCTAGCCGCTTCTTTACAGCGGTAAAGGAGCGGTGTGTTCACCGCTCCTTTACCGCGGGTACCCATTGAAATCAATGGGACACCGCGGTAATACCGCCCGCAAACCGCGGCAATAGCGGTAAGTATTTGAATTCAATTTTCATTTTTTTCCTAAAAATTTGCTTTTTAAAATTGGCTGCGCAAATATGCAACATAAAAAATTGCAAAAACCATTTCATTCACCAGGGTCTCTGCTTTAAAAAAGCAAAATTTGATTTCTAGATGTACAGAAATGTCAGAATGGTGGGGTGGGGGTGGTTATCCTTGGGCGGTTATCCTGGGGCTGAGGCTCTTGGTGATCTGTGATTTTCATTTAATTTTCCTTAGACTTTCCTGAAAATCAAGATGAGAGCATTCGCAAGATAGCAAAGTATGTCTTGGAGAACCGCGCTTACACGTGTTCACACCCTTTGGACAGAACATTCTGAAATCTGAACAACAACTAGAAGAATCCAGTTCTAAAATGTGATTGCTATAACTAAACTCTTGATTGTTAATTTACCTTTAACTCTGCTGGGGTTTATTCACTTCTGTACAGTTATTATCCCTATTACTTTTTTGTAAGTTCTAATGCAATAATACAATGGGAAAAACTAAAAAACATATCACTGTGCCTTCTTTTCTTACGTGTTTATTTAAATTTTTTTTAGTCCTGCTTGTGTGTAAGTGTGTAGGACTGAAGAAAGTTTTGGCACTCTAAGAATAAAATACATGTATAAAACCACAGATGACTGATTTTATAAGGAACACTGATGCATTTACTATACACAGAGTAGTACCCTGATATCCCAGATGGCGTGAATGCAATTAGATAATTCTGTCATATCTGGCAATGACTGCTGCTCTTGTACACACTTCCTGAGGTTATTGTATATGAAGAAGAAAGCCTTCATGGCTCTGGATTTGAATGATGTTTTGTGAGTCTTCTGCCATCTTTGTTGCATGGAATCCTCTGTTGTCTTGTGGGTCTGACTTTCTAACAACATATGAGTTCTTCTCCTCTTGAGTTATTTTCTCGATTCTTCTCTTATGAAGAAATGAATGACTGGTAGAAAGTAAGCTGCATGAGAAAATTTCACTTTTAGTTCATATCCAGAGAAACACATTTTGGCTTTAGAGCTAGCAGCAAGGAACTTAAAGCCGGCCATACATGGCTCGAAACTTGGCCGGTTCAGCAGGGACCAGACGAATTTCGATCTATGTATGGGCACCCTGATTGTACAGAAGTTTATTTACCAATTGGCTTCTATACAACTAGCCACCCAGGTTTCTCCTAATTGATTTGCGCTTTTGGCAGCACTGATTATGGAAATCTGATGTCAGGAAAGGCTTCCTTGCCATCAGAACACAATAGCACAGCGGGAGGATTCCCCCATCCACAATGAATGTGTGATGGGGAAATCAAAACATTTTTTTTGTTTTGTTTTTTTTGTTTCCCCGTTCAACTCGCTGGTTGAACATAAAAAAAAAGAAATGTATGTGGGCTGCATCAGAATGGTCAAACACTTGCTTATATACACATACACACAACACAGTCTAACTTTGCAGTCCATGCAGTGCCTACCAAATAAAAAAAAAATATATGTTCATTAAGGTGCAACAAATCATCCACCAGTACATAAAGAGTAAAAAAAAAACAAAGTGACCTCAAAATCCTGAATCCGCAAACAGTGGAAATGGGGCACCTGTCACCCAGAGGTAAGAATAAAAGCAGTAGTAAACCCAAAATTTTAATTTTTATATATTGCAGCCTACCAATCATTTTTTGTAGTGGCTGCATTAGGGGTCACATTTGGACAGCAGTATTGTCAATCTGGTGGGAAGGGAGTGTTAGTGTATCTAAATCTGTTAGTACATCTAACAAATTTAAGCCACATTTCAGCCCACACTTTATAACCAATTACTGCTAACCTTTATTTTTCTTTTGTGAAAAAGGTTTTACATAAAAACTAATTATTGTAAGCACCCCTGCCGTGCTAAATGGATTGTCTCATCTCTTAAAATGATACATTCTGCTGGAGAGTTTGTTCTTTTGAAAAACAACAAACTTATTGACCAGCTCACCAGATAGAACGCCTGGAAATGAATACAGCCATCACATCTAGGAAATTGTAATCTGTAATATAATAAATGTTTGCTTTTGGGTTTAATAACCACATTAAGCTTCCCAGAGCTTCAACCTCCCAAATTGAGGCTGACAACACATGCATTACAATGGATGGATGACGGAAAGATGGCAACTCGGGACCTGGCTTCAACTTTGGATCACACCAGACAATGCTGGATATACATGTTTTTTTTTTTAAGACAACCCCAGAGGGTTAAGGGGAGAGGAAAAAAAAAAGATTAGCGAGTGACTTTCCTTGGTAATCCCTTTTATCTATATTAACATTCCCCTGAATTATGATGCTTTATACAAAGTGAGTACGTTTGTGTTTCTAAAGGCAGAATGTTTTTTATTGGCTTAATGCAATAAAGTGTTTGTAACCTAAAAAAGAAATGCATCCTGTTCCCTTAAAGCATGAATAACAGCACAGTGCTTGTGAGGTGTCATTTGGCTCCCTGTATCATATAAAATGGCTGCCTGGTTCTGCCCTCTCTGTAAGCTGACCACAGTTTATCATGGCTGCTGAGCCCTGACACCTTGGTTAGTTTCTATGCCTCCTTCATCTGCAGCTCCCCCCCATCAGCTAGTGACACTCTGCTCCCTGCCCCTTCTCCTCTTGCTGCTATTATAACTGTATCATAAACATACCATCCCCTCTGTTAGCTAATATTGTATTCCAGTGTCTGTGCTTGATAAAAAAAAAATATGCTGATTTCATAGTGGCGCTCATGTGATCACCCACCTCTCTCCTCCGGGCTGACGTCAGCGGGAGTTCTTGGCCCTCCTGCTATAGTTGTCAGCCCGGGATAGGAGAGAGGCGGGCAGTCAAGTGAGCGCCGAGAGGCGCTATTAACCCCTTTGCTGCCAGGCCCTGTGCTCCATTTTTAAACTCAGGTGGCCAGGCCATTTTTCCCTTACAGCTTTCAGAGTTTGTTAAAGACCCAAACCATATATTTTTTGAAAGCACATCACCAGTAGAATACAAATAAGGTGCCACTAATTTTTAGAGCACAATATTTGCGCAAATGTTATCAAACAATATTTTCGTTAAAAATACACTAAATTCATTATTGGCAGATAAAAACACAGCACATTTTACAAAATTCCTACTGAATATAAAAGCTTAACTAACCTGTAATAAATATCAACCATTTGCAATTTTTTAATTATGCCTTTTTAACCACGTTTCTCATTGTTCCCTACAGCTTTCAGAGTTTGTTAACCACTTCCCGACAGCCGCACGCCAATATACGTTGGCAGAATGGCACGGGCAGGCAAATGGGCGTACTGGTACGTCCCTTTAAATTTGCTGCCTAGCGCGTGCCTCGGGAGTGTGCCCGCGGGTCCCGCCAACACGATGTTCCTTGGCGGCCCGCGATTGCGGTGAGGAGAGGCAGAACGGGGAGATGCCTATGTAAACAAGGCATTGCCCTGTTCTGCCTAGTGACATGACAGGGATCTACTGCTCCCTGTCATGTCAGTGGTAGCCCATCCCCCCCACAGTTAGAATCACTCCCTAGGACACACCCTTTATCGCCCCCTAGTGTTTTTATAGCACTGATCGCTGTATAAATGACAATGGTCCCAAAATAGTGTCAAAAGTGTCCGATGTGTCCGCCATAATGTTGCAGTCCCAATAAAAATCGCAGATCACCGCCATTACTAATAAAAAAATCAATAAATAATAAAATTGCTATAAATCTATCCCCTATTTTGTAGACGCTATAACTTTTGCGCAAACCAATCAATATACGCCTATTGTATTACCAAAAATATGTCGAAGAATACATATCGGCCTAAACTGAGGAAAAAAATTGTTTTTTTTTCAAAAAAAATGTGGTATATTTATTTTTTCAAAACTGTCGCACTTCTTTTGTTTATAGCACAAAAAATAAAAACCGCAGAGGTGATAAAATACAACCAAAAGAAAGCTCTATCTGTGGGAAAAAAAAGGACGTCAATTTTATTTGGGTACAACGTTGCACGACTGCGCAATTGTCAGTTAAAAATAATTTTTTGCAGATATAACAAAATTCTTAACAATTCTTTACAAAATTCCTGCTTAATTCCTACTAAATATAAAAGCTTAACCTGTATTGAGTTAATAAATAACAAATATTTTTAAATTTTAACCACTTGCTGCCCGCCCTATAGTGGATTGACGGCGGCAAAGTGGTTTCAAAATCCTGACTGGACGTCATATGGGGGCATCGCGGCGATCGTTGTTGCAGGGTCTCCGACGGAGACTCTTTACCACGTGATCAGCTGTGTCCAATCACGGCTGATCACGATGTAAACAGGAAAAAGCCGGTCAAAGGTTTTTCCTCACTCGCGTCTGTCAGACGCGAGTAGAGGAGAGCCGATCGGCTGCTCTTCTGACAGGGGGGGTTTGTGCTGATCGATTATCAGCGCAGCCCCCACCAGGGATGCCACTGGACCACCAGGGATACCATCAGGGATGCCCACCACCAGGTATGCCTCCCTAGACCACAGGGATGCCATTCTGTGCCCCTAATGGATGCCAATCAGTGCAAACAATGGGCATCACTGATTGGCAGGCATTATTGTTTGGCACTGATTGGCATCCATTCGTAACACATTACAGTACAGTGACCATCCGTACCGCCTACCGGTGCCCATCCGTGCTGCCTATCGGTGACCATCCGTGCCGCCTATCGGTGCCCATCCGTGCCGCCTTATCAGTGCCCGTCAGTGCAGCCCCATCAGTGAAGGAGAAAACGTACTTATTTACAAAGGTTTGTAACAAACGAAAAAAAATACGTTTTTTTTTCAAATTTTCGGTCTTTTAATTTTTTTAGCAGAAAAAAAAAATCGCAGAGGTGATCAAATACCACCAAAAGAAAGCTCTATTTGTGGGAACAAAATTATAAAAATTTAGTTTGGGTACAGTGTAGCACAACCGCGCAATTGTCATTCAAAGTGCAACAGCGCAGAAAGCTGAAAATTGGTCTGGGCAGGAAGCTGTATAAGTGCCCAGTATGGAAGTGGTTAAATTGCGACTTTTTAAATAATGGTGAAAATCGGACGTACACAAAAATTTCTCAAAAAATCTGGAGGTTTTCTTTTTTCACTTGCAGCTTTCAGAATTTGTAAAAGACCCCCTCCCCCCCCCCCCCCCCATCCCAACATACATTTTCTGAAAGCACATGGCCAGTAGAATAAAAAAGAAGGTGGTACTGATTTTTAAGGCACTGCGATATTTGCGCAAATGTTTATCAAAACAATATTTTTTGCCCAAAATGCGCTAAAATCATTAATAGTGGATTCATACACGGCAAAATGTACAAAAGTCCTGCTAAATTCCAAGTAAATGTAAAAGTTAAAACTGTATTGAGTTAATAAATAGCAAATATTTGCACCTTTTTGTGAAAACTGAAGGTACTGTAAATAAAAACAATTTACTTTAATGCCCACGCACGTTTTTACAGCCACTTTTATGAGTGTTTTTTGCAGCTTAACCACTTGCTTACTGGGCACATATACCCCTTCCTGCCCAGACACTGTCACGCTTTGAATGAAAATTGCGCGGTCGTGCGATGTGGCTCCCAAACAAAATTGACGTCCTTTTTTTCCCACAAATAGAGCTTTCTTGCCGGGCTGCGTGCTCGGATAAGGGTCTGGTATGGATCCTGGGGGAACCCCCACGCCAATTTTTTTTTTTTTTTACATTTTCGCGGGGGTTCCCCTTCAAGATTCTCCGCACATGAGTCGCCCCGCAAGTCGGATCATCTTGATCCGACTTCTGGTGCAACCTCTATTCAAATCAATGGGCTCCCATAGGGAACCATTGATTTTGAATCGAGAAAGAAAAACGCGTCTGAAAGCTAGCGCAGCGAAACGTGCATTGAATTCAATGCAAAACGCGGGAAAGAAAAACGCGCTAACGCCGTTTTTTTTCCTGGCGTCTGTGCTAGCTTTACAGCCTGGGTTTTAAAACGTCTGTGGGCATGTAGCCTAAGGCCCCTTTCACATGAAGCGGATCAGTTTAGCAGAGTCCACCAGCTCAGCGGGAGATTGCTGCGTTGATCTCCGCTGAGCCGGCCGATTACAGGTTCGTCTCCGCTCACTGAGCGGGGAGGGGCCTGTCAGAGCGCCGCTGATTCTTATGGAGAGATCGGACAAAAATGGACAGCATGTCCATTTTCATCAGATCTCATCCACCAAGACGGATGGGGAACGTATCGCCATACGTCTGTTTTTAGCGGATCTCCGCTGACATCCCTCCTCATAGGAGTTAATGGATGGCCCGCTCGGATCCGCCTGAAAAACGGACATGTGGATCCCAGCGGGCTTATCTGGAGGTTACCATTTTTCACGTACAGCTTTCAGAATTTGAAAAGACCCCTCAAACTTTACATTTTCTGAAAGCACATGACCTGTAGAAAAAAAAAAAGGGCTACTGAGTGTTTACATTTGAGGTTAATAACTCTGATCAGCGGATTGTAATCTGCTGATCAGAGTGTTAGAATTGTTCAGAGTCTGCTGAACAATTTTGCTATAAGTTTATGGTCATTGAAGTGACCATGAGCTTATAGGAGAGGGAGAAATTCGGTCCATATGGTGTACGGACCTGGCCACCTGCAAAGCAGTTCTGTAGGTCCATACGACGTACAGATGTGGCAGTGAAAGGGTTAAATATTATAAAGCACAGACACTGGGACAGGGACAAATAATGTTATCTAACAGAGGGGATGGTATGATTATAATACAATGGCTTTACGACCACTTTAAGATAAAAAAAAAAAAAAAAAACTTGTGTGTACCAGCCCACCTAATACTTACCTGAGCCTCATCTCAAGCCAGCGATGTTGCATGAGAGCCTCGGCTGTCTGGAACTTTCCCTCCTGAGTCGCTGAGACACAGCAGAGGGCACCAGTGGCTCCCACTGCTGTCAGTCAGAGTCAATGAGGGGAGGGACCAAGCCACAGCTCCATGTCTGAATGCACACACAGAGCAGCGGTTTGGTTCGGTTCAGGTACCCCATAGCAAGCTGCTTGTGAGATACCCGAGAAGAGGAAGATCAGGGCTGCTCTGTGCAAAGCCACTGCACAGAGCAGGCAAGTATTACAGTTACTATTACTCTTTCGTTCATGGACTGACACAGCTTCCTATTGACAAGTGTATTATCCGTTATTTAGGAGTGACTAGGCAGAAAAAAACTTGTAAAAAGTGTTGCATCACACCTTCTACAGTACCGCCCAGGGGGCGGACCCTCTGGGTATATCCCCTCTCTGCATCTCGCAGATCAGTTTTTTCCTGTCTAGCAAGGAGAAGGACATGGCTCCCTTCGGGCCCATTGGTCCGGGGGGATTTTTTTTTTTCTACATTTTGGTTTTTGTTTCCTGCGATCTTCGATCAACTGCCGACGGGGTGACAGGCTGGATCCTCGATCCTTGTAGTCCCCCCAGTTTCGGCCATCGAGCGTGTGCCGACCCTAGCTACGCGCTGGGTTTTCCACGACATGCCCGTCGTTATACGGGTGGCCGGTGAGCCTACGCTCCAGGGCTTGCATCGGACCGTTCAGCTTCGGCTGACCTTACAACCGAGTCGCAGTAGCCTGTCCCGTGAGCTGGCGCTCCAGGGCATGCATACGATCGTTCCCTAGGGTTCAATCACAGCATGCCTGGCCGACAGTCACCTCCGTGCGCGGATGATGATCTGTCCGGAATGTCTTCCAGCATGATCCATGCAAGAAAAGGTAAGTAGCTCCCCTGCTTCGGCAGGGTGACTTGGCTGGACATTCCTGGATAGATCAAGTAAGTGGTTGTGGCCCCTTTCTTTCTGCCTTCCCTCCTCCCTGGGCTCTGAGCTAAGGTTGCTGGGGGTCACCTGGGGGGCTCCATCTGGAGCGGGGCTGCGCTGTAGCTGTGTTTTAAAAGATGTCATTTTGCTTACCTGTGTATGCCTTTCTCCCTCCATGCTGTCGGTGGCCATTTTGGGGTGGTCCATGCCTGTTTGGCCTCTAGTGACTCTCTGGCGGCCATTTTCTTGTGGTTCGCGCCAATATGTATATATCGCCGTTCGGCGGACATTTTCTTGTGGTTCGCGCCCGCTTTGGCCTCTATCGACTGCTTGGCGGCCATGTTTCCTTTGTATCACGCCTGGATGTATATACCGCCGCTCGGCGGCCATCTTTTTGTGGCCCGCGGCCGCTTTTGCCTCTACTGTCGGCTCAGCGGCCATTTTCTTAGAGCCCACATTTTCAATACAGACGCTTGGTGGCCATTTTGCGGTAGTTTCCGGCCTCTAGGGTGCATTTAACTGGCGCAAATTCACACAGGGAACGCTGATAAGAATTAGACTGACACAGGCAGCGGTGGGATAGCATCACAGGCGGAGCACACGGCAGCAATAGCGGTACCGTTCCAAGGGTGGTGAGTCCTCTGGGAGACCCTGCATCTCCCATCAGCTAGGAGGGTGGCCTATTGATACCTTGCCTGGAGTCCCTGTGGGTGTCAGCGCGTGGGTCAGCATAAAGCAGACGTTTTTTCCCCTGAAACACCTGAGTTGGCAGCTGGTGCCCCTGATGCATCTGTGGATGCTATGTTGGCAATCCTAGAGGCTTTTGTTGCCAGGGTGGAAGCGGCACACGGGAACACGGGGGGTAGTAAACGCCCCCGTCCCCTGCAATCTTCCGGGGATAATTCTGATGCAGAAACAGGCCCAGCTATGGCTCATGGCCCGGATTCTGATGCATCAGAGACTGTAGACTGTGACTGATCGGACAGTGAGAATGACTCCAAGTCCAGGTCAGTACGCGAAAAGGCTTTGGTATCTGACCTTATTACTGCAGTACGCTAAAATTGGAGAATTCTGCAGAAGCAGCAGGGACACCGGTCCCCTTTGGGTTCCTTAGACCTGCCCGCACTGCTAAGGTGTTTCATTGTGTGTCTTATTTTGATAAGCTCTTATACAAGGAGTGGGAAAACCCACTAAGGGTTTTTACATCCCCAAAGAATTTTGCGGTACAGTACCCCTTTGAGGAGAGTTTCCTGAAAAAATTGACCTCTCCCCCGATAGTGGACCCTCCGGTGTCGACTTAATAAAGCTACCACAATTCCAGTGGAAGGGGCTCCTGTTTTCAAGGACCCTGTGAATAAGAAGGCTGAAGCACTCGCTCGCTACCTATACACAGTGGTAGGCTCAGCGGTGCACCCGGCATTGGCTGGGGCCTTAGTGTCTCAGACACTTACTGAATGGGCAAAATTGCTACTCCAGGGGTTAAAGGAGCAAGATGCTCCTCCTAATGAGATGGAAAAAGAGAGGTGCTTTCGCGCTTCTATTGAGTAATGAAATGATACAAAAGTGCTAAGTGCCAATAAATGTGCAAACAGCTGCAAAAACTAAATGTGTTCACCTTACACAATAAGCAAATAAATAAAAATTGAATTTGCGCTGAAAACTAACATACAAATAGTGATAAATACAAGTAGTATTAAATACAGCCAAAGGTATGTGAAAAAATACAAAAAATATATATACACATGTGAATAAAATATCAATAATGTATATTGCACTTCAAGGACAGAGTGCTGGTAAAAAAGGAAAAAATAACATTGCTGCATTCAATAAATATAATACTGAGCCAATAGTGTCCAATGGTTTCAAAAAAACAAAATAATATAAATAATGCAATGAAAGAGTGATATAAAATGTGTACAATAATGTGATGATAATGATGCAACAATGGAAAATCTATGCACTGGATAGATAAGTCTCTATGATAGTAAATATTAAGACTCTTCTTCCTGTGCTATGGTGAACTGTCTTGTAAATGTTCCAATCTCCTTATTGGAATGTCTCCCAAATCTATGGTTTCACTGGACCCTTACCTCCAGGTGGATGATTATGAGCAGAGGCCGTAAATCTTTCTCCTCTGATGTGTCCTCTCCAGCCTGTATTGGTATGTGAAAGGAGCTCTCCCTCTTTCCTCCACTAGCGTAATTGGCGCTATACTCCTAATATGATAGGGAAAAAACCGAAGGGGAGGGGGAGGGAATGGGACACAGCTCCAGCAGTGGCTCAGAAGGGAGAAGGTAGGGGAGGGTGGAAAGAGGAATCTCCAATAGTGAAGTATGTCTGGATAACACCAATTTATTAAAATGATAATGCTCTTACATAGAATGAGATTAAAATTGCAGTGATATGAGAGCGGCACTATCGCCGTCTTACTCTGAGTCCGGGTACTTCCGGTTTGCGGTACCTCTCGATCTCCCTACGGCGTTACGTCACGCACCTCGTGACTTCTTCAGGGGAACCTGATTGGCTGTGGAGGTAATGTTTATATATGTATATACCGGAAGTAGTTATTCGGCCATTTTCTTGTAGTCTGGTATGTGTGTATGGACGCCGCCATATTACCAATGCCATAGAACGGCGAATGCAGCGATGTTTATGTTTCTTTTAACTGAATGTTAATATTCATATTCAAAGTCAGAATTGTGAAGAATCTGTTCTACTATGAGAGACAGCATAAATTATATCATGTTCCATCACCCACAGTTTGTCAGCTGTTTGTAAAACATTACATGGGACAATATAATGCATGTCTTCCCGCAGGGACAGTAATTCATCTTTCTACCACTAGCATACTATTCCAAATAATTAAAATAATTATTTCATTAATCTAAAATGAAATAAAATGAATAAAAAGTGTGATATAATATTAAAATATTAAATTGTAAAATATTAAAATATCAACCTAGCTGAGTATAAAGATAGGAAATATGGTTTATATGTTGTAGCAATTCTGGTAAAATGAGTGGGGCTAAAAAATGTATAGGATCTCAAGGCCTCCACAAATCGAAAATACCTAGATGTGCAACCATAGTAATACAATCCTTATACAAAAATAGAAAGAATTATATATTAATCACTGTGGCAATAGACATATATAGCAAATAAAATATATTTAAAATAATATATTTAAAATAGTATCCATACATATATGTGTGTGTGTACATATATGTACAGATGTACTTATGTGAATATCCTGGTGTGCCATGAATATCTAATCAGAATGGACTTATATAATAAGTGACATATATGGATATTAGCAACATGCTGGATCAGAGGGAGGCCACTAAACTGGTGTATTATATGCTTGGAATGTGAGTTCTGATTAGGAATTACTTTAAAAACTCTAGTCCCTGGAGGAATGAATGTAGAGTTTGACCTTAATTGTTTTTTAAGTGTGGATCCATTTAGACTCTTTTTGGCTAATGGTCCTAATTTTGTGGCTACCTCTCCAATTGGCTTTGTATTTTTCTATACCCCAGAATTGTAGTTGAGACGGATCCTGATTGTGGAATTGAGCAAAATGTCTCGAGACATTGTGTTTTGGGAACCCATTAATTATATTTTGTACGTGTTCCTTAATTCGAACTTTTAAAGCTCTTTTAGTTCTGCCCACATATTGTAGGTTACAGTTACATTGCAATACGTATACTGCACCTTCTGTGTGGCAGCTTATAAAGTCTCTGATTTTGTGTGTTTGTCCTGTGTTTGTTCCTATAAAATCCATCCGTTTCCCCTGGAATTTTTTGGCATGACGACAGGTGTAACAATTGCTACATGGATAAAATCCTGTCCCACTAAAAAATGTGAAAGCTGGTTTTGGGGGGGGGGGGAGACTACTATAGATCTGGCAATTATATTTTTCAAAGTTGGAGCTCTTCTATAAATGATTTTCGGTCTTTCAGGTAAAATATGTTTTAAATCCTTATCTTTTTTGAGGATGTGCCAATGTCGCTCAATGAGTTTAGATACCTCTTTATGTTGCACATTGTAGTCCAGGATTAAACATGGAGCATCTTGGAATAGAGGTGCCTTCTCTTTATTTTGTAACATCGCTCCTCTATCCATTTGGCTTACAGCTTGTATTTGTTTGTTGATCCAGTCATCTTCATAGCCCTTTTCTACAAATCTCTTGCCTATCATATCAGCTTGTTGTTTAAAATCATTTTCATTTGTGCAGTTCCTTTTGATACGTACCAATTGGCCCTTGGGGATGTTATAAAGCCACGCTTTATGGTGGCAACTGGCTATTGACAGATAGCTATTAGTATCTACCTCTTTAAAATAGGTTTTGGTAATTATTGCACTTCCCTTGAGTTGTAATGTGAGATCCAAAAAAATTGGCTTCTTTCACATCTATGTTCCATACCAGTTTGATGTTTTTGTCATTCTTATTTAATGTTTCCAAAAAGTCTACTAGCTTATTTTTACTGCCATTCCAAACGATAATTACATCGTCTATGTAGTGTTTATATAGGGTTAATTCCGAGGGGATATTGGCATATATCGCTTGTTCTTCCCACTGAGCCATGAATGCATTGGCCACACTGGGTGCAAATTTTGCTCCCATGGCTATTCCTGTGCATTGTTTGTAGTATGTTTGGTCATGCCAAAAATAGTTATACCTCAGACAATAATCCAAACTTTTTACTAGGAATTTCCTATGTTTGCAAATTAGTTCACTGTGTTGTCTTAGGAGCCATTTCGTGGCATGACAGGCTTCATGATGTGGGACAATGGTGTATAAAGATGTAACATCTGTGGTTGCTAATAGGGCTCTTCCTTCTAATACTGGTATGTCTTTTATTAGTTGCAATATGTGTTTGGTATCTTTGAGGTAGGCCCGGGTGTTCTGTATAGCTGGCTGTAAAAAGTAATCTATATACTGTCCTAGTCTGGATGTCAATGACTCAATCCCATTCACGATGGGTCTCCCCGGAGGGTTATCTTTATCCTTATGTATTTTGGGGACAGTATATATTATTGGAATTCTGCATGTGTCTGGTAATAGGTACCTGGATTCTTTCATATTCAGGATGTTCTTTTTCACTCCCAGATCTATTAATTATTTTAATTCCTTTTTTATATTTATGGGTAGGATTTCCCAACAGTCTGGCGTATGTTTCTTCTTGTTGTAGCTGTCTATTAATTTATTTTAGATATTGCTCCTTTCCTTGGATCACTACTGCCCCCCCCCCCTTTGTCGGCAGGGCGTATTACAATGTCTTTACGATCTAATAAGGATTTCATTCCTTTTTTCAAATGTGCCGGATCATATTTTTTCTTTAGTTCTAGAGATTCCAGATCTTGTAGAATTAGTCTTTTGAAGACCTCTATATTTTGGCCATTTGTTACTTGAGGATTAAAGACTGAATTATTGCGTAAAGTGCTCTGTGCATTTATGGTTTGTGTTGTCATATTGCTGGCAGTTGTTTTAAATGGATTATTCAAAATATATTTTTTGATGTTGATTTTTCTTATATATTTTTGTATCCCAACATAAGTTTCAAACTTGTTGAGATTTTTTATTGGTGCATGTTTTAGTCCATTTGTTAATACTGCTAGTTCTTCTGTTGTTAGTGCAGAGCCACTTAAATTGATAATATTTTCTCCTAGCCGTATCTTTTTCTTTTTAAGTCTCTTTCCTGCTCTGTTTCCTCTCTTTGTGTGGGACTTGTTCTTGTACGGTCTTCTCGGGGTAGTCTTCTGGGTGATCGATGGGGATCCTGTGCTTGTCTCCGGGGAGAGAGATCCCTCCTCTCCCGGTCCACAAAAGGACGTTGTGTTTCATATTGGGGTAGTTGCGGATAATGTCGTTGTTCCTGACTGTATTGGTCTTGGTAGTTGCCAATTGGATCATATCTGTTATATGTTGTTACCGGTGTTCTATTATAGTATCCCTGTTGATCATATATTGGAGGAGGTCCTCTATAATCTCTCTGTCCTCCATAATCTGGCCCTTGTGGGGGTCCCTTATTGTCTCTCTGATTTCGATCGTAATTTTGCCAATAGGATTTTTTATATTTTTTGAAAGGTTTTTTCCACAGTTTTTTTGGAGTATGTGGGTGTTGATAACTGTCATTTCGATCATATTGAGATCTATATGGCTGTTGATTATCCCATCTTGGTGTGGTTCTCTCATGTGATACAGTTGGATCTAGTATTTTAACCTCTCTTACTGGTGTAGAGAAGGTGGAGGAAGGTTGTATTACCTCTACCTTTTGTTGCCATTTAAATACATGATCTTCTTTGTAATCTTACAAATCTCGCTGAAATTTCTTTATTTTTCTTTGTTGGACTTCTAAATCTTTAGCAATTAGATCTTTATTTAACTGTGCTGCAAGCTTGTTAAACTCGTTGGATTCCCTATATGGTTCTAATAGAGTCTTTATTTCATCTATCTGTTGTTGTACTATTCGGGTCTTCTTTTGTTTTCTCTTCAATAAAAACTTTATACCTTCTATACTTTTATTATTGAAGAATTCGAACCACTCTTCCATTGACTCTTTATCAGTCAATCCATCATTGGGTGGTAACTCCCACCTCAATCTCCTCGGAACTATGTTTTCCTTTATGTATTGGTCAAATGTATTAACATCCCACCATAGACTAACCTTTTTGTCCATAAGGTGTCCTAGTTTCCTAGTGAGGCTTTCTAAGTCTGTATTTCGAGTAGGGTTCTGTATGTTAAACACTTCTTCTATATTTACATTCCTGTTCTCCATGAACGTGAAAACGTCCATTGTAGCAGCAAAAGTGGATAGGTGACTATCTGATATATGGAAAAAGAGGGGTGCTTTCGCGCTTCTATTGAGTAATGAAATGATACAAAAGTGCTAAGCTAGTAGACTTTTTGGAAACATTAAATAAGAATGACAAAAACATCAAACTGGTATGGAACATGGATGTGAAAGAAGCCAATTTTTTGGATCTCACATTACAACTCAAGGGAAGTGCAATAATTACCATTTTTTTTTTTAAAGAGGTAGATACTAATAGCTATCTGTCAATAGCCAGTTGCCACCATAAAGCGTGGCTTTATAACATCCCCAAGGGCCAATTGGTACGTATCAAAAGGAACTGCACAAATGAAAATGATTTTAAACAACAAGCTGATATGATAGGCAAGAGATTTGTAGAAAAGGGCTATGAAGATGACTGGATCAACAAACAAATACAAGCTGTAAGCCAAATGGATAGAGGAGCAATGTTACAAAATAAAGAGAAGGCACCTCTATTCCAAGATGCTCCATGTTTAATCCTGGACTACAATGTGCAACATAAAGAGGTATCTAAACTCATTGAGCGACATTGGCACATCCTCAAAAAAGATAAGGATTTAAAACATATTTTACCTGAAAGACCGAAAATCATTTATAGAAGAGCTCCAACTTTGAAAAATATAATTGCCAGATCTATAGTAGTCCCCCCCCCCTCCCCCAAAACCAGCTTTCACATTTTTTAGTGGGACAGGATTTTATCCATGTAGGAATTGTTACGCCTGTCTTCATGCCAAAAAATTCCAGTGGAAACGGATGGATTTTATAGGAACAAATACAGGACAAACACACAAAATCAGAGACTTTATAAGCTGCCACACAGAAGGTGCAGTATACGTATTGCAATGTAACTGTAACCTACAATATGTGGGCAGAACTAAAAGAGCTTTAAAAGTTCGAATTAAGGAACACGTACAAAATATAATTAATGGGTTCCGAAAACACAATGTCTCGAGACATTTTGCCCAATTCCACAATCAGGATCCGTCTCAACTACAATTCTGGGGTATAGAAAATTACAAAGCCAAGTGGAGAGGTAATCTAATGAGCAAGGAAGGGAGGGATGCCTGATTCACATAGAGCCAATTATAAAAAATACCAAACGAGAGATACGTTTATGTGAAAACGGGATCCTCCTATCCTCCTAACCAAAACGCACGTGGAAACAAGAAGGGAGAGGGGGGGACGGGAGATTGGGACAAACCCGTCTATTGGGTTTGTCCCAATCTCCCGTCCCTTCTTGTTTCCACGTGCGTTTTGGTTAGGAGGATCCCGTTTTCACATAAACGTATCTCTCGTTTGGTATTTTTTATAATTGGCTCTATGTGAATCAGGCATCCCTCCCTTCCTTGCTCATTAGATTACCCATGGATCACCTTTTGATCCCCTTTTAATGCCCGGATCCATGAGCCTTTGACTTTATTGGTTGTATGTGGTTTCAATTCCTGTTGTTTTCACACTAGATTCATTCACTTCTTTATTGGTTATCCATATAGCTGACAGGGTATGGCATTTGTACTGAGTGAGGACCTTGATAGCGAAATCAGGGCCACCTTTAATGAAGACCCAACCACCCCTGATATAGTAGTTAAAGACGACATCAAACCATTGTTTAGGGACCACAAGAAATTAATTATTCGATCTTTGAATCGTAAATGGGATATCTTATCCCTTGAATCTTATGTACAGAGGGGCATCATTCCAAGAGGCCTTAGGGAAAGAGTGGTGCCAGCTGCTCATCTACATACCAAAAACTTTTTAGACAAATGGCAAAAACAATGCATTACACATGGTATTGAGGTGATCAAATTGATCATAGAAGAGGAAAAAGACCAACTGGTTACCTTGCAAGGTGCCATACTCGAGAGCGGACAAAAACTTGAACCGTTTAGAGACAGTCCAGACTTTGAAAGTCTAAATGATTCCCTGAAAAGAGAAGTTGAGAAAACTCAGAGGAACTTAAAGACCACTAAGCAGGGGAAGTTTAGACGGGATTTAGAAGACTGGGCGAAGGGGGAAATCTTCGATCTCACCCCCAAGGGTCAGAGAGGTCGCTCCCGCCAAAGAAGATCCCACTCTCAGTCAAGCTTTGAGGGTTGTGCTCAATCTTCAGGTAGTGAGGAGGACACTCCCCGCTCTGTGTCTTTTTTAGAGAAGGATCAATTGACACAAGATGTTCCACCATTAATCAAGGGGATTTTAAAGGGAGACAGAATAGGGGGAACAGGAGACGCAAGGAATCAAGGAAAAGGGTACAGGCCTCCAAAAGATCAAACAATCAGGAGGAGCCAGAGGAAACACAGATAGTTACCCAGAGCTCTATTGTTACTAATGACTTAAAAGTCATTAATCTATCTGATTTTAAATTAGAGCAAAACCACTTAGATCTCCTTGGTAGAGGCCTCTCTTTTTCCCCCTCCATAGATATGGATCAATTTGAGACCTTTAAGGACTTAAACCTATTCCTCAGGAGAGTATTTTATAGGTCACTATTCCTAGACAAAGATTTACAACCAGCACCCCTAGAACAGCTTAATACCGATGAAGAGAAGGCACTCAGTAATCTAGAATCACTACTTGAGGAGGGTGACCCCTCATTTAGTGACGACGATAATGATGACTCTAATACTACCAAACGTAAAGCTATGCTAAAAATCAGATCTACTAATATGCCACAATTTAAAAATAATAAACGTCTTGGAGTCTTCTTGGACCTTGTCCAGGAAGATTTACAAAAATTGAATTGGCACACCAAACCGATAGGCAACCTCTCTGAAGCAGAACGAAAGGGCCTGGAAGATCTACGTAGAACTGACACTGTCATTATTAAACCCAGTGACAAGGGCGGAAATGTGGTCTTACAGTCTGCCACCCTCTATGAGAAGGAGGCATATCGACTCCTCTCAGATCAGTTGACATATAAAAAGCTTGATCATAATCCATTTAACACCTTGGTGGAGCAGATCAACGATAAACTTATGTGGGCAACTGAGGAGGGTCTTCTATCTAGACGGGAATTTGAGTATTTGAGGGTTGCAGACTACAATATTCCTATTTTCTACATAATACCAAAGATCCACAAGAATCAGAACAACCCACCAGGCAGACCAATAGTGTCTGCCATAAGAGGTCCCTTAGAGAGGATAGGGAAATATGTGGATAGTCTCATTAAGGATTTAGTGCAACTTCTTCCCTCATTTGTACGTGACACTGGGGATGTCCTAAGACATATTAAGGACATGCCCATCCCGGACGGAGCCCTCCTTGTATGTGTGGACGTAGAGTCCTTATATACATCTATTCCACACGAGTGGGGTATGTTGGCGGTCTACCATTTCCTAGAACGCAGCTTCCCGCGTATGGCAGTACAGAATGAGTTCATTCTGGAACTCTTGGAAATGGCCTTGAAAAATAACTATTTCCAATTCGCAACTAAATTCTTCCAACAACTACAGGGGACCTCAATGGGGGCCCCCTGGGCCCCATCATATGCCTGCCTCCACCTGGGGTGGTGGGAGGAGGACACTGTGTACACCTCCTCGATGTACCTCAGCCACGCTAGAGCGTGGCTGAGGTACATAGATGACGTGCTCATGATTTGGTCAGGGACCCCCACACAGCTAAGCCAGTTCATGGATGAGCTTAATCAGAATAAGCGTAACTTACGCTTTACGTCTGTTTCCAGCCTTAGTGAGATTTCCTTTCTGGATCTAAAATTAACCATCCATGAGGGGTACTTGACCACCCAGACCTATAGGAAAACTACAGCAGCCAATACCCTTTTAAGGGCAGATAGTTACCATCCCGCTCCTCTTAAACGCGGAATACCAGTGGGACAGTTCCTCAGAATCAGGAGGAACTGCTCCAGTGAAGCAATGTATCGCAGGGACACTGAGATCCTCTACCAGCAGTTTAGAGATAGGGGATATGGGCACAGAACACTTCGCAGGGCAAGAAGCATTGCTAGTCAACGCCCACGAGAAGAACTGCTTAAGCCCAAACCTAACCTCAAATCCAATCAGGATGGACCAGCTCGGTTCATCACTCCTTTTGGTGTCCAGTGGCACCAAGTACGAGCGGTCCTCACAGAGCACTGGCACATTTTGACTGGCTGTGAACAACTCAAGAAAATAGTAGGTGACAGGCCCCAATTAACAGCTAAAAGGGCCAGAAATCTCAGGGATGCACTTGTTAATAGTGAATATATACGCCCTATTGATAGCAACTGGCTGACAGACATACCACGTACAGTGGGCATGTTTTCATGTGGCCACTGTGGCACATGTAAACATGTAGATAGAACAAAAAGCTTTAGAGACTCACAATCTAAGAATCACTATGAGATCAAATCCTTTATTAATTGTGGTACAGCACGTGTGCTCTATATTTTGGAATGCCCATGCCATTTACTCTATGTGGGCAAAACAAAACGACAACTTCGAGTACGTTTTGCTGAACATCTAAAGAGCATTCGTCTCAAAGAAGACACCCCAGTGGCCCAACATTTTTTAAGATATCATGAGGGAAAAACACAAGGCCTGCGAGTAAAGGGGTTCTATGCCCTTAACCTATCAGAAAGACGAGGGGATTTCGATACCGTCCTGATCCGACATGAAAAGACCTGGATCTTTAGGCTCCAGACACTCCAGCCCAAAGGCTTAAATACAGAAATGAGCCTAAAGATCTTTCTGGAGCCTTAAATAGGACATCTAATTATGTTTATGATCAGCACGGTATATGTTCCCTGCCTCTGTTATCCCCTCAGTACAAATGTCCAGTGTATTTACACCCAATAATTAGATAGGTATAATCAGTCTATGATGACAGGGTTTTGTTTGTATGTATTATTGCAATATCCATCTATACCTAGCCTCACTGTCCGGTTTGGTGTTTTTCCTATAAACATTGTAATAATTTTTTCATTTTTGAAACCTTGTGAATGTATATATTTATTTTTTGCATGGATATCAACATTACCTGTTGTGACCATAAGATGGCGCTACTTCGTCAGTCAGTGGTATTTCACCTGTGATTGGCTAAACAAGGCTATATAATAGGAGCACTAATAATCCACTGACACATCAAGATGAAGTGACATATTCGTCACGAAACGCGTCATGTCCGACGTTGTAATTCTGGGTTGTTGACTAAACCCCACTCGCTCCTCTCCTCTCCTCGCAATGAACACCATTGAATGAATTTACCGCCAGCCAACAGAGGATAAGACAAGGACAGTCAAATCTTGCCCCCAGAGGCCTAAACCTGCTATTACACAGGCTTGTGCATCCTCAGATCTAACGGCGCGACGGCTCCAGTCATACGGTCAGCGCTGATGCGTTGAAACAGAGCCAGCGGATCACAGGAGCCGCACGCGACTCCACGGAGGGACGTACTCTACGCAGCAGCCTCCTTCAAGCCGGAAGGATCACCTTTCTGAGCAACAGCACAGCGAGAGCTATAGAGCTCAAGGACATCACTATAAATCCACGAGCAACGGCTTAAAAGAGACTCTGGTGTCAGGTGAATCACGGGATGGATGTTATGGATGGGTAAGCAAGTATATTACCATATGGTTATCGTGCCCCCCTTCCTCCCCTCTATCAAACAACATCTCACCATACTCGGCCAGGACTGGGCTCAAGCCTTTGTCCCTCCATGGACTGTCTGCAATAGACCATACTCAGAATAAGTCCCATGCCATATTGCTGAGTGCAATCCAGTGCTCATTACACTGCATCAATAGTCTTACCAGCTTATACAGGTTTATCTATTGATATATGGAGCTGCACTGCATGAACATTGTATCAGCAGGTATATTTGCCAACACGGCTTGATTCTAACACTCCAGTTTGGATTTAGATTTGAGTTATCGTTCATCCTACAGCCTAAACCCTACATTGGTTTGGTTTGAACAGTCCTTTCATTCAACAAATGCTGCAAGCTCCGGTTATTGATACAATATCTACCCGGTCATTCAGGGTTCATTCTTAGTAAGGACACTTAGGAGAAGTAGAGCGGGCGGCTGAAGTCCACCCAGGCCATCATTTTTACTTTTTCCAACAGTGCACTGTGTATGTGTGTTTTTTCATGTTTTTATTCTAATGTGCATATATTCAGGAGAAACCCTTTCCCCTATATGAGTATATCCATACTGTTAGGTTGAAATGTGATTATTTAGATAGCATTCGACCAATAAAGTCTTTTCTAATTTTCTATTACCAAATGTATTGTGGTTGATTCACCCTATAACCGTCTATTGGGTTTGTCCCAATCTCCCGTCCCCCCTCTCCCTTCTTGTTTCCAATTGGAGAGGTAGCCACAAAATTAAGACCATTAGCCAAAAAGAGTCTAAATGGATCCATACTTTAAAAACTCTAGTCCCTGGAGGAATGAATGCAGAGTTTGACCTTAATTGTTTTTTAAAGCGGAAGTAAACCCATTGATTTAACAGTTTCAAAAAGCAGTTACATTCCCGGCATGCCAGGAATGCTAACTGTCACATTGGTTGCGCTCTCAACCAAACTGTCAAACCATCCAATGGCTGGTGTCATAACTGGTCACATGTGCAGCATCATGGCAGTTGAAGATTAAACAGAGGCCAAGATGGCAGCTTCCTTGCCTGAAAATGACAGGAGGGTTTACTTCCACTTTAAGTAATTTCTAATCAGAACTTGCATTCCAAGCATATAATACACCAGTTTAGTGGCCTCCCTCTGATCCAGCATGTTGCTAATATCCATATATGTCACTTATTATATAAGTCCATTCTGATTAGATATTCATGGCACACCAGGATATTCACATAAGTACATCTGTACATATATGTACACACACATATATGTATGGATACTATTTTAAATATATTATTTTAAATATATTTTATTTGCTATATATGTCTATTGCTACAGTGGTTAATATATAATTCTTTCTATTTTTGTATAAGGATTGTATTACTATGGTTGCACATCTAGGTATTTTCGATTTGTGGAGGCCTTGAGATCCTATACATTTTTTAGCCCCACTCATTTTACCAGAATTGCTACAACATATAAACCATATTTCCTATCTTTATACTCAGCTAGGTTGATATTTTAATATTTTACAATTTAATATTTTAATATTATATCACACTTTTTATTCATGTTATTTCATTTTAGATTAATGAAATAATTATTTTAATTATTTGGAATAGTATGCTAGTGGTAGAAAGATGAATTACTGTCCCTGCGGGAAGACATGCATTATATTGTCCCATGTGATGTTTTACAAACAGCTGACAAACTGTGGGTGATGGAACATGATATAATTTATGCTGTCTCTCATAGTAGAACAGATTCTTCACAATTCTGACTTTGAATATGAATATTAACATTCAGTTAAAAGAAACATAAACATCGCTGCATTCGCCGTTCTATGGCATTGGTAATATGGCGGCGTCCATACACACATACCAGACTACAAGAAAATGGCCGAATAACTACTTCCGGTATATACATATATAAACATTACCTCCACAGCCAATCAGGTTCCCCTGAAGAAGTCACGAGGTGCGTGACGTAACGCCGTAGGGAGATCGAGAGGTACCGCAAGCCGGAAGTACCCGGACTCAGAGTAAGACGGCGATAGTGCCGCTCTCATATCACTGCAATTTTAATCTCATTCTATGTAAGAGCATTATCATTTTAATAAATTGGTGTTATCCAGACATACTTCACCATTGGAGATTCCTCTTTCCACCCTCCCCTACCTTCTCCCTTCGGAGCCACTGCTGGAGCTGTGTCCCATTCCCTCCCCTTCGGTTTTTTCCCTATCATATTAGGAGTATAGCGCCAATTACGCTAGTGGAGGAAAGAGGGAGAGCTCCTTTCACATACCAATACAGGCTGGAGAGGACACATCAGAGGAGAAAGATTTACGGCCTCTGCTCATAATCATCCACCTGGAGGTAAGGGTCCAGTGAAACCATAGATTTGGGAGACATTCCAATAAGGAGATTGGAACATTTACAAGACAGTTCACCATAGCACAGGAAGAAGAGTCTTAATATTCACTATCATAGAGACTTATCTATCCAGTGCATAGATTTTCCATTGTTGCATCATTATCATCACATTATTGTACACATTTTATATCACTCTTTCATTGCATTATTTATATTATTTAGTTTTTTTGAGACTATTGGCTCAGTATTATATTTATTGAATGCAGCAATGTTATTTTTTCCTTTTTTACCAGCACTCTGTCCTTGAAGTGCAATATACATTATTGATATTTTATTCACATGTGTATAAATATTTTTTGTATTTTTTCACATACCTTTGGCTGTATTTAATACTACTTGTATTTATCACTATTTGTATGTTAGTTTTCAGCGCAAATTCAATTTTTATTTATTTCCTAATGAGATAGCTTTGGCCGACCAGTTGGTACAGGGCCTTAAGTTTGTCTGCGAGTCAGACATGGATACTATTCCCTTGCTGTCTAAAGCTTCAGTTTCTGCGGTAGCATTACGCCGCCTGATCTGGCTAAAGGGCTGGTCTGCGGACCAGGCTTCCAGGAAGGCCCTGTTGGATCTGCCGTTTAAGGGCGACAGACTTCTTGGGGCCTCTCTGGATGACATCAAGGATGCCACAGGAGGAAAGAGCACATTACTTCCTCAAACCAAGAAGGGTAAGGGGCCACGCCAGGGGCAAGGGCCCTCCTTTACTGCACGCAAGCGTTTTTTTCATCCGCCCAGGGCGACAGTGAAAGACCCCAGGCCGTCAAAGCACCTAGTCAAGGACAAAAACGTCCTTGGTCCCGCAAACCCAACAAGCCTACAGACATATCTGCGTCAGCTCTCGGGTTGGGGGGATGTCTTTGCGAATTCGCGACTCAGTGGACATCTCTGATCTCCGACCGGTGGGTTTGCGAAGTGATCTCCTCAGGCTACAAGATAGTTTCTCTCCTGTCCACATGACAGATTCGTTCCCGACAGCCGACCCGTCGGGAGGCCCTGTATGGGGCGGTCCAGGGTCTGCTGGAACGCGGGGTGGTCATTCCAGTTCCAGAGCAGGAACGATTTCAGGGCTTTTACTCAAATCTGTTCATAGTGCCAAAGAATGATGGGGTTCGTCCAATCTTGGATCTCAGGGCCCTCAATTGCTTTGTGAAGGTACAAAGATTCCGGATGGAGTTGGTTCGTTCTGTAGTCACCGCTCTCCATCCAGGGGACTTTCTGGCGTCCTTGGACATCAAGGACGCATACCTACATGTTCCCATATACTCCAGACACCAGAGGTTTCTGCGATTCGCAATCGGGGAGGACCACTATCAGTTTGTGGCCCTCCCGTTTGGCCTTGCTTCGGCACCCAGGACATTCACCAAGGTGCTCGCCCCGATTCTGGCCCTTCTAAGACAGCGGGGCATCGCTATCGTGGGTTACTTGGCTCAGAATTAGAGGTAAGCGTGTCCATAACCTGTCAGACTCTCAGAGACTGTGGTTGGGTATTAACCACTTAACGACCGCCCACTGTAAATATACGTCGGCAGAATGGCACCGACAGGCAGAATCACGTACATATACGTGATTGCCTTTGTATAGTTGGGGGGTCCGATCGGACCCCCCTTCTTTACAGTGGGTGGTCGTTTTACCTTCGGGAGCGATCCGGCATGAGGGGACGGCCGTTCGATTCCGGCCACCCCCTCTCGATCGCTCCCGGCAAATGAGAGAGCTTCCCCTGCCTGCCAGGAAGGAGGAAGTGATGTCATCTCTCCTGCGGCGCTCACATATACCGAGCGCCGTACAGGAGAAGATGCAGGTTAGTACACAAAACAGCACACTGACACCAGGACACATAGGCACATAAATCGCCCCCCCAGACACCCCCAGATCACCCCCCAGCCCCCAGTCACAGTGTCACTGATTGCAGTGACCATTTATTTAGTGATCACTGCAATCAGTGACATTTGTGACTGTAAAAGTGTCACTACATTTAGTTTTAGGTCCAGTGTAGCCCCCTAACCCCCCCTAATAAAGGTTTAACCCCCTGATCACCCCCCAGATAACCCTTTCACCCCCTAGCACTGCCGTCGCTAAGCAATCATTTTTCTGATCGATGTCTTAGCGTCGGTGATGCTGATCGGTAGCCAGTAATTTTTTTTAGGTTCGCCGCAGGTTTTTATAGCGTCGGGTACCCCCATATATTACCTAATAAAGGTTTAACCCCCTTGATCACCCCCCAGGTAACCCTTTCACCCCCTAACACCGCCGTCGCTAAGCAATCATTTTTCTGATCGATGTCTTAGCGTCGGTGATGCTGATCGGTAGCCAGTAATTTTTTTTAGGTTCGCCGCAGGTTTTTATAGCGTCGGGTACCCCCATATATTACCTAATAAAGGTTTAACCCCCTTGATCGCCCCCCAGGTAACCCTTTCACCCCCTATCACCACTGTCACTAAGCGATATTTTTTCTGATCGATGTCTTAGCGTCGGCGATGCTGATCGGTAGCCAGTAATTTTTTTTAGGTTCGCCGCAGGTTTTTATAGCGTCGGGTACCCCCATATATTACCTAATAAACGTGTAACCCCCTTGATCACCCCCCAGGTAACCCTTTCACCCCCTAGCACCGCCGTCACTATGCGATCATTTTTCTGATCGATGTCTTAGCGTCGGTGATGCTGATCGGTAGCCAGTAATTTTTTTTAGGTTCGCCGCAGGTTTTTATAGCGTCAGGTACCCCCACATATTATCTAATAAAGGTTTAACCCCCCTGATCGCCCCCCAGGTAACCCTTTCACCCCCTATCACCACTGTCGCTAAGCAATCGTTTTTATGATCGTTGTCTTAGTGTCGGTGATGCCGATAGGTAGCCAGTAATTTTTTTTTAGGTTCGCCGTCAGGTTTTTATATAGCGTCAGGTACCCCCATATATTACCTAATAAAGGTTTTAACCCCCTAATTGCCCCTAGTTAACCCTTTCACCAGTGATCATCATATAAGTGTTACGGGTGACGCTGGTTAGTTAGTTTGCTTTTTATAGTGTCAGGGCACCCGCCGTATATAACCCAATAAAGGTTTAACCCCCTGATCGCCCGGCGGGTGATATCAATTAGGTTTTAGCGTCAGAGAGGGTCTGCGTCACACCCCAGGCAGCGTCAGGTTAGTGCCAGTAGCGCTAACACCCACACGTGAAGCATACACCCCCCTTAGTGGTATAGTATCTGATCAGCTCAATATCTGATCTGATCAGATCTATACTAGCGTCCCCAGCAGTTTAGGGTTCCCAAAAACGCAGTGTTACGGGATCAGCCCAGATACCTGCTAGCACCTGCGTTTTGCCCCTCCGTCCAGCCCAGGCCACCGAAGTGCAGTATCGATCGATCACTGTCACTTGCAAAAAACAACACACATAACTGCAGCGTTCGCAGAGACAGGCCTGATCCCTGCGACTCCAGTGCTGTAGGAGGTGATTTCACCACCACAGTTAAAAAAAAAAAGCATATATGCCAAAGCATTGGGGCAGCAGGGGCGGAGGAGCGATTTTGCTCCTAATGCCGCGTATATACGGTCGAAATTCCGACGGAGGCTTGCCCGTGGAAAAGTCTGACCATGTGTACGCGGCATAACTTTTGCGGGAAGATGCCCCCATGCTTCGGCATATATAAATGGTGCATGTATGCCCATCATTAGAAGTGGGTGGATGAAGGGCGGTATTCTAATGGTGGGCATACCCACCGATCAATCTTTTTTTTTCGTTCAGCCAACAGGCTGCATGAAAAAAAAGATTACAATACATGTCCAACAAGGACCAGCAACGTACTGGTATGTTGCTGGACTTTGAATGTTTATACCAGAATGATGCCTGCGGGTTTAGGTATCATCTTGGTATCATTCTTTTCAGCCAGCGGCCGGCTTTCATGTAAAAGCAATCCTAGTGGCTAATTAGCCTCTGGACTGCTTTTACAAGCAGTGGGAGGGAATGTCCCCCCCCGATATAAAAAGCGCCATTGGGAAATTGGGAAAGCATTTTATCACACCGATCTTGGTGTGGTCAGATGCTTTGAGGGCAGAGGAAAGATCTAGGGTCCAATAGACCCCAGTTTTTTCAAAAAAGAGTACCTGTCATTACCTATTGCTATCATAGGGGATATTTACATTCCCTGAGATAACAATAAAAGTGATAAAAATAAATAAATATGGAAGCAACAGTTTAAAAATAAAATAAAAAAGCAAAATTAATAATAAAAAAAAAAAAAAAAAAAAGCACCCCTGTCCTGCCCAGCTCTTGCCCAATGGCGAATGCAAGCGTCGGTCTGGCGTCATATGTAAACAGCAATTGCACCATGCATGTGAGGTATCACCGCGAAGGTCAGATCGAGGGCAGTAATTTTAGCAGTAGACCTCCTCTGTAAATCTAACGGGGTAACCTGTAAATGCTTTTAAAAATGTATGTAGTTTGTCGCCAATGCGCGTTTGTGCGAAATTTTAAAGCATGTCGTGTTTGGTATCTATGTACTCGGCCTAAGATCATCTTTTTTATTTCATCAAACATTTGGGCAATATAGTGTGTTTTAGTGCATTAAAATTAAAAAAAGTGTATTTTTTCCCAAAAAAATGCGTTTGAAAAATCGCTGCGCAAATACTGTGTAGAAAAAAAAAATGCAACACCCACCATTTTATTCTGTAGGGCCTTTGCTTTAAAAATATATATAATGTTTGGGGGTTCAACATAATTTTCTTGCAAAAAAAAATATGTTTTCATGTAAACAAAAAGTGTCAAAAAGGGCTTTGTCTTCAAGTGGTTAGAAGAGTGGATGTAAGCTTCCTAATGTTGTGTATAAAATGCCAGAACAGTTCAAAACCCCCCCCAAATGACCCCATTTTGGAAAGTAGACACCCCAAGCTATATACTGAGAGGCATGTCGAGTCCATGGAATATTTTATATGTTGACACAAGTTGCGGAAAAAATACAATTTTTTTTTTGTTTTTTGCACAAAGTTGTCACTAAATGATATATTGCTCAAACATGCCATGGGCATATGTGGAATTACACCCCAAAATACATTCTGTTGCTTCTCCTGAGTACGGGGATACCACATGTGTGAGACTTTTTGGGAGCCTAGCCGCGTACGGGACCCCAAAAACCAATCACCGCCTTCAGGCTTTCTAAGGGTGTCAATTTTTGATTTCACTTCTCACTGCCTATCACAGTTTCGAAGGCCATGGAATGCCCAGATGGCACAAACCCCCCCAAATGACCCCATTTTGGAAAGTAGACACCCCAAGCTATTTGCTGAGAGGTATTGTGAGTATTTTGCAGATCTCGCTTTTTGTCACAAAGTTTTAAAAATTGAAAGAAAAAAAAAAAAAAAAGTTCTTTCTTCATTTTCAAAAACAAATGAGAGCTGTAAAATACTCACCATGCCTCTCAGCAAACAGCTTGGGGTGTCTACTTTCCAAAATGGGGTCATTTGGGGGGGTTTTGTGCTATTTTGGCATTTTATGGCCTTCAAAACTGTGATAGGTAGTGAGGAGTGAAATCAAAAATTTGCGCCCTTAGAAATCCTGGAGGCGGTGCTTGGTTTCCGGGGTCCCGTACGTGGCTAGGCTCCTAAAAAGTCCCACACATGTGGTATCCCCGTACTCAGGAGAAGCAGCAGAATGTATTTTGGGGTGCAATTCCACATATAACCATGGCATGTGTGAGCAATATATCATTTAGTGACAACTTTTTGTAATTTTTTTTTTCTTTTTTTTTTGTCATTATTCAATCACTTGGGACAAAAAAAAAATATTCAATGGGCTCAACAGGCCTCTCAGCAATTTCCTAGGGGTGTCTACTTTCTAAAATGGGGTCATTTGGGGGGGTTTCGTGCTATTTTGGCATTTTATGGCCTTCAAAACTGTGATAGGTAGTGAGGAGTGAAATCAAAAATTTGCGCCCTTAGAAATCCTGGAGGCGGTGCTTGGTTTCCGGGGTCCCGTACGTGGCTAGGCTCCTAAAAAGTCCCACACATGTGGTATCCCCGTACTCAGGAGAAGCAGCAGAATGTATTTTGGGGTGCAATTCCACATATAACCATGGCATGTGTGAGCAATATATCATTTAGTGACAACTTTTTGTAATTTTTTTTTCTTTTTTTTTTGTCATTATTCAATCACTTGGGACAAAAAAAAAATATTCAATGGGCTCAACAGGCCTCTCAGCAATTTCCTAGGGGTGTCTACTTTCTAAAATGGGGTCATTTGGGGGGGTTTCGTGCTATTTTGGCATTTTATGGCCTTCAAAACTGTGATAGGTAGTGAGGAGTGAAATCAAAAATTTGCACCCTTAGAAATCCTGAAGGCGGTGCTTGGTTTCCGGGGTCCCGTACGTGGCTAGGCTCCTAAAAAGTCCCACACATGTGGTATCCCCGTACTCAGGAGAAGCAGCAGAATGTATTTTGGGGTGCAATTCCACATATAACCATGGCATGTGTGAGCAATATATCATTTAGTGACAACTTTTTGTAATTTTTTTTTTTTTTTTTTGTCATTATTCAATCACTTGGGACAAAAAAAAAATATTCAATGGGCTCAACATGCCTCTCAGCAATTTCCTTGGGGTGTCTACTTTCTAAAATGGGGTCATTTGGGGGGGTTTTGTACTGCCCTGTCATTTTAGCACCTCAAGAAATGAGATAGGCAGTCATAAATTAAAAGCTGTGTAAATTCCAGAAAATGTACCCTAGTTTGTAAACGCTATAACTTTTGCGCAAACCAATAAATATACGCTTATTGACATTTTTTTTACTAAAGACATGTGGCTGAATACATTTTGGCCTAAATGTATGACTAAAATTGAGTTTATTCGATTTTTCTTATAACAAAAAGTAGAAAATATCATATTTTTTCAAAATTTTCGGTCTTTTTCCGTTTATATCGCAAAAAATAAAAATCGCAGAGGCAATCAAATACCATTAAAAGAAAGCTCTATTTGTGGGAAGAAAAGGACGCAAATTTCGTTTGGGTACAACATTGCATGTCCGCACAATTTACAGTTAAAGCAGCGCAGTGCAAAATTCTGAATTCACATCTGGTCCTTTAGCTACCAAATGGTCCGGGGCTTAAGTGGTTAAACACGCAAAAGTCAGTATTGGTGCCGACTCAATGCCTAGTGTATCTGGGGTTGATTCTGGATTCCTCAGAGGCAAGAGTATTCCTCCCGGTGGAAAAATTGCAGACCCTTCGGGCTGCAGTGCGGCAGCTGACTTCCAAGAGTTGGTCGTCACTCCGTTTTTGCATGCGAGTTTTGGGCCTCATGGTAGCTTCGAGGCGGTCCCATATGCTCAATATCACACTCGGGTGTTACAGAAAGAGATTCTGTCCAGATGGAACAGATGCTCATCAGCTCTGGATTATCAGATCTGGGTAAGCCACCTAGTCAGGACATCCCTGGTATGGTGGCTGACATCACCGACTCTGCTGGCCGGGAAGTCATTCCTGCCAGTTCATTGGATAGTGATCATGACGGACGCCAGCCTTACAGGTTGGGGGGGAGTCTGGGGTGTTCAGTCGACGCAAGGTCGCTGGACCCCGGAGGAATCCCGCCTGCCGATCAATGTCCTGGAACTCCGGGCAATCAGGCTGTGCCTCTTCAAATGGTCTCAGAGGCTGCAAGGGCGTCCAGTCAGACAACGCCACAGCAGTGGCATATGTCAATCATCAAGGAGGAACAAGAAGTTCAGCTGCAGCATCAGAGGTCGCTTGCATCCTGAGGTGGGCAGAAAGGAGCACCGGCAATGTCGGCCGTGTACATTCTGGGTGTGGAGAACGGGCAGGCGGACTACCTGAGTCGCCAAATGCTGGACCAGGGAGAATGGTCCTTACACCCGGAGGTGTTCCAGCGCCTCTGCAAAAGATGGGGTATGCCACACATAAATCTTTTGGCGTCCCGACTCAATCAGGAGGTATTTCTGCTTCGCAGAACAGAGGCAGCGTGAATTCCAAGGATTCTGATCGCCCCAGATTGGCCTCAGCGTCCTTAGTACGCCGACCTAGTACATCTGGTAGATCTTCTGGCGTCCAGACTCAATCGGAAGGTAGTGAGGTTTGTGGCCCGGTCAAGGGACCCATGGGCAGATGCAACAGACGCGTTGGTAGCATCGTGGGGTCAGTATCGGCTAGTCTATGCCTTCCCTCCCATGAGGCTCATTCCTCATCTGCTTCGCAGAACGGAGGCAGAGGGAATTCCAATGATCCTGATCGCTCCAGATTTTTCTTAGTGTCCTTGGTACGCCGATCTAGTACGTCTGGTAGCAGAAGTCCCCTGGCGCCTACCACTACGAAAGGACCTGCTATCGCAAGGTACCATACTCCATCCTGCTTTACAGTCACTGGCTTTAACGGCATGGCTATTGAGAACCAGGTACTGAGAGACCGGGGCCTGTCAGATTCAGTAATCTCTACGATGAGATGTGCTCGGAAGCCGTCCTCTAGGAGGGTTTATAATCGCACTTGGAAGGCCTACATTTCCATGTGTGAGGAAATGAAATGGCATCCGTGTACTTATTTGGTCTCCCGTATCCTGCTGTTTCTACAGCGTGGGGTGGACCAAAGGGCTTGCCCTAAGTACGATTTAAGGGACAGATATCTGCCCTGGCTGTCTTTTTTCAGCGACCCCTGGCGGCTCACTCTCTCATGAGTACATTTGTGCAGGGGGTTCGGCATTTGGCTCCTCCGGTCCGTCCCCCGCAACCTCCGTGGGACTTGAACCTGGTCCTCTCGGTGCTTCAGAAGTCACCGTTTGAGAATTTTAGGGAGATTCCCTTGTTGACACTTTCTCAGAAAGTTGTCTTTTTGGTGGCTGTTACGTCAGTTAGACGAGTTTCTGAGCTGGCAGCCTTGTCATCCAAGGCTCCCCATTTGATCTTTCACAAGGATAAGGTGGTGCTGCGGCCGCAGCCTTCCTTTCTTCCGAAAGTCGTTTCGGCTTTTCATCTCAATGAAGAGATTGTACTTCCATCCTTGTGTCCTCATCCGTCGAATCCTAAGGAGTCGGCGTTGCATTCCCTGGACGTTGTCTGAGTTTTGAGAGTATACCTATCTGCCTCGTTCCGGAAGTCAGACTCACTGTTTGTTTCGGTGGCTGGTCCCAAGAAGGGCCTAGCAGTCTCGTCGGCCACCATCTCGAGGTGGATCCGACAGATAGTAGTCCAGGCTTACGCCTTAAAGGGTCAAGCGCCCCCCTTTCCTGTCACGGCGCATTCGACCAGGGAAATAGGTGCCTCTTGGGCTTTCCGACATCAAGCGTCTGTTTCCCAATTATGTAAAGTGGCGACTTGGTCGTCCGCTCACACTTTCACTAAATTCTACAAGGTTGATGTAGGTGCATCTTCGGATGCCTCTTTCGGCCGCAAAGTTTTGCAGGCGGCTGTTTAGAGTTGCAACCCCTCCGTTGGAGGAGCGCTGTTTTGTGGTGAAGTTTACTTTTATGCGGTTACCACCCCTCGTTTTTTTTTTAACACTGCTTTGGGACGTCAATAGGAAGCTGTGTCAGTCCATGAACGAAAGAGTAAATAGGATTTTTTACTCACGGTAAAATGCTTTTCTCTGAGTTCATGGACTAGCACCCCGAACTTGTTCAGTTCGTCAAAAAGCAGTACAAACTTATCTGCGAGATGCATAGAGAGGGGATATACCCAGAGTGTCCGCCCCCTGGGCGGTACTGTAGAAGGTGTGATGCAACACTTTTTACAAATTTTTTCTGCCTAGTCACTCCTAAATAACGGATAATACACTTGTCAATAGGAAGCTTTGTCAGTCCATGAACTCAGAGAAAAGGATTTTACGGTGAGTAAAAAATCCTATTTTTTAAACCAAAAAAAAAAACATGACTTTAATATCACTTTACCCTATATTTCCCTTTACTGTGCACTAGTTATGAGACCCATGGCTCCAGGTCTAAAACAGCAATAGACAACCAATCGTGTGTATCCTGATCACCATGTCAGCTATGGTTTTATAAACACATTATTTTATTTATAAATGGAACTGCTACTGTATTTCTTACTAGGTGCACCTTTTAAGAAATATTCTTCTTTAAGAAGGTAGTACACAGGTGAAAAAAAATCAAGAATACTACACATTCACATGTGTTTGCCAACCTGTACAATCAAATGTAAGCCTCATACAAAAACAATATTTAAGTTGGCAAATTAAGAGACAAATACCGACACTGGCCATCTAGGTATTAACATCGGATACTGAAAGAGTTAAAGTGAACTAGAAAACGCCAGTTCCTTGACATACAGTATCTCACAAAAGTGAGTACACCCCTCACATTTTTGTAAATATTTTATTATATATTTTCATGTGACAACACTAAGGCTCCGTTCATACTGGATGCTGATACAGCTCCCAGCAGGGGTCCGGTGCGTCCTGGTTCGCCATTTCAGGTCCGATTTCAGCCCAAATTTTGGGCCGCACACTGCATCAAATTGGTCTGCATGGCTGTCGTTCCAGAAGGAAGCCTCTTCTAAAGATGATGCACAAAAAAGCCCACAAACAGTTTGCTGAAGACAAGCAGACTAAGGACATGGATCACTGGAACCATGTCCTGTGGTCTGATGAGACCAAGATAAACTTATTTGATTTAGATGGTGTCAAGTGTGTCGCAGCAACTATGCAGAATACACTTTATTAGTGGGAATGCTCTCCAAGCATTCCCAGTATTGTTATTCGGATTTTTCTTATTTTTCTTATTCCATACATTTTTTGACTCTGCGTAACTTCTGCATACCAGAGGTGGGGGACTCGAGTCACATGACTTGACTTGAGTCAGACTCGAGCCACTTGTTTGAGGACTTGCGACTTGCTTGACAGAATTCAATAAATGACTCGACTTGACTTTGACTTGTCACTAATGACTTGCGACTTGACTTTGACTTGGGCTATATGACTTGCAATGACTTGGCACCACTAACACTAACCACAAGCCGCCGTCTGCCTACCTGATCAGCGTGTCATGCAGACAGACGGCGGCCATTGCAGTGTTCAAAAGCCGCACCTCCTCATCTGTGATAGGCAGAACACTCAATTTCACAGCAGGCAGTGTTCAGCCTATCATGGACATCCTCTCATCCTCGTCTGTGTTATGAGGATGAGCGGATGTCCGTGATAGGCGGAACACTGAATGCTGGGAAATTGAGTGTTCCGCCTATCACAGACGAGGAGGAGGCACGGCTTTTTAATACTGGAATGGCCGCCGGGATGCCGCCGATCAGGTACACGGCTGACGGGCACAGTGAAGCATGGGCACAGTGAGACACGGGCACAGTGAGACATGGCACAGTGAAGCATGGGCACAGTGAGGCATGGGAACAGTGAAGCATGGGCCCAGTGAGGCATGGACCCAGTGAAGAATGGGCACAGTGAAGCACGGGCACAGTGAGGCAGGGGCACAGTGAGGCAAAAAAAGCACTAAGCAGTTTTGTTAATGTTGAAAAAAAAACAAAAACCTTTCCTGAACACTGACTTTTAACTCATTTAAAAGGTGGAAATGGGGTAGATCAGTATTTTGACTTGATTTGTGACTTGACCAAAATAAATGACTTGACTTGACTTCTAGCAGGGACTCGACTTGACTTGCTTGCTTTTCGCCACAGTAACTTGGGACTTGCTTGAGACTTGAAGGTTAAGACTTGAATCTTGCTTGTGACTTGCACATGTGTGACTTAAGCCCCGTACACACGGTCGGACTTTTGCCCAACAAACTTCGTTTTGAGCAAGTTGGACCAACAATCCGACCGTGTGTACGCTCCATCGGACAAACTTTTTTCGTTTGGTTTTGGATTTCATCGGACAAAAGTTGGGTCTGCAAACGGACAAACTTTTGCTCAACAAAAGTCTGATGGAGCAAAGTCCGACCGTGTGTACAGAAAACCATCGGACTTTAGTCCGATGGACAAAACAACTAATGTTAAAATCAACCAACAATAGCAGAAGTTGACCAAAGGGTGGCAGTAAAGAGCAGAAAAAACACGTGATGTTGTAAAAAGTTTTAAGAAAGTTTGCAGAAAAGTCAGAGCGTGTGTATGCTATGGGTGTTCCCAACCAACTCCGTTCGGACAAAAAAACACGGAAAAGTCCGATGGGAGTAAAGCCCCGTACACACGGTCGGACTTCCATGTCTGCTGCATACTTTCAGCTATTAAAACCATTCAACTTTTAAAATGTTCAGCTCAATGAGAGCATGCTTCAAATCCTTAAATTCTTCTTCTGCTCCCAAAAGTTTCAGCTCCTTCATACTTTCACCTACAGACGCCAAACAAACTTTAAAATGTTCACAAATTATTCAGCTATCTGGCTCTATCTTTTCAGTTTGATATCTTTTACAGTTTTTGTGAAAAAGCTGTTAAGTTTAGTGATCATTTCAGAAAATGTTATCAATTTACATTGAAGTCAATGAGAGCATGCATCAAATCCTTAAAATCTTCTTCCGCTCCCAAAAGTTTCAGCTCCTTCATACTTTCACCTACAGATGCCAAACAAACTTTAAAATGTTCACAAAATATTTAGCTATCCGGCTATATCTTTTCAGTTTGATATCTTTTACAGTTTTTGTGAAAAAGCTGTTAAGTTTAGTGATCATTTCAGAAAATGTTATCAATTAAACAGAGTGTCTATTGGGCTGATTAGAGTGGATGATGTCACAGATAGAGCACAGAGCCTTAAAAAAATTATCTTAGTTCCTTCTCTATAAATTGCTCTCACGCCCACAAGATTTACTTGTCATACACAATTTATACATCAAAACGTAGGTATTTTTGTCTAGTTTCAGGCAGTGTGCTCAGTTTTGTGATACGCCTATTATTTTTGGCTGGTTGAGCTTCCAAATGACAAGAGTTCCACACTTTCTTCCATTGACTGTCCTGTAAAAAATTATTACTCTTTCGTTCATGGACCGACACAGCTTCTCTATTGACAAAGTGGGTATTATCCGTTATTTAAGAGTGACTAGGCAGAAAAAACTTGTAAAAAGTGTTGCATCACACCTTCTACAGTACCGCCCAGGGGGCGGACCCCCCGGGTATATCCCCTCACTCTGCATCTCGCAGAGGCCCATTGGTCCAGGGAAAAATATTTTTTTATACATTTTGTGCTTTTTTGGTTCCTGCGATCATCGATCAACTGCCGACTGGGAGACAGGCTGGGTCCTCGATCCTTGTAGTCCCCCCAGTTTCGGCCATCGAGCGTGTGCCGACCCTAGCTACGCGCTGGGTTTTCCACGACATACCCATCGCTCTACGGGTGGCCGGTGAGCCTACGCTCAAGGGCCTGCATTGGACCGCTCAGCTTCGGCTGACATTACGGCCGAATCGCAGTAGCCTGTCCGGTGAGCCTTACGTTCCTAGGCTTGCATTGGACCGCACAGCTTTGGCTGACCTTACGGCCGAGTTGAAGCAGCCTGTCCGGTGAGCGAACGCTCCAGGGCATGCATAGGATCGTTCCTCAGGGTTCAATCACAGCATGCCTGGCCGACAGTCACCTCCGTGCGCGGATGATGATCTGTCCGGAATGTCTTCCAGCATGAGACATGCAGGAAGGGTAAGTAGCTCCCCCGCTTCGGCAGGGTGACATTGGCTGGACATTCCCGGAGAGATCAAGTAAGTGGTTATGACCCCTTTCTTTCCTCTCTTCCTGATTTCCCTCCTCCCTGGGCTCTGAGCTAAGGTTGCTGGGTGCTGGTCACCATGGGGGGGGGGGGCTCCATCTGGAGCAGGGCTGCGCTGTGTTTGTCATTTAAAAATAATGTCATTTTGCTTACCTGTGTGTGTGTGCTTCTCCCTCCATGCTGTCGGCGGCCATTTTGCGATGGTCAATGCCTGTTTCGGCCTCTAGTGAATGTCCGGCGGTTATTTTCTTGTAGTCCACACCCGCTTTGGCCTCTACCGACTGTTCGGCGGCCATATTTCTTAGGATTCTCGCCTGTATGTATATACTGCCGTTCGGCGGCCATTTTGTTGTGGTCCACGGCCGCTTTTTGCCTCTATATTTAGGCTCTGCTGCCATTTTCTTAGAGCCCACATTGTTATATACAGCCGCTTGGCGGCCATTTTGCGGTAGTCTCCGGCCTCTAGGGTGTATTTCTCTGGCGCAAATTTTCACAGAAAACGCTGATAAGAATCAGACTGACACAGACAGTGGTTGGATAGCATCACAGGCGCAGCACACGGCAGCATAGCAGTACCGTTCCAAGGGTGGTGAGTCCTCCGGGAGACCCTGCATCTCTGTATCAGCTAGGAGGGTGGCCTATTGATACCTTGCCTGGAGCCCTGTGGGTGTCAGTGCGTGGGTCAGCATGGCGTCTGAAGCAGACGTTTCTTCCCCTAAAACACCTGATTTGGTGGCTGGTGCCCCTGATGTTCCTATGGATGCTATGTCGGGAATCCTAGAGGCTTTTGCTGCCAGAGTGGAAGCAGCACACAGGAACACGGGGGGTAGTAAACGCTCCCGTCCCCTGCAATCTTCCAGGGCTAATTCTATAATGCAGAACCAGGCCCAGCTATGGCTCATGTCCCAGATTCTGATGCATCAGAGACTGCAGACCGTGACCAAGCGGACAGTGAGAATGACTCCAAGTCCAAGTCAGTACGCAAAAGGGCTTTTTTGGTATCTGACCTTATTACTGCAGTGCGGGATACGCTAAATTTGGAGAATACTGCAGAAGCAGCAGAGACTCCGATCGCCTTTGGGTTCCTTAAACCTACCCGCACTACTAAGGTGTTTCCCTGTGTGTCTTATTTTGATAAGCTCTTATACAAGGAGTGGGAGAACCCATCAAGGGTTTTTACGCCCCCAAGGAATCTTTAGGTACGGTACCCCTTTGAGGAAAGTTTCCTGAAAAAATGGACCTCTCCCCCGATAGTGGACCCTCCGGTGTCGACTTAATAAAGTTACCACAATTCCAGTGGAAGGGGCTCCTGTTTTCAAGGACCCTGTGAATAAGAAGGCTGAAGCACTCGCTCGCTACCTATACACAGTGGTAGGCTCAGCGGTGCACCCGGCATTGGCTGGGGCTTAGTGTCTCAGACACTTACTGAATGGGCAAAATTGCTACTCCAGGGGTTAAAGGAGCGAGATGATCCTCCTAATGAGATAGCTTTGGCTGACCAGTTGGTACAGGGCCTTAAGTTTGTCTGCGAGTTAGACATGGATACTATTCCCTTGCTGTCTAAAGCTTCGGTTTATGCGGTAGCATTACGCCGCCTGATCTGGCTAAGAGGCTGGTCTGTGGACTAGGCTTCCAAGAAGGCCCTGTTGGATCTGCCCTTCAAGGGCGACAGACTTCTTGGGGCCTCTCTGGATGACATCATCAAGGATGCCACAGGAGGAAAGAGCACATTACTTCCTCAAACCATAAAGGGTAAGGGACCAGGGCAAGGGCCCTCCTTTACTGCACGCAAGCGTTTTTTTCGTCCGCCTAGGGTGACAGAAAAAATACCCCAGAACGACAAAGCGCCTGTACAAGGACACAGACATTCTTGGTCCCGCAAGCACAACAAGCCTGCGGACAAATCTGCGTCTGCATGAAGGTCCGCCCCCACCCAGTTTTCGGGTGGGGGGATGTCTTCGCAAAAATGCGACTCAATGGACATCTCTGATCTCCGACCAGTGGGTTCGCGAAGTGATCTCCTCATCCTACAAGCCAGTTCCAGAGCTCGACCCACGTCTGCCCCTTCTAAGACAGAGGGGCATCGCTGCTATCATGGGCTACTAGGACGACCTTCTTCTGAAGGCCCCTTCAAGCTCAGAATTAGAGGTAAGCGTGTCCATAACACTGTCCGAGACTGTGGTTGGGTATAAAACACGCAAAGGTCAGTATTGGTGCCGACTCAACGCCTAGTGTATCTGGGGTTGATTCTGGATTCCTCAGAGGTAGCCTCCTTTGAGACGGTCCCATATGCTCAAGATCACACTCGAGTGTTACAGAATCAAGTTCTGTCCAGATGGAACAGATGCCCATCATCCCTGGATTATCTAATCCGGGTAAGCCACCTAGTCAGGAGATCCCTGATAGGGTGGCTGACCTCACCGGCTCTCTTGATCGGGAGGTCATTCCTTCCTGTTCATTGGATTGTGATCACGATGGACGCCAGCATTACAGGAGCCCGCCTGTCGATCAAGGTCCTGGAACTCCGGACGATCAGGCGGTGCCTCTTCAGATGGTTTCAGAGGCTGCAGGGACGTCCAGTCAGGATCCAGTCAGACAACGCCACAGCGGTGGCAGATGTCAATCATCAGGGAAGAACAAGAAGCTCAGCTGCAGCATCAGAGGTCACTCGCAGCCTGAGGTTAGCAGTAAGGAGCGTACCGGCACTGTTGGCCGTGTACATTCCGGGTGTGAAGTACTGGCAGGCGAACTACCTGAGTCGCCAAATGCTGGACCAGGGAGAAGGGTCCTTACACCCGGATGGGTTCCAGCTCCTCTGCTAAAGAAGGGACACGCCACACATAAATCTTTTGGCGTCCCGACTCAATCGGGAGGTATTTCTGCTTCGCAGAACAGAGGCAGCGAGAATTCCAAGGATTCTGATTGCCCCAGATTGGCCTCAGCGTCCTTGGTACGCCGACCTAGTACGTCTGGTAGCAGACGTCCCCGGGCGTCTACCTCTACGGAAGGACCTGTTAGTGCAAGGTCCCATACTCCGTCCTGCTTTACAGTCTCTGGCTTTAATGGCAGGGCTATTGAGAACCAGGTACTGATAGACAGGGGCCTGTCAGATTCAGTAATCTCTACTATGAGAAGTGCTCGGAAGCCATCCTCAAGGAAGGTTATCATCGCACTTGGAAGGCATACATTTCCATGTGTGAGGAAATGAAGTGGCATCCGCGTACTTATTTGGTTTCCAGAATCCTGCTATTTTTACAGCATGGGGTGGACCAAAGGCTTGCCTTAAGTACTGTTAAGGGGCAGATATCTGCCCTGGCTGTCTTTTTTCAGCGACCCCTGGCGACTCACTCTCTCGTGAGTACTTTTGTGCAGGGGGTTCGACATGTGGCCCCTCTGGTCCGTCCCCCGCTACCTCCGTGGGACTTGAACCTGGTCCTCTCGGGGGTTCAGAAACCACCATTTGAGAATATTAGGGATATTCCCTTATTGACACTTTCTCAGAAGGTGGTCTTTTTGGTGGCTGTTACATCAGTTAGACAAGTTTCTGAGCTGGCAGCCTTGTCCTGCAAGGCTCCCTATCTGATCTTCCACAAGGATAAGGTGGTGCTGCGGCCGTAGCCTTCCTTCCTTCCTAAGGTCGTTTCGGCTTTTCATCTCAACGAGGACATTGTACTTCCATCCTTGTGTCCTCATCCGTCGAATCCTAAAGAGTCGGCGTTGCATTACTTTGACGTTGTCCGAGCTTTGAGAGTATACCTATCTGCTACTTCCCTGTTCCGGAAGTCAGACTCACTGTTTTGTTTCAGTGGCTGGTCCCAAGAAGGGCCTGGCAGTCTCATCGGCCACCATCTCTAGATGGATCCGACAGATAGTAATCCAGGCCTACGCCTTAAAGGGTCAAGCGCCCCCCTTTCCTGTCACGGCGCATTCGACCAGGGCAATAGGTGCCTCTTGGGCTTTCCGACATCAAGCCTATGTTTCCCAATTATGTAAAGCGGCGACACTTTCACAAAATTCTACAAGGTTGATGTAGGTGCATCTTCAGATGCCTCTTTCGGCCGCAAAGTTTTGCAGGCGGCTGTTTAGAGTTGCAACTCCTCCGTTGGAAGAGTGCTGTTTTGTGTTTGGGGTGAGGTTTACTTTATGCTGTTACCACCCCTCGTTTTGACACTGCTTTGGGACGTCCCACTTTGTCAATAGAGAAGCTGTGTCGGTCCATGGACGAAAGAGTAAATAGGATTTTTTACTCACCGTAAAATCCTTTTCTCTGAGTTCATGGACCGACACAGCACCCACCCCTCCTTTTAAGTTTGTACTGCTTTTTGACAATCTGATCTGCGAGATGCAGAGTGAGGGGGATATACCCTGGGATATACCCTGGGCGGTACTGTAGAAGGTGTGATGCGACACTTTTTACAAGTTTTTTCTGCCTAGTCACTCCTAAATAACGGATAATACAACTTTGTCAAAAGAGAAGCTGTGTCGGTCCATGAACTCAGAGAAAATGATTTTACGGTGAGTAAAAAATCCTATTTAAAAAAAAAAAAAACATTTTTGAAAAAAATAATAATAATTTTTGAAAAAAAAAATCCTTTTTGAAAAAAAATCCTTTTTGAAAAAAAATATATATAATTTTTGAAAAAAAAAAATCCTTTTTGAAAAAAAGAAAATTCCTTTGTGGAAAAAAAAATCCTTTTTGAAAAAATTTTTTTGGGGAAAATTAAAAAAAAAAAAAAATCAGTTTAGAAAAAAAAACGTGAAAAATAAAAAATATAGTTTCTGAAAAAAAAGAAAAATGTGAAAAAAAAATCAGTTTGGAAAAAAAGAAATTTTTGGAAATAAATAAAAATAGGATTTTTGTACTCACCGTAAAATCCTTTTCTCTGACGTCCATGGACTGACACAGCTCTAATACTGAAACACGTGGGTATATGTCCCTGCTCGCAGGAGAAGATCTAGGCAGAATGTTAGATGTTAGAAACATACATTCTAGAAAAAACCAGAGCTGAAAAACCCTCCTACCTGCAGCTAGCAGCCTCAGTTCGTAAAGCAAAAGAAAGAAACAGCCGCACTCCAAATAAAAAATATTTACCTTTATTGTAAAATCCACCACAGCACTACAAGTCACAGCACACCTGGTCAAGCTGACATGTTTCACACTATACTAGTGTTTACTCATAGGCCTCAGTTCGTAACAAAGCAGTACAAACCCTACAGAAGGGTGGGTGCTGTGTCAGAGAAAAGGATTTTACGGTGAGTACAAAAATCCTATTTTCTCTTATCGTCCATGGACTGACACAGCTCTAATACTGAAACACTTGGGACGTCCCAAAGCAATATCAGAAAAGGGTGGGAGCAGTAGTAAAGGAAAAACCAAACTCTACTCCAAACAAGCAGAACTCCTCAACGGAGGAGTTGCAACTTTAAACAGCGTTCTGCAACCCTTGCGGCCGAAGGAAGCATCTGAAGAGGCAGCCACATCAACCTTATAGAACTTAGAAAAGGTATGAACGGACGACCAGGTCGCCGCCTTGCACACATGTGCAACCGACGTTTGATGTCTGGAAGCCCAGGAAGCACCAATTGCCCTGGTGGAATGCGCCGTAACCGGAAAGGGAGGCGCCCGCCCCTTAAGGGCATAGGCCTGTATAACGGTCTGTCTGATCCACCTAGAAAAGGTGGCAGACGACACCGCTTGGCCCTGTTTTGGACCAGAGACAGACACAAACAGTGAGTCAGACTTCCGAATGGAAACAGTAGCAGACAGGTACACCGGTAAGGCTCGTACCACATCCAATGTATGAAGCGCAAACTCTCAGGGATGCGATGGGTGAGGACACAAGGACTGAAGAAAAATGTCCTCATTAGGTGAAAGGCCAAGACCACCTTAGAAAGGAAAAGACAGTCGTGGGCGCAACACCGCCTTATCCTTATGAAGAACCAAGTAAGGCGACTTGCGGGACAAGGCCGCCAACTCAGACACCCGTCGAACAGAAGTAATGGCCACTAAGAAAGCCACCTTCTGGGACAAGGTCAAGAGAGGAATCTCCCTGATATTTTCAAAGGGATGTTCTTGGGGAACCGAGAGCACCAAATTCAAATCCCAAGGAGGGGGAGGAGGCTTGACAGGGGGGATCACATGGCGAACCCCCTGCACAAAGGTTCTAATCAAGGAATGGCCCACTAGCGGTCATTGAAAAAGACAGCCCGGGCCGAAATCCGACCCTCGATGGTACGCAAGGCCAGCTTTTGGGTCACTCCACGCTGTAAGAACAGCAAAATCTTAGGAACGGAATACGTCCGTGGACGCCATCAAGCTCCTCGCACATAGCGATGTAAGCCTTCCAGGTACGGTGATAGATCTTTCTGGAGGAAGATTTCCGTGCCAACAACATAGATGAGATGACCGAATCCGAGAGACCTCGGTCCCTCAGCACCTGGCTTTAACAGCCGTGCCAAAGCCAAGGACTGTAAAGCAGGATAAAGTATGGGACCATGAGACAGAAGGTCCACCCAAATAGGCAGTCACCAAGGAACGTCTGCGACTAGCCGAACTAGATCGGCATACCAATGTCGCCGTCCCGGAGCAATGAGGATCACTGGAATGGCCTCGACCACTACTCTGCGAAGCAGGCGAGGCAACAACAGTAGCGGAGGGTAAGCATACATCAGGTGATACTGCCCCCACAGGCCACCAACGCGTCTGACGCGTCTGCCCAGGGATCCCTGGACCTGGCCACAAATCTCTACATCTTGCGATTGAGTCGAGAGGTCAAAAGGTCCACATCCGGTGCCCCACCTCCGGTAAAGGAGGTGAAAACACCTCCAGATGTAAGGACCCTTCCCCTGGAATGCACACGGCCGACAGGACCGTCCTGCAGCGGTATGGGTATGATAAACCCAAGGAGACCCCGCAATGTATCAGAGAATGGATGCCTTGGCTTACGGGGTGCCTCAATTGTTGGCCAAGAAAGGCAACCTGACAGAGCTTCCCTAGAAACTCGGTCAGTGGACCAGTAACTCAGCCTCTACAGGTGGCGCAGACCCACCCCGGACACAGAGGCCCTAGAGGCTAAAGCAGTTGCAGTGGACCTGCTGGTCGACTGATAGATGAAGCAGAGGCTTTTGCCCAGTCATTGAGCTTCAGGAACGCCAGAGACGCAGCCACTACCGGGCGTAACGCTAACCTCAGCATGGCGAACACAGTCCAAGCCAGCACTTCTGATCACCACCGAAGGGCAGGTGGAAGGTGGTATCATTGATACCAGGGATCCCTATGACAATGCTCCATCCAGCAGCTACTCCATTGATAAGTGCTGATTGTACAAACACATAGTTTATACTGTGTATTGCATCAAAACGCACAATTAAAACGTGGGCGGAAACCCCCTCAGCCACAACCACATATGGCGTATGTAGTTTAGCATGTGTGGATAAACATATTAAACACGTTTATACTGTGCCAGCGACGAAGGCGCGCACATCATTGGGGCGTAGGCGGAAACCAGCCACGCAGACTGCGTACACAACCGTGTAGGCATGTTAGCATTCGAATAAACAAATTGCACATGTTTATGCTGTGCATAGCACTGGGGAAAAACCGGAACATCCGGATGAAACCCACGCAGACCGCATACGCATACCGTGTAGGTACTATAGTATGTGTGATAAACATGTCTATGTGTGCATAGCGCCGAAGGCGCGCACACCGTTGGCACGTGGCAGGAAACCGGAGTTTCCGGAGGAACCCCATGCAGACCCAGAGAATACAATACATACATTGTGAATGTATTTAGTGTTGTGTATAAACATAATGTGTATGTTTATACTGTGTATGGCACCGAAGGCACGCATGTCATGTAGCGTGGGCGGAAACCGTGTAGGTATGTTAGCATGTGGATAATCAAATCGCACAAGTTTCAGACTGCATACACATACCGCGTAGGTATTATACTATGCGTGATAAACATATGGAACATGTTTAAACTGTGCAGAGAGCCAAAGGCGCACATACCGTCAGAGTGAGGGAGGAAACCGGAACACCTGGAAGAAACCACAGATACCGTGTAGGAATGATAGCATGGTGAATAAACATATTGCACATGGTTATGCTGTGCATTACCCTTGGAGCGTAGGAGGAAACCGGAGTACCCGGAGGAAACCCACACAGACTGCACACACATACCGTGTAGGTATGGTTATGCTGTGAAAAAAAAAAAAATTTTTGATAAAAAAAAAATTCTGAAAAAAAAAAAATTTTTTTTTAAATATATATATTTTTGAAAAAGAAAAAAATAAATAAAAAAGAATAAAAAATCATTTCTGAAAAAAAAAGAAAAATCAGGTGGCAGTATAGCGCCGCTATTTTTAGCGGCGCTATACCGTTGGGATTGCTGAGGTATTCGGCCGCTAGCGGTGCGGTTTTAACCCCCACTAGCGGCCGAAAAAGGGTTAATACCACCCGCAAACCGCGGCCACAGCCGCGGTTTGCAGGCGGTATTACCGCGGTCTCCCATTCATTTCAATGGGAAGGAGCGGTGGAGGAGCGGTAAACACCGCTCCTCTCACCGCTCCAAAGATGCGGCTAGCAGGACTTTTTTTCACGTCCTGCTAGCGCACCGCTCCAGTGTGCAAGCCCTCGGGGCTTTCACATTGGAGAGACAGCAGTCGCTGTTTAGGCTCGGTTTGCAGGCGCTATTTTTAGCAAAATAGCGCTTGCAAAGCGCCCCAGTGTGAAAGGGGCCTTATGGACTAAATATTGTGGCACTATTTGTGTTATATTGTGGCACTATTTGTGTTTTATTTCAACACGTCTTGTTTTTACACTTGTATACAGATTTTGGTTGCGCATCAAATTTTTATACATTTATAACAAGCTGAATATTCAGGTTTTTCTAGTTGCAGCACCAATTTTGCTATTATTTTTTTTCTAAGCCCACGTTCACACTGGGGCTGCGGGAGTGAAGCCTGCGAGTTCAGCTGAACTCGCACGATTTCACTCCCGCTGGCAGTCCCGATTTCGGCCGCGATTTCAAAGACATCTGAAACAGATGTCAATGTAAATCGCGGCTGAAATCGCAAAAAGTAGTACAAAAACTATTTTTTGTAACCGGTGCAGCGCCGCAGATGCGGCGTCGCACCGATTAGGACGGTGCCATTGGCCGCAATTTGCGGCAAATTTCGCCGATTTGACATGTCAAATCGCATGTCAAATCGCACCAGTGTGAACCAGGGCTTATATATGTTTTTTACTAACAGATATACACATATATATATATTATTTATCAAATAGATACTCTAATTCTGTTTTCACTAACGCACACAGAGATATATATTTTTAAATATAAGTATATGCACATTTATTAGAGGTTCTAGCGCGGATATTCCACCCTTTACACTCACCCCCAGACATTACAGCACATGCTCATCAAGTTCTGTTTATGTTGGCACTTTGAAATAAATACGTTGGTTTTGTGCTGCAGTTTGGGCACTCAGGCTCAAAAAGGTTCGCCATCACTGCCCTAGGCCATCTTTATGTAGTAGAGTAACAATTCTTTTTTTTCAGATCCTCAGAGAGTTCTTTGCCATGAGGTGCCATGTTGAACTTCCAGAGACCAGTATGAGAGAGTGAGGCCTCGTACACACGGCCGAGATTCTCGTCAAAAAAAACATGTCGTTTTTTTTCGACGAGATTCCTGGACAAGAAAATTGTCCCGGCCGAGTGTACACACGCTCGTTTCAAAGAACCCGCGGTTCTTTGAACGGAGCGTACGCGGTGACGTCATCGACTACGACGAGCATGCGCTCGTCACATTCGATGCCGTTGCCGCCATCTTGGTATACCCTACGTATGCCTAGGAAGCTACCGCGCATGCGTCGAATTCATTTCGAACATGCGCGGGCTTCCCGGCGGACAGGTAAGTGTACACACACTCACTTTTCTCGTTGAGAAACAGGCTGACGAGAATCTCGACGAGAAAATAGAGAGCAGGTTCTCTATTTTCTCGTCGAGGTTACTTGTCGGTTTTCTCGACGAGAAACCCGATAGCCGCGTACACACGACCGATTTACTCGGCAAGACATCTCTGCCAGCAAGTTTCTTGCTGGTTCTTGCCGAGAAAATCGGTCGTGTGTACGAGGCCTGAGAGCAATAACACCAAATGTAACACACCTGCTCCCCATTCACACTCATACACACTAACGAGTCACATGTCACTTTTGTTGCCAGCGGTTTAGACATTACTGGCTGTGTGTTAAGTTATTTTGAGGGGAATTTACACTGTTATACAAGCTGTACACTCACTACTTTACATTGTAGAAAAGTGTAATCTCTTCAGTGTTACATGAAAAGATGTAATAAAATATTTACAAAAATGTTAGGGGTGTACTCACTTTATTGAGGTACTGTACATGCCTGCTGATCCAATGGTTTCATAACATTACTCACTATTGATCTGTAACATGTATGCAGACCAGCAGTTCACTATTGACTGCATGTTTTAGGTCAGTGATTCAAAGCTTTGATGTCTAGGCAAATGCATTTTCTTTCTCGTACATCACGGGACACAGAGCGACATAGTCATTACTAATGGGTTATATAGATACCGTCAGGTGCTGGCACTGGCAACTTCCAAAACCGGAAGTACCCTCCCCTATATAAGCCCCTCCCATCCGGGAGCACCTCAGTTTTTTGCCAGTGTCTAAGGTGTTGGCCAAGAAGAAACATGTGTTTTTCACTGAGCTTGCGTACAGGTTCTTTTGGGCCTCAGTAAGCTATTCCGGATCCGACCAAAAAAGCTTCATAGCTAAACGGTCGGTACCCGGGCCTTGCAGAGAAGAGCAAGGTTTTGCCTGTAATGCTTCTCTTAGGAGAGCTGGACCCTGGGATCCAGAGCTCTGGTCATACCCACGACCAAGATGTTTTCTGTGCAGGGTGCTATACAGGTCCAGGGGAGTGGAATCCTTGGGAACCCGGTCCCTGAAGGTTTGATTACAATGCCTGCCGTGATAGGTGAAGTTTGGGCTTTTGTGGACCAAACAAAGTCCTGCGGCGGGGAACAGGTAAGTGGGGGTCCCCAGGAACTTGGTTCTATTGGGGGACCCCCAAGCCTAATTTGTCTTTCTGTCTGTTACCTAATGGTATTCCCGCAAAATTCTGTGCATGCCTGTAACTACTAAAATAATGTAATAATTTTTAATGGTGGTCAAGAAAAAAAAAAAAAATTTTTTTATATATATTTAATATATTAGACTGCGGTACCTGTGTTTGTCCACTAGAGGCCGCTGTGGAATGTTTTCTTGTCATGTGGACTAGCTTCTTCTCAGCAGAGCAAAGTCCAGGCAGATGGTGAGTTCTCTTATAGGAAACTGCTTCCTCTGCCATGTTGCAGTGCTCGTCCATCCCCCGGCCTGCGGCAAAGAGGGGCCCTGGCTCCTGTCCCTTGTTACCATATTTGAAATTAGCGCCGAAGGCGCACGTGCCCGCGCGCGTGCGCGTGCACGCGCCTCTATATATAGAGGTGAGCCGGGAAAGGGGGCGGAGCCTGGGGGATGACGCTCTGTGCGCGCCGCAGCGCTTCTGCGCATGTGCGGGCATCCCAGCAGTTTTAAAAAAAACACAATATTGTAGTGAGCTGGCTATGAAGTACAGAGACAGAGCTGGCAACATTTAAAGGCATACAGCAAGCGGTTGATACAGGCATCCCCTAGAAAGGCACATTAGTAGACACCAACTGTGATATAGCAGCAATTGTGCTAGACTATTCTCAGTAAAAGTGGTGTATTACGGCTGGAATACCTCAGCTTTAGGCTTAGGAATATGCCGTCCAGAAGCTCCGGAACTGAATCTTCCAGGAAGCGAAGGGGGTCTCATCGGGCTCGGAGGATCTTGGGCATACTCCTGCTACACCAGTCTCCCCTGAAGTTCAGAGGTAAGTGACCGTAGAGACCCCGCAGGGTACTTGGTACTGTGGCTGTCCTCAGTTCACCTGCTCCTGTGTATGTAACAGAGGAGGTTTTTTCCTCAGCTCTGGGAGGATTAGAGAGAGATTGTCAACATTTATCGCTGCCTCCCTGTCAGGGAAAGCACGCCCGATCTCCGTCTCCTCCTTCAGAGTGCCTGTTAGCAGAGCAACAGTCCCATACAGGGATCGACCTGCCTGAAGGGGATCAGGATGAGGTTGATTCTGTTATAGAGGAATCAACAGTGGGGGAACCTTTTCTCAGCATCTTAAGCTGAAAGATTATGGGTTCAGTCTCTGACTAACATGGTCCGATCAGCATTTAAAAATGCACCTTGCGGAACCATCAACCACTACTGTATCCTCGTTGGGGTCGCTAGAAGCCCCCAGACTGTTTGTTCTTTTCCACTTCACCCTTTACTGAAAGGGCTCATTTACCAGGATTGGGAACGTCCTGAGAAAATATTTATTCCCCCAAGAGATTTCCGGTGGTCTATCCCATGGAGGATAAGTTCATCAAAAAAAAAAAAAAAAATGGAAGGTCCCTACAGTGGACGCAGCCATCTCTTGTATGTATAAATCACTGACATGTCCAGTGGATAATGTCCAAATGTTCAAGAACCCAATAGATAAAAGATTGGAGTCCTTATGAAAATCTGCTTGGTGATACAACCAGCAGTAGCAGTTATTGGGGTCTGCTAAGCAGTGAAGGATCAGTTGAAACAGGTCTTGAGGGACTTGACAGATCAGCAGGCTTTGCCCTAGCTGATCTACCTAGAGCCTTAGGCTTTGCGGTTGACGCCATAGAGGATTCAGTCCATCAGGCCTCCCGCCTTACGCTGTCTATAGTACATATGCGTAGGCTCCTATGGCTCAAAAACTGGTCTGCTGAAGCTCCCTGTAAAGAATGGCTGGTTAGCGTCCCATTTCATGGTGAACGCTTATTCAGGGAAAACCTGGACAAATATATCCAGAAAATTTCCAGCGGTAAAAATACGCTCTTGCCGGTTAAAAGCAGAGTTAGAGGTCCCTCTTTAAGAGGCCTGCTTCTCCAGTCCCTGGGGCATCGGCTGTGTAACAGTTCCGACGGCCTCCTCGGTCAAATCCCGGGGGTAAAAAACAGGGACAGTAGCAGGGTAATGAGAAACCCTGGGTCAGGGGAGGTACAAAACCTCCCCCAAAGTTAAATTCATTGAAGCCCCCACTCAGTCGGGTGGGGGGAGGACTCCAGTTGTTCGCAAGAGACCTGGCGGGACACGATCAAGACAGATAGGTGCTCTCCGCAGTAGGTTTGGGATACAGTTTGGAGTTAAAAGACTCTCCTCCTTCCCATTTTTGAGGTCAAACGTGCCAAGGGATCCCCGGAAGAGAGAGTCCCTCCTGTTGGCACTAGAACAACTATTGCTCCAAGGAGTAATTATGGAGGTTCCCCTGGAAGAATGAGGGTTCGGGTTTTACTCAAACCTCTTTACAGTCCCGAAGCAAACGCGGTCGGGAGGCCCATATTAATTCTAAAAGGGCTATACAAATTCCTGTATATCAGGACTTTCCGATGGAGTCGATCCGATCGGTGGCCACTGCCCTACAAGGGGAGGATTGGTTAGCCACGATCGACATCAAAGATGCTTATTTGCACATTCCCATCTTTCCAGTCCACCAAAAATTTCTACGCTTTGCAGTAGAAGGGCGCCATTTTCAGTTCAGAGCCTTACCCTTCGGTTTGGCCACAGCACCACGAGTGTTTACAAAAATTCTGGCCCTTTATTGGCCAATCTAAGAACACAAGGTGTAATGATAATGGCATATCTGGATGACTTGTTGCTGATAGACCACTCAGTGAAAAAACTAGACGTGGTCGTTCACAAGACGATCAAGTATCTGGAATCTCACGGTTGGATTATCAACCGAGACAAGTCAGCCCTAAAAACCAGTCAAAAGTCTGGAATACTTGGGGCTAAGGTTGGATTCAGGCCAGAGAAAAATATTCTTGCCTCGAGGAAAGGTGTTGTCTTTGAAAGATTTGATCCACTTAGTGGGTACAAAAAAGACAGCCGTCCATACGCCTGTATATGAGGCTGCTGGGAAAAATGGTGGCATCATTCGAAGCAGTACCCTACGGTCAATTCCATTCAAGGAATTTGCAAGGGGCCATACTGTCAGCCTGGAACAAAAAAGTTCAGGCCCTAGACTTACAATGTCCTTGTCCCCTTCCGTTCGCAAGAGCCTCCGTTGGTGGTGGGTTCCCCAGAATCTGGAAAAAAGGAAATCCTTCAGTCCGATTTCTTGGAAGGTGGTCACTACAGATGCCAGCCTTATAGGCTGGGGAGCAGTACTGGAGCAATAGTCTCTCCAGGGCAGATGGTCGGATGCAGAAAAGGCCCTGCCCATCAATCTCTTAGAGATACGAGCAGCCCGGTATGCCCTAGTAGCATGGACATCCAAACTCCAAGGGTCCCCTGTCAGAATTCAATCAGACAATGCCACAGCAGTGGCATATATCAATCATCAGGGGGGCACCAGGAGTCGTGCAGCCCAGAGGGAAGTAAATTACATCCTGAAATGGGCAGGAAAAATATGTCCCAGCCATATCTGCGGTATTCATTCCAGGAGTGGAGAATTGGAAGGCGGACTTTCTAAGTCGCCAGCAATTAGGCCCAGAGGAAGGGTCCCTTCACCCCGAGGTTTTCTGGACAATATGTCAGCGGTGGGGAACATCGGATGTAGATCTTCTAGCATCCAGATTCAACGCAAAGGGGGACAGGTTTGTCTCTCGGACAAGGGATCCCCTAGCTTGTGGCTCGGATGCCCTAGTGTTCCCTGGGGATCAGTTCAAGCTGATATATGCATTCACACCGCCACAATGGTTACCTCGATTACTCCGCAGAATCAGGGTAGAAAAGAAACCAGTGATTCCGGTGGCTCCAGCGTGGCCCCGAAGAGCGTGGTACGCGGAGATTGTAAAATTTCAGTGGGGAGTCCTTGGACTCTCCCACGTCGTCCGGCTTTCGCAAGGACCGATATACCACCCTTCCTTACCAGCCCTAGGTTTGACGGCCTGGCTATTGAAGCCCACATTCTAAAAAAGAGAGGGCTCTCTAATGCTGTGGTATCTACCATGATCAATGCCAGGAAGCCGGTATCCAGGCAGATCTACTATAGAATCTGGAAGGCGTACATCGCGTGGTGTGAGGCCAAGAAATGGCATCCACATAAGTACGTAATAGGTAGGATTCTGGACTTCCTACAGTGGGCTGTAGATAGGAAGCTTGCCTTGAGTACTATCAAGGGTCAGATTTCGGCCTTGTCAATATTTTTTCAAAGGCCCTTGGCTTCGCATTCACTAGTCAAAGCCTTTATACAAGGAGTGATGCGTATTAGGCCTCCGGTTAATATTCCCATATGTCCATGGGATCTAAACTTGGTTCTGTCGGTTCTACAGAAACAACCATTTGAACCATTACAGCATATTTCCTTGGTGCTTCTCACCAGGAAATTGATTTTTCTAGTAGCCATTTGTTCGGCTAAAAGAGTATCGGAATTAGCAGCTATGTCCTGTAAGGAGCCATATCTGGTTATCCATAAGGACAGAGTAGTGTTACGTCCTCATCCAGCCTTTCTTCCTAAGGTGGTATTGAGGTTTCATTTGAACCAAGATGTGGTTCTTCCTTCTTTTTTCCCCAAACCTACTTCGGTAGAGGAAAAGTTATTGCATTCTTTGGATGTAGTAAGAGCAGTTAAAGCTTATCTAAAAGCCACTGCTCAGATTCGCAGAACGGATACTTTGTTTATTCTGCCGGAAGGCCCCAGAAAGGGTCAGGCAGCGTCAAAATCTACTTTAGCCAAGTGGATTCGACAGGTCATAATACAAGCCTATGGCTTGAGAAGGAGACCGCCTCCGTTCAAAGTTAGAGCGCACTCCACGAGAGCAGTTGGAACTTCATGGGCAGTGCATCACCAGGCCTCCCTGGCTCAAATCTGTAAGGCCGCAACATGGTCTTCAGTACACACGTTTACTAGGTTCTACCAGGTGGACGTTGGAAGTCAGGAGGATGTCGCCTTTGGGCACAGTGTGTTGCAGGCCGCAAAAGATCCTCATGTCTGATAGCGCTCAGCTTATATATGGTGTATCCCCCCCCCTCATTTGGCATTGCTTTAGGACATCCCATTAGTAATGACTATGTCGCTCTGTGTCCCGTGATGTACGAGAAAGAAAATAGGATTTTTATAACAGCTTACCTGTAAAATCCTTTTCTTGGAGTACATCACGGGACACAGAGCTCCCGCCCCTCTTTAGGGACACTTATTGCTTTGCTACAAAACTGAGGTGCTCCCGGATGGGAGGGGCTTATATAGGGGAGGGTACTTCCGGTTTTGGAAGTTGCCAGTGCCAGCACCTGACGGTATCTATATAACCCATTAGTAATGACTATGTCGCTCTGTGTCCCGTGATGTACTCCAAGAAAAGGATTTTACAGGTAAGCTGTTATAAAAATCCTATTTTTGATGATGGTCCGTAATGGTGACCTACATTTCTTTTACAAGTTTCCTTTAACCTGTCAGATGCATTCATAATCGCCTTTGCTTCAGATCATCAGCCAATTACAATGTTATTTTTTTCTATCTGAGATCAGCACCCACTGGAGGCCATTTCAGGAGTAGAAGTCATACTTCTGAATGGGAACCAGAAGAATGTTTCTGTGATTAATTACACTATTGTGTATGGAGAAACTGAACTTACTCAAAGTCTTTTCCTCTCAGCTGCTGAAGTGTTTCATGCTCCATGTGGTGGCGTGGGATTATGTTGTCTCTCCACTTCAAGCTATGATCTTTGAGCTCCCCAGGAATAAATCCCCTGCTGATATGTTCTTCTGAATTCGGCATCACAGCTAAGGCTGGGATTGGCTGCATGTCATAAGTATTAAACAAAATAGAATTAATGCAATGCTTTCATTTGACCAAGAGCTAAATTTCTAACAATTCTAAGAAAAAAGGATTGAGAGAGTAACACTTAACTCTCTCCAAAAAAGATGGACTTTGTGGGCCCAAAACGAGGCAATATGTATAAAAAATACATATTTATTACAAAATTGTTTCAAACCACACACATGATAAAAACACAGCAACACCCTCTACTAGACAGTAGGTCAACAGATAGCCAATTACAGACATGGAGGCATTCTTTCATATAGAATAGTGGAAAGTCCATCAATATGCAGAAAAAAAAGTGTAGATAAGAATAGAAAAGTCAGGTCCATAAACTCCTCCATGCATGCTTGTCAACGTGTTTCACAAGAAATTGCTTCCTCAGGACATACTGGGTAGGTGCAGATTGCCCTCGAAGAAGTATTGGGTGGAACCACACAAAACGAAGGGTGAACAGAAAAAGTCCTCCCAAAGAAACAAGGACCCAAATGTTAAAGGCCTCCAGCTCCCATATAGAACACCTGAACTGGCAGAAAACCACCTTCCAGGGTAGCCAGAATATCTGTCAACTCTATCACAAGTAGAATGGCACTAATCCATGAGAGCCTGATAGAGGGGGTGGGTGAGTAAACCATGGATTTCCGATTATGAGTATCGTATTTAGTAACACCCCTCAAGGCCAGAAATATCCCTTTGCAAAATCTCAGATAGAGTTTACCAGTCACCATATAAGAGTTAGAAAAGCCTTATGGTAGTATAGTAGGTACCCCCCACTTAGGAGCTCACTAGTGGAGCTATGCCAAACACCCAGTTGGGTAGGGGCGCCTCGCCTTAGAAATCCATATAGCATTGGTGTCCTTGCCAGGTGAGCCTGATCTTTAGTTCAGCCATCATTAAATGGCGGCTCTTGGTCTGAACACGGACTGTCCGGACCGTCAGACCGCCAGTGTAGTGCCACATCTCTGCAGTCATTAACATCACGTGTGCGCCCGCCCCCTACTGCTGACCGCGGCTTCCACTCCTTGCCAAGCTGCGAGTTAGGGCAGGATGTCACGTGCACACCCCGCTGCTCCCGGCTCTCACTCCTTGGCGGACGTAAGGTATAATATCTTGCAGCTCGCCACCGCTGCCGGCTCCTACCCTCAAGGTATGTGGGGCACACTTTCTGTTAACATAAAATGTGCTCATCAGCATGCCCCTTAAGGTTCACTCAAATTGAGGACCCCTGATGTAAAGGAGCACTCTCATGGGCACAAGTGATGCAATGGGGACACCTGATGTAAGGGGGCACTCTGACGGGAATACCTGATGTAAAGGGGCACTCTGATGGGCACACCTGATGTGATGGGGTTACCTGATGTAAAGGGGCACTCTGATAGGGACAAATGATGTAGGGGGCACACGGATGAGAGACACCAGATGTAAAGGGGCGTTCTGATGCAGAAACCGGTTATAAGATGGGCACTCTGATGGGGACACCTGATGTAAAGGGGCACTCTGATGACAACACCTAATGTAAATGGGCACTCTGATGGGGACAAGTGATGTACAGTGAGTTGCAAAAGTATTCACCCCCTTGGCTTTTTACCTATTTTGTTACATTACATTCTTTAGTTCAATGTTTTTTTAAATCTGAATTATATGTGATGGATCAGAACACAATAGTCTAAGTTGGTGAAGTAAAATTAGAAAAATATATATGTAGCACTACCCCCGAAGGAGCTGCTGAGAATTTTGGGCCTGCACTCTGCCTTTCAACCCTAGAAAATTGGCTCGACCCCCTTGGCACAACTGTACAGCAATATTAGTGTAAAACACAAATAGGAGAAGGAAACACAGGAAGATCACACAGTACTGTATAATTACCGTTACCTTGGCACTTGTCACCTTATCTGCTGTAGCAAGAGATAGAGCCTCACACCAGTGTAACTTGATCAGTTGTATAATGTTTACTTAATAAGAATGAAAACAGTTATTGTACAACACATATGGCTATGCACAGATCCCTGTAAAGGCCATATAAACACAATTAATTAGTGATTTTTCTCATCATTAAACCCTGATACCATAACCTGAAGAGGGGTGGATGTGAATAGGTGCACAGTGGGGGAACTTCCCAATACTATATGCCTGTATTGGAACATTTCCCCACTAAGTCACACACACATGCACCAGAAAAACAGAATAATAACAACCATGCAATAGTCACACTAAGTACTTAAAGTGGAGTTCCGCCCAGAATTTTTTTTTATCACAAAAATCCCCCAAAAAATAGAAAAAAATAATAGATTTTTTTTTATACTCACCCGAAATACCTGTTGCTATGCGGAAGTCCGTAATCTTCCGTAACCGCGGTCTGTCTTCTTCCCCATCCTCATACAGTGAATGGGGCGCTCTGCTTTCTGGGAACTGTGTGTAATCCCAGAGAGCAGCCGCCCATTCACAAGTCAGCGAGAGACAAGCGCATGCGCAGTAGGAAACGGGCAGTGAAGCCGTAAGGCTTCACTGCCTGTTTCCCTTAGTGTGGATGGCGGCCCGGGACCTGCACCGATCGAGGGATCAAGGGATCGGCATCGGGGGGGGGGGGCCATCAGTGCGGGAGAGTAGGACAGGTATATGTCCTTATTAAAAGTCAGCAGCTAGTGTTAGTAGCTGCTGACTTTAAAAAAAAAATAATTGCGGGTTAAATCCCACTTTAAGAGTCTATTCTGCTAAATGGCTCCCTCTGGGGGACAGTTCCACCTTGTAGTATTCCTATGTGACAAGCTTTGAGAAAAGCAAAACGATGACTGTTCCTTTAAGTTCAATCCGTCTTCAGCTAGCTCTGTTGGTGCACTTATTTGTATTCCAAGTCAGGTGAAATAGATTAACAACTATAAAGATGTAGCGTGGTTGCAGAAAAGAACCGCTACACAGTCAATCCGGATGTACCACACTCAGATGTACTGAATTCCTAGCTGTGGCACTAACAGGTGTCAGCCAGCACAGTACTGGGTAACAGGAAACACTTCTATAAACTCAGTCACAACTTAGTAGGCAAGTGCCTTCTCACCGCTACGAGTCCTCAGCACGCTGGTCTGCTCCTTCCGGAACTCCCTGGCAGATGTCTCTGGGGTGGGCGATGGCGCCGGTTCACAGTGCGGCCCCTCACAGAGTGCTGGTGAATGGATGGCTTCAATGCTGTGAAGCGCGGGCCGATCCGCCTGCTCGATCAGCCAGTCTGTCCACAAAGATCCCTCTGTCAGGCGATCTGTTCTTCAAATCTAGGCCCAGGGTCTCTTAGCCCTGAACCTACTCACACAGGCCTCTTGCACGTTGAAAGATGGCGTCCAGAGAGAGCGAGCATCGACCCCGCCTCATCTTTTATCCCCTCCCCCAGCAGGCTGTGCGCTTTCACATTGCATTCTGGTAACATCGTGGCATTGTGGGCACTTGTAGTCTTTTCTCTGCTCATGCCAATAGAGTCACTTCCTCCTTCACTACATTACCCACCATGCAATGCTTTGTGGTTTAACCAAACCAAACAAAAGTTTTAATGCACTAAATCAAATGGACACCAGAGGGAGCCGAACCCCTAAACAATAATACAATGCATATTTAGATATACTTAGTAGTAGAACCTTGCTACACACTCCCCCCACTTGAAATCTTTGGTCCCCAAAGACAGGAGAAGCTTATGACCTGTTGCATACTTTTATATACAGACCAGAGAGGAACAGTTAGTGTGCACAAACAATTTGCCCTTGCATAAAACCATGGCAGAGGAACCTCCCACCAATGAGCTTGGGAGGGGAGGCTGTTCTGCCTACAGGCCACCTTAACTGGAATGGCCCAGCCAGATGTGCCAGGGGTGAGTTGGGGTTGCCCTCCACTAAATGTGAAGTGGAAGGACCAGGCGTCTCAAGAATCCTTTTTGAGGTGAACACAGCTTCTTCAGAGCTCTCACCCAACCTGTCATAGGTCAGTCTCTTGGGTGGGTGAATAGCCCTTCTTTCTCTCTGTTCTTTTGGCTCTGGTGCTGCAGGCACATTGGACTCTGCTTCGTCTACAGTTTCTTCTTCCTGCATATCAGCTTCAATTTCCCCTTCTGTAAATGATTGGGCATCTTCGGGGTCTGCTATTGGCAGGGAAACTTGAGTGTCTTCCAACTCCTCAGAAAGCGGGCCTTGGGGCACAAACTCAGGAGTCTCTGGTCTGAGGGTCCCAGCGTCCGTCACTTTAGGTGAAGACGAAGGGGGGGTTGCAAACTCTGGCAGTTGAGGTGGCCACAACCAGTCTATGTCCATCTCTTCATCGTCGCCACCGGGGGGTACAGACTGAGACCTGGTGACCGGTCGGGATCTCTGAGAGGCCGTAGAAGTGGGCTGTGAATCCAGCTGTGGTGACAAACAAACTGCTTCTGATAGGGGCAGTAGATGGTTGTGATGCCAAGTCTTCAACGGGCCTATGCTCCCCTCTGGTCTGATCTGGTACACTGGGAGTCCTGGCAGCTGCTTGGAAATGACATAAGGCTGTGACTTCCAGCGGTCAGCTAACTTGTGCTTTCCAGGGACACCCAGATTCCTTAGTAGCACCTGGTCTCCTGGTTGCAAATCCTGCACTCGGACTTTGAGATCAAAGTTCTTTTTTTCTTTTTCGTACATCACGGGACACAGAGCGACTTAGTCATTACTAATGGGTTATATAGATTACCTTCAGGTGCTGGCACTGGCCACTTCCAAACCGGAAGTACCCTCCCCTATATAAGCCCCTCCCATCCGGGAGCACCTCAGTTTTTTGCCAGTGTCTAAGGTGTTGGCCAAAGAGTAACATGTGTTTTCACTGGGCTTGCGTACAGGTTCTTTTGGGCCTTAGTAAGCTGTTCCGGATCCCACCAAAAAAGCTTCATAGCTAAACGGTCGGTACCCGGGCCTTGCAGCGGAAGAGCAAGGTTTTGCCTGTAATGCCTCTCTTAGGAGGGCTGGACCCTGGGATCCAGAGCTCTGGTCATACCCACGACCAAGATGTTGTCTGTGCAGGGTGCTATACAGGTCCAGGGGAGTGGAATCCTTGGGAACCCGGTCCCTGAAGGTTTAATTACAATGCCTGCCGTGATAGGTGAAGTTTGGGCTTCTGTGGACCAAACAGAGTCCTGCGGCGGGGATCAGGTAAGTGGGGGCCCCCAGGAACTTGGTTCTATTGGGGGACCCCCAAGCCTAATTTGTCTTTCTGTCTGTTACCTAACGGTATTCCCGCTAATATCTGTGTATGCCTGTAACTACTGAAAATGTAAAATTTTAATAGTAGTCAAGAAAAAAAAAAAAAAAAGAGGACCGCGGTACCTGTGTTAAACCACTAGAGGCCGCTGTGGTCCATTTTTCTTGTCATGTGGATCTTTGGTTTTCTCAAGTCAAAAGATCCAGGCAGTTGGTAAGTTTCTCTGTGGGAATCCACTTCCTCTGCCCTGTTGCTGCGCTCATCCACCGCACAGGCCCTCCGGCAAAAAGGGCCCTGGCTCCTAGTCCCTGTTTGGTTTCGAAAAGGGCGCCAATGGCGCACGGGCGCGCGCGCGGGCGCGTGCACGCGCATCCTATGAAAAAAAAGGGGCGGGGCGGGTGGATGACGCTCGATGCGCGCCACGGCGCTTCTGCGCATGTGCAGGCGTCCCAGCTTGTATAAAGACACAGTACAAGTGTCAGCTGGATGCAAACAGAGCTAGCAACGAACAGTGGCACACAGAGGCGGTTGATGCAGGCATCCCCATAGAAAGGCACTTTAGTGGACACCAGCTGGTATATAGCAGCAACTTTGTTAGACTATTACCAGCAAAATTGGTGTATGACGACGGGAATACCTCAGCTTTGTGCTTAAAGGATATGTCGTCCAGACGCTCCGGAAATAGATCTTCCAGGAAGCCAAAGGGGTCTCCATCGGGCTCTGAGGATATTGGGCATGCTTGTACTGCACCAATCTCCCCTGAGAATTCAGAGGTCAGTAGCCGTAGAAACCCTGCAGGAGTGCCTGGTGCTGCGGCTGTCCCCAGTCCACCTGCTCCTGTATATATAACAGAGGAGGTTTTATCCTAAACTCTGGGAGGATTGGAAGAGAGATTAACAGCATTGATCGCTGCTTCCCTGTCACAGGGAAAGCGCGTCCGATCTCCGTCTCCTCCTTCAGAGTGCCTGTTAGTGGAGGAACAGCCCCACACAGGGATCGACCTACCTGAAGGGGATCAGGATGAGGTTGATTCAGTTATGGAGGAATCAACAGTGGAAGAACCTTTCTCAGCATCTCAGGCTGAAAGATTGTGGGTTCAGTCTCTGACTAACATGGTCCGATCAGCATTTAAAATGCCTCTGGCGGAACCACCATCCACTACGGTTTCCTCGCTGGGGTCGCTAAAAGCTCCCCAGGCTGTCTGTTCCTTCCCAATCCACCCTTTATTAGAAGGGCTTATTTACCAAGATTGGGAGCATCCTGATAAAATATTTGCTTCCCCCAAGAGATTTCCGGTGATCTATCCCATGGAGGATAAGTTCATAAAAAAATGGAGGGTCCCTACAGTGGACGCAGCCATCTCTTCTGTGAACAAATCACTGACATGTCCAGTAGATAATGTTCCAATGTTCAAAGACCCAATAGATAAAAAATTGGAGTCTTTACTAAAATCTGCTTTCTCTACAGCAAGCATGGTGACACAACCTGCGGTAGCAGCGATTGGAGTCTGCCAAGCAGTGAAAGATCAGTTGAAACAAGTCTTAAGGGACTTACCAGATCAGCAGGCTCTTGCCCTAGCTGACCTGCCTAGAGCCTTGTGTTTTGCGGTGGACGCCATAAAGGATACAATCCAACAGGCCTCCCGCTTTACGCTGTCTATTAGTACATATGCGTAGGCTTCTTGGCTCAAAAACTGGTCTGCTGAAGCTCCCTGTAAGAAACTGCTGGTTAGCTTCCCATTTCATGGAGAACGCTTATTTGGAGAAGATCTGGACAAATATATCCAGAAAAATTTCTGCCGGTAAAGTTCACTCTTACCGGTTAAGAACAAGAGTAGAAGCGTAGGTACCCCCATATATTACCTAATAAAGGTTTTAACCCCCTAATTGCCCCTAGTTAACCCTTTCACCAGTGATCATCATATAAGTGTTACGGGTGACGCTGGTTAGTTTGCTTTTTATAGTGTCAGGGCACCCACCGTATATAACCCAATAAAGGTTTAACCCCCTGATCGCCCGGCGGGTGATATCAATTAGGTTTTAGCGTCAGAGAGGGTCCTGCGTCACACCCCAGGCAGCGTCAGGTTAGTGCCAGTAACGCTAACACCCACGCGTGAAGCATACACCCCCCTTAGTGGTATAGTATCTGAACAGATCAATATCTGATCTGATCAGATCTATACTAGCGTCCCCAGCAGTTTAGGGTTCCCAAAAACGCAGTGTTAGCGGGATAAGCCCAGATACCTGCTAGCACCTGCGTTTTGCCCCTCCGTCCAGCCCAGGCCACCCAAGTGCAGTATCGATCGATCACTGTCACTTGCAAAACACAACACACATAACTGCAGCGTTCGCAGAGACAGGCCTGATCCCTGCGACTCCAGTGCTGTAGGAGGTGATTTCGCGACCACAGTTAAAAAAAAAAAAAGCATATATGCCGAAGCATTGGGGCAGCAGGGGCGGAGGAGCGATTTTGCTCCTAATGCCGCGTACATACAGTCGAAATTCCGACGGAGGCTTGCCCGTGGAAAAGTCTGACCATGTGTACGCAGCATAACTTTTGCGGGAAGATGCCCCCATGCTTCGGCATATATAAATGGTGCATGTATGCCCATCATTAGAAGTGGGTGGATGAAGGGCGGTATTCTAATGGTGGGCATACCCACCGATCAATCTTTATTTTTCGTTCAGCCAACAGGCTGCATGAAAAAAAAGATTACAATACATGTCCAACAACAGCTCTAAGACCAGTCAAAAGTCTGGAATACTTAGGGCTAAGGCTGGATTCAAATCAGAGAAAGATTTTCTTACCTCCAGAGAAGGTGTCGTCTTTAAAAGATTTGACCCACTTAGTGGGTACAAAAAGAAAACCATCCATACGCCTCTGCATGAGGCTGCTGGGAAAAATGGTGGCTTCATTCGAAGCGGTACCCTACGGTCAATTCCATTCAAGGAATTTGCAAAGGGCCATACTGTCAGCCTGGAACAAAAAAGTTCAGGCTTTAGACTTACCAATGTCCCTGTCCCCTTCCGTTCGCAAGAGCCTCCATTGGTGGTTGGTGCCCCAGAATCTGGAGAAAGGGAAACCCTTCAGTCCGGTTTCTTGGAAGGTAGTCACTACAGATGCCAGCCTCATAGGCTGGGGGGCAGTACTGGAGCAATGGTCTCTCCAGGGCAAGTGGTCAGAAGCAGAAAAGGCCCTGCCCATCAATCTCTTAGAGATACGAGCAGCCCGGTATGCCCTAGTAGCATGGACATCCAAACTCCAAGGGTCCCCTGTCAGAATTCAATCAGACAATGCCACAGCAGTGGCATATATCAATCACCAGGGTGGCACCAGGAGTCGTGCAGCCCAGAGGGAAGCAAATTGCATCCTGGAGTGGGCAGAAAAATATGTCCCAGCCATATCCGCGGTTTTCATCCCAGGAGTGGAAAATTGGAGAGCGGACTTTTTAAGTCGCCAACAATTATGCCCGGGGGAATGGTCTCTTCACCCCGAGGTTTTCCAGGCAATATGCCAGCGGTGGGGAACACCGGATGTAGATCTGCTAGCATCCAGATTCAACGCAAAGGTGGACAGATTTGTGTCTCGCACAAGGGATCCTCTAGCTTGCGGCTCGGATGCCCTAGTGTTCCCTTGGGATCAGTTCAAGCTGATATATGCATTCCCACCGCCACAATTGTTACCGCGATTACTCCGCAGAATCAGGGTAGAAAAGAAACCAGTGATTCTGGTGGCTCCAGCGTGGCCCCGAAGGGCATGGTACGCGGAGATTGTAAAAATGTCAGTGAGGAGTCCTTGGACCCTCCCACATCGTCCGGACCTGCTGTCGCAGGGACCGATATACCACCCTTCCTTACCAGCCCTAGGTTTGACGGCCTGGCTATTGAAGCCCACATTCTGAAAAAGAGAGGGCTCTCTAATTCTGTGGTATCCACCATGATCAATGCCAGGAAGCCGGTATCCAGGCAGATCTATTATAGGATCTGGAAGGCGTACATTACATGGTGTGAGACCAAGAAATGGCATCCACGTAAGTACGTGATAGGGAGGATTTTGGACTTCCTACAGTGGGCTGTAGATAGGAAGCTGGCCTTGAGTACTATCAAGGGTCAGATTTCGGCCTTGTCAATATTTTTTCAAAGGCCCTTGGCTTCGCATTCACTAGTCAAAGCTTTCATACAAGGAGTGATGTGTATTAGCCCTCCGGTTAGTATTCCCATATGTCCTTGGGACTTAAACCTGGTTCTGTCGGTTCTACAGAAACAACCGTTTGAACCATTGCAACACATTTCCTTGGTTCTTCTCACCAGGAAATTGATTTTCTTAGTAGCCGTTTGTTCGGCTAAAAGAGTATCGGAATTAGCCGCCTTGTCCTGTAAGGAGCCATATCTGGTTGTCCATAAGGACAGAGTAGTATTACGTCCTCATCCAGCCTTTCTTCCCAAGGTGGTATCGAGGTTTCATTTGAACCAAGATGTGGTTCTTCCTTCTTTTTTCCCCAAACCTAGCTCGGTAGAGGAAAAGTTATTACATTCTTTGGATGTAGTAAGAGCAGTTAAAGCTTATCTAAAAGCCACTGCTCAGATTCGCAGAACGGATACTTTGTTTATTCTGCCGGAAGGCCCTAAAAAGGGTCAGGCAGCATCAAAATCTACTTTAGCCAAGTGGATTCGACAGGTCATAATACAAGCCTATGGCTTGAGAAAGAGACCGTCTCCGTTCAAAGTTAGGGCGCACTCCACAAGAGCAGTTGGAACTTCATGGGCAGTGCATCACCAGGCCTCCCTGGCTCAAGTATGTAAGGCCGCAACATGGTCTTCGGTACACACGTTTACTAGATTCTACCAGGTAGACGTTAGAAGTCAGGAGGATGTCGCCTTTGGGCGCAGTGTGTTGCAGGCCGCAAAAGATCCTCATGCCTGATGGCGCCCAGCTTATGTATCCCTCCCCTCATTTGGCATTGCTTTGGGACGTCCCATTAGTAATGACTAAGTCGCTCTGTGTCCCGTGATGTACGAAAAAGAAAAAGGGATTTTTATAACAGCTTACCTGTAAAATCCTTTTCTTGGAGTACATCACGGGACACAGAGCTCCCACCCCTCTTTTTGGGACACTTATTGCTTGGCTACAAAACTGAGGTGCTCCCGGATGGGAGGGGCTTATATAGGGGAGGGTACTTCCGGTTTGGAAGTGGCCAGTGCCAGCACCTGAAGGTAATCTATATAACCCATTAGTAATGACTAAGTCGCTCTGTGTCCCGTGATGTACTCCAAGAAAAGGATTTTACAGGTAAGCTGTTATAAAAATCCCTTTATTTCTTAGTCCCTGTGCGTCTGAGGTAGCTTGGGCCTTGTCATAGGCGGTCTTCAGACTTTTCTGCAGGCGATCTACATACCCTCTATGGGAGGTTGCTGAGGTATGGTCTAAGGATGTGCCGAAGGCCAAGTCTACTGGCAACCGGCCCTCCCGACCCAACATTAGACGATAAGGAGAGTATCCTGTGGCATCGTTTGCAGTGTTGTTATAAGCGTGCACAATGGAAGCTACATGCTTGCTCCTGTGCTGTTTTTCTCTGACTTCAAAGTCCCAAGCATATCCAGGAGGGTCCGATTGAACCTCTCTGGCTGAGGGTCTCCTTGAGGATGGTATGGGGTGGTCCTGGACTTCTTTATGCCTAACAGTTCTATAAGTCGCTTGATGAGGCTACTCTCAAAATCTCTCCCTTGATCCGAGTGGATACATTGGGGTAGGCCATAGTGCACAAATAATTTTTCCACTAAGATCTTGGCCACTGTGGATGCTTGTTGATCCCTTGTGGGGAATGCCTGGGCATAACTGGTGAAGTGATCAGTCACTACTAGGATATTTCCCTGTCCACTCAGATCAGGCTCCAAGCACAGAGAGTCAATGCACACCAGCTCCATGGGTCCCAGACTCTGAAGATGGCCCAAGGGGGCGGCTCGGTTAGGGAACATTTTTCCTTTGAATATATCTGATACAGGAGTGGCAGAAGCCCTCAACTTCAGCCTGCATGCAGGGCCAGTAGAATAGGTCCCTCACCAGGTGGAAATTCCTCTCGAGCCCTAGGTGGCCATGGTTGTTGTGAAGAGAAGTTAATACTGCTTCCCTGTGCTTTCTTGGTAAAAACAGCTGCCATTTTTCTTCAAGACCATTAGAGGGGCCCCTTCGGTAGACCACCCCTTGATGAAGCTGCAACCGATCCCACTCTCGGTGCAGGAGACGGGCCTCCTTCAGGGAGTCAGTGAGGAGCATGTCAGGGCGTTGATTCTCCAAAGCCTTCAGGGCTAAGTTACCGAGGGGATCTTATAACTGGTCCCTTCGCAGATCCTTTTTAGACAGTTTTGACAGACCTTCATCCCCGACTTGGGTGACATTGCAGTAATACTTGGGAATACCAGCAGCGGAAACCCCAATGTCTTCGACCCTGGACCCTCCTCCAGCGTGGTGTTCTGCTCCTTGATACAAAGCCTGTACTCCTTCAGGTGTCAGCCGGGTCCACTCTACTATAGAGTTACTGGAGCAATGGGGCCTTCTTGAGAGAGCGTCTGCATCTTTGTTCCCAACCCCCGGTCGATACTTAAGACTGAAAGTAAACCCTGATAGGGCAGCCAACCATCTGTGGCCTGTGGCATCCAACTTGGCAGTGGTGAGGATGTAGGTGAGGGGATTATTGTCAGTCTTAATCACAAACTCCGCCCCGTATAGATAATCCCTCAGTTTATCCACCACTGCCCACTTCAAGGCCAGAAACGCGAGTTTGTGTGTGGGGTAGTTCTTCTCAGAAGGTGCCAAGCTCCGGCTCACATAGGCAACAGGCCGTAGGTGACCGTCGTGTTCCTGGTATAGCACTCCTCCTAACCCATCTCGACTGGCATCAACGTGCAGTTCATATGGCTTGGTTGTGTCTGCATAGGCCAGTACTGGTGCAGTGGTTAGGCTCCATTTCAGCTGCCCAAAGGCTTCTTCGCATTGGGCAGTCCACTGGTCCCGAATGGACTCTCTGGGTTTCCTGGGCCCTCCAGCTGATCTCACTGGTTTAACTGAATCTGGGTCATCGTCTTCCTATTCGCTTTTAAGTAGTTCATTGAGCGGGCGAGCTATTTTCGCGAACCCCTCTACGAACCTCCGGTAATAGGAGCAAAACCCCAGGAACGACCTAAGCTTGGTCACGTTAGCGGGCCTCGGCCAGGAGGTGACAGCTTCCAACTTCTAATGCCGCGTACACACGATCGTGATTCACGGCGGTGAAAACACCGCCGTGAATCACGACATGAAAAAAAATGAAAAACGAGGGAACGGCATGTTCCCCCACACACGACCGTTTTTCCCGTCATTTTTTTCTTTGTCGAGAAAAACGACCGTGTGTGGGCTCCGTGGCAGTGATTCCCTATGGGAAAACTGCCGCGGAAAAAAATGCTGGAAAAAACGATGAGAAAAATTAGAACATGTTCTAATTTTTCTCATCGTGATTAATGCCGTTTTTCCCGTCGGGAAAAACGGCAAAAAGCCCACAGACGATCGTTTTTCTCGTCCAAAGGAAAAAATGTCATTTTTCCCGACGGGAAAAATGATCGTGTGTACGCGGCATGAGGGTCTGTGGCCACTCCATCTGCAGACACGATGTGGCCAAGATAGTTGACCGAAGATTGATAAAACTGGCACTTCTCTATGGAGAGCTTCAAACCTTCATCATGGAGTCTCTTCAGGACCTTCTCCAGACGCTCATGTTCTTCTAAGGTCCTGCCAAACACTATGATGTCATCCAGGTATGCCAACACTTCGATCAAGTTCATGTCACCCACAGTCTTCCCCATGAGCCTCTGGAAAGTGGCTAGGGCACCGGACAATCACTGAGGCATGCGGTCAAACTAAAAAAAAAACACTGGGGTAATAAAGTCAGTCTTCTCTCTATCCTCAGGATGCATGGGGATTTGATAGTACCCGCTCTTTAGGTCCAGTACACTGAACCACTTGGCCCCTGACAAGCTCTGCAAAACGTCCTCTATCCGTGGTGTGGTGTACTGGTCAGGAATGATTCTCCTGTTCAACGTTCTGTAGTCGATACAAAGCCTCAGCGACCCATTTTTTTTCGTACCACCACTATCGGGGAAGCGTATGGACTCTGGGATTCTCGGATGATGCCTGTTCTCTTCAGTTCTCCTAATTTCTCACGCAGGTCTTCCAAGTCCCCTAGAGGAATCCGTCGAACCCTCTCTCTAAACGGCTTGTCCTCTTGTAGACGGATCCGGTGTTGAGCGCTCTTTGCACACCCCACATCGAATTCACTCTTGGAGAATGCAGCCTGCCATCTCAAGAGCTGAGTTTTGGCTCTTTCTTTCCATTCCGGAGAGAGAGAGACGTGTTCTTCGGGTAGAACTCCTCCACAGGTATCCCATCCTGTTCTCTCCCTACCAAGTCAGAGGGTGAGACTGGCGTGGCTGTGTTCACTTGGCCCAAAAACATCCGAGCTGGCATCTTCACAGGTGAGGTGGTTATGTTGCGAACACTCACTGAGACCTTCCCATGACTTCTCTGCAACGCCTTAGTTGGAACCACTTCAGGAATTATCTCCACTCCCTTGTCTCCTCTCTGCCTGTCCGCTTCAAGAACGATGAAAGGGCCTGGTTGCTTCCAGTTAAGCTTGACTGACGCTTTCAGACAAACCACTTCACCTGGCTGCAGCATCCTCTCACTCCGGTCCAGGCGCCAGATCTTTCCCACTACCTCAGCTGGGGCCTTCTGTTCTTGCACCAGGCGTTGATAAGCTTGTTTCAACATGGGGTGTACACCTGCAGATGACGTGTTCTGCCCCTGGGCCAGAGGTGTTAGCAGCTTCCTGACAAGGTCAGTATTAGTCCTGATAATGAGGGACTTTTTACTGGCCCCTGGTGGGCGAGAACAGACCACTGCCAAAGTGTCAAAGGTCTCAGCCTTCCCAGCCACTGAAGGATCGAAGGTCAGCTTGACTGGTAGGTAGCCATCATAGGGAAAGCTCTGAGTCCCAATGCCCCATATTTCTAACTCCTCCAACTTCTGTAATGGCAAGTGTTTTAGGTGCTTGTCGTAGAAGTCTCTGTAGAGGTGAGTCACTTGAGCTCCATTGTCCAAGAGGGTCTTGGCATAAATTCCTCCCACTTGGATGGAGACCACTGGGGAGGGCCCCACTAGCTTAGCAGGGAATTTGTGGGAAGTGGCAGGCTTGGTCTGTTCAGTAGCTTGTATCCGCACTCCTTTCTTGCGGAAGTTCTGATCTGGCTTGAGACTCTGTTGAGTTATTGTACAACACATATGGCTATGCACAGATCCCTGTAAAGGCCATATAAACACAATTAATTCGTGATTTTCTCATCATTAAACCCCAATACCATAACCTGAAGAGGGGCGGATGTGAATAGGTGCACAGTGGGGGAACTTCCCAATACTATATGACTGTATTGGAGAACCTCCCCACTAAGTCACACACACATGCACCAGAAAAACAGAATAATAACAACCATGCAATAGTCACACTAAGTACTTAAGAGTCTATGCTGCTAAACGGCCCCCTCTGGAGGACAGTTCCACCTTGTAGTATTCCTATGTGACAAGCTTTGAGAAAAGCAAAACGATGACTGTTCCTTTAAGTTCAATCCGTCTTCAGCTAGCTCTGTTGGTGCACTTATTTGTAATCCAAGTCAGGTGAAATAGATTAACAACTATAAAGATGTAGTATGGTTGCAGAAAATAACCGCTACACAGTCAATCCGGATGTACCACACTCAGATGTACTGAATTCCTAGCTGTGGCACTACAGGTGTCAGCCAGCGCAGTACTGGGTAACAGGAAACACTTCTATAAACTCAGTCACAACTTAGTAGGCAAGTGCCTTCTCACTGCTACAAGTCCTCAGCCCGCTGGTCTGCTCCTTCCGGAACTCCCTGGCAGATGTCTCTGGGGTGGGCGATGGCGCCGGTTCACAGTTTTGGCCCCTCACAGAGTGCTGGTGAATGGATGGCTTCAATGCTGTGAAGCGCGGGCCGATCCGCCTGCTCGATCAGCCAGGCTGTCCACAAAGATCCCTATGTCAGGCGATCTGCTCTTCAAATCTAGGCACAGGCTCTCTCAGCCCTGGGTCTACTCACACAGGCCTCTTGCACCTTGAAAGATGGCGTCCAGAGAGAGCGAGCACCGGCCCCGCCTCCTCTTTTATCCCCTCCCCCAGCAGCCTGTGCGCTTTCACATTGCATTCTGGTAACACCGTGGCATTGTGGGCACTTGTAGTCTTTTCTCTGCTTATGCCAATAGAGTCACTTCCTCCTTCACTACATTACCCACCATGCAATGCTTTGTGGTTTAACTAAACCAAACAAAAGTTTTAATGCACTAAATCAAATGGACACCAGAGGGAGCCGAACCCCTAAACAATAATACAACGCATATTTAGATATACTTAGTAGTAGATCCTTGCTACATATACATAAAACTATTTTTCAGAAATAAAAAAATTATAATTGGCACGTGTGTATGTATTCACCCCCTTTGTTATGAAGCCCATAAAAAGCTCTGGTGCAACCAATTACCTTCAGAAGTCACATAATTAGTGAAATGATGTCCAACTGTGTGCAATCTAAGTGTCACATGATCTGTCATTACATATACACACCTTTTTGAAAGGCCCCAGAGGCTGCAACACCTAAGCAAGAGGCAACACTGCCACCAAGACCAAGGAACTCTCCAAACAAGTAAGGGACAATGTTGTTGAGAAGTACAAGTCAGTGTTAGGTTATAAAAAAAATATCCAAATCTTTGATGATCCCTAGGAGCACCACATCTATCATAACCAAATGGAAAGAACATGGCACAACAGCAAACCTGCCAAGAGACGGCCGCACACCAAAACTCACGGACCGGGCAAGGAGGGCATTAATCAGAGAGGCAGCACAGAGACCTAAGGTAACCCGGGAGGAGCTGCAGAGTTCCACAGCAGAGACTGGAGTATCTGTACATAGGATGACAATAAGTCGTACGCTCCATAGAGTTGGGCTTTATGGCAGAGTGGCCAGAAGAAAGCAATTACTTTCAGCAAAAAACAAAATGGCACGTTTTGAGTTTGCGAAAAGACATGTGGGAGAGTCCCAAACTGTATGGAGGGCAGGTGATCTGGTCTGATGAGACTTAAACTTTTTGGTCATCAAAGAAAACGCTATGTCTGGCGCAAACCCAACACATCACCCAAAGAACACCATCCCCACAGTGAAACATGGTGGTGGAAGAATCATGCTGTGGGAAAGTTTTTCAGCAGTCAGGACTGGAAAACTGGTCAGAGTTGAGGGAAAGAGGGATGGTGCTAAATACAGGAATATTCTTTAGCAAAACCTGTATCACTCTGTGTGTGATTTGAGGCTAGGACGGAGGTTAACCTTCCAGCAGGACAATGACCCCAAACACGCAACACTTGAGTGGTTTACCACTTGCCGACCGCCACACACATACATTGGCAGAATGGCACAAGCAGGCAAATGGGCGTACAGGTACGTCTCTTTAAATTTGTCACCTTGCTGGCGCGCGCGGGTACCGCAAATCCAATGTTTTCCGCCGGCCCGCGATCGTGAGGCATAGAGGCAGAACGGGGAAATGCCTATGTAAACAAGGCATTTCCGGGTTCTGCCTAGTGACATGACAGGGATCTACTGCTCCCTGTCATCGGGAGCTGTGTAAGCTGTCATGTCAGTGGTAGCCCATCAGTTAGAATCACTCCCTAGGACACACTTAACCCCTTGATCGCCCTCCTTGAATCTGGCCAATAACACACCTCCTGTATTAGAGGGCCTCAATTCTGGATGAAAGAGCACAGGAGAGCCTTTGGAAGGCAGAATTGTCAGCCTGGTTAGATACACCAGCAGATTTCGATACACTAACAAACTGAAGCCAAACTCCAGCTAATGCTTTAAAGGCAGTTACAGCAAACAGGAAAAAAAAAAAAACCTTTTGGGATAAAGGTTTTACATTACTAAAAGCTGATTATTGTAAACCCCTCTGTCAGCAATAAATGTTTTTTTATCAATCCTGTAACTGATACATCTGCATGAGAGCTTGTTCTGTTGAACAACAACAGACTTACTAGCCAGATCACCAGGTGAAAAATAAATAAAGTCTAAAAAAGAAAACAAATGCTGCCACCACCTCTAAAATTGGGTAATCTGCAATATAATAAATGTTTATATATGGGTTTAATACCACTTTAACCACTTCCTGCCTGCCATATAGCAGAATGATGGCCGGAAATTTGTTCTGTTATCCTGACTGGGCGTCATAGGACGTCCAGCAGTCTGACACACCGCATCGCTCTTGGTAAAGATCCTATGATGTAGGCTCTTTAACACATGATCAGCTGTGTCTGATCACAGTGTAAATAGGAAGAGCCGTTTAACAGCTTTTCCTCCACTCACACTGACAGGCGTCAGTAGAGGACAGCCGATCGGCTGCTCTCCTGACAAGGGGGGTCTGCGCATTGGTTATCAGTGCAGACCCATCGAGGATAACCACCAGGTATGCCAATCAGTGCCCATGAGGGATGGCACTCTGTGCCCATCAGTGATGCCTGCCAGTGCCTCCTGGTCAGTGCTGTCCATCAGTACCACTTATAAGTGCCCACCAGTGCCACCTATGAGTGCCCATCAGTGCTGCATATCAGTGCCCATCAGTGCTAATCAGTACTGCCTCATCAGTACCCATCAGTGAAGGAGAAAACGTACTTATTCGCAGTTTTGTAACAGAAACAAAGAAAAAAAAAATATTTTGTTTCCCAAATTTTCTGTCTTTTTTTTATCTGTAGCGTAAAAAATCCCCCAGTGGTGATTAAAAACCACCAAAAGAAAACTCTATTTGTGGGGGAAAAAAATTATAAACATTTTGTTTGGGGACAGTGTTGCATGACCACGCAATTATCATTCAAAGTGTGACAGCGCTGTGAGCTGAAAATTGGTCTGGGTAGGAAGGGGGGAAGTGCCCTGTATCCAATCGGTTAATCCCCCTGTGAGCACTAATCTCGCTTATGTCCTTATTAAAATAAAATAAAAAAAAAAGGATCTTGAAAAGCATGCTAGAAAAAGGAATGTAAAAGAGAAGTTTGGGATTAAAAAAAAAACAAATAGGTGGATGCAGCATGGATCCGATACTGCATCTGTCCCCTGCCAGCTCTGCACTGAGAACTGGGCGATCAAAGACTACTTATTGCTTGGTTCTCAGTACTCTGTGAGCAGGGAGCTGGTGACTGTCAGTCTCTGGCTCTCTGCTCTGCCCCTCGAGCACTTATTGGAGCTCTGGACTGTGTAAGGGCTGGCTCAGGCTCTCAGCGGGTCACTGAGAGGCTAAGTCAGGTACTGGTCCAGGCTCCTGGGCAGATCCCAGCCATTAGGTTGGGATCTTTCTTAAGCCTGGACTAGCTGAGTGATCGCTGTTGGCTGAAAACGGGTCACAGGAGTGCATAGCAAACTCACCTCTGTGATCCATAGGAGATATATGGCCAAAAACGCTTTGGCCATACTTCCCCTTTAATAATAAGAGCTCCCAGAGTCTAGATCAGGGGTGCCCAACCTTTTGAAGAGCAAGAGCCACTTAAGCAACTTGGTAACCGGTTGTGGGCCACAATGAATGAGTGGAGCGGGCAGATGGCAAGTCTGTGTTATGCAGAGCGGAAACAGACACAGCCTGCTCTACTCTATAGAGCCCACTCTACTCTTCTTTTTTAGCAGATCGGATTGGAGGGTGTAAACTGACACAAGTCCATTTACATCTGCCACTCCTTAGAGGTGAATGAAGGGTCAAATTGGGTCAGACTGATCATCTGCAAGGGGCCTAAGGCTGCTTTCACACTGCTGTGCTGCCGTTCACCTGCACTGTGGGTGAAGGACAGTACACCTGTGGCTTTCCTGTGGGTTAACCGCACTTTACCATAGACTTCTTTTATATCCTGCAGGTGTGGTGCACTTTCTGAAAGCACACCAAACTTGCAGGTAATAACAGAAGTCTATGGCTCAGTGCAGGCAACCCACAGGCGCACTGCGCTGCAATGGCAGATCAGTTTAAAGCAGCCCAGTAACCACTGCAGAACAGATATGCCCATATATACACTGTGATTTTAGTAATAAACGTACCTTCTATTCAGGTATTGCCAGCTGTTGCTGTCCCAGGCAGAGTGCATTTTGTATCACTCCATCTGTGACAGGAGCCGGTGCTATACAGGAAGCATTGGCTTTTGTGACTCTGCTCTGCAGCCGCTTGCTTCCTTTACCGCCATGTTCATTCACAACATTGATGCTCTGGGATGGTGGGTCAGGAACCCGCGAACCCGCGTTCTGGGCTTGCCGACACGCCATCCCAGAGCAGGAGGTCGCGGGCCACATCAGAGGGCTCCGTGGGCCACTGGTTGGGCACCCTTGGTCTAGATGATCTCACTTCAAGTGTTACAGCATTGTTTCAGGAATTAACACCATCAATACCTAGTCATAAGTTAGAATTAAATCAGATACACTCTGTCCTTACACAGAAAAGACCAGAGTGACCCCCCAGAGACATTATTGCAACACTTACATTCTATCAGATAAAAAAAACAATGTTGGCAGCAAGGTGTCGCATGGAGCTTATATTTCAAGGACATCCATATCAAATACATGCAGCTCTAGCACTTGTCACCATACACAAACGAGGGGAACTCAAGCAATACTTGGATTTTACAGAGACATGAAATCCTGTACAGATGGGAATTCACCTTTAAGCTTACTTTCAGTACATCAGTAAGGTACACACTTTCCACTTTGGCTGAAATGCATAAATCTTTGAAAAATCTTGAGCTTCTTTTTGCAGATCTGCAGAAGCTGCTGCGGCCAAACCCAAGTCAACCATCTGTCCAGCTGAGTCCACTCCAGGAAAAGAAACAACGGGGTTCCTCGAACAAGGCTAAAGAGTCTATGCTTTTGGATTCTCCTTAAATCCCTGTAAAAGACCTACTGGCGGTTGGAGGAGAGAGTGGCTCTCTACGTGGACGATATGCTCCTGTTCTTGAATGACGCTGGTGACTCTCTGCGGGGCGCACTTGGTATCATGGATGCCTTCGCCGCCTTCACGGGGCTGAGAGTGAACTGGCACAAGTCGCAGTTGTTTCCAGTGGATGCGGGGGCCAGTTCCTCCTCACCCTCCTCTCTCCCGCTTCAATGGGTTGAGCAGTTCACCTACTTGGGAATTGTTGTCTCAAGAGAGAGTGGGGATTTTGTGCGGCTCAATCTCGACCCTGTCTTGGTAGCCATTAAAGCCAAACTTAAGGCGTGGAGTAATCTCCCCCTTTCTCTCATTGGGCGTATTAACTTTCTCAAGATGAAAGTCCTCCCCAAACTTACATACATTTTTCGGAACTCCCCTCACTGGCTGACTAAAGTTTTCTTTAATTCCCTCAGGCAACTCTTCCTCTCCTTTATTTGGGGGTCCAGGCCACCTAGATTCAAATATTCCACCTTGACCAGGCCTGTGGACAGTGGAGGCCTGGCCCTCCCTGATTGTTACAAGTATTATTTGGCCACTCAGCTTGTGACCGCCCATTGGTGGCTACGACCGGACCTGACCAACTCTGCAACGGTGCTGGAGGCAGCCATAGTGGGGTCCTTGGAGGCACTGGAGGGGCTGCTATTCAGGGGGCCTAAAACGCCCCACAATCTCACCCATTCGATGCGTACCACTATGCGGGCATGGAAGGCAGGTGAGGCGCTGAGGGCACCCCAGCCGAACTCTTGGTCTCCTCACACCCCCCTGTGGCTGAATCCTAACCTATCGCAATTTCACACTATCCCAGATCCGCAGGCCTGGGCCAAATACAAAATACTGACCCTCAAACATATCATCACCGGAGATCTCACCCCCTTTCACACTTTATGCGCCAAATTTAACGTGCCTGAACGAGCCCATTTTAGATATCTCCAAATTGCACATGCCTACAGGTGCCAATTTTTGAGCAGGCCAGTTGAACTGGCATACTCCGAGCTAGAATCTACCATCCGGGTGAATGACCTGGAGAAGCCCGCATCTCAGATCTATGGATCCCTGCTGGTTGCTGCTATCCCCGAGCTGTCTTCCCTCCGCAGGAAATGGGTGGAGGACATACCGGGGCTGGACGAAGACGACTGGAGGGAGGTTTGGGACTTTCCCTTCTCCCCCCTGGTCTCAGCGAGGGATAAATTAGTCCAATATAAAATTGTACACAGAGCTCACTACACACCTCACAGGCTACACCAGATGTCGCCGGAGCATTCTCCGGAGTGCTGGCGTTGCTCCTACCAACCAGGGGGTTTCTTCCACATTTTCTGGACTTGCCCAGCAATCGTACATTATTGGAATGAAGTGCTACGGGTGATCACTAAGGCCACTGGGACTTGCGTCCCATATGAGCCTATATACTGTTTGCTAGGACTAGTTGACCAACTGCCAATGATCAGAGCCAGGAAAACACTCATATCCCTGCTACTATACTATGCGCGCAAAGCCATTACGATGAACTGGAAACAACCGTCTCCCCCCTCTGTTAAATTCTGGAAAAGCTTAGTTAATGCCAGTTTGCCCCTATATAAAGCCACTTACTCGTCCAGAGGTTGTCCGCACAAATTTGAAAAGGTGTGGAGTTGTTGGCTAGATGACAGAAGCACGGCAAGTGATACAGTGACCAATGCCTAGACTTGTAATGTATCATTAGATTATCACTTTATTAACCCAAATAATTTTTTCAGGCTACCCTCCTCTATTGATATCACTTTGAGCATGACTTATCTTGAATGGACCCTCTCCCCAAGTTTGGGGTTATAGTGTAAGTTAAGTTAAAGTGTATGTGTTATTTGTTGCCCTGTGGCGGTATGTTGCCGAAACAGGGTAACGGCCCCTACGTGGGCAGATGTTGTGCCTATGTGTGGGCAAAATGTGTGTGTCTATAAAACTTCAATAAAAAGATTTTACAAAAAAAAAAAAAAGAAAGACCTACTGGCACCCTACCTAACATCTATCCTCAAAAGTGTATGGTTTTATAGAACACTAACTCTACCTGTGGACTCTGTATAGTGCACTATTTTTGTTTATATTTCCCTAAAGATTATAAATCAATACTGACAGTAAGTGTCGGTTGGGGCGACCTGTCAGGCGACTTAGCCGCCTGACAAGTGGCGCTCCATGCAGTGCAATGGAACAGTTCTAATGGGAGCAACTCAAGTCGCTCTGACTTAGAAAAAGGTTCCTGTACTACTTGGGGGCGACTTTGGAGCGGCTTGCATTGACTTCTATTAATCACTTCAGCTCCAGAAGAATTTACCCCCTTCCTGACCAGAGCACTTTTTACGATTCGGCACTGCGTCGCTTTAACTGATAATTGCGCAGTCGTGCGACGCTGCACCCAAACAAAATTTACGTCCTTTTTTTCCCACAAATAGTGCTTTCTTTTGGTGGTATTTGATCACCTCTGCGATTTATTTATTTTTGCGCTATAAACAAAAGAATATGGGATACACTTAAAAAAATACTGGGTGTCTCTTATCCTACTAGATACACTCCCATATGGGAAAATTATAGACTTCCTCAAATTTTGGCCCTTAGAGGCTTTCAGAGATAGGGGAATTAGGAATAACAACTCTAGCTCAGTTATACGAAAACGGTATACTTAAATCCTTTGAAGATCTAAAAGGAGAGTTCTCTTTACAATCTAATTGGTTCTATCAATTCCTCCAACTAAGACATGCCTTAAATGCCCAATTCTCATCTGCTAGGATATTTTTCTAGGATATTTTTTCCCCCTATCCATCTTCTTGATAAGATAGTACAGGCAGGGTCAAAAAAAGGTCTCACCTCTGCTACATATAAGGTATTGTTAGATAGGTTTTTCTCTTTCTCCATCACACAGACTGACACAGATCTTTATTCTCCATAGAGTCTATAGAACTCCCCAATTTCTGAATGCAATTGGATTGAAACCTGAGCCAGTCTGTGCTAGATGTGGTAATACAGGTACGCTAAAAAATCTTTTGTGGTGGTGTCCGAAACTTCAAAGATACTGAGCGGAGCCGATTGGTACCCTAAACGGGCTATTGGATGCTAATATTTTGGTGGAACCACTTATGTGTCTATTGGGATACTGCGATACGTCTATTTATACCTCCTCTATTGGTAACACTATAAGACGCGCACTTTTTGTTGCCCATAGACAGACTGCTCTTAAGTGGACCTCTCCCTACCCACCGACCGTATCTGAGTGGATTTTAGATCTCAATAGGATTATTCTTTTTGAAAAACATACATACTCCCTAAGGAATTCCATGAGTAAATTTGATGCTATCTGGTCAAGATAGCTTCAATTCATGACATAGGTATCATGTAAACTAATAGGTACTATACACTTTGTAATATTGGATGCTGGTTTTTTTTTCTGTCCTTATTTTTCTTTTTTTTCTTCCATACATACTCCAAGAGCAGGGTGGGGGTTGGGGGGGGGGTGTTTCTTGGGTTGTGTTTTGCTTAATGTGATTGTGTTTGTATAATTTGTCTGTATTGTCTTAGGCCCCTTTCACACGTACGGACCGTATGTCCGCTTTTTCATCCATCCGTTTACGGATGAAAAAGGGACATACATTGGTCCCTATGAGATCGCGGGTGTCAGCAGATGAAACATCCGCTGACACCCGATCTCATCCGTGTCCGCAATGCTCCGTTTTTCTGGATAGAAAAAAACATTTTTTTAATATATTTTTTTGGGGATATTTATTATAGCAAAAAGTAAAAAATATTGCTTCTTTTTTTCTAAATTGTCGCTCTTCTTTAGTTTTTAGTTTTTTTAAATCAGATCCTTTTTTTATTTTTATATGCACACAACATAAAGGCCCCTTTCACATGGGACGGAACCACAGCTTGCTCAGCGGGGATCGCTCTGTTGATCCCCGCTGAGCCGGCGGATGACAGGGCGGTCCCTGCACACTGTGCAGGGACCGCCCTGTCAGATCTTCGCTCTCCCCTATGGGGGGATCGGATGAACACGGACCGTCTGTCCGTGTTCATCCGATCCGCTCCGCAGACGGATAGAAAAATAGGAATTTTTCCCTCAGTTTAGGCTGATATGTATTCTTCTACATATTTTTGATTAAAAAAAAATCGCAATAAGCGTATATTGATTGGTTTGCGCAAAAGTTATAGAGTCTACAAAATTGGGGATAGTTTTATGGCATTTTTATTATTATTTTTTTTACTAGTAATGGCAGCGATCTGCAATTTTTATTGTGACTGCGACATTATGGCGGTCACATCAGACACTTTTGACGCTATTTTGGGACCATTGTCATTTATACAGCGATCAGTGCTATAAAAATGCACTGATTACTGTGTAAATTACACTGGCAGGGAAGGGGTTAACCACTAGGGGGCGAGGAAGGGGTTAAGTGACCTAGGGAGTGATTCTAACTATGGGGGGGCTACCAGTGACACAACATTGATCACTGCTCCCGATGACAGGGAGCAGTAGATCACTGTCCTATCACTAGGCAGAACAGGGAAATGCCTTGTTTACATCTCCCCGTTCTGCAGCTCCGTGACACGATTGTGGGACACCGGCAGACATTGAGTCCGCGGGTCCCAAGGGCACGGTCACAGAGCTCGTAGAAAATTCAAAGGGACGTACAGGTATGTCCCTTTGCGCAGCCGTGCCATTCTGCCGACGTAAATCTACAGGCGGCGGTCGACAAATGGTTAAAGAAGTTGTTTGCAAGCCACGCTGAGGTCGCGATGTGCGGGGCGTTTTCAGAGTCGGACGACTTTGAAGCTGCCCCAGTGTGAACAGGCACTAAGACAGTATAGATGGGCACAGGACAGGGTTTATTACAGGCAAATTTGTTCATTAATAAAAACAAAAACAAAAAGTATCCACGAATCACCACTGCCAGTTTTTCTGATCGGTAGGTAGTCAGTTATTTTTTTAGGTTCGCCGCCAGGATTTTATAGCATCAGGTACCCCCATATATTACCTAATAAAGGTTTAACCCCTTGATCGCCCCCCAGGTAACCCTTTCACCCCCTTTTTCCAGTGTCACTAAGCGATCGTTTTTCTGACCGCTGTATTCGTTATGCTGGTGCCGCTAGGTAGTCAGTTATTTTTTTAGGTTCGCCGCCAGGTTTTTATAGCGTCAGGTACCCCCATATATTATCTAATAAAGGTTTTAACCCCCTGATTGCCCCTAGAGTTAACCCTTTCACCAGTGATCACCGTATAAGTGTCACTGGTGACACTGGTTAGCCAGTTAGTTATTTCGTTATTTAGGTTCCCTGTCAGGTTTTTATATAGCGTCAGGTACCCCCATATATTACCTAATAAAGGTTTTAACCCCCTGTTTGCTCCTAGTTTACCCTTTCACCAGTGATCACCGTATAAGTGTTACGGGTGACGCTGGTTAGTTAGTTTGCTTTTTATAGTGTCAGGGCACCCGCCGTATATAACCCAATAAAGGTTTAACCCCCTGATCGCCCGGCAGGTGATATCAATTAGGTTTTAGCATCAGAGAGGGTCTGCGTCAGGTTAGTGCCAGTAGCGCTAACACCCACGCGTGAAGCATACACCTCCCTTAGTGGTATAGTATCTGAACAGATCAATATCTGATCTGATCAGATCTATACTAGTGTCCTAAGCAGTTTAGGGTTCCCAAGAACGCAGTGTTAGTGGGATCAGCCCAGATACATGCTAGCACCTGCGTTTTGCCCCTCCGTCCAGCCCAGGCCACCCAAGTGCAGTATCGATCGATCACTGTCACTTACAAAACACAACACACATAACTGCAGCATTCACAGAGACAGGCCTGATCCCTGCGACTCCAGTGCTGTAGGAGGTGATTTCACCACCACAATTAAAAAAAAGAGCATATATTCCGAAGCATGGGGGCAGCAGGGGCGGAGGAGCGATTTTGCTCCTAATGCCGTGTACATACGGTCGAAATTCCGACGGAGGCTTGCCCGTGGAAAAGTCGGACCGTGTGTACGCGGCATAAATTTTGCGGGAGGATGCCCCCATGCTTCGGCATATATAAATGGTGCATGTATGCCCATCATTAGAAGTGGGTGAATGAAGGGAGGTATTCTAATGGTGGGCATACCCACCGATCAATCTCTTTTTCATTCAGCCAACAGGCTGCATGAAAAAAAAGATTACAATACATGTTGCTGGAATTTGAATGGTTATACCAGAATGATGCCTGCGGTTTTAGGTATCATCTTGGTATCATTCTTTTCAGCCAGCGGCCAGCTTTCATGTAAAAACAATCCTAGCGGCTAATTAGCCTCTGGTCTGTTTTTACAAGCAGTTGGAGGGAATGTCCCCCCCCCCGGATATAAAAAGCGCCATTGGGAAATTGGGAAAGCATTTTATCACACACCGATCTTGGTGTGGTCAGATGCTTTGAGGGCAGAGGAAAGATCTAGGGTCTAATATACCCCATTTTTTTTTGAAAAAAAAGAGTACCTGTCACTACCTATTGCTATCATAGGGGATATTTACATTACCTGAGATAACAATAAAAATGATCAAAAAAAAAAAAATATGGAAGGAACAGTTTAAAAATAAAATAAAAAAGCAAAATTAATAATAATTTAAAAAAAAAGCACCCCTGTCCCGCCCTGCTCTTGCGCAAAGGCGAACGCAAGCATCGGTCTGGCGTCATATGTAAACAGCAATTGCATCATGCATGTGAGGTATCACCGCAAAGGTCAGATCGAGGGCAGTAATTTTAGCAGTAGACCTCCTCTGTAAATCTAATGTGGTAACCTGTAAATGCTCTTAAAAATGTATGTAGTTTGTCGCCACTGCGCGTTTGTGCGAAATTTTAAAGCATGTCGTGTTTGGTATCTATGTACTCGGCCTAAGATCATCTTTTTTATTTCATCAAACATTTGGGCAATATAGTGTGTTTTATGCATTACAATTAAAAAAGTGTATTTTTTCCCCAAAAAATACATTTGAAAAATCGCTGCGCAAATACTGTGTGGAAAAAAAAATGCAACACCCACCATTTTAATCTGTATGGCCTTTGCTTTAATAAAATATATAATGTTTGGGGGTTTAACTTTCATGTAAACAAAAAGTGTCAGAAAGGGCTTTGTCTTCAAGTGGTTGGAAGAGTGGATGATGTGTGACATAAGCTTCCTAATGTTGTGTATAAAATGCCAGGACAGTTCAAAACCCCCCCCCAAATGACCCCATTTTGGAAAGTAGACACCCCAAGCTATTTGCTGAGAGGCATGTCGAGTCCATGGAATATTTTATATGTTGACACAAGTTGCGGAAAAAATAATTTGTATTTTTTATTTTTATTTTTTTTGCACAAAGTTGTCACTAAATGATATATTGCTCAAACATGCCATGGGCATATGTGGAATTACACCCCAAAATACATTCTGTTGCTTCTCCTGAGTACGGGGATACCACGTGTGAGACTTTTTGGGAGCCTAGCCGCGTACAGGACCCCAAAAACCAAGCACCGCCTTCAGGCCTTCTAATGCCGCGTACACACGATCGTTTTTAATGTCATTTTCAAAAACGAAATTTTTCGCGACGTGATTTTTCTTGTTTCCTCTTAAGCCTGTCTTGCATACACACGTTCATTAAAAAAAACGCTTGAGCAAAGCGCAGTGACGTACAACACGTACGACGGCACTATAAAGGGGAAGTTCCGTTCGAATGGCGCCACCCTTCATGTTAGTAAAGTTTGTTAAGCGACGATTCGCGCTTTTCAGCCTTGTGCTTTTCAGTCCGTTACAGCGTGACGAATGTGCTATCTCCATTACGAACGCTAGTTTTACCAGAACGAGCGCTCCCGTCTCATACTTGATTCTGAGCATGCGCGTTTTTTTTCCCCTCGTAAAAGCATACACACTACCGTTTTTCACGTCGTTAAAAAAAACGACGTGAAAAACTACGTGAAAAAATAGAGCAGGTTCTCATTTTTTTAGGCCATTTTTCACGTCGTTAAAAATGCTCTGGAGCCTACACACGATCGTTTTTAATGCCCAATTTAAAAAATTGTATTTTTAACGACGTGAAAAACGATCGTGTGTACGCGGCATAAGGGTGTAAATTTTTGATTTCACTCCTCACTGCCTATCACAGTTTCGGAGGCCATGGAATGCCCAGATGGCACAAAAACCCCCCAAATGACCCCATTTTGGAAAGTAGACACCCCAAGCTATTTGCTGAGAGGTATGGTGAGTATTTTGCAGATCTCGCTTTTTGTCACAAAGTTTTGAAAATTTAAAAAAAAAATATATATTTTCTTTCTTCATTTTCAAAAACAAATGTGAGCTGTAAAATACTCACCATGCCTCTCAGCAAATAGCTTGGGGTGTCTACTTTCCAAAATGGGGTCATTTGGGAGGGTTTGTGTTATTTTGGCATTTTATGGCCTTCGAAACTGTGATAGGTAGTGAGGAGTGAGGAGTGAAATCAAAAATTTGCGCCCTTAGAAATCCTGAAGGCGGTGCTTGGTTTTCGGGGTCCCGTACGCGGCTAGGCTCCTAAAAAGTCCCACACATGTGGTATCCCTGTACTCAGGAGAAGCACCAAAATGTATTTTGGGGTGTAATTCCATATATAACCATGGCATGTGTGAGCAATATATCATTTAGTGACAACTTTTTGTAATTTATTTTTATTTATTTTTTTTGTCATTATTCAATCACTTGGGACAAAAAAAAAAAAAAAATATTCAATGGGCTCAACATGCCTTTCAGCAATTTTCTTGGGCTGTCTACTTAACAAAATGGGGTCATTTGGGGGGGTTTTGTGCTGCCCTGCCATTTTAGCACCTCAAGAAATGAGATAGGCAGTCATAAATTCCAGAAAATGTACCCTAGTTTGTAGACGCTATAACTTTTGCGCAAACCAATAAATATACGCTTATTGACATTTTTTTTACTAAAGACATGTGGCTGAATACATTTTGGCCTAAATGTATGACTAAAATTGAGTTTATTCGATTTTTCTTATAACAAAAAAGTAGAAAATATAATTATTTTTCAAAATTTCCGTTTTTTTCCATTTATATCGCAAAAAAAAAAAAAAATCGCAGAGGCAATCAAATACCATTAAAAGAAAGCTCTATTTGTGGGAAGAAAAGGATGCAAATTTTGTTTGGGTACAACATTGCATGTCTGCACAATTTCCAGTTAAAGCAGCGCAGTGCCTGGTCTTTATGCTGCGTATTGGTCCGGGGCTTAAGTGGTTAAAGAAGAGTTCCGCCTAAAAAAATAAATATTAAAAGTCAGCAGCTACAAATACTGCAGCTGCTGACTTTTAATAATCGGACACTCACCTGTCCCAGGGTCCAGCTATGCAGGGGAACGAAGCCCCGCTCGTCTCCCCCTCCTCTCCGCGGCATTGTCACTGTGGGCGCCCGGCTGTGGCTTCACAGCCGGGCATGAACTGTGCATGCTCGTGCGGCGCTGCGCACCGTGACTGGCGGAGCAATCACCTGGGACCTGTGACGTGTCCCAGATGATTGCGGAGAGGAAGGGGGAGAGGTGAGCTTACTTCCGCCGCCGCCGCCTCGGCCCAGGAGGAAGTGGGAGCTGGAACCCTCTAAAAAGAGGGTTTCCATTCCCCCCCCAAAAAAATGACATGTCAAATGTGGCATGTCAGGGGGTCACCTTTCTTTAAAGTGGAAGTTCCTTTTTTGGGTGGAACTCCACTTTAACCACTTGCCGACCGCCGCACGATGATGTACATCGACACAATGGCACGGGCAGGCAAATGGGCGTACCTGTACGTCCCTTTAAATTTGCCGCCCAGCGGGCGCGCCGGGCGCGTGTCTCGTGAGTGCGCCTGCGGGTCCTGGGAACTCGATGTTCCCGGGCGGCCTGCGATTGCTGCTGGCAAAGGCAGAACAGGGGAATGCCTTTGTAAACAAGGCATTCCCCTGTTCTGCCTAGTGACACGCCAGTTATCTACTGTTTCCTGTGATCGGGAACAGTGATCAGTGACGTGTCACTGGTAGCTCCTCCCCCTAACAGTTAGAATCACTCCCTAGGACACACGTAACCCCTTCAGTGCCACCTAGTGGTTAACCCCTTCACTGCCAGTGTCATTTTCACAGTAATCAGTGCATTTTTATAGCACTGATCGTTGTAAAAATGACAATGGTCCCAAAAATTTGTCAAAAGTGTCTGATGTGTCCACCATTACTAGTAAAAAAAAAAATAATAATAAAAATGCCATAAAACTATCCCCTATATTGTAGACGCTATAACATTTGCGCAAACCAATCAATATACGCTTATTGCGATTTTTTTTACCAAAAATATATAGAAGAATACATATCGGCCTAAACTGAAAAAAATTCGCTGTTTTAAAAAAAAATTGGGGATATTTATTATAAACAAAAGTAGCAAAAAGTACAAAATCTTGCTTTTTTTTCAAAATTGTCGTTCTATTTTTGTTTATAGCGCAAAAAATTTAAACTGAAGAGGTGATCAAATACCAAAAAAATAAAGCTCTATTTGTGGGAAAAAAAGAACGTCAATTTTGTTTGGGAGCCACGTCGCACGACCGCGCAATTGTCAGTTAAAGCGACGCAGAGCCAAATCGCAAAAAGTCCTCTGGTCTTTGGCCAGCCAAATGATCCGGGGCTTAAGTGGTTAAAAGGTGAAACTAATATATGAGATAGACTCATTACATGCAAAGCAAGATAGTTCAAGCCATGATTTGTCATAATTGTGATGATTATGGCTTACAGCTCATGAAAACCCCAAATCCACAATCTCAGAAAATTTGAATATTACATGCAATCAATAAAACAAGGATTGTACATAGAATATCGGACCTCTGAAAAGTATAAGCATGCATATGTACTCAGTACTTGCTTTGGGCCCCTTTTACAGCAATTACTGCCTCAATGCGGCGTGGCATGGAAGCTATTAGCCTGTGGCACTGCTGAGGTGTTATGGAAGACCAGGATGCTTCAATAGTGGCCTTCAGCTCTTCTGCATTGTTCGGTCTCATGTCTCATTTTTCTCTTGGCAATGCCCCATAGATTCTCTATGGGGTTCAGGTCAGATGAGTTTGCTGGCCAATCAAGCACAGTAATCCCACGGTCATTGGCCCAGGTTTTGGTGCTTTTGGCAGTGTGGGCAGGTGACAGGTCCTGCTGGAAAATGAAGTCAGCATCCCCCATAACTTATACTGTGTGAGCAAAAGAGGGGACAGGAATGCTGCGCAGCTCCATATGATAATGATCCTGGAGATGGGGTATTGCATTTAGACCAGGAGATGGGACCGCAATGATAAGAGAGCAGGGATCATTTCAAAGGTGAGAGGCTGGGGGAAATGTTTGGCACCAGCACTGGATGAAAAGCACTTTGCACTTTATTGGATATCACTGCAATTTAGAGAGGATTGCATGCATTTACACTTTTCTGGAGTTTATTGCACATTGCTGTGGATTGTGTGGTGTTTCAGAAAATTTCCAGCACAAGGACTTGCATTTTTTGCACCCTGTTTTTGGGAACTGTTATTTTGCACTAAGATTGTGTGTTTTTTTGTTGCACTTTATTCTATTTTTACTTTTTAATTTAAAAAAAAAAATAGGATTTTTGTACTCACTGTAAAATCTGTTTCTCTGACGTCCATGGACTGACACAGCTTCTAATACTGAAACACGTGGGTATATGTCCCTGCTCGCAGGAGAAGATCTAGGCAGAATGTTAGATGTTACAACATACATTCTAAAAATACCAGAGCTGAACAGTCCCACCCAGGGGGTGGTCCCTCCAGACATAACCCTCCTACCTGCAGCCAGCAGCCTCAGTTCGTAACAAAGCAGTACAAACCTTAAAAGAAGGGTGGGTGCTGTGTCAGTCCATGGACGTCAGAAAAACGGATTTTACAGTGAGTACAAAAATCCTATTTTCTCTTATCGTCCATGGACTGACACAGTTTCTAATACTGAAACACGTGGGACGTCCCAAAGCAGTATCAGAAAGAGGGTGGGAGCAGTAGTAAAGGAAAAACCAAACTTCACTCCAAACAAGCAGAGCTCCTCAACGGAGAAGTTGCAACCCTAAACAGCGGCCTGCAACACCTTGCGGCCGAAGGAAGCATCCGAAGATGCAGACACATCAACCTTATAGAACTTAGAAAAGGTATGAACGGACGACCAGTTCGCCGCCTTGCACACTTGTGCAACCGACACTTGATGTCGGAAAGCCCAGGAAGCACCAATTGCCCTGGTGGAATGCGCCGTAATCGGAAAGGGAGGCGCCCGCCCCTTAAGGGCATAGGCCTGTATGACGGTCTGCCTGATCCACCTAGAAATGGTGGCAGATGACACCGCTTGGCCCTGTTTTGGACCAGAGACAGACACAAACAGTGAGTCAGACTTCCGAATGGAAACAGTAGCAGACAGGTACACCCGTAAGGCTCGTACCACATCCAATGTGTGAAGCGCAAACTCTCTGGAATGCGATGGGTGAGGACACAAGGATGGAAGAACAATGTCCTCATTAAGGTGAAAGGCCGAGACCACCTTTGGAAGGAAAGATGGTCGCGGGCGCAACACCGCCTTATCCTTACGGAGGACCAAGTAAGGCGACTTGCAGGACAAGGCCGCCAACTCAGACACCCGTCCAACAGAAGTAATGGCCACCAAGAAAGCCACCTTCGGGGACAAGGTCAAGAGAGGAATCTCTCTGATATTTTCAAAGCGATGTTCTTGGAGAACCGAGAGCCCCAAATTCAGATCCCAAGGAGGGAGAGGAGGCTGGACAGGGGGGATCACATGGCGAACCCCCTGCACAAGGTGCTAATCAAGGAATGGCCCATTAGCGGTCGTTGAAAAAGACAGCCCGGGCCGAAATCCGACCCTTGATGGTACGCAAGGCCAGCTTTTTGGGTCCCACCACGCTGTAAGAACAGCAAAATCCTGGGAATGGAATACGTCCGTGGACGCCAATCAAGCTCCTCGCACATAGCGATGCAAGCCTTCCAGGTATGGTGATAGATCTTTCTGGAGGAAGATTTCCGTGCCCTCAACATAGATGAGATGACCGAATCCGAGAGACCCCGGTCCCTCAGCACCTGGCTTTCAACAGCCATGCCATTAAAGCCAAGGACTGTAAAGTTGGATGAAGTATGGGGCCTTGAGACAGAAAGTCCTCCCGCAGAGGCAGCCGCCAAGGAACGTCTGTGTCTAGCCGCACTAGATCTGCGTACCAATGTCGTCATTTCGGAGCAATGAGGATCACCGGAATGGCCTCGGCCCCTACTCAGCGAAGCAGGCGAGGCAACAACAGTAGCGGAGAGTAAGCATACATCAGGCGATACTGCCCCCACGGGGCCACCAACGCGTCTGACGTGTCTGCCCAGGGATCCCTGAACCTGGCCACGAATCTCGACACCTTGTGAGCGAGTCGCCAGAAGGTCCACATCCGGTGCCCCACCTCCAGTAAAGGAGATGAAAACACCTCCGGACGTAAGAACCCTTCCCCTGGAATGCAAACGGCCGACAGGACCGTCCTGCAGTGGGATGGGTATGATAATCCCAAACAAGCCCCGCAATATATCGGAGAAGGGAAGCCCCGGCTTACAGGGTCCCTTAATTGTTGGTCAAAGAAAGGCAAACCTGACAGAGCCTCCCTAGAAACTCGGTCAGTGGACCAGCAACTCAGCCTCTACAGGTGGCGCAAAACCACCCCGGGCACAGAGACCCTAGAGGCTAAAGCAGGTGCAGTGCACCTGCAGGTCGACTGATAGATGAAGCAGAGGCTTTTGCCCAGACACTGAGCTCCAGAAACGCCAGAGGCGCAGCCACTAACGGGCGTAACGCTAACCTCAGCATGGCGAACACAGTCCAAGCCATCACTTCTGATCACCACCGAAGGGCAGGTGACCCCCCCCCGGAAAGTGGTACCCCTGATACCAGGGATTCTTATGACAATGCTCCATCCAGAAACTACTTCATTGATAAGTGCTGATTGTACAAACACATAGTTTATACTGAGTATTGCGTCAAAGCGCGTAATTGGAGCGTGGGAGGAAACCCACTCAGCCACAAAGAGCATAAAACAACCACATACAGTGTACGAAGTTTCGTATGTGTGGATAAACATATTAAACACGTTTATACTGTGCCAGCGACGAAGGCGCGCACATCATTGGGGCGTGGGCGGAAACTAGCCACGCAGACAGCGTACACAACCGTGTAGGATGTTAGCACGCGAATAAACAAATAACACATGTTTATGTTGTGCATAGCGCCGAAAGCGTGCACTCCAGTGGAGCGCGGGGGGAAAAACCGGAGCACCCGGATGAAACCCACGCAGACTGCATATACATACCTGTAGGTACTATAGTATGTGTGATAAACATATTGATGTTTATGTGTGCATAGCGCCGAAGACGCGCGCACCGTTGGCACGTGGGAGGAAACCGGATAACCCGGAGGAACCCACGCAGACCCAGAGAGTACAATACATACAGCGGGGCAAAAAAGTATTTAGTCAGCCACCAATTGTGCAAGTTCTCCCACTTAAAAAGATGAGAGAGGCCTGTAATTGTCATCATAGGTATACCTCAACTATGAGAGACAAAATGTGGAAACAAATCCAGACAATCACATTGTCTGATTTGGAAAGAATTTATTTGCAAATTATGGTGGAAAATAAGTATTTGGTCACCTACAAACAAGCAAGATTTCTGGCTCTCACAGAACTGTATCTTCTTCTTTAAGAGGCTCCTCTGTCCCCCACTCATTACCTGTATTAATGGCACCTGTTTGAACTTGTTATCAGTATAAAAGACACCTGTCCACAACCTCAAACAGTCACACTCCAAACTCCACTATGGTGAAGACCAAGGAGCTGTCGAAGGACGCCAGAAACAAAAGTGTAGACCTGCACCAGGCTGGGAAGACTGAATCTGCAATAGGCAAGCCGCTTGGTGTGAAGGAATCAACTGTGGGAGCAATAATTAGAAAATGGAAGACATACAAGACCACTGATAATCTCCCTCGATCTGGGGCTCCACGCAAGGTCTCACCCCGTGGGGTCAAAATGATCACAAGAACGGTGAGCAAAAATCCCAGAACCACACGGGGGGACCTAGTGAATGACCTGCAGTGAGCTGGGACCAACGTAACAAAGGCTACCATAAGTAACACACTACGCCGCCAGGGACTCAGATCCTGCAGTGCCCGACGTGTCCCCCTGCTTAAGCCAGTACATGTCTGGGCCAGTCTGAGGTTTGCTAGAGAGCATTTGGATGATCCAGAAGAAGATTGGGAGAATGTCATATGGTCAGATGAAAACAAAGTAGAACTGTTTGGTAGAAACACAACTCGTGTTTGGAGGAGAGCGAATGCTAAGTTGCAACCAAAGAACACCATACATACTTTAAAGCATGGGGGTGGCAACATCATGCTTTGGGGCTGTTTCTCTGCAAAGGAAACAGGACAACTGATCCGTGTACATGAAAGAACGAATGGGGCCATGTATCAAGAGATTTTGAGTGCAAACCTCCTCCCATCAGCAAGGGCATTGAAGATGAAACGTGGCTGGGTCTTTCAGCATGACAATGATCCCAAACACACCGCCCGGGCAACGAAGGAGTGGCTTCGTAAGAAGCATTTCAAGGTCCTGGAGTGGCCAAGCCAGTCTCCAGATCTCAGCCCCATAGAAAACCTTTGGAGGGAGTTGAAAGTCTGTGTTGCCCAGTGACAGCCCCAAAACATCACTGCTCTAGAGGAGATCTGCATGGAAGAATGGGCCAACATACCAGTAACAGTGTGTGACAACCGGGGGCGTGGCCTGAGCGGAGACCGAGATGGACGCCTAACCTGAGAGCTCCTGTGCAACCAGGCTGATTTATCACCTTGAACGGGAGCCTACCGTCCTAAGCTTGCTATGCACAGAGCCACAAGGAGCTCGTCCACCTCTCGCACCTTCAAGGACTCTCAAACCCACTCGGGGAGGAATATACCGGACATATTCCGGTCCCAAAAGACACAGGCCTCTGCGCCATTGCGGATCCTCGCGCCAGCACAGGCCCAAGCCGCGGCCTTGCCTGACAGACCGCCTCCAGCCAATATGCCGGGTACATCCTCTCCCAGCTCCAGCGGGGCTCTCCCCCCAGCCTATTCGACTTTGAGAAAGTTGCGACGGACATCAAAAACACGGTCACTGCTGCCATAGCAGACCTGAGGGCCGAAATGCTCGCGGTCGCCCACCGAGTGGATAACGTGGAGCAGACGACCCAGACGCACGCGGCGGCCATTCGCCAGGTACAGTCGGCATATGACTCCCAACTTGCCCAAGTTTTTGAGCTCCACAGACATGTGGAAGACCTGGATAACCGGGGAAGGAGGCACAATGTTAGGGTACGGGGGGTCCCCGAATCCGTAGACCCCACCGCCATACAGCAAACTGTCAGCGCTATCTTTAATGACTTGATTGAGCACCCTGCGGACTCCCCCATTGATATGGAAAGGGCCCACCGCGCTCTCCGCCCCATACCCCGAGATAACGAACCCCCCAGAGACATTATATGTTGTTTAGTTAGCTTCCCCCTTAAGGAAGAGATTCTCCGCAAGGCGAGGGAAAGGGGACGTATTCTTTATAATGGCGCGGAGGTGAAACTGTTCCAGGACCTCTCACAGATTACCCTTCAAAACAGGAGGGCACTACGACCACTGTTAGATGCTCTGCGTGCGAGAAACATCCAGTACCGCTGGAAATTCCCGTTTGGCCTGTCTGCATCTGCGAGGGGGCGCTCTGCCCTGCTTCGCACACCGGAGGATCTTCAGGCGTTCTGTGATCAACTCGACCTGCCCGCCTTGGAACTACCGGATTGGTATGCGCTTTACTTCCCAGCGGAACCCTGGCTTCCTGTTTCGCTCCACCCGTCACCAAAAGCTGCACGCCAGAGACCGCGTCACCGTAGACCTGGACCGATGTCACCGAATGCCCGTTCCTCACGCCGGGATCTGCAACAACATAGCCCCTCACCACCGCGTATGTGATGCGAGAAATCTATGGACTAATTGTCTGCTGGACAGACTGAGACCTGCAGCCCGTGAGTATGCTTCCCCCCCCGGTATGTGTAAGCGTTATTCACTGAACTTTCACTCTCCCAGAGACCCCTCAGACCCTCATCTGATATAGGTATGCCATTCCCACCCCGGTCTCTTGCACCCCATAGCTGACAACCCCTTGTCCCAATGGCCCTCACGGCGACCTTCTTTCCCTGTTTGGGACTCCATACAACGCTTCTCCATCGGGAGTCACCCAATAGCTCCACAACCTGTAACCCAGCGGATGGCCTAGGGCCTGCCTTATTCGAGTGGCGGATGTGGGAAGTGCGTATCCCCGAAAAAGCTACCTACGCCTTTTTACCCCAGAGCACCTGGTTCCTCGTACACGTCCGGATCCCCCAAAGCTGGGAGGTTGCACTCAAAGTTGAAACTCTCTGTCCTCCGGAAGTTATGGACGCCCCCACGACATGTCCCCGTCCTGGGAGAGGCTCCCTATGAGTGCCCAGGAGTAGGCCTGGGTTTCTGTCATTGGCCCCTACCCACACAGCTACGGAGACCCTTTCCGAGAAGGCATAAGGATCTCTCTGCAATTCGGGCCCGAACAGACTTCCCCCCTCTTGGAAACGGGAGGACTGATCCCTATATTGCCCGAAACCTCGGCCTGCAACACGAACACATCATCCCCCCCTGGAACATTTCTTTCACGGACGACGATCCTAAACTCCTGCAGGCAATGTATCCGCAATCTATGTTTTATTTTTATTCCCCCAAATATTACTTTATTTTGTCTCTCATTTAACATTACCAGTGCTATTATATGTCCCTTATTCGCACGTGTTTTCCCTTGACCCCCGGTTATACATATACTGTGTGTCGGGCGTCGGTCGGGCAGGGGGGGTTTTGGGAGATGCCAAAGACCACTAAGTTCCGGGAACCCCACCCCCCCCCCGATGCGAAGGCAGACGTCAAGATACCGTCATCCTAACTCACTCTGGTCTCTCCCTCCCCCACCTCTCCCCTTCTCCTCCCCTCATCCCTCCCCTTCTCCCCTCCTTCCCCCCCCGTTTCCTCCCCCCTCCCCCCCACTTCCCCCCCTCCCTCACTCCCTTAGTTCTCTCCTCCCTACTCCCCCGCCTTTCTCCCCACATCACTTCCCCTCCCTTCCCTTTTTTCCCCCGCATTACCCCTCCCCCCTCTCCCCCCATCTCTCCCCCCCCTCCTCACCCCCTTTCCCCTCACCCCGTACCTCTTCTCCCCCCCCCTCGCCTCTTCTCCCCCTCCCCCTAATCCCCTCTTCTCCCCCTCCACCCCTATCCTCTTAGCCATCCCTTCCCCCTCTTTCCCCTCTCCTCCCCCCTCTTCCTGTCCCCACTCCCCCCAACCTGCCCCTTCCCCCGCCTCATCCCCTTGTCCCTCATTCTCCTTCCCCCCTCCCTCTCATACCTCCCCCTCCCATTCCTCCCTCCCCTCCCGTCCTTGTACCCGTTGCCCTACCCCTCCCCCCCTACTCCCCCCTTCCCCCTCACCATAGAGTGGCTTAACGTAAGTCTTTGAAGAGGGGTTCCTCTCCCCAGCATGCCTCATGGGCTGTGGATTTCTCGGTTGAGTTCTCCTGAATACACCTTAAAAGGTTTACTTTCTAAATAGTATGGTTCGGTTATACTGATTTCAGCACTGCGAGCTGGAGAAGGTTATATGTGTTATGTTATGTTGATTTGTATATTGTTCCTATGCACTTGATACTTGAACTTTCTGTAGCTTGTTCCTTATGGTAGGCTCCCCGCTACGCTTTTTGGGCTCTCGCTGTAAGCGAGATCCCTCATCCGCTCCACTTGAATCCCCGGTCCACAGCTAGGCTGTGGTTACCGCTCACACTACTACCCCCACACAGCGGTCTTACTGAGACGTAGCTGACACTCCAGATTTCCTCTTGACTCCTACAGGTGGATAGCCTAGCTAAGTCCACCTCTGGTTTTTCTTTCTCCTCTCCCATATTTATCCCCTTACATTTAGCTCTCATATCCCCCCATTTTTTTTTTCTTTTCTCTCTCTACCCCGCCTTGGGTACTTGGCCCTGATCCCCCCTACCCTTCTTTTTCCCGTTTTTTTTTTCTTTTTCTGCTCTGATCCTCCTGATTCTCCCTACCCCCAACTCTTCCTGATTTTCTCACCCTTGTGTCCTCTCTCCTTACCCCTCTTCCCCTTCTGTGTGTCCTCTTCCCTTCTTTCCCTTCCCCTAGGGGAGTGACCCTCACATTCATCCTCTATAGGAAGATCCTAACCTACTTGACAACCAGACACTCATTTTCACCTCTCCCTAACTCCTCATAATGCAGAACCCCCCTAAGACTAATATCCCACTGACTCTGAAGTGTGTTTTATTGAACACAAGAGGCTTGAATGCACCTGAAAAAAGGTCACAAGTGTTAGCTTCGCTCACCAAACATAAAGCTCACTTTATCTTTCTACAGGAGACGCACTTCCGATCTGATGCTATCCCCAAACTGACTAATCACATATATCGCTCTGCCCTACACGCCACTAACCCGGTGGCCAAATCTAAGGGAGTTTCGATCCTTATTTCAAAACACGCCAACTTCCTCCTGACTGACTCCCTAGTGGATCCTGAAGGCAGATTCATTTTTATTAGGGGAACATATGCAACTAAGCCTATTACACTGGCTAACATATATTGCCCTAATGAACATCAGGTCTCCTTCTTCCGCAAGACATGTGCCCTTCTGTCCTCATTCCAGAGAGGCCTGGTCCTCCTGGGAGGCGACATTAATGTGCCTTTGAACCCCCTCCTAGATACCTCCACTGCCACGACATCTCTGCCCTATAAGGCATTACGCCAAATTAAAGCCCAATTACAAACCTTGACCCTTCATGACACTTGGCGCACTCTCTATCCTTCAACCAGAGACTACACCTACTTTTTGGCCCCCCACCAGAAATACTCCAGAATCGATTTTTTTTATTTATCCCAGACCGACCTCCCTGCCCTCCATCATGCCTCCATTGAACCAATGTTTTTATCGGATCACCATCCCATCACAGTTACATTATCGTTCCCGGAAACGTACCCCAAGACTAAAGTATGGCGGTTCAACCCTTCCTGCTTGACGGATCCAACCTCATTGGAACGGATCCGCTCATGCATCAAGCTTTATTTTCAGGAGAATGCTAACCCTGACATTTCTCCAATATCCATATGGGAAGCGCACAAATGTGTGGTAAAGGGAGAACTGCTTGCCCTGAATGCACAGGCCAAAAAAGCTTATCAGGAGAAGGTGAATGCTCTTATCAAAAGGATTAGAGCACTAGAGCTGTCCCACAAACAAACGCAAGCCCAGAACACCCTTCAGGAACTAACTCAGCTCCGCACGCTCCTTACAGACGAATTGGGTAAACGCACGAGAAGACGCTATATTCTTGGCCAGAGGGTCTTTTATGAACATGGCAATAAGAGTGGGCGCCTTTTAGCGCGGTCAGTCCAGAAGGCCAAACTCTCGTCCACCGTACATGCCTTACGCGATCCCCAGGGCACCCTCCTGGCCAAGAGTGAGGACATCGCGAAGGAATTCAAGTCTTTCTACCGAGGGCTCTATAACCTTCGCCCTGCCCTGCCACCCCGAGCATCAGGTGAGACACGTCAAACGCTCATCGCGGACTTTCTCGCTCAATATGGCCCTAAACCCCTTTCCTCCCAACAAGCACAATCCTTAGAGGGACAATTCTCGACAAGAGAGCTGGAGATAGCCCTGAAACAAATGAAGCTGGGCAAAAGCCCGGGCCCGGACGGGTACACCCTCCAGTACTATAAGTCATTTGCAGACATCCTTGCCCCCAGCCTTTTACAGACGTTTAATGCCCTGGCCAATCCGCAAGACCGACCTAATAGACTATTAGAGGCACACATCACGGTAATCCCTAAGGAAGGGAAGGATGCCCTCCAGGTGGCGAATTATAGGCCGATCTCACTCCTTAATGTCGATATAAAAATTTATGCCAAGATCCTTGCCAACAGGTTAATACCTCTAATCCCCGGTCTTATCTCCAATGATCAAGTGGGTTTTGTCCCGGGTAGGGAGGCGCGGGACAATACCATACGAACCCTCAACCTACATCACTGGCTTACCTCAACTAAAACACCAGGCTTTTTGCTTTCCCTTGATGCGGAGAAGGCGTTTGACAGAGTGGCCTGGGACTACATGCGAGAGGTCCTAAAAGGGGTGGGCCTGGAGGACCGCATGCTCACCTCCATAATGGCATTATACTCGAACCCCACGGCGGCGGTGAGAGTTAACGGCCACCTGTCGAACGTCTTCTCCATCAGCAATGGCACTCGCCAGGGGTGTCCCCTCTCCCCCCTGATCTACATTCTCTCCTTAGAACCCCTCTTAAACAAACTTAGAGAAAACACGGACATTAGGGGTTTGATGGTCAAAGGCAAAGACTTTGAAGTGGCCGCCTTCGCGGATGATATCTTGCTCTCTCTCACATCCCCGCGAACCTCCCTCCCATCTCTCCTACATGACCTGGAAGCCTTTGGTACAATTTCAAACCTAAAAATTAACTACACAAAGTCCCACGCCCTGAATATCACCCTCCCACCACAGGAAGTTCTTCATTGTCAGGAATCTCTCCCATTTCATTGGGAAAAGACTGCTATCTCCTATCTTGGGATTCGGATCCCACCCTGCCTTAAGGATTTGTATGCCCTTAACTTCCACCCTGCCCTGAAAAAAGCCCAAGACCACTTCTTGGAGTGGTCCTCACTGAATGTCTCGTGGTTTGGCCGAGCGGCTCTGATCAAAATGATTGTCCTGCCATGTATATTATACTTGATCCAAACCATCCCGATGCATATACCCGCAGGATTCTTTTCCTCTTATCGGAAGGCCTGCTCGGCATTTCTATGGAAAGGTTCCCCCCCTAGAATCAAATACGCCAGACTCACCTTGCCCAAGCCTAAAGGGGGTATTGCTCTCCCAGACCTGTATAAATACTATGTGGCGTGCCACCTTACGAGAATCGCGGATTGGTCCATCCATTCCCTTGAAAAGGTCTGGACTACTATCGAAGACTCTTTCTCACCCATTCCGCTACATCTTCTCCCATGGCTATCCCCGAAACAATGGCCACAGCCTCTGACCTCACATCCTTTCATCCACACTTCCTTAACGCTTCTTAGGTGGTCCCCATCCAGAGGTTCCCTCTCACCCACCCCGGGACCGCTGACCACGCTGAGAGGGAATCCCGACTTTATCCCAGGCGAGTCTTCTACTTTCCTCAAACAAGAATGGCCGTATCAGGACATCCTTGCTTTACAGCTATACACTGACGGTAAGCTCGCTTCGATAGAGGACCTCAGGCGCATTTCAAACACCTCTACCTTCCCCTTTTGGACATACAGACAAATTTGTCACTTTCTATCCACACATGCAGCTCAGGGCAGTTGGACAAGACCACTTACCCCTTTTGAAACTCTCTGCTATCGTAGAACCCCCCAACGGCACCTTATTTCCCTGCTATACGCTTTACTCTTAGAACCTACTGATTCCACCCTTTCGCCATCGCAGGCCTCATGGAACAGAGATCTACCTACCCCCCTGACACCAGTTGAATGGACGAGAATTCACGAATACGCACACAGGGGGTCATTGAACGTTGCCATCCAGGAGAATGGGTATAAAGTGCTCACTAGATGGTATAGGACCTCAGCTCTCCTTCATAAGTTTGCTCCTTCAACCTCCAATATATGCTGGAGATGCAATACAGAGGTGGGTTCCATGATACATATTTGGTGGGGATGGTCACACATCCAACCCTTTTGGAGGGAAGTACACAGATGCATCGCCTCAATCACCACTTACACCTTGGACTTCACACCAGCACAATTTCTCCTGCATCACACTTCTCTCTCAAGGAAGGACTATTTAAAATCCCTAGCCATGCACATGGTGAATGCTGCTAGGCTGTGCATTCCCAAACACTGGCGCTCCTGTCATATACCGTCACTTAAAGAATGGTTTACGACCATCTCTAGAATTTGCGACATGGAAGAGCTGATCCACATCTCGCAAGAGAGACTGGAGAATTTCTCAACTACCTGGTCCTGTTGGTCACACTTCAAAACTTACAGCTGAATACAATCAGCATGTTCCCTCGGATTAGAGTCTGTACTCTGAGGGGCTCTTTATCCCGCTCTTTCATACGGAGGTTCAAGCGAGTGGTCACTCCCCTCATCCCTATCCTTACCCCCATCCTCAACCCCACCCTACCCCTTCCCCCCATTCTCGCTGTTGTCCCTTGTGCTCTGATACATCCCCCCTCCCCTACCCCCCCTTCAGTCCCATACCCCCTCACCATGAATAGATATTGTCCCCCCCACCCTGTCCCCTTATCACCATATCTTAGACACCATCTCTTGGGTGTTGGAATCAACATGTAATGCAGCAAAGTTAGCAGGCGGTTGGAATGATCAAACTAATAAAGGCTCCGGCCCATCCGCACCTTCATTCTCACTGATGCAAAACTTGGAGACTATTTTACACCCGCCTGTAATGTTTGTTTAAGTTGTACCAAAATCTGGTTCTCTGTAAATGCACCTGTTCTGCATCACTCCTTGTACTGTGATTCCTGTGAATTTTCTCAATAAAACTTTATGGAACAAAAAAACAGTGTGTGACAACCTTGTGAAGACTTACAGAAAACGTTTGACCTCTGTCATTGCCAACAAAGGTTATATAACAAAGTATTGAGATGAACTTTTGATATTGACCAAATACTTAGTTTCCACCATAATTTGCAAAAAAAATTATTTCCAAATCAGACAATGTGATTGTCTGGATTTGTTTCCACATTTTGTCTCTCATAGTTGAGGTATACCTATGATGACAATTACAGGCATCTCTCATCTTTTTAAGTGTGAGAACTTGCACAATTGGTGGCTGACTAAATACTTTTTTGCCCCACTGTACATATACTGTAAATGTATTTAGTGTTGTGTATAAACCTAATGTGTATGTTAATACTGTGTATGGCACAAAAGGCGCGCACGTCATTGTAGTGCGGGTGGAAACCGGAGGACCCGGAGGAAACCCACGCAGACTGCACACATATACCGTGTAGGTATGTTAGCATGTGAAAATCAGATCGCACAAGTTTAGGCTGTGCATAGCGCCGAAGCGCTCATACCATTGGAGCGTGAGAGGGAACCGGAGTACCCGGGGGAAACCCACACAGACTGCATACACATACCGTGTAGGTATCATGGTATGCGTGATAAACATATGGAACATGTTTAAACTGTGCAGAGAGCAAAAGGTGTACATACCGTTAGAGCGTGGGAGGAAACCGGAACACCCGGAAGAAACCCACGCAGACAGCACACAGATACCGTGTAGGAATGATAGCATGTGAATAAACCTATTGCACATGTTTATGCTGTGCATTACCATTGGAGCGTGGGAGGAAACCGGAATACCCGGAGAACCCCACGCAGACAACATACACATACCGTGTAGGTATTTATAGTATGTGCAATAAAAATATGGAACATGTTTATACTGTGCAGAGCACCGTGAGAGCGTGGGAGGAAACCGGAGCACCCGGAGGAAACCCACGCCGACCCAGAGAGTATAATACATACATATACTGTGAATGTATTTAGAATCCTGTATAAACATATTGTGTATGTTTATATCGTGAATGGCATCGAAGGCACAGCATTGGAACTTGGGAGGAAACCCACGCAGACACAGAGACCAATAAGACATACATACACTGTGAATGTATCCAGTGTAGTTATAAGATAAATTTAAATTATGGCGCCGAGGCGCATAATCTTCTCTGTATCGTTCCAACCTGCTTAAATGTGCTGCTGAAGCAAGCATGCAGGTAAAAAGTAACCTCTGACACCTCAAACCGTGGTCCTGTCAGAGCTAAGAGCGTTCCCCAGGAAATGGCGGGAAACCACAGGTGCAGAGACCCTGTTGTTGCCTCAGAGACATCACACAGAAAGCTCACAGGGACTAGAGAAATAAATGAATAAAGTCCCTCCCCATCATGCTGCATCGACCAGGAGGGGGGCACTGTGTACCACTGTATCATCCATGCTGCTCTCGACGCAGCGTGTGAGGAAGCTGTGTAAAAGAAAAGCTTGAAAAGAACCAAAGGAGACAGCATCCGCCTGAGGTACCTCAGCCACAGCATCCAGCTTGAGAGTGTCCCTCACAGCATCAATGAGTTCACTTACAAGCGCCCTGTCATTTATTGACACAGAACTGGGGTCTTCCTCACAAGGAATGCCCTGTTCAAAAAACATCAAAATATTCAGAGCCAGGGTCCTGAGCAGCAGCAGCAGCTAGGCCCGTATCTGAATCAGAGCACCTCCCTTGTGTGGGGAGAGGGCGCTTTTTAGCTCCCCTGCGCTCTCACACCGCTTCCATCCTGACAAGTAATGTTTCCAGGACTGCCAACAACTGGTCCATAGGGACCGCAGGTGCTGGAGCACTGCCTGTTGCCTCTGACAAGAGTGGGGAAGCAGGTGAACCAGACTCCATACTCGCCACCCTCTGAGACCTTAATGCACCAAAAGTGAATAAAAGTCCACCCACTGGCTGCGCTGGCTGAGGAGGGGATACCCAGAGGACTCACCAACCTGGAGAGGACGGCTCAGTTCTGCTGCCTGCACCGCACTACCAGCGCGAGTGAGCCGTGAGGAGAGTGTGAGGAGATTTGCGCTACAGTAGCAGCGCTAGAGGCCAAATGAAAGTGAAAGCGCGCGCAGCTTCAAGAAAATGGCCGCCGGCCGCATGTAACTGCGCCATCGATCCGCAGCAAGATGGCCGCCGAGAGCACAGTAAAAATACAGACAAGGCGCCTATGACGCCCAGTTAAATTGAAGCCAATAGGTTGGGACTTTTTAGTGAGGCCAGCTAGATGTACCTATGGCGCCCAGGCCCAAACACACCAAGTTCCCCCAGCACCATGCACCAAGCATCATGAGCGCCCCCCCGCCAGGCCAGAGTGACCCCCAGGCACCCCCACACAGCACAGCGCCAGATTAGGATGCAGAGAGCAGCATAACAGGGGGGAGACAGGGAAAATCCCCCATACAGAGAAACACAGCCAGCATGTACTCACCTGATTCAGGAGAGACTACTTACCTGTCCCAGAGGGACCCACTGGTGTGTTTCAGACAGACCTATCACAGAGTAGTGCTGAGTAGCTGTCGGCCCGGTCCACTGCGAAAGATACAGCAGGAACTGTTCAATCTTGTGAGGACCGCGGAGCATAAAAGCCCACCGGCCACCCCTGGAGTCATGGGGCATGACGTGAACCGAGTCTCACGCACACAAGGCGAGGATCAGCACGCTCGATGGTCGGAGGGAAGACTACGAGGATACCTTGTACCCAACCTGTTGCCCAGCCGACAGTTGATTGAAGATCTCAAAAATAAAATAATAAAAATTCTCAAGGAAAAAAAAAAATCTTCCAGGAGACTGGCTCCTGAGAGAGCCACGTCTTCTCCTTCTGCTAGGCAGAAAAAAACTGAGGCTGCTGGCTGCAGGTAGGAGGGTTATGTCTGGAGGGACCGCCCCCTGGGCAGGGCTGTTCAGCTCTGTTTTTTTTAGAATGTATGTTGTAACATCCAACATTCTGCCTAGATCTTCTCCTGCGAGCAGGGACATATACCCACGTGTTTCAGTATTAGAAGCTGTGTCAGTCCATGGACGATAAGAGAAATATATATTTTTCTAATTATATAAATTTTTTGATTGAATATTGTATATTATTCACCTTGCTTACAGGGAAATTTTACACAGGGTACTTTGCACTGTATTGTTGCACTTCTTTTTATTATTTATTGTCACACTCATGATGCACGTATTTTGAAGATTTATTCATATTTGTTTTATTATATTTCTTCACAATTTATGATGGATGTTAGTTCTTATATTTAGTAAATTTACCCTTTAGTAAGCACCCCCTTCAATTTCTAGCATCCCCATAGAGCTTGGCTGCGGAAGGAAGCATGAAGTGCTCCAAAATCTCCTGGTAGAAGGCTGTGTTGACTCTGGACCTAATGAAGCACAGTGGACCAACACCAGCAGATGACATGGCTCCCCAAATCAACACAGACTGTGGAAAATTCACACTGGACTTCAAGCATCTTAATTAGCTGTTTAAAGTGGGACACTTTGAGCCCAGAATATTGCACCTTTTCACAATATTCAAATTTTCTGAGATTGTGGACTTGGGGTTTTCATGAGCTATAAGCCATAGTCATCACAATTATGACAAATCACGGCTTGAACTATCTTGCTTTGCAGGTAATGAGTCTATCTCATATATTAGTTTCACCTTTTAAGTTGCATTAGTAAAATAAATGAACTTTTGCACTAATTATTCGAGTATCACCTATATGTCACAATTCCTCAGGCAAAAATAGCTTTAATACAACCATCTCTGTCCAGGGCTCAAAAATGCCTCCCCTCTGAAGTCAGATCCCAATATGCCTGTCCTAGACAAGGCAGGGAAAAAAAACTGTTAAACTGCTGTATAACTGAAGAGGGAGCTTCATGCCACATGCTTACTAATGTGGAAAAACTCACTGCTGCTCTCCATAAAAGCCTTGGTATTGTGCAGCTTGATTTTCCTTAATCTCAAGATTCCCATTTGAGTACAAAAAGACCTATAAACCCATTAAAGACATATCCATATGAAAAACAAATACAAAGGGCATTCTACGTGGACTGGATCACCCCAGAAAGGATTTTAACTCCTCACAATATCTTTGCCAAGCTATCCAGTGGAAAAAGAGTTCACTAAACATTAATCTATGCCTATATTTTATCCTGCCATCTCATTCTTAAAAAAACATGTCGCTGTACCTAATTAAGAGGGTACTTCTTGGAAAGATTCTGCAGACAGAAAACTTGGGACTTGCTTAAAGATCTTCTTTACTCTGGCAAGCCCAGCCCTGCAACGTGCCCTTGCTGTAATTTCAGCATGTTAAACTTCAGCTAACTGGACTAGGGAAAAGAACAATCAACGTGACCCTGTATTCCAGAATCATACTTTAACAGAGCAATTACCTTCTGCTTTTCTTTTTTTGCATGGATGTCCTAGAACAGGGGTCTCCAGAACTTTCTAAACAAAGGGCCAGTTCATTGTCCTTTAGACTTTAGGGGGCTGGACGGTGGCCTGGGGAGTAGAAAATGTCCCAGTATCAGAGCAAGTGGACAATGCCGCAGGTTTGGTTATCAGTAGGGGTAAATCGATACTGTGGAAAGTAGGAGGAATAGTGCCCCATCATTGGTACAAGTTGGAGGAATTGTGCCCCATTGTTGGTTTCAGTCGAAGTAATAGTGCCCCATTGTTTGCCGTCAGTGTGAGGAATAGTGCCCAGTGTTAGTGTCACTAGGAGGAATATTGCTCCAACATTGGTGCCAGTGGGAAGAATAGTGCTCGATCACTGGTGTCAGCAGGAGGAAGAAGGCTCCCTCATTTATAGCAGTGGGAGGAGTTATTCTCCATAGTTGGTGTCATTGGGCGGAATAGAGCCTCTCGTTGGTGTCAATGGGAGGAATAGTTCCCCCTCTGAGTCAGTGGGAAGAATATTTCTGCATCGTTTGTGTCAATGGGTGTAATAGTGGCCAATGTTGGTGTCGGTAGCAGGAGTAGTGTTCCATCTTTGGTGTCCGTGAAATGAATAGTGCCCCATCCTTTGTGTTAGTGGTAAGAATAGTGCCCCAGTGTTGGTGTCAGTGAGAGCTATAGTGCCCCATGGATGGTGTCAGTGGACGGAATGGTGTATCATTGTTGGTGTCAGTGGGAGGAATAGTGCCATGTATCAGTAGAAGGAATAATGCCCCAAGGGGAAGTAAATGGCTGCAGTTTGGAGACCACTGCCCTAGAACATGTCATGAGACAAACCTCCACAACGGCTCCAATCTTCATTCACACATGGAGAATCTTGTGGTTAAAAGCTTAAGCGGCGAGGCGCATGCGCGAGGGCTCCTAAGATGGCCGCTTAGGACCGGAGCTCCGCACAGCGCCGGCAATACAGCGCCTACAACATCAAGCTGCGGCTCCCCAGAGACCCGAATTTCTCGGGTAACAGCAGTGGAGGCACCCGGGCACCCTTCTATGCCGGGGAAAATTTTAAAAAAAGCCCTGGGGACTCAATATAAGCCTGTGGAAAAACTGGAGTTTTCCAAAATGGCGGCCACGCCTCATACAAGAGCACAGACTGCAGCTGAGAGCACTTCAACAAGCAAGCAAGTTGTATACCCAGCGACCCTCTCTTATGCTTCTTATGCCTCAAATCTACAGGGTTCTGCTCCCTCTCCTAAAACATGGTCTCCAGAGCCTACTGAGAACAATTTAGATAACTCTATGGGGTCTATGGGACTCCCACCTCTGGAAGAAGTCCCTCCTGACACTGTTGCTTTTACTGCACAAATAGAACAGGCTCCTGAGGTAACATTTAATGTCTCTGAATTATTTATCAGACTATCTGAAATGCTGGATAAGGGCCTGGCTCAAAATGCTGACAGGATTACTGGAGAGATTAGAGCAGACTTCCAAAGCCTGGGAAATAGGATTAAACACATTGAACAAAAATTGGACATTACCATTACTAAAGCAAACCAGAATTCTGACCGTTTAGAATTTTTACAGGATCAGCTTGATACTGCTCAGGCAAGGATCGATGATCTTGAGAATCGTTCGAGAAGGGACAATTTTTGGCTCAGAGGACTGCCGGAGTCCATAACTGAGCTACATGCTTCTGTACAAGATGTTATTAAAATCCTGATCCCTACCATTCTGGTTCAGAAATTGGAGTTGGATAGAGCACATAGATCTCTGGGCCCCCTTAGGAAGGATGGTTCTCCAAGAGACATTGTGGTGAAACCGCACTATTACTCTGTTAAGGAGGAAGTGATGAAGCGATCTCGCCAACAGGAACAGATACAGTACAAGGGCACATCTATACAAATATTTTCTGATATCTCTCCCTATACTATACAAAAAAAGAGATATTTGAAACAACTCCTGGCTGTTCTTTCCAAGAAAGATATTAAATACAGATGGGCCTTCCTATTTGCCCCGAAATTTACATACAACAGTAGACAATATGCTTTCCATAATTTTCCAGAAGGCGAACGTTTGTTACTTGATCTAAAACTAATTTCTCTGGACACAGACATGAACATTTCACCAGCACAACAGGGCTCTGCTAAACAGCAATCTCCCCCTAGCCCCACCTCTTCTCTTTGGAACAAAACCAAACATAGGAGAGTTAAGGATAATCTCCCACCTGAAGAGGGATAGATTGTTCTTCATTGCAAAAAAAAAAAAAAAAAAGGGGGAAAAAAATATATATATTTTTTTCCTCCATTGCTTCCTCTTTCACCCTAATCTTTCTTTGAGGTGAAAATGGTTTACCATGAACTAACTTTGTTTCTACAATTGTGCCTTGTCATATGAGACTATAGCAGGAACTCTAAGTAGTAGTCTTTATATTTTTTGCTATGCTGAGATATGTTTTGTCCTTTTGCAGCCTTTTTTTTTTCTTTTTTCCTATGGCTGCGGGTTGCCTAGCCCTTAATTTAAGTTTTTTTTTTTTTAGCACCAGCTTAAATAATCTATATTTTTAATTCATTAGGTTTCACTGGTAAGCTGGATCCGCACTGTTTGCGCTTTCATTTTGATGAGTGCTGTCCCTGGCCGGTGCTGTCGCATTGTGCCTCCACCCACTTCTCAGTCTGGTTGTTTGCCGCTGAGAGTAGTGGGTACTTGGCCCTTCATAAGGGCTGCTCTAATGTTTTCCTTTTGAATGGGAGGAGGGAGCCTGTATCCTCTCATTCTGGGCTGATTTTCGGCCTTATGTTCTCCTACATATTGAAATTGTTTTTATCTGTTTTTTTGTTTGTTTTGGTTGTCTGTCTTTTTTGCCTTTTTCTCTCTTCTTATTTTTTTCTCTTTTCTTTTTTCTTTCTCTTTCTTATAGCCTACCTGCCAGTGAGATATCAGTATGAAGTGTTGTGACAGAACCCACTGTCACTGTGTGTTTTGGAAGGGATTGTGGGCTGGCCTCTTACCCACAGATTATGGCCCAGAAGAGACTGAGAGACTTGGGGACAAGCTGGCATTGAGATAATGTAATGTAATGCTACATCCCTTCTCCCCCATCCCCCCCCCCTCTTGTTGCTGTGTTTAACTGTGTTGGTTCATGGCACGTAGACAATGGTCTGGGCTGGAGACATTTCTCCGCAGGGGATGTGTATTGAAGGGCTGCCTGCTTACCATAATCCCTTTATGTTTAACTGTAGTCTCTGTTTCAATGTACAAGTGTTCAGTTCCCATCGGTTCTTCCTTGTCCCCTACCCCCCCTCTATGACAAGGCTAAGGTGAGTGTCCCTAACTGTGTGTAAAAGTGTATGTTTTGTATTTAATAAACTGTTGATGCTCTGCATGTTTAACCCTCAACACCTGTGTGGATTGTCTCGTGATTAAGGGGTTAAGGGCTGGTTATAGCGAATCTGCAGGCTGCGGGTGCGTTTGGAGGACAGGAGACACAGGTCTGGCGGATGTGCCCACCTGGGGTATCCGAGATCTGTCACAAGTGTGTTTTACACGGTCGCCTCCAGGATGGCTGTTCATTTCTATCTTGTTTAATCCCTGTTCTACGAGAGGAGAGGTAAGTGACTGTGGATTGGGAGGCTTCTCTCCCCTTTTGCTCCATGGCGGGTACTAATTCTAATCATACACCCTTGCGTGTTGTCTCACACAACACCCAGGGATTGAACACCCCAGTCAAGAGAAGGAAAGCTATTCAGGACTACCGATCTCGTCATATTGACGTGATGCTTTTACAGGAAACCCATTTTCCACTGCGGTACTACCCCTCGTTCATACATGCTCACTTGGGAGTGGGGGGGATCACCGAGCGGTAAAACACGCTGTAAAAGCATTACATTGAAACTCTGTCTCCGCTCTGCTCACTGATCTCACACAGCCCAGCCTCCTCCTAACCCCACGCCTGTGATAGACAGAATACATCCCAGCATTGGACCCGCGTTCTGTCTATTACAGGCACGGGGTTAGGAGGAGGCGGGGCTGTGTGAGAATAAGCAGAGCGGAGACAGTTTCAATGTAAGCTGTTACAGCGTGTTTTACCGCTCAGTGATCCCGCGGCTCTCCTCTAACTCCAGTCACGATCCGGCCACCCTTCTCACTTCCTTCGCCCTGGCAAGGCTGCAATGGGGGCACTGTAAGGCTGCTGCAATGGGGGCACAGTAAGGCTGCTGCAATGGGGGCACTGTAAGGCTGCTGCAATGGGGGCACAGTAAGGCTGCTGCAATGGGGGCACACCAAGGCTGCTGCAATGGGGGCACAGTAAGGCTGCTGCAATGGGGGTACTGTAAGGCTGCTGCAATGGGGGCACTGTAAGGCTGCTGCAATGGGGGCACAGTAAGGCTGCTGCAATGGGGGCACAATAAGGCTGCTGCAATGGGGGCACTGTAAGGCTGCTGCAATGGGGGCACTGTAAGACTGCTGCAATGGGGGCACAGTAAGGCTGCTGCAATGGGGGCACTGTAAGGCTGCTGCAATGGGGGGCACGGTGAGGCAGCTGCAATGTGGGGCACAGTGAGGCTGCTGCAATAAGAGGCACGGTGAGGCTACTGCAATGTGGGCACGGTGAGGCTGCTGCAATGTGGGCACGGTGAGGCTGCTGTAATGTGGGGCACAGTCAGGTTGCTGCAATGTGGGGCACGGTGAGGCTGCTGCAATGTGGGGCACGGTGAGGCTGCTGCAATGTGGGCACGGTAAGGCTGCTGCAATATGGGGCACGGTGAGTCTGCTGCAATGTGGGCATGGTGAGGCTGCTGCAATGTGGGGTACGGTGAGGCTGCTGCAATGTGGGGCACGGTGAGGCTGCTGCAATGTGGAGCACGATGAGGCTGCTGCAATGTGGGGCAGGGTGAGGCTGCAATGTGGGGCACGGTCAGGCTGCAATGTGGGGCACGGCAAGGCCGCCAATTCAGAAAACCTAGCTGACAGAAGTTAAGGCTACTAGAAAAGCCACCTTCTGAGATAAAGGTAAGAGAGGAATCTCTCTAATCTTTTCAAAGGGAGGTTCTTGAAGAACCGAGAGCACAAAATCCAAATCCAAATCCCAAGGAGGAAGAGGTGGTTTAATAGGGGGAAGCACACAGCGAACCCCCCACATGAAGGTACTTATCAAGAATGGCCCGCTAGCGGCTGCTGAAAGAAATCAGCTAAAGCTGAAATCTGACCCTTAATGGTGCTTAAAGCAAACTTATGGTCCACTCCTCGCTGTAAAAACAGCAGGATCCTGGAAACGGAATACGTCCGTGGACGCCAATCCAGCTCCTCGCACATAGCGATGTAGACCTTCCAGGTGCACTGACTGTGGGGGGGTTACCCAGGGGACTCACCAACCCAGTCAGGACCGCTCGGTTCCGCTGCCTGCGCTGTGCTCCCAGCGCGAGTGAACAGTGAGGAGACTGAGGAGAATCGTGCCGTTCCAGTCAGCAATAGAGGCCAAACCAGCACAAAAGAGCGCGTGGCTTCAAGAAAATGGCCGCCGCAATTACAAGTGCGCCACAGCGAGGCCGCCAATGCGGTTTTCAATGTAAAGTAAAAACATAGGAAAAACATGGTGCCGAACGGCGCACAAATCCCAGACTGACACAGAAAACAGCCCACACCGCAATGCAAACCCTATGGACCCCCACCAGGACAGAGAGACCCCCAGTCAGCGCATCGCTAGAGTAGGTGACAGAGAGTAGCAAAATACACAAGGAGGAGACAGGGGAACCCCCCACAGCATAGGAACACACAGCATGCACTCACCTGCGTAGGCAGGAGGAACTACTTACCCGTCCATGAAGGACTCACTGGTGTGTTCCTGACAGACCTATCACAGTGCAGTACTGTGGCCTGTCGGTCCGGTCCACTGTGAAAGATACAGCAGAACTGTTCAGTCATATGTGGACCTCGGAGCAAAAGCTCACCGGCCACCCCTGGAGCCGTGGGGTATGTCGTGGACTGATCTCACGCAGAGCGAGGATCAGCACGCTCGATGGTTGGACTGGGAAGACTATGAGGATAGCGAACTACCCAACCTGTTGCCCAGCCGACTGTTGATAGAAGAATCTCAAAAATTAAATAATACAATTCAAAAGGAATAAAAAAAAATTCCGCAGGAGACTGGCTCCAAAGAGAGCCACGTCCTCTCCTCTGCTAGGCAGAAAAAAACTGAGGCAGCTGGCTGCAAGTAGGAGGGTTATATCCGGAGGGACCACCCCCTGGGCGGGGCTGTTCAGCTCTGGTAATGGAATGCATGTTAAAACATCTAACATTCTGCCTAGTCTTCTCCTATGAGCAGGAACATAACCCACTTGGTCAAGATTGAAGATGCTGTGTCAGTCCATGGACGGTAAGAGAAAAAAAAAATTGAATGATAAAAGCTTAAGAGGCCTGTAAAAGATGCTTCACATGTATGCCTTTTCAAGGTAGACATCTATTTGTGGAGGCATTTGATCAATTCATAAAAGAGGTCACAGGAAGACAATGGAAGATTCCACCCCCCCCCCCCTTCCCGGTAACCTCTATCTCTGCAAAATGTAGAGCACCTATTTGCTCCACCCAGGCGTACACTTCCAAACTTGAATTCAGCCTTCCTTTGAGTTAAAAACGTGGGCAACAAGGTCAAAGCCCTCCTCCCAAGGTAGGGGTGCTCTTATAGGAGTAAGGGGACATATATTACAGTTTTCATTTCTTAGGGTGACAGATGTCCGTGACCCGTGGGTTCAATTTGTGGTTTCAAGGAGGTACAAAAAAAAAGAGTTAAAAACTTTCACTCACTGCTTTATTTTCTCAAATCAACCAAACACTGTTCAAGGACAGTTAGATTTGCAAGATGCCCTGTCCCAGGGAGTAGTTGTGCCAGAATTCCTACAAGACAGGTTCAAATGCTTGTATTCAAACCCTTTTCACAGAACCAAAGCCCAATGGGGTTTCATCCAAATCTGGACCTAAAATCCCTCAATAAATACCTTCCAATTCCAAAGTTTTGCATGGAATCCCCAAGGTCAGTACCTGCCTCTGAAATAAGGGGAATACATGCCATCTGGCACTGCCCTTTGGCCTATCCTCTGCTCTCAGAGTATTCACAAAGGCACTGGCACCTCTTCTTTTCCTTCTCAGAACTCAGGGCATTCAGGTCACTAGTTACATTAATTACCTTCTCCTGAAGGACTCATCTCCCTTACAGCTGTCGGCTAATGTCCAAAAGACAATCCAGATACTCCAGGCTTTCGGCTGGGGGATTGATTTCTAAAAATCTGCTCTTCAGCTTTCGTTTTGCCTGAAATACTTTGGTCTACTCTAAACCATGGGTGCTCAACCTGTGGCCCTCCAGCTGTTGCAGAACTACAAGTTCCATCATGCCTTTGGGAGTCATTCTTGTTTATGTGACAGCCTTGCAATGCCTCTTGGGACTAGTAGTTCTGCAAAAGCTAGAGGGCCAGAGGTTGAGCACCCATAGTCTAAAACTTGGTATAATTCAAGCAAAGGTTGTTCTTCCAGGAAATACATTTTTTTCTCTAAGAGCCCACACTCAAGAACTGAAGTCAGAGACATCCCAGAATGAGATTCTCCATGAGCACTCTAGGAATAGGGGTAGCTTTCCTCAAGGCTGTGCCATTAGCCCATTTTCATTCAAGACCTCTCCAACATAACAGCTTATCAACCTGGAACAAAAATGCTCCTTCTCTCGATATACCCATACTCCTGTCTTTCAAGTGGAGAAGAAATGTTTCCAGTCCCTCATGGTCCAGGAAACATGGTCACCTGTGAAAGCCAGGCTCACCATCAACATCCTGGACCTCAGAGCAATACAAATGGCTCTGCAACAGAACCCAACATAGATTTTATTCAGGGTGTATCATGCATTAAGCCCCCCCCATTGCAGCAGCCTCTCTCTACCCTAAAAACAACAACCTTTGAACCCATCAGGGATATTCCCATGGATGACCTCTCCTGTAAAACAGCCTTTTTGGTGTCTATCACATCTGTCAGACGTGGCCTCTGAGTTGTTGGCTCTCTTGTAATGAGCCGTCCCTCATACTTCACAAAGACAAGAAAGTCTTACACCCAAGACCATCCTTTCTTCCCAAGGTGGTATCAGTCTTCCACCTCAATGAGGACACAATGCTACCATCCTTATGTTAGGACATAATCCTGCCATCCTTATGCTCTTCTCCAAAGCATCCAAAAGGAAATCCCACATTGCCTGGTCAGAGCTATTAGGCTACCTAAAAACAACAGCTTTGATCTGACAGATGGATTCCCTATTTGTACTGTCCCCAGGACCTAGCAGTGGACACCCTGCTTCCAAGTTCACCTTTGCTCTTTGGATCATATATCTGATTGCTAGAGCATACACTCAAAAAAATTTCCTTCTGCGATTTCATGCATCCTTCCACCAGATCGGTAGGGATTTTCTCGGCATTTTGGCACCCCGCCTCTGTAGCCCAGCTGTGTAAAGCCTACATCTGATCATCTGTTCATATTTTTTCAAACAGGTGGCTGACCAATTTTTTGTGGGAAAGCCTTGTTGTTGTTGAGCCTGTTGGGACAGTTCAGTTTGCCTAGTTGTTACCCATTCTTGTTCATTGCTTAAGGATGTCCCAGGGTCTATGAAAACTTTGCCTGCATTCTGTACTGTATGATTAAGATAAGGGCAATTTTTAATTACCTGTAAATTCCATATCTTGGCATACAGTACATCGGCCACACTACCTTCCCTTCCTTGGTTACTCTGATTGCTTGCTACAAAACTGAGGACTCACTTAGTGGGGTAGGCTTATATGGGAGGTACCCAGTAGGCATGTCCTTAAAAGCTTTGCCAGTGTCCAGTCACCCGTTGGTACAAGCCTATAACCCGGGGTCTATGAATACTTTGCCTGCATCCTGTGCTGTAAACCATATATGTTTATTAATCTATACCTCTAGTTGGTCCCCCCTATTTTTTATAAATGGACCACCAAGACACTTTTTTTTTTTACACCGCATGGGCTGGATGAGACACACAGACAGGCGCCCTTCACACATCTCATGGAGGTTAGGTACTAAAAAGGGGTAAAGGGATACTTTTTACATTTCTAAACCATAGCCCCCTTTTATTGCATTTGTTTTGATTACAATGCAGACCTTAAACTGTGCTCCACGGAAGCACAGTTCTGGGAATCAGCTGAGCAGTGGTTTGGCACAGATGGCTATCCCCGTTGACTCATTATATCACTGCTTCTGCTGATATCTAAATGGTATATGTCTGTTACACATGCCGTACTGTGCAATCACCATGCTCATATATGTTCAATTTAGCTATTCATTAGTAAGCTTAGTCCCTAATGATATGACAAGCTTGTCTGTCATAACCTGGTTCAGATCATTCTATGTGCCTCTTGCAGCCCCTCTGGTAGTGTTCTCTTTTAGCTGCTCTAATGTGCTGTTTACAGTGGCTATAAAAAGTCTACACACCCCTGTTAAAATGTCAGGTTTCTGTGATGTAAAAAATAAGAAAAATAATTTCAGAACTTTTTCCACCTTTAATGTGAACTATAAACTGTACAACTTAATTGAACAACAAACTAACATCTTTTAGGTGGAGGGAAGTAAAAATAAAATAATATGGTTGCATAAGTGTACACTTAACTTCAATATAGGGCACTTATACACCTTTCTGCCCAGGAATTAATTTTCATTAATTATTCACAAAATATTGGGCTGCAATATATGTACACTTAAGTGCTAGTTCACACCAGACGCAGTTCTGTGTGCTTTTTTTCTGCAATAAAAATGCATGCACAGTGTTTTCCATGTATTCCAATGGCTCTAGTTCACACCAGTGCAGTCAGTTCCAGTCAGTTTCCGGTCAGTTTCCGGTGCAGAAACTGACCATATTGGTGCAGAAAAATGGAACGGCACGAAACTGCATCTGGTGTGAACTGGCCCTTAGGGAACAAGCACTTTAAACACTGTTTTTTAAGAATTCTTAATAATTATACACAATACTCCTTGTCATAAGTATTTAATCTAGCATTTGCACTTTCACCTGTGAAGTGCGATTCACCCCTGGAGGTTCACTCTTCAGGTGACGGGCAGTGCCATTCACCGCTCTATCAAATACATTTATTGTTATTAGGGCTCCATTAGTGGCTCCCCTTAGGGGAGGCAGCAGCCCAGCCTAAACCTAAGTGCGGAAATCCATAAATTATACAGCTGATCACATGGTAAAGAGCCTCTGTCAAAGGCTCTTTACCTAGATCGGAATGGGGCTATTTCAGACTGACACACCACACCACCTATCGCTGCACTGCTCGCCCCCGCGGGCACGTAATCGCGGCTTTTCTTGCTGGACGTCATGAGACGCCCAGTCAAGATAACAACCACTTCCCGGCCATCATTCTGCTATAGGCCGGGCGGGAAGTGGTTAAACTAATACTTTGTTGAAGCACCTTTTGATTTTATAAGGCCCCATGCACACGAGACGCTGTTATTTGCTGTTAAACGCGCGTTCAGAGGGAGTTGGACACTTTTTTCAACTGCTCCTGAACCCATTCAATGTTATCCTATGTGTCCATGCACACAGTCTCGTTTATTGCCGTTTTTAGGCAGTTGCGTTTAACCTCGTTTTTCCAGAAGCAAAAAAATGGGTTCAGACGCAAAAGTTTTCCACGTTTCAGACGCAAAACGCGGCTAAACGCAGCTAAACGCGGCAAAACGCGGTACCGGCGTTTTGCCGCGATTTCGTTTATTAGCGTTTTTAAAGGTGACCTATTTTTTTACATTAGAAATCTCAAAAATGATGGCAAATGATGAAAAACCATCAAAAAAATCTGAAAAAAAACTGTAATTGCTTGCATTGCACTGTAGACAATCCACAACTTGTGGCAGGTGACGTGGCAAGTGGACAATCCACAACTTGTGGCAGGTGATGTTGCCAGGTGACGTGGCAGGTGGAAATCCACAAATTGTGGCAGGTGACGTGGCCAGGTGACGTGGCAAGTGGACAATCCACAACTTGTGGCAGGTAACGTGGCCAGGTGACATGGCAGGTGACGTGGCAGGTGGACAATCCTCAAATTGTGGCAGGTGACGTGGCAGGTGACGTGGCAAGTGGACAATCCAAAACTTGTGGCAGGTGACGTGGCCAGGTGACGTGGCAGGTGGACAATCAACAAATTGTGGCAGGTGACGTGGCCAGGTGATGTGGCAAGTGGACAATCCACAACTTGTGGCAGGTGATGTGGCCAGGTGATGTGGCAGGTGACGTGGCAGGTGGACAATCCACAAATTGTGGCAGGTGACGTGGCCAGGTGACGTGGCAAGTGGACAATCCACAACTTGTGGCAGGTGATGTGGCAAGTGGACAATCCACAACTTGTGGCAGGTGATGTGGCCAGGTGATGTGGCAGGTGACGTGGCAGGTGGACAATCCACAAATTGTGGCAGGTGACGTGGCCAGGTGACGTGGCATGTGACGTGGCCAGGTGACATGGCAGGTGATGTGGCAAGTGGACAATCCACAACTTGTGGCAGGTGACGTGGTCAGGTGACGTGGCATGTGACGTGGCCAGGTGACATGGCAGGTGATGTGGCAGGTGACGTGGCAAGTGGACAATCCACAACTTGTGCCAGGTGACGTGGCCAGGTGACGTGGCAGGTGGAAAGCCACAAATTGTGGCAGGTGACGTGGCATGTGACGTGGCCAGGTGACATGGCAGGTGACGTGGCAGGTGACGTGGCAGGTGGACAATCCACAACTTGTGGCAGGTGACGTGACCAGGTGACGTGGCATGTGACGTGGTCAGGTGACATGGCAGGTGATGTGGCAGGTGACGTGGCAAGTGGACAATCCACAACTTGTGGCCAGGTGACGTGGCAGGTGGAAATCCACAAATTGTGGCAGGTGACGTGGCCAGGTGACGTGGCAGGTGATGTGGCCAGGTGACGTGGCAAGTGGACAATCCACAACTTGTGGCAGGTAACGTGGCCAGGTGACGTGGCCAGGTGACATGGCAGGTGAGGTGGCAGGTGGACAATCCACAAATTGTGGCAGGTGATGTGGCAGGTGACGTGGCAGGTGACGTGGCAAGTGGACAATCCACAACTTGTGGCAGATGACGTGGCAGGTGACGTGGCCAGGTGACGTGGCAAGTGGACAATGCACAACTTGTGGCAGGTGACGTGGCCAGGTGACGTGGCAGGTGACGTAGCAAGTGAACATTCCACAACTTGTGGCAGGTGACGTGGCCAGGTGACGTGGCAGGTGACGTGGCAAGTGGAAATCCACAAATTGTGGCAGGTGACGTGGCCAGATGACGTGGCCAGGTGACGTGGCAAGTGGACAATCCACAAATTGTGGCAGGTGACGTGGCCAGATGACGTGGCAGGTGGACAATCCACAAATTGTGGCAGGTGAAGTGGCCAGGTGACGTGGCAGGTGACGTGGCAAGTGGACAATCCACAACTTGTGGCAGGTGACGTGGCCAGGTGACGTGGCAAGTGGACAATGCACAACTTGTGGCCAGGTGACGTGGCCAGGTGACGTGGCCAGGTGATGTGGTAAGTGGACAATCCACAACTTGTGGCCAGGTGACGTGGCAGGTGACGTGGCAAGTGGACAATTCACAACTTGTGGCAGGTGACGTGGCCAGGTGACGTGGCCAGGTGATGTGGCAAGTGGACAATCCACAACTTGTGGACAGGTGACGTGGCAAGTGGACAATTCACAACTTGTGGCAGGTGACGTGGCCATGTGACGTGGCCAGGTGATGTGGCAAGTGGACAATCCACAACTTGTGGCCAGGTGACGTGGCAGGTGACGTGGCAAGTGGACAATTCACAACTTGTGGCAGGTGACGTGGCAGGTGACGTGGCCAGGTGACGTGGCAAGTGGACAATGCACAACTTGTGGCAGGTGACGTGGCCAGGTGACGTGGCAGGTGACGTGGCAAGTGAACATTCCACAACTTGTGGCAGGTGACGTGGCAGGTGACATGGCCAGGTGACGTGGCCAGGTGACGTGGCAAGTGGACAATCCACAACTTGTGGCCAGGTGACGTGGCAGGTGACGTGGCAAGTGGACAATTCACAACTTGTGGCAGGTGACGTGGCCAGGTGACGTATCAGGTGACGTGGCAAGTGGACAATCCACAGCTTGTGGCAGATGATGTGGCAAGTGATACGCTAAATACAAGTACACTGCTGCTCTCTCAGCTGCTGGTCTCCCAAAATGGCTGAAATGGTTAAATAATAATGTTTTTTGAGCTTAGGGAGGGTCTTATGATGTTTCTTAACTAAACGCCTATAGACGCAAACGCGGTAAAACGCGGTAAAACGCCGCTAAAATCGCGGCAAAACGGGCGTTTTTAAACGCCGGTTTTAGCCTTTAAAAACGTGTGTTCAGCAGAGTTTGCACCGGTGTCTCGTGTGCATGGGGCCTTACAGCACTCAGTCTTTTTGGAAAGTCTATCAGCATGGCACATCTTGACGTGGCAATATTTGCCCACTGTTCTTTGCAAAAACACTCCAAATTCGTCAGATTGCGAGGGGATCTCCTGTGCACATCCCTTTTCATATCACCCCACAGATTTTTAATCTGATTCTGGCCTGGGCTCTGGCTGGGCCATTCCAAAACTTGAATCTTCTTCTGGTGAAGCCTTTCTTTTGTTGATTTAGATGTATGCTTTGGGTCGTTGTCATGCTGAACACTGAGCATCTTTTTGGATCGATGTATGTCATGTTCCTTGATTTTTTGGATCTTCAACTTTTTGATTTTATCTCTGTATGTGCTGCCACCTTTCTTTGTTTTACCTGAACTTCTCTGGCTGCGGGCCAGGCAGGCACCCAGATTCATTCAGCAGCTTTCTGGATTCTAACAGGTGGCTTTGAGCCGTGTGAACCAGCTCTCTTTTCCATGCTGAACGATTCCTCTTGATTGTCAGCTTTCTAGCAGAAGCCTGAAGGTTTTGTGCCAATATTGACTGGTATTTGGAACTGTTCATAATTCCCTCTATCTTGACTAAGACCCCTGTTCCAGCTGAAGAAAAACAGCTCCAAAGCATGGTGCTGCCACCACCATGCTTCACTGTGGGTATGGTGTTCTTTTGGTCATGTGCAGTGTTGTTTTTGTGTCAAACATATATTTTGGAATTATGGCCAAAAAGTTCAACCTTGGTTTCATCACACCATAACACATTTTCCCACATGCTTTTGGGAGACTTCAGATGTGTTTTTGCAAAATTTAGCTAGGCTTGGATGTTTTTCTTTGTAAGAAAAGGCTTCCATCTTGCCACTCTACCCCATAGCCCAGACATATGAAGAATACGGGAGATTGTTTTCACATGTACCACACAGCCAGTACTTGCCAGATATTCCTGCAGCTCCTTTAATGTTGCTGTAGGCCTATTGGCAGCCTCCCTGACCAGTTTTCTTCTTGTCTTTTCATCAATTTTGGAGGGACGTCCAGTTCTTGGTAATGTCACCGTTGTGCCATATTTTCTCCACTTGACAATGACTGTCTTCACTGTGTTCCATGGTATATCTAATGCCTTGGAAATTCTTTTGTACCCTTCTCCTGACTGATACCTTTTAACATGGCGATCCCTCTGACGCTTTGGAAACTCTCTGCGGACCATGGCTTTTGCTGTAGGATGTGACTAAGAAAATGTCAGGAAAGACCTACTAGAACAGCTGAACTTTATTTGGGGTTAATCAGAGGCACTTTAAATGATAGCAGGTGTCTACTGACTCCTATTTAATGAGTTTGAATGTGATTGCTTTATTCTTAACACAGCTACATCCCAAGTTATAAGAGGGGGTGTGCACATTTATGCAACCACATTATTTTAGTTTTTTAGTTTTACTCCCCCCCCCTAAATTTTTTCAGTTTGTTTTTCAACTGAGTTGTATAGTTTATAGGTCACATTAACCACTTAACGACCGCTCACTGTATATATACGTCGGCAGAATGGCACGGACAGGCACAATCACGTACCTGTACGTGCCTGACTTCGTATAGTTGGGGGGTCCCATCGGACCCCCCTTTTATACAGTGAGCGGTGGTTATCGTTCCGGGAGCGATCCGTGATGAGGGGACGGCCATTCGTTTCCGTCCACCCCCTCGCGATCGCTCCCGGCGAATGAAAAGCTTCCTCTGCCTGTGTAATATTTACACAGGCAGGAGGAAGTGATGTCATCTCTCATGCGGCGCTCACATATACCGAGCGCCGCATGAGAGAAGACATCAGGTTAGTGCACTAAACAGCACACTGACATCAGGACACATAGGCACACGATCGCCACCCCAGGCCCCCCCAGCCCCCAGTTACAGTGTCACTGATTGCAGTGACCATTTATTTACTGATCACTGCAATCAGTGACATGTGTGACTGTAAAAGTATCATGGCATAGTGTCTTAGGTCCAGTGTAGCCCCCTAATTCCCCCCTAATAAACCCTAATAAAGGTTTAACCCCTTGATCGCCCCCCAGGTAACCCTTTCACCCCCTAGCACCGCTGACACTAAGCGATCGTTTTTCTGATCGCTGTATTAGTGTCGGTGATGCCGATAGGTAGCCAGTTATTTTTTTTAGGTTCGCCGCAGGTTTTTATAGCGTCAGGTACCCCCATATATTACCTAATAAAGGTTTAACCCCTTGATCGCCCCCCCCAGGTAACCCTTTCACCCCCTTTTGCCAGTGTCACTAAGCGATCTTTTTTCCGATCGCTGTCTTAGTGTCGGTGATGCCAATAGGTAGCCAGTTATTTTTTTTAGTTTTTTTTTAGGTTCGCCGCAGGTTTTTATAGCGTCAGGTACCCCCATATATTATCTAATAAAGGTTTTAACCCCCTAATTGCCCCTAGTTAACCCTTTCACCAGTGATCACCGTATAAGTGTTACTGGTGACACTGGTTAGTTAGTTTGCTTTTTATAGTGTCAGGGCACCCGCCGTATATAACCCATTAAAGGTTTAACCCCCTGATCGCCCGGCGGGTGATATCAATTAGGTTTTAGCGTCAGAGAGGGTCTGCGCCACACCCCAGGCAGCGTCAGGTTAGTGCCAGTAACGCTAACACTCACACGTGAAGCATACACCTCCCTTAGTGGTATAGTATCTAAACAGATCAATATCTGATCTGATCAGATCTATACTAGCATCCCCAGCAGTTTAGGGTTCCCAAAAATGCAGTGTTAGCGGGATCAGCCCAGATACCTGCTAGCACCTGCGTTTTGCCCCTCCGTCCAGCCCAGGCCACCCAAGTGCAGTATCGATCGATCACTGTCACTTACAAAACACAACACACATAACTGCAGCGTTCGCAGAGACAGGCCTGATCCCTGCGACTCCAGTGCTGTAGGAGGTGATTTCACCACCACAGTTAAAAAAAAAGAGCATATATGCCGAAGCATGGGGGCAGCAGGGGCGGAGGAGCGATTTTGCTCCTAATGCCGCGACCATGTGTGTGCGGCATAACTTTTGCGGGAGGATGCCCCCATGCTTCGGCATATATAAATGGTGCATGTATGCCCATCATTAGAAGTGGGTGGATGAAGGGAGGTATTCTAATGGTGGGCATACCCACCGATCAATCTCTTTTTTTCATGCAGCCAACAGGCTGCATGAAAAAAAAGATTACAATACATGTCCAACAAGGACCAGCAACATACTGGTATGTTGCTGGACTTTGAATGGTTATACCAGATTGATGCCTGCGGGTTTAGGTATCATCTTGGTATCATACTTTTCAGCCAGCGGCCGACTTTCATGTAAAAGCAATCCTAGCGGCTAATTAGCCTCTGGACTGCTTTTATAAGCAGTGGGAGGGAATGTCCCCCCCCGGATATAAAAAGCGCCATTGGGAAATTGGGCAAGCATTTTATCACACCGATCTTGGTGTGGTCAGATGCTTTGAGGGCAGAGGAAAGATCTAGGGTCCAAGAGACCCCAGTTTTTTCAAAAAAAGAGTACCTGTCACTACCTATTGCTATCATAGGGGATATTTACATTCCCTGAGATAACAATAAAAATGATAAAAAAAAAAAATATGGAAGGAACAGTTTAAAAATAAAATAAAAAAGCAAAATTAATAAAATAAAAAAAAGCACCCCTGTCCCGCCCTGCTCTTGCGCAATGGCGAACGCAAGCGTCTGTCTGGCGTCATATGTAAACAGCAATTGCATCATGCATGTGAGGTATCACCGCGAAGGTCAGATCGAGGGCAGTCAATTTAGCAGTAGACCTCCTCTGTAAATCTAACGTGGTAACCTGTAAAGGCTTTTAAAAATGTATGTAGTTTGTCGCCACTGCGCGTTTGTGCGAAATTTTAAAGCATGTCGTGTTTGGTATCTATGTACTCGGCCTAAGATCATCTTTTTTATTTCATCAAACATTTGGGCAATATAGTGTGTTTTAGTGCATTACAATTAAAAAAGTGTATTTTTTCCCCAAAAAATGCGTTTGAAAAATCCCTGCGCAAATACTGTGTGGAAAAAAAAAGGCAACACCCACCATTTTAATCTGTAGGGCCTTTGCTTTAAAAAAATATATAATGTTTGGGGGTTCAACATAATTTTCTTGCAAAAAAAAAATTTTTTTTCATGTAAACAAAAAGTGTCAGAAAGGGCTTTGTCTTCAAGTGGTTAGAAGAGTGGATGTAAGCTTCCTAATGTTGTGTATAAAATGCCAGGACAGTTCAAAACCCCCCCAAATGACCCTATTTTGGAATGTAGACACCCCAAGCTATATACTGAGAGGCATGTCGAGTCCATGGAATATTTTATATGTTGACACAAGTTGCGGAAAACAGACAATTTATTTATATTTTTACATTTTTTTGCACAAAGTTGTCACTAAATGATATATTGCTCAAACATGCCATGGGCATATGTGGAATTACACCCCAAAATACATTCTGTTGCTTCTCCTGAGTACGGGGATACCACATGTGTGAGACTTTTTGGGAGCCTAGCCGCGTACGGGACCCCAAAATCCAAGCACTGCCTTCAGGCTTTCTAAGGGTATAAATTTTTGATTTCACTCCTCACTGCCTATCACAGTTTCGGAGGCCATGGAATGCCCAGATGGCACATTTTGGAAAGTAGACACCCCAAGCTATTTGCTGAGAGGTATGGTGAGTATTTTGCAGATCTCGCTTTTTGTCACAAAGTTTTGAAAATTAAAAAAAATAAAAAAAATAATTATTTTCTTTCTTCATTTTCAAAAACAAATGAGAGCTGTAAATTACTCACCATGCCTCTCAGCAAATAGCTTGGGGTGTCTACTTTCCAAAATGGGGTCATTTGGGGGGGTTTTGTGCTATTTTGGCATTTTATGGCCTTCGAAACTGTGATAGGTAGTGAGGAGTGAAATCAAAAATTTGCGCCCTTAGAAATCCTGAAGGCGGTGCTTGGTTTTCAGGGGCCCGTACGTGGCTAGGCTCCTAAAAAGTCCCACACATGTGGTATCCCCGTACTCAGGAGTAGCAGCAAAATGTATTTTGGGGTGCAATTCCACATATAACCATGGCATGTGTGAGCAATATATCATTTAGTGACAACTTTTTGTAATTTTTTTTTTTTTGTCATTATTCAATCACTTGGGACAAAAAAAAAATATTCAATGGGCTCAACATGCCTCTCATCAATTTCCTTGGGATGTCTTCTTTCAAAAATGGGGTCATTTGGGGGGGTTTTGTACTGCCCTGCCATTTTAGCACCTCAAGAAATGAGATAGGCAGTCATAAATTAAAAGCTGTGTAAATTTCAGAAAATGTACCCTAGTTTGTAGACGCTATAACTTTTGCGCAAACCAATAAATATACGCTTATTGCCATTTTTTTTACTAAAGACATGTGGCTGAATACATTTTGGCCTAAATGTATGACTAAAATTGAGTTTATTCGATTTTTCTTATAACAAAAAGTAGAAAATATCTTTTTTTTTCAAAATTTTCAGTCTTTTTCCGTTTATATCGGAAAAAAATTAAAAACCGCAGAGGCAATCAAATACCATTAAAAGAAAGCTCTATTTGTGGGAAGAAAAGGACGCAAATTTTGTTCGGGTACAACATTGCATGTCCGCACAATTTCCAGTTAAAGCAGCACAGTGCCAAATTCTGAAAACACCTCTGGTCCTTAACCTGCATAATGGTCCGGGGCTTAAGTGGTTAAAGGTGATAAAAGTTCTGAAATGATTTATCTTTGTCTCATTTTTTTACATCACAGAAACCTGACATTTTGACAGGTTTATACCTTTCCTTACCCCTTTACATGCAAAAGAAGGGGATGGATTTTTTTCGACCCTCATTTTTGCTTTAGATGTGCTTTCTGGACTGTTTCTGGTTCTCCTACTACTTTCTTTGATCAGATATCTCTTTCTTTTTCTGGTACCCATCTTTGTTCTTTTTCCTTAAATAGGTCTTGCTGTACACAACATTTGGGAGGTGTGACTTTGGGAGCACCCCTTCTTCTTGACACAGGTACAATGGACACCTTCGCCCTGCGCAGTCAACGATCATGACTAATCGTTTCACCATAATGTCCAGGGATTAACTTCCATAACAAGTGCAAGTAAATTTGATCTTTCCCCCTTTCACTAAAAATCTCATCAGCATACAGCTCTGCATGTTGATACGAAATCATCTTACGCTCATTAGTTAAACATTTTTTGCTTTTACATATACTGTTTTTTCACTTCCTGATTTTTTTTTTTTTTTAGGGCACTGGTGATGTTACCCTAGCCTTACAGCTGCATCCTGAGAAATTCCTGCTACATGCTCTAGAAGGCAGACCCAGAGTTCTAGGCAGAGTTCCAGGAAGTAAAGGGAGATGGATTAATTTGCCCTTAGGAAAAGTAGCCACCATGAGAATAATTCGAAGGAAAAGAAAAAAAAGGCATGCAAAGAATAAAAAGCCTGCAAGTATTTATAAGTATCTGTAGATTGCCATTACTAAACATTTTTAAAGATGCTTTTGTTCTAGGTTTTTTGATAAGGGGGAAGTTTCTCTTTAAGCGTTCTCCTGTTACTCCTCATGTTACATACTTTGACCTCTTGCTCAAAATACCTACACAGGCAGTACCCCTAAGTGGTGTTTATTGCTTTTAAGAATAATCTGCCTTTTACATGTGTTAAACATGTCAGTAGCCTAACTTTGTGGGGTTGGGAGCGCCTCATGCAAACAGTCATATGGCTTTGTGATTTTTTTGAAAATGTTTGTTGGTTAAAGCTTAACTTTGGGAATTAGACAAAATCAACCCTTTTAGTTCCCTCTTCTCGCAAGGGTAAATGCTCCTTTAGACTAAGGACGCAGGGACAAGGTGCATTACTTACCCTATTCCTCAGCCAGCAAGTTCCAGCGCTGTATACTTTTACTTCCAGCGCTGTCCTCGAGGCTCTGAGTGATCCCTCCCCATCATAACTTACCGTGCAGGACTATGAACCCTGCACTGTAGATAGAGGAGGTGAGTATGCAACTGCAGCTGAGAGCACAATGGAGAAGTGTCAGTGCTGGACTGGTTGCATGGATGTTGCCTAGTACCATAAATAGGTCCCCATACACCATATTTTTTATTACTGGTTAACTTCCTTAAAAGATAATTGAATTAATTTAGACGCTTACTGGTCCAGGTTACCACACACCTACTAGGCTAGTTTAGAGGTACATTGCAAACTTAATTAAAATTATGTATGGAAAGAAAAAACTGCAAGCATTTAAAATACTTTGATTTTTCCTGTGCTTTAACCTGCAATTTTTTAAATAGGTGACATGTTACATATCTTGAGATATAGATCCCAAATCTTTAAGTCAATCTCCAGCTTGGTGCATACATCAGGAAAAAAAGACAGGATGGCCAATATTATGGTCAATTAAAGGCTAACCGGTATCCTAGATGATAAGCACAAAAAGCGTCTGAACATATAGAACCTTGGATAACACTGTAACACTCGGAAATGGAAACTACTAGTCTTAGGTACAGTGCCTTGAAAAAGTATTCCTAACCCTTGAAATTTTCCACATTTTGCCATGTTACAAACAAAAACGTAAATGTAAACGTAAATGACCATCACATTTCATCATTCAAGTGTGGTTTCACGAATATGGACATTGACTAATCAGTGTTTATGTATATGTTATGTTAGTTTACATGTACTAGTGCTACCTGGTTTATATATATTTATACACAGTTTATGATTATCTATATTTACCCATCTTTATATGTTTTGACTGGTTTTCCTAAAAACCCGTTTGTGTAAGGTAGCAGCTGCAGCCATTAATGTTGGCAAGTTTATTAGATCTGGTCCATCATCCCAGGAGCGCTTGTTTTTGTCTTTTGAGATTAGGCCTTTCTCAATACAATTTTTTAGCTCATTCATTTTATTTCACTCAAGCAGCTATGGAAGCAGTTAAATTTCTAGCCAATAGACAGATCGATTTAGGGTCACTTTTTACCACCAATATACCTTTAGATATTAAAATCGATTATAAAACCATTTTATCAGCCCTGGGTAACGCACTTGAAAAACAAGTAAGGACATGGTGGGAGGGGGCGTGGCCAAAGACAGGGATGTGAGGACGTGCTTAGCCTGAGCTCCGTTCCATGCCGCACACATCCTGACTCAATCCTATTGACCTGTTCGCCATCCAGGGGTCCCGTTTGTCCCCACAGCATCCAGGGAACCTTGTGCCCATCGGGAGATGGTCAAATACGGCCCACCGATGGAGGAAGCCTCAGGATCCGTCCCGCCACCCCCGCCATGCAAACAGAGGCAAGATGGCGCCGGTCACCATGCTGCAGACACACGCAGCCAGCCATCCTCATACTCCTCAGCGCTGAAACCGAAGCATGCAGGGAAGGCTGAGTCACACTGTTCCCCCCCTGTTCTAAGCCCGGAAGATCCTTTCCTACTCTCTCCGGCTGAGGACATTGCCCCTGATAACCCCAGCGAGGACACTGCTGATGCAGGCCATGCGGAGCCATCCCTGTCCCAGATCATGGAGGCCATCCAGCACAGTCATGCTTCTCTGACCTCCCAAATGGACTCCATAAAAACAGACTTATCCTTCCTAAAACAGGATGTCCATAACCTCCGCCACAGAGTGTCTAATGCTGAGCAGCGCATTAGCATGCTGGAGGATGAGACCTGTCCACTACAGGGCTCTGTTAGGGAGCTACGCCAGGCCCAAGATTACACAGCAGATAAGCTCACTGAAATGGAGGACCGTTTACGGAGGAGCAATTTAAGTTTCCTGGGGTTCCCAGAGGGGGCTGAGGGTAGAACCCTGGAGGTCTTTATGGAAAGATGGCCAGTCACCACATTCGGTGCCTCCACCTTTTCACCTTTATTCGCCATTGAACGGGCACACAGGGTCCCCCTGCGCCCCCTACCACCTGGGGCCCGGCCACGTGCCATGATTATCAAACTGCTTCACTTCAGGGACAGGGAGGCAATTCTTTGTGCTGCCAGAGAAAAGGGAAGGGTGTCCTTTAATGGGAGTGGAATTACTATTTTCCCTGACTTCTCTGTAGCTACACAAAAGCAGAGGGCCACTTTCCTGGCTATTAAACGCAGGCTCCGTGTGCTTCATCTTCCCTATGGCATGCTATATCCTGCTCGATTGAGGATTGTTTACCAGGGCAAAGCCTACTTTTTCACAGATCCTAAGGAGGCATCTCAATGGGTGGATACCCTGGGACATCCTGAACGCCGGAATCAGAGTCAAAGATCTCCTCCACGCTGACATCGCACATAACCTGCACTTTTTTTTAGCTACACCTTGTGCCTTATGTGGCCTACGTTACCCCTTTCCAACAAAGGACAGCTGAGGGGGGGGGGGGGTAGGAGTGGGCCTGAATATCCTTACACCTGTGATCATCTCACTCTTTACAGTTATATGAAAGTGGCAAACTACATTCTACTTACTCTGTTTGTTTCCTACTTGTTTGATCTGGATGACTGCTGCATTTTTTCTTTCAGACTTAGGGTTAACTAGCATACTTGTCCTGTGCGGACACGGACGATGGCCCGCGTCTAAAGGCGGCCATACATGGTTCGAATTTCGAAAGAATTTTCTTTCGAAAATCGTATCAAAGTTCGAAATTCGACCGTGTATGGCCTGCTTTAGGGACTTTAACGCTCCTCAGGGTTGGTTAGTTCGGGGTCTGTGTCATGACCCCCCTGCTTCGCAGTTTTGGTTTTGGGAACAAAGCTCTCATAGGTTTGGGAGCCAGGAGGGTTAGGGTGGGTAGGGATGTTTGGGGATTTTTGTTTGAAGTTTTTATTTTTATGTGTTTTGTTATGCAGTGCTGGTATCCATTTGTGTATGTCCATCTACAGGCTGGTATAACTGACCCTTATGATATGCATCTGATCACTATATTTCCTATGATCTTATCTTATCTTTTTGACCTGTCTTATGCCTTGCGCACTTCCCCTGGTCTGCGGGACTTCGGGCCCTGCTTGTTTCCGGCGGGCCATGGGAGGTGGGTTTGGTTAGTCATGTACTTTACGACTCCCTATGTCTAAGCTACGTTTAGTGTCTTGGAATGTATGGGGGCTGAATTCCAGGGTGAAAAGATCTCTGATGTTTGACTATTTGGCACGCCACAATCCGCATGTAATCCTACTTCAGGAAACCCACCTCTAGGGCTCTAGAGTCATGGCCCTCAAAGGGGCAAAAATTGCCTACGCCCTCCATTCCACATACTCCCCATATGCCAGGGGGACCTCCATCCTAATAGCCAAATCAGCCCCGGTTAGTATTAAGCATGTTAAACTAGATCCGCAAGGGTGTTTTGTAGTTGTTGTACCCGAACTTATGGGTAGACCATATACCGTGACTAGCCTGTATGCCCCTCCCCCTTCACTAAATTGTTCTTTGAAAGGGTTATGACCTCCATTCTGGCAATAGCGGAGGGTCCTTTATTGATAGCGGGTGACTATAATACAGTACTGGATAATTCCATAGACAGGTTACGTTGTTCTTCATTACCCCCCACTCCCCTGGGTTCCTTCTTAAATCAATTTGACTTGGTGGAGGCCTGGAGGTGGAAGCATGCAGACAGGAGGGAGTATTCGTGTCACTCTGAGTCACACGGTACTCTGTCTCGTATAGATTTGTGTCTGGTCTCGTCGGATCTGCTTTCCATGGTATCAGAGGTTAAATACCTCCCTAGGGCGGTATCCGACCATTCTCCTTTGATGGTGGACCTCACCCTGGGCCCCTCCTCCTCCTATCGGGTGTGGCGACTGAGCCCATTGTGGTTGGCGGATGAGATTGTGGTGAACCAATGTATGACAGAGATGAAATCTTACTGGCTACCTAATAAACTGAGTGCAACCGTTCCAGTGGTATGGGATGCCTTTAAGGCCGCCACACGCGGCTCTTTTGCTGCGGCGGTTGGTCAGACACGCAAGGCCTCTATGTCCAAGTTGATGGATGCAGAGGGGGCTCTCAGGGAGGCGGAAGCCGCTTATACCGCGGCTCCCTCTCCTGAGACGCGTACTGCCTGGAAGCATGGGTCCAGAGAATTGGACCTAGTGCTTTTGGGACACACCCAGAAGAAGCTGTTATACCAGAATCAGCGAATCTTTGAGTTTGGTGACAAGAACTGCCGTTTGTTGGCGTATCTTTCTAAACCTGACTATCAGCCATGCAGCATACCCAGAATTAAGAGCGCAGAGGGCATAGTGGTAGAACAGAACACTGAGATCATGGAAGCCTTTATCTCCTTTTACTCCTCCCTATATGCTACTAGAGCTCACTACACGATTGTGGAATTGGATGACTATCTTGCTGATATCTCGTTGCCCAGACTTCAGATCCAGCAGGCGTCAGATCTTGACGCTCCTCTGACGACTGAGGAAATTGGGCAGGCTATCCAATCCTTTGCCAGAAATAAAACGCCGGGACTGGATGGGTTCCCCATCGAGTGGTATCTGCAATACAAACATTTGCTTATACCCCATCTAAGCAGGGTATATGATTTTGCTATGGAAACGGGACAGCTACCCCCCTCTATGTCGGAGGCATTGATTGTCCTCATTCCTAAACCACATAAGGATCACTTCCTATGTGAATCTTACAGACCAATATCACTCATCAACTCAGATGTTAGGATTTTGGCCAAGCTGCTCGCCCGGCGATTGAACACAGATATTGCTACCATTATTGGTGCGGACTAAACTGGGTTCATCCCTGGGCGGTCGACCTCCATTAACCTGCGGAGATTGTTTACCAATCTTCAGGCCACTCATGCGGAAATGGGTTCCAGGGCGGTTCTAGCCTTGGACGCACACAAGGCATTTGATTCAGTCGAGTGGCCTTATCTGCTGGAGGTCTTGGCAAAGTTTGGTTTTGGCGGTGCCTTCATCAGATGGGTCCAGTTGTTATATTCGAAGCCCACTGCTCGACTGAGGGTGAACGCGGCCGTGTCTGGTCCCTTTCCGATAAAGAAAGGCACCAGACAGGGGTGCCCTCTGTCGCCGTTGCTCTTTGCACTGGCGATAGAGCCCTTGGCAGCACTGATAAGATCCTGCGGGGAGGTTGCAGGACTGACGATTGGGGGTCTGGAGGAGAAGGTGTCCCTTTATGCTGACGACATGTTAATATTTCTTTTTCGTACATCACGGGACACAGAGCGACATAGTCATTACTAATGGGTTATATAGATACCGTCAGGTGCTGGCACTGGCAACTTCCAAAACCGGAAGTACCCTCCCCTATATAAGCCCCTCCCATCCGGGAGCACCTCCGTTTTTTGCCAGTGTCTAAGGTGTTGGCCAAGAAGAAACATGTGTTTTTCACTGAGCTTGCGTACAGGTTCTTTTGGGCCTCAGTAAGCTATTCCGGATCCGACCAAAAAAGCTTCATAGCTAAACGGTCGGTACCCGGGCCTTGCAAAGAAGAGCAAGGTTTTGCCTGTAATGCTTCTCTTAGGAGAGCTGGACCCTGGGATCCAGAGCTCTGGTCATACCCACGACCAAGATGTTTTCTGTGCAGGGTGCTATACAGGTCCAGGGGAGTGGAATCCTTGGGAACCCGGTCCCTGAAGGTTTGATTACAATGCCTGCCGTGATAGGTGAAGTTTGGGCTTTTGTGGACCAAACAAAGTCCTGCGGCGGGGAACAGGTAAGTGGGGGCCCCCAGGAACTTGGTTCTATTGGGGGACCCCCAAGCCTAATTTGTCTTTCTGTCTGTTACCTAATGGTATTCCCGCAAGATTCTGTGCATGCCTGTAACTGCTAAAAAAATGTAATAATTTTTAATGGTGGTCAAGAAAAAAAAAAAAAAAAAAATTTTTTTTAATATATATATTTAATATATTAGACTGCGGTACCTGTGTTTGTCCACTAGAGGCCGCTGTGGAATGTTTTCTTGTCATGTGGACTAGTTTCTTCTCAGCAGAGCAAAGTCCAGGCAGTTGGTGAGTTCTCTTATAGGAAACTGCTTCCTCTGCCATGTTGCAGTGCTCGTCCATCCCCCGGCCTGCGGCAAAGAGGGGCCCTGGCTCCTGTCCCTTTGTTTCCATTTTTGAAATTAGCGCCGAAGGCACACGTGGCCGCGCGCATGCACGCGCCTCTATATATAGAGGTGAGCCGGAAAAGGGGGCGGGGCCTGGGGGATGACGCTCTGTGCGCGCCGCAGCGCTTCTGCGCATGTGCGGGCGTCCCAGCAGGTTTAAAAACCACAATATTGTAGTAAGCTGGCTATGAAGTACAGAGACAGAGCTGGCAACATTTAAAGGCATACAGCAAGCGGTTGATACAGGCATCCCCTAGAAAGGCACATTAGTAGACACCAACTGTTTCTTATAGCAGCATTTATGCTAGACTATTATCAGTAACTGGTGTATTTCGGCTGGAATACCTCAGCTTTGTGGCTTAGGAATATGCCGTCTAAAAACTCCGGGACTAGAAATTCCAGGAGGAATAGGGGGTCTCCATCGGGCTCTGAGGATCTTGGGCATGCTTTGGCTGCACCAGTCTCCCCTGAAGAATCAGAGGTTAGTGACCGTAGGGCACCCCCAGGAGTACCTGGTACTGTGGCTGTCCTCAGTTCACCTGCTCCTGTGTATGTAACAGAGGAGGTTTTTTCCTCAGCTCTGGGAGGGCTGGAAGAGAGATTGTCAGCATTGATCGCTGCTTCCCTGTCACAGGAGAAAAGCGCTCGATCTCCGTCTCCTCCCTCAGAGTGCCTGTTAACAGAGCAACAGTCCCATACAGAGGTCGACCTACCTGAGGGGGATCAGGATGAGGTCGATTCGGTTGCAGAGGAATCAACAGTGGAAGAGCCGTTCTCAGCATCACATGCTGAAAGGTTATGGGTTCAGTCCCTGACTAATATGGTCCGATCAGCATTTAAAATGCCACTTGCGGAGCCATCCTCCACTTCTGTCTCCTCGTTGGGGTCGCTAAAAGCTCCCCAGACTGTTTGTTCCTTTCCGATCCATCCTTTACTGGAGGGGCTCATTTACCAGGATTGGGAGCATCCTGACAAAATATTTACTCCTCCCAAGAGATTTCCGGTGGTCTATCCTATGGAGGATAAGTTCATCAGAAAATGGAGGGTCCCTACAGTGGACGCAGCCATCTCTTGTGTGAATAAATCACTGACATGTCCGGTGGAAAATGTCCAAATGTTCAAGGACCCAATAGATAAAAAATTGGAGTCCTTATTGAAATCTGCTTTTTCTACAGCAGGATTGGTGACACAACCAGCAGTGGCAGCTATTGGGGTCTGCCAAGCAGTGAAGGATCAGTTGAAACAGGTCTTAAGGGACTTGCCAGATCAGCAGGCTCTTGCCCTAGCTGATCTACCTAGAGCCTTATGCTTTGCGGTGGACGCTATAAAGGATTCAATCCATCAGGCCTCCCGCCTTACGCTGTCTGTAGTACATATGCGCAGGCTTCTATGGCTCAAAAACTGGTCTGCTGAAGCTCCCTGTAAAAAATTGCTGGTCAGCTTCCCATTTCATGGGGAGCGCTTATTCGGGGAAGACCTGGACAAGTATATCCAGAGAATTTCCAGCGGTAAAAGTACACTTTTGCCGGTTAAAAATAGAGTTAGAGGTCCCTCTTTTAAGAGGCCGGCTTCTCCAGTCCCTAGGGCATCGGCTGTGAAACAGTTCCGACGGCCTCCTCGGTCAAATCCCGGAGGTAGAAATCAGGGACAGTTGCAGGGTAACAAGAAGCCCTGGAGCAGGAGAGGTACAAAACCTCCCCCAAAGTCAAATGCATGAAGGGTTGCCCCCACCCAATCGGGTGGGGGGAAGACTTCAGTTGTTCACAGAGACCTGGCGGGACACGATCCGAGACAGATGGGTGCTCTCCGCAGTAAATCTGGGATACAAATTGGAGTTAAAAAACTCCCCTTCTTCCCGCTTTATAAGGTCAAACGTGCCAAGGGATCCCCAGAAGAGAGGATCCCTCCTGTTGGCACTAGAACAATTATTGCTACAAGCAGTAATTATAGAGGTTCCCCTGGAAGAGTGGGGGTTCGGGTTTTACTCAAACCTCTTTACAGTTCCGAAGCCAAACGGGGACGTGAGCCCCATACTAAATCTAAAAGGGCTAAACAAATTCCTGCATATCAGGACTTTCCGGGTGGAGTCGATCCGATCGGTAGCCACTGCCCTACAAGGGGAGGAATGGTTAGCCTCGATCGACATCAAGGATGCTTATTTACACATTCCCATCTTTCCAGCCCACCAAAAATTTCTACGCTTTGCGGTAGAAGGCCGCCATTTTCAGTTCAGAGCCTTACCCTTCGGTCTGGCCACAGCACCAAGAGTGTTCACAAAAATTTTGGCCCCGTTATTGGCCAATCTAAGAACACGAGGTGTAACGATAATGGCATATCTAGACGACTTGTTGCTGATAGACCACTCAGTGGAAAAACTAGAAGTGGTTGTTCACGAGACAATCAAGTATCTGGAATATCACGGTTGGATTATCAACCGAGACAAGTCAGCCCTAAAACCAGTCAAAAGTCTGGAATACTTGGGGCTAAGGCTGGATTCAGACCAGAGAAAAATTTTCTTGCCTCAAGAAAAGGGGTCGTCTTTGAGAGATTTGATCCACTTAGTGGGCTCAAAAAGACAGCCATCCATACGCCTGTGCATGAGGCTGCTGGGAAAGATGGTGGCATCATTCGAAGCAGTACCCTACGGTCAATTCCATTCAAGGAAGTTGCAAAGGGCCATACTGTCAGCCTGGAACAAAAAAGTTCAGGCTCTGGACTTACCAATGTCCTTGTCCCCTTCCATTCGCAGGAGCCTCCGCTGGTGGTTGGTTCCCCAGAATCTGGAAAGAGGGAAATCCTTCAGTCCGATTTCCTGGAAGGTGGTCACTACAGATGCCAGCCTTGTAGGCTGGGGAGCAGTACTGGAGCAATGGTCTCTCCAGGGCAAGTGGTCAGAAGCAGAAAAGGCCCTGCCCATCAATCTCTTAGAGATACGAGCAGCCCGGTATGCCCTAGTAGCATGGACATCCAAACTCCAAGGGTCCCCTGTCAGAGTTCAATCAGACAATGCCACAGCAGTGGCATATATCAATCGTCAGGGGGGCACCAGGAGTCGTGCAGCCCAAAGGGAAGTAAATTACATCCTGAGATGGGCAGAAAAATATGTCCCAGCCATATCTGCGGTATTCATTCCAGGAGTGGAGAATTGGAAGGCGGACTTTCTAAGTCGCCAACAATTATGCCCAGGGGAATGGTCCCTTCATCCCGAGGTTTTCCGGACAATATGTCAGCGGTGGGGAACACCGGATGTAGATCTGCTAGCATCCAGATTCAACACAAAAGTGGACAGGTTTGTCTCTTGGACAAGGGATCCCCTAGCTTGCGGCTCGGATGCCCTAGTGTTCCCTTGGGATCAGTTCAAGCTGATATATGCATTCCCACCGCCACAATTGTTACCTCGATTACTCCGCAGAATCAGGGTAGAAAAGAAACCAGTGATTCTGGTGGCTCCAGCGTGGCCCCGAAGAGCATGGTACGCGGAGATTGTAAAAATGTCTGTGGGGAGTCCTTGGACCCTCCCACATCGTCCGGACCTGCTTTCGCAGGGACCGATATACCACCCTTCCTTACCAGCCCTAGGTTTGACGGCCTGGCTATTGAAGCCCACATTCTAAAAAAGAGAGGGCTCTCTAATTCTGTGGTGTCTACCATGATCAATGCCAGGAAACCGGTATCCAGGCAGATCTACTATAGAATCTGGAAGGCGTACATCGCCTGGTGTGAGGCCAGAAAATGGCATCCACGTAAATACGTAATAGGTAGGATTCTGGACTTCCTACAATGGGCTGTAGATAGGAAGCTTGCCTTGAGTACTATCAAGGGTCAGATTTCGGCCTTGTCAATATTTTTTCAAAGGCCCTTGGCTTCGCATTCACTAGTCAAAGCCTTTATACAAGGAGTGATGCGTATTAGTCCTCCGGTTAATATTCCCATATGTCCATGGGATCTAAACTTGGTTCTGTCAGTTCTACAGAAACAACCATTTGAACCATTACAGCATATTTCCTTGGTGCTTCTCACCAGGAAATTGATTTTTCTAGTAGCCATTTGTTCGGCTAAAAGAGTGTCGGAATTAGCAGCTATGTCCTGTAAGGAGCCATATCTGGTTATCCATAAGGACAGAGTAGTGTTACGTCCTCATCCAGCCTTTCTTCCTAAGGTGGTATCGAGGTTTCATTTGAACCAAGATGTGGTTCTTCCTTCTTTTTTCCCCAAGCCTACTTCGGTAGAGGAAAAGTTATTGCATTCTTTGGATGTAGTAAGAGCAGTTAAAGCTTATCTAAAAGCCACTGCTCAGATTCGCAGAACGGATACTTTGTTTATTCTGCCGGAAGGCCCCAGAAGGGGTCAGGCAGCGTCAAAATCTACTTTAGCCAAGTGGATTCGACAGGTCATAATACAAGCCTATGGCTTGAGAAGTAGACCGCCTCCGTTCAAAGTTAGGGCGCACTCCACGAGAGCAGTTGGAACTTCATGGGCAGTGCATCACCAGGCCTCCCTGGCTCAAATCTGTAAGGCCGCAACATGGTCTTCAGTACACACGTTTACTAGGTTCTACCAGGTGGACGTTAGAAGTCAGGAGGATGTCGCCTTTGGGCGCAGTGTGTTGCAGGCCGCAAAAGATCCTCATGTCTGATAGCGCTCAGCTTATATATGGTGTATCCCCCCCCTCATTTGGCATTGCTTTAGGACATCCCATTAGTAATGACTATGTCGCTCTGTGTCCCGTGATGTACGTACGAAAAAGAAAATAGGATTTTTATAACAGCTTACCTGTAAAATCCTTTTCTTGGAGTACATCACGGGACACAGAGCTCCCACCCCTCTTTGGGGACACTTATTGCTTTGCTACAAAACTGAGGTGCTCCCGGATGGGAGGGGCTTATATAGGGGAGGGTACTTCCGGTTTTGGAAGTTGCCAGTGCCAGCACCTGACGGTATCTATATAACCCATTAGTAATGACTATGTCGCTCTGTGTCCCGTGATGTACTCCAAGAAAAGGATTTTACAGGTAAGCTGTTATAAAAATCCTATTATTTGTCGGACCCCCAGTCGTCTCTCCCAGTCCTGCTGGAGATTATTGGCAAGTTTGGGCATTTCTCCGGGTTAACTGGGACAAGTCCATCCTATTTCAGATTGACCAGGCAGACCCACCCATGATACCCTCCTCTTGCCCACTACAAATAGTCACCTCATTCCGATATTTAGGAGTTTTGGTACAGCTCCCTATTACCTCTTATGCTAAACTCAATATAGACCCCCTTATAGGGAGAATGAAGACCACATTCAAAACCTGGGCAAATCTCCCACTTACCTTATTGGGCAGGATTAATATTTTTAAAATGATATTCCTGCCGCGATTTCTGTATGTATTGGGTAATTCACCAATATATGTCACAAAGCTTAAATTTAAAGAAATAGACTCCATCCTTACTTCCTTTTTGTGGAGGGGGGGAGTAGTCAGGATTGCCAAGACCACCCTCCAGTTACTGGTACTGGAGGGCGGCTTGGCCTTACCCTGCCTCCACACCTACTATATTGCCTCACAATTAGCTCATGCACATTGGTGTTTTTTTCCTGAAGCCAACAACGCAGCCACTGCTTTGGAGGCTGCTATCCTTACCTCCTATGAATCCCCGCAGAACCTGATTTATCATATGTCCCTTAGAGGGCGGGAGGGTACGAGTGTCCTGGCAATGACTATAAGGCTTATTAAGCTAACAAAACAACAGTCGTTCGCTGACAGTAATACTTACTCGCCGAACACTCCACTAAGGGGGAACCCGACTCTACCAGAGTTCTTCCGCAGATCTGACAGGGGATTCTGGTCGAAAAGGGGGGTAAAAGCTATTCTGCATTTATTCTCAGACAATGTGTTTCGTTCTTTTGATGAATTTCATAGAGATTACAATCTACCACGCACAGATTACTTCCTCTACCTACAGATACGCCACACTGCAGCAACACAGTTTGGTCTTCGCAACATATCTATTCAGCTCTCCCCACTGGAACGTATGTTGACCGACCCCTCTCACACCAAGCTAGTTTCTACATATTATAGGTCCCTTCTGCATTCCACGACTCAAAGGCTGAGCAAGACGGCTGCCAGCTGGAGAGCCTTTATCCCCGAGCTGACGTAGGAAATCTGGCAGGAGCTTTTGCCCCTCCAGGTTCCCTCTGTCATCTCTTCTCGTGACAAGGTAATACAAACTAAATTGTTATACAGATCCTACTTTACTCCATGCTTACTATTTAAACTGAATAGATTGCCCTCTGCATTATGCTCTTGTTGCGGCATGGCTGACGGCACGTTCTTTCATTTAATGTGGGAGTGTGCTCCGATCAGGCAGTTCTGGTCAGAGGTCACGGCCTTCATTAGTTCATTGACTCAATTACCTAATGTATGTAATCCTCTAAGGTTACTGGGTTATATTGATGATGATAGTATATCCGAGAGTACACAAACATTTCTGAGAATAGTATTGTTTTATGCTAAAAAAGCAATAACCTTCCATTGGAAGTCTCCATCCTTACCCACTATTGCCTTCTGTCTCACTAACATTAACCATGCTGTATCATTATATAAACTGACATATGAGGCTAGAGGGTGTCCAAAAAAATTCAGGAAGGTTTGGGGCTACTGGGTTGATTCTGAGAGCACTGTCTCTCCTGCTCCTTAAAAATGTGACTGATTATTGTCTTCTTGATATATGCCAATTGTTTACCAGATTTCTAAAAAACATTTTGCACTGTACTGGATTGGGCGATGTTCGCTCCACATGTGTTTGTTTGTTGTCTATTGTATGTCTTGTTTTGAAAAAAAAACTTAATAAAAAATGTACCTTAAAAAAAAAAGCACATGGTGGGATGTGTGCACCATGGAACAATATTTAAAAGAAAAGATCATTGTGAGAAGTTTGAGATGGGAGGTCACCCCCCAGGATGGGTTACGTGACCAAGAATCGATGACAGAATGGATTGACTTCTTTAATGGAGTCGTTTTCAAACTTCAACAATTAGTTTTAAGAAGAAAGCAAAGGAGGAGGACTGTCCAGATGGCTTTAACGGAGATGGACGTGACGCTAACATTCTGAGGGAGGGGCCTGACGGCCTTGCCGAGGACGGTGCGTGGGGAGCTCCGGGATGAGCCGCGGCAGTATGAAAGAGTGAGAGGCTACAAACGCCGCGGATGATGCCCTCGTTTTTCCCTGCTTCCCTGCCTCTCTGCCTGATCTGAAGCTATCCAGCTACTCAGCAATCCAGCAAACGGACACCATGAACGCCACGGCGCGACATGGAGAATAGGCGAACGCTGGAGGATTGAACCCCTTACCAAACTCCCCCCCCCCGCATATCCTCGGAGAGCCTCGTCCGGACGGCCGGCTAGCAATCCCCATAACAACGGCAGGAGATCTTCTATGAGGGACTAGGTGAGAGGTCTGCATTGGCGGCGTAACTCTGAGAAGAAAATAAGATAACACTGACTTTTTTGAACTATGCTAACAGACGATGAATAATGAAACGGCTCGCAGGTTTTTGGCTGATCTTTGCAGTATAAAGCTGGTAACCTAGTCCCCCCTCTAACTGCATGAAGTGTGAATTTCTTATATGGGTCATCAGCCCACTATTTTCTGTATTGTGACCCCCTCCTCTTGGAATGGATTAGCCACCAGCCTATCTGCAGGTTTCTAGGCAGCATAAGCATAATTGGTTTAAAAGCGAGCAGTACTATGGATGAGCTGCAGTTTTACCCCTCAAACTATACATCTGCATATGAGTAAACTTAGGGATATGCAGGCCGTCACAGGCATCTGACTGAAGGCATCAGAAGGAGCAAAGGAGGAAGAGGAGCAGAGAAGAGGAGCGGGGGAGGAGAGCAGAGGAGGAGGATTGCCTATAAGCAAATTTTCAGCGGAATAAACCTGAGTAAACATGTGTGGGACTGCACCTTGAGCATATTTGAATTCATGGCTATACTGCCATCTGGTAAATCATCTCCAAGACCACCTAGCCCTCACAGTTGTGACTGACCGAGCTTTAGAGACAGACCGACTGCTGGGATCCCAAGCTACCAATATACTTATGGGCCCTTATTGAAGCAGAGCATTATATCCACAGGCCGGATAATCTATAGCTATAGCCGGTAATCTGATGGGACTAGCTCATTGGCCTGGCCTGGCACCCCTGAAAGGAAAATCTCATAAGTTCAAACCATAAACTGTTTGTGCTGGCCTATAACTCAGGTCCATTTATATAAATCCAGTTGCTTAGATACTGGACTTGATCCTACAAGCTCAAACAATAGAGTGCACATGCGGAACTATAACCCAAGATATTTATATTTATCTATATATACCCAGTTGCCCAGCTGTTGGACTTGTATGAAATAAAACACTCAGCCTTAGAGCTGCGGGCATTGGGGTAGCAGAAATATTGCATCACCATTATCGCATTACCACCTCAGCCTGAAAACTGAGGTCAAATAGTCCATAAAGTTGGGAGAACTCAGTAAAGCAAAATCCAGCTTGGTTGCTCTTGTTTATTTGTGGTTTTTTTTTTTGTTTTTTGTTTTTTTGATGTCTGGCTCCTTTTTGAAAAGATTTGTATACCAGCTTGATACCCAAAAGTCGGGAATAAAGAGTAAGACACGGCAGTGATATTGCATGTGCTAGCAGATCGTGAGGCTTTTTCCCTGTCCATCTAATTGCTTGCTTACTGCCTGAAAGGGAAGGGGAAAGGAAAAAAAAAAGGAGATAGATTGAAAGAATAGAGTGATAAATCAGACAACTAGATAATAAAACTGGGGAAACGAATAAGAGCCGTAAATAAAAGTACGATTAGTAAATCTACGAGTAAAACCACGAAGGGTACGGCCCCTAAAACCCGCAGGAATAGTGGAGTAAACAGCAACATCAAACAATATATGACACAGGAGGCTAACGCAAAGAGCCCTGGAGGGGGACTACAACAGCAATATAAAAGGGATAAGACAACAGAGAAAAGGATAAAGAGCATGGAAAAAAAAGGAGGAGGGGCATCAGACCGAACTAAAAACGATCAAACATTAGAGAGTGAACTAGAAGAAAGTAGAGCGGAAGAACAATGGGCAGACACACAGATCCCTACTAAAGGAGAAATGAACGAGATGTTACTGAGACTAGAAAACGCAATAAAGGTGGAAATTGCTATTTTAAGAACTGATCTCAGTCTCCTCTTGGGAAGAGTAGAAGTAGCGGAAGAAAGAGTAGAAAAACAGGACCAGGAATTAGGCAACCTAAAGGAGCAAGCTAAAATAATACAACAAAACCAGAGGAACATACTATATCGGTTAGAAGATCAAGAAAACCAAAATAGAAGGCAAAACTTAAGAATCCGCTCTTTGCCAGAGGAAAAAGGAGAAGACCTGAGGATGATCATGAACACAATATTCAACCCCCCCAGGCATGAAAGCAGAAGACTCCCTTAAAATTGAACGAGTACATCGCGTGGGCAAACCCAGAAATGGGGAGGCTGACTGGCCAAGAGACATTATTGTGAAGTTTAGACATTACGAAGATAAAGCGGATATCCAAATGAAATCAAGAGGAAAACCCCCTATCCAATTCCAAGGAAACGAGCTACAGATATTTACAGCCTTAGCACCAGAGACATTGGCAAGGCGGAGACTTCTGAAACCCCTTTTGGAGCAAATGAAGATAAAAAACATTAAATACACCTGGGGGTTTCCGGCCTGTCTCATAGGCCAGAAAGAAGGAAAATCAGCAAGATTAAGGTTTCCGGAAGAATTGGTGGGATTTTGTAATAAATTAGACTTGCAGGTGCCAGACCTACCTGGGTGGACTGACTGAGAGAAATGAGATACTTAAAACAAAGGGGACATCTAAACTTAAGTGGTTAGAAGAGGCTATGGGGGGGTTGGATGTGTGGGAGGATGAGGGGGGAGGGGTTTTTCCCCTTTTTTTTTTTGCTGGGAGGGGGGAGGACAGAGAGGCGGAGAACGGCCGACCGGGTCTCTGGCTGGCACCTCCGGGCTACCTCGCCCCACAAGTATCGCATGGGGGGGCGGGGGGAGCCTGAGCGGCAAGGTCAGAGTCACACCTCTAAGATGAGAGAACCAAGTGGAAAAGAATAGGACCACTAATGGTTCCAAGGCCAAAAATGGGCCAAAAGGGGGGAGGGAGGGGGATGGGGGGGAGGTGGGAGGAGGATACGGGAGGGAGGGGGGTCTTGGAGGGAGGGGGGAAGGAATGCGGGAGGGACCCGTAGAGAAGGGAAAGGAGGAAGTAAAGGGGGGAAAGGGAGGGACTCTACCTCTTTCACTCTACAAGAAAGAAATGTAAAAGGAAATGATAAACAGATAAAATACAAACAGCTTAAGAAAAAAAAGAAGAAATGTCAGTAATAAAGTTTCTGTCTTACAACGTCAGGGGACTAAACACACCCTCCAAAAGGCACAAGATCTTAAAAGAATTAAAACATTATGGTGCAGATGTAGTCTTCTTACAGGAGACCCATCTGACCCTAGAATCAAATATCAAATTATACTCACCTAGTTTCCCGAAATGGTTCTATGGGGATACTATCTCCAAGAGAGCGAGAGGAGTCGCAATTGGGTTTTCCAAGGAAATGAGGTTCGCATTGGAGGAAAGAATGATTGATAGAGACGGTAGATACATTTTTTTAAAAGTTAGGTGGAATGTAATGCACCTTGGAAAACATCTACGCCCCAATGCGAACCCCAACAAATATTTCAATGAAATTTTGGGTAAATTGAAGGATTTTGGGGCAGGATATATCATTGTGATGGGGGATATGAACTTTTGTATGGACCCGGTAGTAGATAGTACATCCCATGTACAGGGGACAAATAATCTACAACTGACAAAGATAAAACAGAAAATGCATGGTAATCAGATGGTTGATATATGGAGGATTATGCACCCCAAAACACAGGATTATACATTTTTCTCCCCTGTACACGGGACATACATAATGGTAAAACAAAGAATGTTGGATATGGTGGTAGAATCAAATATAGGAATTGCCTCCCTCTCGGACCATGCTCCTGTAAGCATGAAACTAAAACTGCCTGACTATCAAAAGCAACTCTATACTTGGCGATTAAATGAAGAACTGCTTCGGGACGAGGAGAGACTGGAGAGGGTGAAAAGGGAATTAGAGTACTACTTCCAGACAAATGATACGGAAGGGATCACAGGGGCAACCCTATGGGAGGCACATAAAGTATATATAAGGGGGATTTTGATTTCGGAAGGGGCAAGGGAAAAACAAGAGAGAAATAGAAGACTTAATTTACTGATTGGGGAAATTTTCAAAGCCGAACAGGAACATAAAAAACAACAAGGGCAACAACAAAAGTTATACCACGAATTAGTGATAAAAAGGGACGAACTTAAAGGACTTATGGACCAAGAGACTAAAATTACACTAAATCGCATAGCAAAAGAGAGATATAAGTGGGGGAATAAACCTAGCAAACATCTAGCAAGAATGGTACAAAAGAAAAAGACCAGAAACTTTATAGAGAAGATAAAAAAAAAGAACGGAGAGGTAGTATATTCAACAAAGGATATCGCAGATACATTTAAAAACTACTACGAAAGGTTATACTCAGTGGAGCAGAAGGGATGGCGGGTAGGAGAGACGCAACTAAAAATAAAGGAATTCCTAGAAAAGGCGAGACTGCCCAAGATTAATAAGAACGAAAAACTGGAATTAGATAAACCCATAACAGAAGAGGAAATAAGCAGAGCGCTGACGGACTCAGCTCCAGGGAAAAGCTCAGGTCCCGATGGGTTTACAGCGTTATACTATAAAAAGTGTAAGAAGATATTAATACCCAGACTATGTAAATATATGAATGGGTTAGGGTCGGAATATGAAATGAGTAGGGAGGCCTCTGTAGCCACAATAACGGTCATTCCGAAGGAGGGGAAAGATGTAATGCTATGCTCCGGATACAGGCCGATCTCGTTATTAAATGCGGATATAAAGCTATAAGCGAAAGTTTTGGCAGAAAGAATGAAGGGATTGATGCCCACATTGGTCCATTCGGACCAGGTGGGATTCATCCCAGGAAGGGAAGGAAGGGACAATGGGGTGAGAGCATTGTTCCTTCTCCGGAAGATAAAAGAGAATGGGTCCCCAGGTCTACTCCTGTCAGTAGATGCAGAAAAGGCATTTGACAGGGTAGACTGGGGACTCATGAGCCAAACTTTGGAAACCATGGGAGTGGGAGCTAGGATGATACAGTGGGTTAAAACACTGTATCAGCACCCTACGGGTAGGATTAAAATAAATGGCACATTGTCTCCTGCGTTCGAAATGAAAAATGGGACAAGACAGGGATGCCCCTTATCTCCCCTCCTGTTTGTGTTGTCCCTGGAACCCCTACTTGCGACGGTACGAAATAACCCCGATGTCAAAGGGATTAGAATAGAGGAAGATGAACATAAATTATCAGCGTTCGCAGACGATGTCCTGTTTTATGTTAGTAACCCTAGGACTACATTGCCGAACTTACTCAGAATCTTTAAGCAATATGGCGAGATATCAAATTTTAAAATTAATATGGCAAAAACTGAGATCTTAAATGTCAATATAGGAAAGGAAGAAGAACGAAGATTAAAAAAAGAGTTTAACTTCCCCTGGCAGAGGGAACTTAAGTACTTGGGAGTAAAACTTGCCAATTCAACAAAGAAAATATATAAGATAAACTATATCCCTCTGCTAGATGAAATAAAATCGGAAATTAGAAAGATGATAAATCGCCCAATATCATGGCTAGGAAGAATTAACATCCTGAAGATGGTTCTCCTACCAAAGATTCTATATAAATTTCAGATGCTAGCGGTAGCAATACCCCAACCATACTTCAGAGCGTTAAAAAACATGCTAATGAACTTTATATGGAAAAATAAAAAACATAGGATCTCCTTCTCGGTATTAAAACAGGATAAAAAACACGGAGGGCTGGCTGTACCAGATATTTAAAAATATTACAAAGCGGTGGTGCTGTCTCGAGTAGTAGAGTGGGCCAATGACAGACATGAAAAAAGGTGGGTTAAAATTGAAAAGGCACTGGCAAAGACACAATTGGGAAGTATAATTTGGAACCCCCCCCCAGTATAGAACACTAGGTGAAAACATTCACGGTATGACACGAATTGCACTTAAAATATGGGACAGGTTGCACAAACAAATAGATAGGGATTACAACTCTCCCCTTATAGAATTAAAAGAAAATGAATATTTCGCACCAGGAAAGAAAACAGTGGGAGGAAATTGGATTAAAAAAGATAAAGCACAGTTAAGAGATATAATAAAGGAAGGAAAAATTACACCATTTCAGGAGTTAAGACATAAAAGGGATTTAATGATATTAGATATCATCAGTTGGCCCACTTCGTACAAAGCCTGCCCCAGCCAATTAGGTCAGGGGAGGAGCTTACGACGATGGAACAGCTTTGTATAGCCGAGAATCCAAAAGGCATTATATCGAAACTTTATAAATTGTTATTGACAGTGGACGAACTGGAGATGCCCCCATATATAAAAAAATGGGAAAGGGAATTGGGAACACAAAGGGATAAAAGAACTATAGATAAAATAATAAAATTGACCCACTCGTCTGCTATGGACAGCAGGACCGCAGAAATGAACTACAAGTGTATTACAGGCTGGTATATTACACCAGACAAATTAAGTAATTACCAGGAGGGACAGAGCGCAGAGTGTTGGAGAGGATGTGGAAAAATGGGAACAATGGCTCACTTGTGGTGGCAATGCCTCAAACTCAAAAAATATTGGGAAAAAATCCTAGAACTGATAAAAGTAATTACCGAGAAGGAGATTGAAAAAGATCCATGGACAGTTCTATTCAACGGAGGAGAGGGAGGAATAAAACAGTATAAAGAATCACTGACCCCTCATCTGTTAAATGCGGCCAAAAGGCTCATCCCAAAAAAATGGCGAGAAGTGGAAAGCCCATTAATATGGGAGTGGATTGACTCTGTAGAGGAAACATACAGTATAGAGGGACTAAAATATGGGGTGGAGGAAGAAAAAAAAGGATTTCAAAACAAGTGGAAATGTTGGAAAGAATTTAAGAAAACATGGAGTTATGCAGAAAATTTGAGACGCTAGAGTAGAGAGTGAGAGGTAGAAGGGAGGGGGGGGGAGGATGGGGAAGAGGGAGAAATATAGATTTTAGAAATGTGTGTGTAAGGTTACGGAGCCGAGAGTTCCCTTAGTATCTATTATATTGTATCTATGCAATTAATGCTTGGAATGTGGAAAAGTTTTTGTAATCTCGATAGAATTAATTAAATAAATAATAAAAAAATTAAAAAAAGAAGAAAGCAAAAGAAAATGTTGAAGTTGGAAAAATCTATTGAAGAGCTCTATGGGAAGTTGAATGCCATTAAAGACACTCAACAATGGGTCGATTTCAATAATGTGATCAATAAAAAATTAGATAAAATAGACAAGGATACACAAAAGAAAAAAGTGAAAAAGTTTCATAGGGACATGACATGAATGATTTTAAGACCGAATGTATTTATACTTGGCAGAATAAAATTATTCCCCCTCCAGCTGTGGACAATAACGTTGATCCACCCGTAACACCTTTAATGAGACCGGCAGAAAGTTATCCGATTCCCATTAAACAATCTACTCCCTACCAGCCACCACAGAATTGGGGTCCTGTACCGCACCAATTCAAAGGTAAACGTGGTAGAGGGAAAGAGATACGGGGTAGAAACAGAGGAGGTACCCACTATACTCAGCATACCCAATATCAGCAACCAGAGATGTATAATGAATATTACGCCAAAGTACCCATTTCAAATAGATTCGAACCTTTGACTAGACAGGGTGAACGGAGAAATCCTAATTCTCCACGTCCTTTTTTAGAGAGAGGGAGAAGAGGAAACTGTGGACACCAAGGAAAAAGGCCGTACGGACACCGTCCTCCAGGTCACCCTGGATCTCATGTCCCTCCTCCCCTGCAGCAGGGATGGTGGAAACCTCCGCAACAAGAGAGGGAATACCAATACCCGCCAGATCCTATATTAAGGGAAGGAGGGGATGTAGGGCAGGTAGGAGAATCCAAAAAAAGAAGGTTGGATCCGGAGCAATAGGCATTTACAACATGAGTGATATTGAGTTAACACACAAGGAATTAAATATTTTACAGTCTGGTCTGAAATGTGCTCCTACAAAAACATTAAATAAATTTGATGTCTATATGGATATCCATAAATATATCCGTAAGATATTAATATAAAAAAGTATTTTTTAAATAACGGTCCAGTATCAACTAACAGGACAAATACAGTTATAGTAGGAGTTGACAGTGGTTTAAAAAAACAGTCATTATTCAATCCTTTAAATACTGCAAACCAGCATATAGAAGTATTTAAAAATCTCCTGTTGAGGGATTTAGAACAAGTTGTCCCGAAGAAATTCGTCAACCATCGTCATGTACATGACGGTATCAAATTATTGGAAGAAAGAAAGAATATAGTCATCAGACCAGCTGATAAGGGGGGAGGAGTTGTGATTTTGGAAAAAAGTTTTTATGACAACCAACTTGCCAGTATGTTGGCAGATGAGAGTACGTATGTCAAACTAAAATCTGACCCTACCTTACCATATCAGAAAGACTTACAGAAACTTATAGACCTCGGATCAGAAAGCAGAGTTTTGAATAAAAAGGAGATCAAATTTCTTGTGCCGAGTTTCTGCAGAGTTCCAACCATATACACTCTGCCAAAGGTCCATAAAAATCCGTTAATTCCACCTGGACGTCCAATCGTAAATAGTATTAGATTAGGACAGTACCTCGACACCTTCCTGCAGGCCAGTGTTTTAAGGACTAAGGCTTATTTGAAGGATACTAAAAATCTCCTACAAGTCATTAGTGAAATTGATCTATCAAACAAATCTGATGTCTTTTTGGTGACAGCAGATGTCTCTTCATTATATACTATAATACAACACGACGATGCCCTATTGGCATTGAATTGGGCTTTATGCCAAAGAGATGACATCTCATTTGAGCAAAAGGTGTTTTTGAGACAGGCTTTAGATTTCTGCCTGTCTCATAACTACTTCTGGTATGACCAACACTTCTACTCACAACGCAAAGGAGTAGCTATGGGAGCTAAGTTTCCTCCAAGTTTGGCAAACTTGTTTATGGGGGAGTGGGAAGACAAAGCTGTCTTCTCACAGAAAAGAGACCAGTTACTCTTTTACAAGAGGTATATTGATGACCTCCTATTTATATGGGTGGTACTGAGTGCTCATTACGCAAGTTCATGACTGAATTAAATACCAATAGTAATAATATCGTGTTGGATTATGAGCATAGCAGGGATCAAATCCATTTCCTAGATGTGAACATCATAAGACAAGGTGAAAGGCTTATTACTACAGTCTACTTCAAGCCAACAGACAGAAACAGTTATCTTCTGACCACCGGTGGTCACCACCCACATTGGCTTAAAAACATCCCAAAGGGCCAAATAATGAGGATCAGGAGAAACTGTACGTCAGATGTGGATTTCCAATCCCAGTTCGATATTATCAAAACTCGATTTATACAAAAAGGCTATAATGAACTGGTCCTAAATAAAATTATTACTGAGGTTGGCAATATTCCACGTGAGTCATGCCTGGAAAATAAAACACACAAGAAGAACTCTAAGCATGAATGGGGTTTCATTTCGAATTTCCATGATCAATACAAAGAGATTGAGTGTATTTGTAAGCGACACTGGCATATACTATGTATGGTTAAGACTTTGAACCAATCCCTTCCAAAGAATCCCCCCTTTATATACAGGAAGGCTCCTAATTTTGGAGACAAGGTGGTCAAGAAGGTGTTGGATCCACCAGTGAGACCAACAATGTTTTGGGATTATGCTGGTTTCTTTGCCAGCAGAAAATGTAAAACCTGCGCTAAAGTTTCCTCACCAATCCGTGGTTTGACTGAATTTACTTCAACCGGCAAAAACTTGACGTTTAAAATCAAATAATTTATTACGTGTAGCACCACACATGTGGTTTATGTATTGCAATGTCCTTGTAACCTAATGTATGTGGGCCGCACAAAAAGGACTCTTAAAAAACATGTTTCGGAGCATATTTACAATATAGAAATTGGCTTCAAGTATCACGGGGTCTCCCTCCATTTTAAAAAACATCACAACCAGGACCCCTCAGGACTGAAGTTCTGGGGTATAGACAGATCTTATCAAAACTGGAGGGGTGCAAATATGGTGAGGGAGATATCAAAAAGTGAGACCCGGTGGATATACTCGATGAATACTTTGACGCCTGCCGGTTTAAACGTTGAACTAGACGTCAACTGTTTTATTAGTGATTACTAATAACACATACAGTATATATATTTTTAGATACATTTTATCAATTTTCCATTATTCTCTTTTTTTGCTGTTCCTTGTCCCCCTTCTCAGCTTATCTCTGTAGAAGTACATTATAATGTAGGATGTCTGATTGACATCATGTCAGGGCACCCTTGTGTGTCAATCATTTTCAGGGTAGCTAGGGCGACATATGTCTATGCAGTCCCTTTATCCTATATGGAACATTATACCATCTAATTTGTTCAGGCAGAAGGTGCTTGGTTTAATTAATTCATCATTTTTTAGGACATTGTCCAGTATCATTAATATTAATATATTTTTTGACAGTATCCACAAATCTGATTTGTATGTTTGGTGTCTAGTTAATTGTCCCTTTTACTCATTCTAATGCACTTAAAATTTTACCATTATTTAAAGTTGATCCTTTGCACTTATGTATGAGTATTCATGTGTTAGTGAGTATGCATATATATATATATATATATTATCATTTTTTCTGCCCCACCTGAACGTATAGTTGTGTTCCACATAATGTGTTGTACGATTTATATAACAAATGGACGTTTATATAGAAGAATACTGTTATCCTTATAATTATTTGAGTGTTTCCCTTATTTTAATATTAATTTTAATAATAATATAAATTTTATTGTTTACATGTTGGATATTTGCAATGAATTGTGTTATGACGTTTGCTAGTATTCTGCTAGTACAAGTATCCATAGTTTTTAATAATATTGCATAGTTTTTAATAATATTGGCTAGTACTGTTAGAATATGCCTAACTGCAAACTAACAGGATGCGGCTCATTGACTGACGGGGGCTCACGGAGGAATGGTGAGCTGTGATCATAGCTCGCCTTCCCACAGCCCATGTGATCAAGAGCTGATTGTTTGTTGTGATACGTTGTCACGGGGGCAGTCAGCTGTGAGCTCTCAGCCAATGGGCTCACTGATGCGAGTGATCGCTCGGTGGCATAAATGCGTTGGATGCGTCGCTTGTCTCCACCCTCAGATGATGTCGAATGACGAAATTAGTCAGGGTGGAGCCAAGCAATGCAAGTGGTGATGCCAGCCAGTGCCAGGAGCGAAGACAACTATCTCCGCAGCACAGCCAGCAGCGTGTGGTAGGAGACGCCGGATTTTCATTGATACTGTGTTGGCGCTTTTCATTGTGAACAATGCCTGATTGTTTTTTACATATGTGAGTTTACATCTTGATTGATTTTAAGTGTTTGGGAAATTAACGTTTTTAAACGGGGTCACGCTATGTTCGCTTCCTTCTTTCTCTTATGGTAACTACTGAGCAATCAGATTGTCTGACCAGGAGTGAGCGGAAACGTCTGCTGGGATCACCTTTAACCGATCATTTGTTTGCTGTACTGTGAGCGCTCTGCGGTAGGAGTCCACTCAAGAGGGGGTTTCTATACACACACCCCCACTCTCCTTTCAGCAAATGTGTGAACCTACTATTCTTCTGGTGTCAGCAGTACTCTCCATCTGCCCGGATTGAACGGAAACTTACCTTCTTACTTTGTCTGACCCTCACATTTCATCATTCAAGTGTGGTTTCACTAATATGGACATTGACTAATCAGTGTTTATGCATATGTTATGTTAGTTTACATGTACTAGCGCTACCTGGTTTATATATATTTATACACAGTTTATGATTATCTATATTTACCCATCTTTATATGTTTTGACTGGTTTTCCTAAAAACCCGTTTGTGTAAGGTAGCAGCTGCAGCCATTAATGTTGGCAAGTTTATTAGATCTGGTCCATCATCCCAGGAGCGCTTGTTTTTGTCTTTTGAGATTAGGCCTTTCTCAATACAATTTTTTAGTAAATGTATTTTATTGGGATTTTATTTGATAGACCAACACAAAGTGTCACGTAATTGTGAAGTGGAAGGAAAATGATAAATGGTTTTTAAGATTTTTTACAAATAAATATCTGAAAATTGTGGCATGCATTTGTATTCAGCTCCCTGGAGTCAATACTTTGTAGAACCACCTTTCGCTGCAATTACAGCTGCAAGTCTTTTTGGGGATGTCTCTACCAGCTTTGCACATCTAGAGAGTGACGTTTTTGCCCATTCTTCTTTGCAAAATAGCTCAAGCTCTGTTAGATTGGATGGAGAGTGTCTGTAAACAGTAATTTTTAAGTCTTGCCACAGATTCTCAATTGGATTTAGGTCTGGACTTTAACTGGGCCATTCTAACATATGAATATGTTTTGATCTAAACCAGGGATCTCCAAACTACGGCCCTCTAGCTGTTACGGAACTACACATGCCATAAGCCATTGTAAAACTGTGACATTCACAGACATGACTAGGCCTGATGGAAATTGTAGTTCCTGAACAACTGAGGGGCCATAGTTTCATTGCAGCTCTGGCTGTATGTTTAGGGTTGTTGTCCTGCTAAAAATTTAACCTCCGTCCCAGTCTCAAGTCTTTTGGAGACTAACAGTTTTCTTCTAAGAGTAAAAAGTAATGAACGGAGGCCGGAGAGAAACTTTACTGAGTGACACAGGGCCCGGGGGGACACCGCTACTAACAGATGTCTGCATGCCACCTGCTGGATCCTTCACATCGTTACCATCTCCCCTGTGGTGGGAAACAAGCGTATTTGACCATATGTTCACTCTATGGTCCACCTGATCTGGTAAGAATGCATTTCTTATAATGGTGGAGGATTTGTCACGTTGAGTCACAATCGTATCGCTTGAAGATTACCTGCCATTCACGGGGTGTTCCATTACTGTCTCTTTATTCAGTTTATGAACTTTATTTTTTTGCGCTGCACCGTTCATTACTTTTTACATTATACTCAAGGTTTTTGTGTGATCAACCTTTTGGTGTTTAGCTTGCATTTTTTCATTTATTCATTGGTGTATGTGCGCTGATTGTTTTATTTACCATTTCTTCTAAGAGTGCCCTGTATTTGGTTTCATCCATCTTCCCATCAACCCTGACCAGCTTCTCTGTCCCTGCTGAAGAGAAGCAGCCCCACAACACGATGCTGCCACCACCACGTTTTACGGTGGGGATGGTGTCTTCAGGGTGCTGTGCAGTGTTAGTTTTCCACCACACATAGCGTTTTGATTTTAGGCCAAAAAGTTACATTTTTGTCTCATCTGACCAGAGCACCTTCTTCCACACATTTGCTGTGTCCCCCACATGGCTCCTCGCAAACTGCAAACAGGACTTCTTATGGCTTTCTTTCAACAATGGCTTTCTTCTTGCCACACTTCCATTAAGGCCAGATTTGTGGGGTGCACGACTAATAGTTGTCCTGTTGACAGATTCTTCCACCTGAGCTGTGGATCTCTTCAGCTCCTCTAGGGTTACCATGGGCCTCTTTGCTGCTTCTCTGATTAATGCTCTCCTTGCCTGGCCTGTCAGTTTAGGTGGACGGCCGTGTCTTGGTAGTTTTGCCGTTGTGTCATACTCTTTCTATTTTCGGATGATGGATTGAACAGTGCTCTGTGCGATGTTCAAAGCTTGGGATATTTTCTTTATAACCTAACCCTACTTTAACGTGGAGTTCCACCGATTTTATGCACTTCCTCTGAATGGCATCCCCTTATCTGATCCTTTTTCCCATGCAAATTTTTTAAAAAAAGAATCTAAATCGAAATTCCTTTTATTTTTTTCTTTACTCTGCACTTCTAGCATTCCCCGCCTAGGCGATTACATCACTAGACGATTCGCAAGGGATTTTATTGGGATAGCGGCGTCATGTATCCCTTGCCAATCACCTACCGCCGAAATCTCACATTATTTGATAACAGGAAATGATGCGACGGTAGGAGTTAAGGGGCCTTTTCCGAGGCACTGCATCTGCCGGGAGGAAGTATAGGAGATCTGTTTGGACCAGTGAGTATGTGACGTGGGTGGCCTAAAAATGTGGAATGCGGGCACAGTTTACTAAATGCGGGCACTGTATCCTGGCAACCTATCAGGAAAAAGGAGAGCCGTGCAGCGGCATTACCGCCCATGTGAGAGATCGGGAGGTGCAAGCTGGGTAGCCAGCTGCACGGAAATCCCAGAAATGAAGACAGGAGGGCTTCAGATGCCCACAGCTAAAATGGAACCTGCCTGCTTCTGAGATCTGTAAGTAAAAAACTATTTTTAAAGAAAGTAAAAGTGCAACACAGATGACATGTTGTAAATATTAATGTACATGTTTGGACAAATGCAGAGCAGTCTTTAGAAAAAAAAGTGTTTGGGGAACTTTAAACTTCTCCACAAATTTATCCCTGACCTGTCTGGTGTGTTCCTTGGCCTTCATTATGCTGTTTGTTCCCTAAGGTTCTCTAACAAATCTCTGAGGACTTCACAGAACAGCTATATTTATACTGAGATTAAATTACACACAGGTAGGCTATTTACTAATTAGATGACTTCTGAAGGGAATTGTTTGCAATAGATTTTAGTTAGGAGTATCAGAGCAAAGGAGGCTAAATATAAATGCACGCCACGCTTTTCAGATATTTATTTGAAGAAAATTTGGAAAACCATTTATCATTTTCCTTCCATGGTCACAATTATGTGCCACTTTGTGTTGGTCTATCACATAAAATCCCAATAAAATACATTTACGTTTTTGGTTGTAACATGACAAAATGTGGAAAATTTCAAGGGGTATGAATACTTTTTCAAGGCACTGTACCTTTGAAGCATTTGGTGTCCAGAGGGAGGGGGGATACTCTATGGTCTTTGTTCCTGACCTCCTTAGTGGCTGGTCACTTTTGCTTACTGTACATCTGTGCGTGGGGGCAAATGCTTGTGCCAGTCCCATTACTTTTATTTTCTCCTTCTCTTTTCCACCCCCTTTGCCCATCTCTGCTCTTTAACATCACACTGGAGATGATTTTCTCTCTCTGTTAACATTCCATACAGTTGTCACTCTCTTTTTAAGGCAGCTTTGTATATCCATCCCTTTTGGTTTTAAGGTAAGACCAGAGTTTCTAGTACAGAAATATTGATAATGAGTTTCAGTTAAATATATTATTAGTACATGTAGCTTTATACCTTCAGTGCTAGTCCAGGCTTCCGCAGAGCTACTTTAGCTTCTTTGTCTTTTAACAATCCCTGGAGTTTAGTCATCTGGTTACTGGCCTGAGGTCCCTGCGAAGTTAACTCAGTCTGTGGCAGACATCGATAGAATTTCATTTTCTGCTTATATTCTGTAGGACTTTGAGCAGCCTTTTGTTCTTCCTTAAAATTATCATCTACAAGAGAGAGAACATCAAAACTTATGCCACAGATGCATACAAACTATTAGGTTTTGTTCTCAATGGAGGAAGCTGAGGGAGTAGTACATACAATATACTATTCTTCTTGACAAAACCCAGAACATTCCACTGCTTGTCTAGCTGTTTTTTAGGCAACAGGAAAGATTGACTTTGTCTCCCAGAGATTTCAACCCTACAAACAATGGTTTTCAACTTATCAAAGTTACCCTGTACGTTTTTATATGATTATTTACATTAACGAATACCTGTCTCAATGTTTAAAAATATGAACTAAGTTTGACAGTGTAATCAGCAGACACACTAAAGTGTGTGCTTCTACCTAAAGTGTGAATCTCACCACCCTGTTAACTACAGTAAATTCACTTATCCAATGTGTTAAAATATAATTTCTAAAAGTTGATATTTGCATAGTAAAAGGCACTTTCACCTGCCCATATATGACAATGCTCAGACATTTCAATGGACTGCTTACCACCTATGACCTGTACCCTCAGCCTGAGTTACCAGGCAATATATTTTTGAAGGAGAAAGTTGGATAGATAGATTAGGGTTGTAGAAAAAAATGTAAACTCATTTCAATGTTTAACCCTTTGGGCTGTAGAGTTTGTAACCTAAATATCCAAGATTTTTCCTTCTGGATGAGTATAGTATCATAATCGTGCCGGTAGATCAAGAGCGTAGAAACCTTTCACTGTCAGACCTCTGCTTTTACCTTGATGGTACTTGAGAAAATGCTGTGCCACTGGAGTGTCTTCCTTAAGGCGAATGCTCTTAAGGTTTTCCGAGAAGCGTACACGCAACTGCCTTTTAGTTTTCCCCACATACAGGAGATGACAGGGGCACTCCAGTATGTACAGCAGTCTCGAAGTACCACAGTTTATAAAAGTTTTGATATCATATATTTCCTTAGATGCAGAGTCTCTGAATATTTTGGATGTATCCACAAACTTACACGTATTGCAGTGTCCGCATGGGAACATACCTTTGACTCTGGGCATGTTAGTGAGCCAGTTTCTGTCAATGGGATTCCAACACATATGAACTTCCATCTTTTCCACATTATTCAGTGGGATGTACTCTTCAGTTTATATCTGTGAATTCCAGGTCTCATTAGCTATATTTCTCAAGATCAGTCACAGTAGCATGTCCTTTAATACCTGTTTTTTAATTATACAGTTATACTTTTTACTCTTATAAATTTGATTCAGATTACCTGGAGGCCCAATCTCCTGCTAGGAGTTTGTTTAAAATTTTCTCACCATGTGTCATTTTTCACAATAAAGTCTCTCCTTTTGCAACAAATACATCAGCTGTAGTTGATTCACTTCACTGACCGTTCTCTCTTATTGGAGCACTTATGCGCTCCAATACTTTTTGCCTTTTCATATGGATATTTATAGACCCCCGAGTTATAGCTGGTACCTTTAGGCAACTGGACACTGGCAAAGCTTTGCTGGACACGCCCCACTGGGCATACCCCTCTAACTCTACCCCACTCCGTGAGACCTCAAGTTTTTTCTTACTGTCCTAAGGTGATGGACCTCTTCTTCCTTACAGAAAAATAATTTGCTTCATTAGTATATTGTTTTCTTCAAGCAACTCATAAATGTCTTCTAATTCAACAATAGAAGCATCCGAATTACTGCAACCTCAGTATAATCTTGGGAGCTGTACCCAGACAGTTGACAGCCTGTTATGTTGCTTCAGGCACTGGAACCTTCATGGGCGCTCACCCCAGCAGTGCAATGGGTGTAGCTAGCTGCAGAGTGCTATACAGGTCCAGGGCAGTGGTCCATCCCTATGGAACTTAGACCCTGGAGACCCCTCTGGGGGGGTATGCCCACCCTGACAGGTGAAGCCTGGACCCTGATTAGGACCAGTGACATGTGGACTGTGAATGCACGTGGACTTTGAGGGCATGTGTGCTGTGAGGGCACATGGGCTGTGAATACACGAGTGTTGTGAGTGCACATGGACTGTGAGCGCTCGTGGACTGAGTGCACATGGGCTGTAAGTGACTACCTGTGTATTGTGAGTACCTGTGTATTGTAAGTACCTGTGTACTGTCTGTCTATTGTGAGTACCTGAGTGTTGTGTATATTGTGAGTACCTGGATATTGAGTGTTTATCCTCATGACATGTCACAGGAAGAACCCTCATGGCTAACAGAGGACAAAATTAGAAATAGACTTGAAAAACTTAACATTAATAAGTTATCGGGACCAGACGGCTTGCACCGAGGGTCCTTAAGGAACTCAGTCAAGCAATTGCCAGACCATTGTTCCTAATTGTTATGAACAGTCTACTGACTGGAATGGTACCAGCTGATTGGAGAAAAGCCAACATAGTACCAATATTTAAAAAAGCAAAAAAGAGGGGAGTTTGTGGGACTTTAAATGAAGCATGGGGGAATGCTTCCATCCCGGTTTGCTGAAAGCAGAGAAAAGGGGGGGGCAGGCAATGGGACTTTAAATGAGGAAATTGACAGAATGGGGTGGGGATGAAAAAACATAATGTTTATTGCAAAATTACAATACTGGTGCATAACAAGTATGACAGGTGACTTGTGCATGTGCAACAATAGAACCTACATGCATGCATAACAGTGACCATATAAGATCAAACAAAGACTGTAATTCATCATAAATACATATATGAAAAGGAGCAGCACAGGAAAGCATGATACAGGGTGTGAAATCGTAATTGTCATAAAAATTATCATAAAAACATATCAGAGTGTAGTCCCATTGCAGCAATTGGCTGCATCCTTGATGCCCGACGCGTTTCTGTGTTTCTATGTGAACACTTCCTCAGGGGCGGATGCTAGGGACATCTAAAATAGTGAAGTATGATAACATGCGATTAGAAACGTATATGCACCAAAAAGGACAAAATGTCAATTTAGGTACTTACAGTGTATGTCAAGCCAAGGTATTGTGTGAAAGGTGGACCAAGGGATAATGTCTCTCCCAGGAGCTGGGGTGGTGAATCATCCAGCACACAGCGAGCACACACAGGCATCATCTCCAGAGCACAGACCGCCATCTCCACACCACAGCCAATGATGAATATATGTGGGGAAAGGGTATCTAAAAATGGATAAGGGGGTCCATTAAGATTGACCAGTGATGGGAGTATAATCAAAAGTGGTCGATGTGCTTAAAGCAAAGGGTATTACCTGGATGTTCAAAGGATAAAGGTCTATCACAACTGTGGCGTCCAGACATGTGTGTGGGGATGGCTGCCGTGCCCGGATAGACGCCATATATGCGCCCCGCGCGCACCAGACGTCACCACCGACGTCACGTGTGTCAGGCAGTACATGGGGCGGGGCTCCAGCCTGGGCGGTGACGAACACGCCCAGACAAGGCGCCACTGCGTCCAAGTCAGCCGGCTACGATGGATAGGCGTTCACGCAGCGACGCCAATGAGTGACGTCACATGGGGGAACGGGACGTGGCGCTGATGCGGTGTGGGCATCCACCCGACTCCCCAAACTGACCCCGCCCTGATAGGGCGGGGAGAGAGGGAAAAAAAGGGGGGGCAGCCAGAGCGCATCACAGCTCCTGGGATAAAGGCAAAACCAGGTCCAGACTATAGCACGGTTATAGCCCAGGCTGGATAATTCCTGGTGCTGCAAAGTTTTCAACAAACTGATGTTGCAGAAAAATTAACCCTATGTGGGTGGACCATATTGGTACATTCCCTCAAGGGGCACCCCAAAAGAAGCAGGCAGGGGAAAACTGCCTACTACTGCCAATTAACTCCATCCCTGTGTATATAGCAAAAAAGAGGGGAGTTTGTGGGACTTTAAATGAAGCATGGGGGAATGCTTCCATCCCGGTTTGCTGAAAGCAGAGAAAAGGGGGGGGGCAGGCAATGGGACTTTAAATGAGGAAATTGACAGAATGGGGTGGGGATGAAAAAACATAATGTTTATTGCAAAATTACAATACTGGTGCATAACATGTATGACAGGTGACTTGTGCATGTGCAACAATAGAACCTACATGCATGCATAACAGTGACCATATAAGATCAAACAAAGACTGTAATTCATCATAAATACATATATGAAAAGGAGCAGCACAGGAAAGCATGATACAGGGTGTGAAATCGTAATTGTCATAAAAATTATCATAAAAACATATCAGAGTGTAGTCCCATTGCAGCAATTGGCTGCATCCTTGATGCCCGACGCGTTTCTGTGTTTCTATGTGAACACTTCCTCAGGGGCGGATGCTAGGGACATCTAAAATAGTGAAGTATGATAACATGCGATTAGAAACGTATATGCACCAAAAAGGACAAAATGTCAATTTAGGTACTTACAGTGTATGTCAAGCCAAGGTATTGTGTGAAAGGTGGACCAAGGGATAATGTCTCTCCCAGGAGCTGGGGTGGTGAATCATCCAGCACACAGCGAGCACACACAGGCATCATCTCCAGAGCACAGACCGCCATCTCCACACCACAGCCAATGATGAATATATGTGGGGAAAGGGTATCTAAAAATGGATAAGGGGGTCCATTAAGATTGACCAGTGATGGGAGTATAATCAAAAGTGGTCGATGTGCTTAAAGCAAAGGGTATTACCTGGATGTTCAAAGGATAAAGGTCTATCACAACTGTGGCGTCCAGACATGTGTGTGGGGATGGCTGCCGTGCCCGGATAGACGCCATATATGCGCCCCGCGCGCACCAGACGTCACCACCAACGTCACGTGTGTCAGGCAGTACATGGGGCGGGGCTCCAGCCTGGGCGGTGACGAACACGCCCAGACAAGGCGCCACTGCGTCCAAGTCAGCCGGCTACGATGGATAGGCGTTCACGCAGCGACGCCAATGAGTGACGTCACATGGGGGAACGGGACGTGACGCTGATGCGGTGTGGGCATCCACCCGACTCCCCAAACTGACCCCGCCCTGATAGGGCGGGGAGAGAGGGAAAAAAAGGGGGGGCAGCCAGAGCGCCCTTTGCTTTAAGCACATCGACCACTTTTGATTATACTCCCATCACTGGTCAATCTTAATGGACCCCCTTATCCATTTTTAGATACCCTTTCCCCACATATATTCATCATTGGCTGTGGTGTGGAGATGGCGGTCTGTGCTCTGGAGATGATGCCTGTGTGTGCTCGCTGTGTGCTGGATGATTCACCACCCCAGCTCCTGGGAGAGACATTATCCCTTGGTCCACCTTTCACACAATACCTTGGCTTGACATACACTGTAAGTACCTAAATTGACATTTTGTCCTTTTTGGTGCATATACGTTTCTAATCGCATGTTATCATACTTCACTATTTTAGATGTCCCTAGCATCCGCCCCTGAGGAAGTGTTCACATAGAAACACAGAAACGCGTCGGGCATCAAGGATGCAGCCAATTGCTGCAATGGGACTACACTCTGATATGTTTTTATGATAATTTTTATGACAATTACGATTTCACACCATGTATCATGCTTTCCTGTGCTGCTCCTTTTCATATATGTATTTATGATGAATTACAGTCTTTGTTTGATCTTATATGGTCACTGTTATGCATGCATGTAGGTTCTATTGTTGCACATGCACAAGTCACCTGTCATACATGTTATGCACCAGTATTGTAATTTTGCAATAAACATTATGTTTTTTCATCCCCACCCCATTCTGTCAATTTCCTCATTTAAAGTCCCATTGCCTGCCCCCCCCTTTTCTCTGCTTTCAGCAAACCGGGATGGAAGCATTCCCCCATGCTTCATTTAAAGTCCCACAAACTCCCCTCTTTTTTGCTATATACACAGGGATGGAGTTAATTGGCAGTAGTAGGCAGTTTTCCCCTGCCTGCTTCTTTTGGGGTGCCCCTTGAGGGAATGTACCAATATGGTCCACCCACATAGGGTTAATTTTTCTGCAACATCAGTTTGTTGAAAACTTTGCAGCACCAGGAATTATCCAGCCTGGGCTATAACCGTGCTATAGTCTGGACCTGGTTTTGCCTTTATCCCAGGAGCTGTGATGCGCTCTGGCTGCCCCCCCTTTTTTTCCCTCTCTCCCCGCCCTATCAGGGCGGGGTGAGTTTGGGGAGTCGGGTGGATGCCCACACCGCATCAGCGTCACGTCCCGTTCCCCCATGTGACGTCACTCATTGGCGTCGCTGCGTGAACGCCTATCCATCGTAGCCGGCTGACTTGGACGCAGTGGCGCCTTGTCTGGGCGTGTTCGTCACCGCCCAGGCTGGAGCCCCGCCCCATGTACTGCCTGACACACGTGACGTCGGTGGTGACGTCTGGTGCGCGCGGGGCGCATATATGGCGTCTATCCGGGCACGGCAGCCATCCCCACACACATGTCTGGACGCCACAGTTGTGATAGACCTTTATCCTTTGAACATCCAGGTAATACCCTTTGCTTTAAGCACATCGACCACTTTTGATTATACTCCCATCACTGGTCAATCTTAATGGACCCCCTTATCCATTTTTAGATACCCTTTCCCCACATATATTCATCATTGGCTGTGGTGTGGAGATGGCGGTCTGTGCTCTGGAGATGATGCCTGTGTGTGCTCGCTGTGTGCTGGATGATTCACCACCCCAGCTCCTGGGAGAGACATTATCCCTTGGTCCACCTTTCACACAATACCTTGGCTTGACATACACTGTAAGTACCTAAATTGACATTTTGTCCTTTTTGGTGCATATACGTTTCTAATCGCATGTTATCATACTTCACTATTTTAGATGTCCCTAGCATCCGCCCCTGAGGAAGTGTTCACATAGAAACACAGAAACGCGTCGGGCATCAAGGATGCAGCCAATTGCTGCAATGGGACTACACTCTGATATGTTTTTATGATAATTTTTATGACAATTACGATTTCACACCCTGTATCATGCTTTCCTGTGCTGCTCCTTTTCATATATGTATTTATGATGAATTACAGTCTTTGTTTGATCTTATATGGTCACTGTTATGCATGCATGTAGGTTCTATTGTTGCACATGCACAAGTCACCTGTCATACATGTTATGCACCAGTATTGTAATTTTGCAATAAACATTATGTTTTTTCATCCCCACCCCATTCTGTCAATTTCCTCATTTAAAGTCCCAATATTTAAAAAAGGGCCAAGATACATACCTGGGAATTACAGACCAGTTAGCCTAACATCAATTGTATGGAAGCTCTTGGAGGGGAAGATAAGGGACTATATACAAGATTTTAGTAATGACAACTGTATTATTAGCAGTAATCAGCATGGATTCATGAAGAATCATTCTTGCCAAACCAATCTATTAACCTACTATGAGGACGTAAGCTGGCATCTAGATAAAGGAAGGCCCATAGACGTGGAAGTGTATCTGGATTTTGCAAAAGCATTTGATACAGTCCCCCATAAGCGTTTACTGTACAAAGTAAGGTCCGTTGGCTCTGACCATCTCCTGTATCATGTCTGCAGTCTCTGACCATCTCCTGTATCATGGACGCACAGTCTCTGACCATCTTATTTATCATGGCTGCACAGTCTCTGACCATCACCTGTTTCATAGCCGCAGTCTCTGATCATCTCCTGTATCATGGCCGCACTGTCTCTGACCATCTCCTGTATCATATCTGCAGTCTCTGACCATCTTCTATATCATGTCTGCAGTCTCTGACCATCTCCTGTATTATGGTCGCACAGTCTGACCACCTCCTGCATTATGGCCGCACAGTCTCTGACCATCTCCTATATCATGTCTGCAGTCTCTGACCATCTCCTATATCATGTCTGCAGTCTCTGACTATCTCCTGTGTCATGGCCGCACAGTCTCTGGCCATCTCCTGTATCATGGCCACACAGTCTCTGACCGCCTCCTGTATTATGCCCACACAGTCTCTGACCATATCCTGTATCATGTCTGCAGTCTCTGACTATCGCCTATATCATGTCTGCAGTCTCTCAACCATCTCCTGTATCATGGCTGCACAGTCTCTTTTTTTTAATATACACTATTTGTTTTAGAAATTTCCTACGGGGGAACCATTATAACACATTGTGGTGTTTTTTTGTTAGTATAGCATACAGGTTAAATTATTTTGTTGTTACATCTGTAACAACATTTGTTTAATGCATGTGAATTTTGGAGGTGTTCTCATAAATTGTCACTTTACATTAAATGTTGCACTTTATGTGTTAAAAAAAGGAGTATGTATTTATATATATATATATATATATATATATATATATATATCTTGTGACAGACCTAGCCGGGACAGAGGCTTTTGGAGAGGACTGAATGTTAGCCTCTTGCCTTCCAATTATGGGCCAGGGCCTCAAAACGGGAATGCGGATGAGTTATCCCAGCAGACGGACCTGGAACCTTAAGACTACTTTTCCAACATCCTCGAGTTGACCCTTCGGGGTCCCCCTGTGGCTGTTGGACTGTTTCCCAGGGGGGAGTATTGTCATGAACCTTGGAATACTGAAGTATTTCTCCTTCGAGTCTATTACACAGTGGTGGGTCTTCTGCCCTGTCTTAAGGCTAACCCCCCTCCAGATGGTTCCATGGTCTGGAAGAAAAGCATTGTTCTGTGTTTGACTGTTTGTTTATGTACTTTAATTACCCCCTGGGGCTTCTCTGTGTCATTACACATATCAGTCCTCCTATTCAAGCTATCGCACCAGTCCCTGCTGACCCTGTTTCAAGTCCTCATTTGCACGGCCAAGGAGGACCTAAGTGAGGACTAGACTGTACTTTACAATTGACCAATAGGAAAGTGGTTGTTGGGGGCAGGGTGTTCAAACTGCTATGTATAAAAGAGTGTTGTGTGCATCCAATAAAGGTGAGATTCCTGTTTGAACTTACATACAGCCTGCCTGGTGTTTGTTCTGAGCTATCACAACTGGATTAGAATGGCACATAGCTGTAGTTCGAATCCCGGAGCATCGGATGACCGAACCATCAGACGTTGCGATCTGCAATCTGATCCAATAGCCGCAGAGGAGTGTAGGGAGAGTGGAACCGAGCGAGCAGGGGCTCGTTACATTGTGTGTGACAGACCTAGCTGGGGCTTTTGGAGAGGACTGAATGCTAGCCTCTTGCCTTCCGATTATGGGCCAGGGCCTCAAAACGGGAATGCGGATGAGTTATCCCAGCAGACGGACCTGGAACCTTAAGACTACTTTTCCAACATCCTCGAGTTGACGCGTTCGGGGTCCCCCTGTGGCTGTTGGACTGTTTCCCAGGGGGGAGTATTGTCATGAACCTTGGAATACTGAAGTATTTCTCCTTCGAGTCTATTACACAGTGGTGGGTCTTCTGCCCTGTCTTAAGGCTAACCCCCCTCCAGACGGTTCCATGGTCTGGAAGAAAAGCATTGTTCTGTGTTTGACTGTTTGTTTATGTACTTTAATTACCCCCTGGGGCTTCTCTGTGTCATTACACATATCAGTCCTCCTATTCAAGCTATCGGACCAGTCCCTGCTGACCCTGTTTCAAGTCCTCATTTGCACGGCCAAGGAGGACCTAAGTGAGGACTAGACTGTACTTTACAATTGACCAATAGGAAAGTGGTTGTTGGGGGCAGGGTGTTCAAACTGCTATGTATAAAAGAGTGTTGTGTGCATCCAATAAATGTGAGATTCCTGTTTGAACTTACATACAGCCTGCCTGGTGTTTGTTCTGAGCTATCACAACTGGATTAGAATGGCACATAGCTGTAGTTCGAATCCCGGAGCATCGGATGACCGAACCATCAGACGTTGCGATCTGCAATCTGATCCAATAGCCGCAGAGGAGTGTAGGGAGAGTGGAACCGAGCGAGCAGGGGCTCGTTACATTGTGTGTGACAGACCTAGCTGGGGCTTTTGGAGAGGACTGAATGCTAGCCTCTTGCCTTCCGATTATGGGCCAGGGCCTCAAGACGGGAATGCGGATGGGTTATCCCGGCAGACGGACCTGGAACCTTAAGACTACTTTTCCAACATCCTCGAGTTGACCCGTTCAGGGTCCCACTGTGGCTGTTGGACTATTTCCCAGGGGGGAGTATTGTCATCAACCTTGGAATACTGAAGTATTTCTTCTTTGAATCTATTGCACAGTGGTGGGTCTTCTGCCCTGTCTTAAGGCTAACCCCCCCCTCCAGACGGCTCTGGAAGAAAAGCATTGTTCTGTGTTTGACTGTTTATGTACTTTACTTACCCCCTGGGTCTTACACACATCAGTCCTCCTATTCAAGCTATCGGACCAATCCCTGCTGACCCTGTTTCAAGTCCTCATTTGCATGGCCAAGAGGACCTAATTGAGAAATACAATTGACCAATAGGAAAGTGGTTGTGGGGGCAGGGTGTTCAAACTGCTATGTATAAAAGTGTGTGCGCATCCAATAAAGTGAGATTCCTGTTTGAACTTACATACAGCCTGCCTGGTGTTTGTTCTGAGCTATCACAAATGGATTCAAACGGCACATAGCTGTAGTTCGAATCCCGGAGCATCGGATGACCGAACCATCAGACGTTGCGATCTGCAATCTGATCCAATAGCCGCAGAGGAGTGTCGGGAGAGAGGAACCGAGCGAGCAGGGGCTCGTTACATATATATACAGGGCACTCCCCCCCCCTCCTCCCCGGGCCAATTTTCAGCTTCCAGCGCTGTTGCATTTTAAACGACAATTATGCGGTCATGCAACACTGTACCCAAACAATTTTTTTTATAATTTTGTTCCGACAAATAGAGCTTTCTTTTGGTGGTATTTGATCACCACTGGGTTTTTTTTTTTTTCGCTATAAATAAGAAAATGACCGAAAATTTTGATTTAAAAAAAAAATAGTTTTTCTTTGTTTCTGTTATAAAACTTTGTAAATAAGTATGTTTTCTCCTTCACTGATGGGCACTGATTAGGCGGCACTAATGAGGTGGCACTGATATCCAGCACTGATGGGTGGCACTAATCAATTAGCGCAGACCCCCCCCCCCGTCAGGAGAGCAGCCGATGGGCTTTTCTCTATTTGCGTCTGTCGACATGAGTGGAGGAAAAGCCGATTCATGTTTTTTCCTGTTTATGCTGTGATTGGACACAGCTGATCACATGGTAAAGAGTCTACGTCAGAGGCTCTTTACCAAGATTGGTGATGCGGTGTGTTAAACTGACACTGCTGGACGTCATATGATGTTCAGTCACGATAACTTAACGACTTTGAGCACATCATTTTGCTATATGGCAAGTGGGAATTTGTTAAGGTGGCTAGGGGGGGGGGGGGGATCTTGGGTCAGTTCAAACACTTTTTTTCCCAAGACTTGACCCCTGGGTAACAGGATATGTAGATGACCTTCTTCTGAAAGACTCATCTTCCCTACAACTATCAACAAACATCCGCAGAACTATTCAGATGCTTCAAGCCAAAAAGCTGCTCTCCAACCTTCTCTTTGCCTAGAATACTTAGGGGCTAATTCTGGATACAGTCTAGGCCACGGTTTTTCTCCCAGAAAACCAAAATCCTCTCTGTAAGATCTCATGTCCAGATCTTAAAGAAAATGTTATCCCAACATTTCATATTCCTGATACAGTTGTATGATTTCTTGGCCATTTTTCAGAGAATATATATATAGTTACATAGTAGGTGAGATTGAAAAAAGACACAAGTCCAACCTATGTGTGTGATTATATGTCAGTATTACATTGTATATCCCTGTATGTTGTGGTCGTTCAGGTGCTTATCTAATAGTTTTTTGAAACTATTGATGCTCCCCACTGAGACCACTGCCTGTGGAAGGAAATTCCACATCCTTGCCGCTCTTACAGTAAAGAACCCTGTATGTAGTTTAAGGTCAAACCTCTTTTCTTCTAATTTTAATGAGTGGCCACATGTCTTGTTAAACTCCCTTCCACAAAAAAGTTTTATCCCTATTGTGGGGTCACCAGTACGGTATTTGTAAATTTAAATCATATCCCCTCTCAAGCATCTCTTCTACAGAGAGAATAAGTTCAGTGCTCGCAACCTTTCCTCATAACTAATATCCTCCAGACCCTTTATTAGCTTTGTTGCCCTTCTTTTTACTTGCTCCATTTCCAGTACATCCTTCCTGAGGTGCCCAGAACTGGAGTAGACCAGAGTCTTGTAGAGCGGGAGAATTATCGTTTTAACTCTGGAGTTGATCCCCTTTTTAATGCATGCCAATATTCTGTTTGCTTTGTTAGCAGCAGCTTGGTATTGCATACCATTTCTGAGCCTATCATCTACTAGGAAACCAGGTCCTTTTCCATCCTAGAATATGAATGATAGCACAAAAATCTTTTTTTCACTCATGGTTAGTGTTTGGCTGAAGCCATTTATTATCAATCAACTGTGTTTACTTTTAAATCATAATGGCAACAGAAACTACCCAAATGACGGTGATCAAAAGTTTAACCACTTGCTTACTGGGCACATAACCCCCTTCCTGCCCAGGCGAAATTTCAGCTTTCGGCACGGTCACGCTTTGAATGACAATTGCGCGGTCGTGCGACGTGGCTTCCAAACAAAATTGACATCCTTTTTTCCCACAAATAGAGCTTTCTTTTGGTGGTATTTGATAATTTCTGCGGTTTTTATTTTTTGCGCTATAAACAAAAAAAGAGCGACAATTTTGAAAAAAAAAACACAATCTTTTTTACTTTTTGCTATAATAAATATCCCATTTTTTATTTAAAAAACTATTTTTTTTCTCAGTTTAGGCCGATACGTATTCTTCTACGTATTTTAGGCAAAAAAAAAAAAAATCGCAATAAGCGTATAGTGATTGGTTTGCGCAAAAGTTATAGCGCCTACAAAATAGGGGATAGAATTATGACATTTTTTTGTATTATTTTTTTTTTACTAGTAATGGCGGCGATCTGCGATTTTTATTGTGACTGCGACATTATGGCGGACACATCTGACACTTTTGACACATTTTTGGGACCATTCACATTTATACAGCGAACAGTAAATAAATATGCACTGATTACTGTATAAATGTGACTGGCAGTGAAGGGGTTAACACTAGGGGCGGGAATGGGTTAAATGTGTACCCTGCTAGGTGATTGTTACTGTGGGGGGAGGGGACTGACTGGGGGAGGAGACCGATCTGTGTCCCTATGTACAAGGGACACAGCATCTGTCTCCTCTCTCCCTGACAGGACATGGATCTCTGTGTTTACACACAGAGATCCACGTCCCTGCTCCGTGACAGCCGATCGCATGTACCTGGTGGACATCGCGGCCGCCAGGCACGCGCATCGGCACCCGCGTGACACAGCGGGCACAGCTTTTCCCCGATGCGCGCCCGCGGCGGCGCGCATCACGGAAGTAAACAGGAGGACATCCATGGACGTCCTCCCGGCAATTGAGCGCTGCAATGCGGCCGTCTTTTGAGAACGGCCCGGGCGCGAAGTGGTTAAATATCCCAGTTCTTAACCACTTAACGACCGCCCACCGCCGATTTACATCGGCAGAATGGCACCGACAGGCAGAATCACGTAGATCTACGTGATCGCCTTTGTGCAGTTGGGGGGTCCATCCGGACCCCCCTTCACTGCAGTGAGCGGCCGTTAAGTGTTCGGGAGCGATCAGGCATGAGGGGGCGGCCGCTCGATTCCGCCCCCCCCTCGCAATCGCTCCCGGCCAATGAAATTGCTTCCTCCGCCATGTGATGTAAACACAGGCTGGAGGAAGTGATGTCATCTCCCTCGCCGCGGTCTTTTCGTTCCCGGCGCCGAGGAGTGAAGACAGAGGTTAGTGCTCCAACAGTCCACTGACACGTAGGTACACATAGGCACACAAATCACCCCCCAGTCACCCCCAGATCACCCCCCAGGTCACCCCAAAGCCCCCAATCACAGTGTCACTGATTGCAGTGATCATTTATTTTACTGATCACTGCATTTAGTGTCATCTGTGATTGTAAAAAGTTGCAGGGCAGTTAGGATTAGGCCCCTTTAGGTCCAGGGTAGCCCCCTAACCCCCCCTAATAAAGGTTTAACCCCTTGATCACCCCCCAGGTAACCCTTTCACCCCCTAACTTCAGCGTCACTAAGCGATTGTTTTTCCGATCGCTGTATTCGTGTCGCTGGTGTTTTAGATAGGCAGTTATTTTTTTTTTAGGTTCGCCACAGGTTTTTATTGGTGTCAGGTACCCCCATATATTATTTTAACCCCCTGATTGCCCCTAGAGTTAACTCTTTCACCAGTGATCGCCGTATAAGCGTCACTGGTGTCACTGGTTAGCCAGTAAGTTATTTAGTTATTTAGGTTACCCGTCAGGTTTTTATATAGTGTCAGGTACCCCCATATTTAACCTAATAAAGGTTTTAACCCCCTGATTGCCCCTAGTTAACCCTTTCACCAGTGATCACCATATAAAGGTTACGGGTGACGCTGGTTGATTAGTTTGCTTTTTATAGCATCAGGGCACCCGCCGTATATAACCCAATAAAGGTTTAACCCCCCTGATCGCCCGGCGGGTGAGATCAATTAGGTTTTAGCGCCAGAGAGGGTCTGCGTCGCCCCAGGCAGTGTTAGGTTAGTGCCAGTAACGCTAACACCCACGCACAAAGCATACACCCCCCTTAGTGGTATAGTATCTGATCAGATCTATACTAGCATCCCCAGCGGTTTAGGGTTCCCAAAAACGCAGTGTTAGCGGGATCAGCCCAGATACCTGCTAGCGCCTGCGTTTAGCCCCTCCGCCCAGCCCAGCCCAGCCCACCCAAGTGCAGTATCGATCGATCACTGTCACTTACCAAACACAACACACATAACTGCAGCGTTCGCAGAGACAGGCCTGATCCCTGCGATCGCTAACAGTTTTTTTGTAGCGTTTGATATATTTGCTGACGACAGTCAGGTGCTTTTTTTCCTGTGAATCTTACTAGTGTACCCCTAAATTTAGAGCCCAAAATGGCAAGACGAAGGTACACTAGTAAAGAGGCCTACGAGATTCTGAGCATGACAGATAGTGAAGAGGAGGTCACGTATCTGTCAGATTCAGGCTCAGAATATCTTCCCGTAGAAGACAGTGACGTCAGCGGCCCCACGTCAGATAGCTCTGACGACGAAGTTGAGGTCCCTGCTAAGGTCAGGCGTACCCGATCCCGATCTTCTGAGGTTGTTGAGGAGCAAGAACCGCAGGTCTCTCGTATCATGGAGCAGAGTAGTACTAGCGCCGCTATTCCTTCTGGTGAACTGGCAAGCACCAGCGGCCTAGTACAGCCTGGACGTACATCCAGCACTGCAGTAACACTTGGTGACGTGGCGAGTCCCATAAGTGCAGTTCAAGCTGGCGAGGTGGCAAGCACAAGTAGTGTCCCGCTGCCACCAAGAAGACAAAGGCAGGCCCGTCGTGCCCATACTGCCCTTCCTGCAGAATTCGCCTATCCTGATTGGGTCCCCACCACTTCTGCAGAACCCGTACTTCCCCCATTCACTGCCCAACCCGGTATTCAGGTGGAAACAGCTGATTTTATTCCAATTGATTTTTATTCGCTGTTTTTCACGGAAGATCTCTATAGATCTATTGTGGACCAGAGTAATTTATATGCTGGTCAATTTATCGCCGCTAACCCCCAGTTGCCTAAAATTGCCAGAAATTGGAAACCAATTACGGTTTCCGAATTTAAGACCTTTCTGGGCCTTTCCCTCAACATGGGCACACATAAATTTCCGTCATTGCGTGCTTATTGGTCCACGCACCCAATTGACCACATGCCCGTGTTCTCTGCCTCCATGTCCAGGGCACGATACGAGCAGATTTTGCGGTTCATGCACTTCAACGACAATGAACTTTGTCGTCCACGTGGGGACCCTGAATACGACCGGCTCTATAAAATTCGGCCCCTCATAAACCACTTCAACGAACGTTTTGCAGCCTTGTTTACTCCCGATCAAGTTGTCTGCGTTGATGAGTCCCTGATTAAATTTTCTGGCCGCTTGTCTTTCAAGCAGTACCTTCCCAGCAAGCGTGCCAGATACGGGGTCAAGCTCTACAAGTTCTGTGACAGGGCAACAGGCTATGTAGTGAACTTTACGGTTTATGAGGGAAAAGACAGTCAGATTGAGTCGGTCAACTGCCCGGATTACATAGGGAGCGCTGGCAAGATAGTGTGGAACTTGGTGTCACCCTTATTCGGAAAGGGGTACCACTTGTATGTGGACAATTATTACACGAGCGTGCCACTGTTTAGTCACTTGTTTGATCATAAGATTGGAGCATGTGGCACCGTGCGACCTAATCGCCGGGGCTTTCCCCAGCGGCTTGTAGATGCCCGTCTTAGGCTGGGGGAGAGAGCCTGCTTGAAGTGTAATAACTTGCTCGCTATGAAGTGGAGGGACAATAAGAATGTTTTCCTTCTTACCTCCCTTCATGCAGACACGACAGTCCAAATTCGTACGGCGACTAGTGTTGTGGAGAAACCCCTCTGTGTCCACGAATATAACCAAAATATGGGAGGGGTGGACCTCAACGACCAGTTGATGGCGCCGTATCTAATTGACCGTAAGGCGAGACGCTGGTACAAAAAAGTGTCTCTATCATTATTCCAATTGGCTTTGCTGAACGCTCATGTGCTATACAGAGCTTCAGGCGGGACGTTATCTCTTCTAAAATTCCAGAATGAGATAGTCACAGAACTCCTGTATCCAGGCGGTTCTGCACCTCACCATCCCCAACCAAATGCAGTAAGCCGGCTGCATGAGAGGCATTATTCGTATGTCCTCCCGAGTACCCCTACCCAAAGCCACCCCCAAAAAAGATGTCGTGTCTGTAGCAAGCGCGGATTTAGGCGTGACACCCGTAGTTTTTGTCCACTCTGTCCTGACAAGCCTGGTCTTTGCCAAGGTGAATGTTTTGAACGCTACCACTCAAAAGTGAAGTTTTAGCGTAGGGTACAGCATTTCACAGACAAGGACACACTTACACAGGGTCTCCCAAGATGCCATTACATTTTGAGAGACCCGAACCATTACAGTTGTAAAGTTACAAAAAAAAGTGTAAAAAAGAAAAAAAAAAACGTAAAAAACAAAACACAAAAAAATATAAAATAAAAAAACCAAAAATAGTTGTCGTTTTATTGTTCTCTCTCTCTCTATTTTCTCTCTATTGTTCTGCTCTTTTTTACTGTATTCTATTCTGCAATGTTTTATCATGCTTGCTTTTCAGGTATGTAATTTTTTGTTTTCAGGTGCGCCATTCAACTGCAGCGCGGAATTATTTATCTTGACAGCAACAGCGTTTGCTCCCATGATACATAAAGCCGTGACTCCAGTGCTGTAGGAGGTGATTTCACCACCACAGTTAAAAAAAAGAGCATATATGCCGAAGCATGGGGGCAGCAGGGGCGGAGGAGCGATTTTGCTCCTAATGCCGCGTACATACGGTCGAAATTCCGACGGAGGCCTGCCCGTGGAAAATTCCGACCGTGTGTACGCGGCATAACTTTTTTGCGGGAGGATGCCCCCATGCTTCGGCATATATATATTTTAGGCACAGGTTGCGTTAAAACATTTTTTTATTTTTTACTAGGTTTTGTTTTGGTATTTGCTTTGCAGGTATGGCATGGTAAGGTCTTACTGTTGTACTGTAATGTTACTTTGTTTTAATGTTAACCACCATTTGCTTAGCAGGTACGCCATTCAGTTGCAGCGCGGATCTATTTATCTTGACAGCAACAGCGTTTGCTCCCACGATACATAAAGCCGTGACTCCAACGCTGTAGGAGGTGATTTCACCACCACAGTTAAAAAAAAGAGCATATATGCCGAAGCATGGGGGCAGCAGGGGCGGAGGAGCGATTTTGCTCCTAATGCCGCGTATATACGGTCGAAATTCCAACGGAGGCTTGCCCGTGGAAAAGTCCGACCGTGTGTACGCGGCATAACCTTTTATGCCGCGTACATACGGTCGAAATTCCGACGAAGGCTTGACCCTGTGTACGCGGCATAACTTTTTTGCGGGAGGATGCCCCCATGCTTCGGCATATATGCCCATCATTAGAAGTGGGTGGATGAAGGGAGGTATTCTAATGGTGGGCATACCCACCAATCAATCTCTTTTTTTCGTTCAGCCAATAGGCTGTATGAAAAAAAAGATTACAATACATGTCCAACAAGGACCAGCAACGTACTGGTATGTTGCTGGACTTTGAATGTTTATACCAGAATGATGCCTGCGGGTTTAGGTATCATCTTGGTATCATTCTTTTTAGCCAGCAGCCGGCTTTCATGTAAAAGCAATTCTAGCAGATAATTAGCCTCTAGACTGCTTTTACAAGCAGTGGGAGGGAATGTCCCCCCCCCCCGGATATAAAAAGCGCCATTGGGAAATTGGGAAAGCATTTTATCACACCGATCTTGGTGTGGTCAGATGCTTTGAGGGCAGAGGAAAGATCTAGGGTCTAACCCCCCAATTTTTTTCAAAAAAAGAGTACCTGTCACTACCTATTGCTATCATAGGGGATATTTACATTCCCTGAGATAACGATAAAAATGGTAAAAAAATAAAATATGGAAGGCACAGTTTAAAAATAAAATAAAAAAGCCAAATAAATAATAAAAAAAAAAAAAAAAAAAAAAAAGCACCGCTGTCCCCCCCTGCTATTGCGCAAAGGCGAACGCAAGCGTGGGTCTAGCGTCATATGTAAACAGCAATTGCATCATGCATGTGAGGTATCACCGCGAAGGTCAGATCGAGGGCAGTCATTTTAGCAGTAGACCTCCTCTGTAAATCTAACGTGGTAACCTGTAAAGGCTTTTAAATGCTTTTAAAAATGAATGTAGTTTGTCGCCGCTGCGCGTTTGTGCGCAATTTTAAAGCATGTCGTGTTTGGTATCCATGTACTCGGCCTATGATCATCTTTTTTATTTCATCAAACATTTGGGCAATATAGTGTTTTTTAGTGCATTAAAAATAAAAAAAGTGTGTTTTTCCCCCAAAAAATGCGTTTGAAAAATCGCTGCGCAAATACTGTGTGGAAAAAAAAAATGCAACACCCACTATTTTAATCTGTAGGGCCTTTGCTTTAAAAAAATATATAATGTTTGGGGGTTCAACATAATTTTCTTGCAAAAAATTTTTTTTTTTCATGTAAACAAAAAGTGTCAGAAAGGGCTTTGTCTTCAAGTGGTTAGAAGAGTGGATGATGTGTGACATAAGCTTCCTAATGTTGTGCATAAAATGCCAGGACAGTTCAAAACCCCCCCCCAAATGACCCCATTTTGTAAAGTAGACACCTCAAGCTATTTGCTGAGAGGCATGTTGAGCCCATTGAATATTTTTTTTTTTTGTCCCAAGTGATTGAATAATGACCAAAAAAAAAAATGTACAAAAAGTTGTCACTAAATTATATATTGCTCAAACATGCCATGGGCATATGTGGAATTACACCCCAAAATACATTCTGTTGCTTCTCCTGAGTACGGGGATACCACATGTGTGGGACTTTTTGGGAGCCTAGTCGCGTACGGGACCCCAAAAACCAAGCACCGCCTTCAGGATTTCTATGGGTGTAAATTTTTGATTTCACTCCTCACTGCCTATCACAGTTTCGGAGGCCATGGAATGCCCAGATGGCACAAAACCCCCCCAAATGACCCCATTTTGGAAAGTAGACACCCCAAGCTATTTGCTGAGAGGTATGTTGAGTATTTTGCAGATCTCGCTTTTTGTCACAAAGTTTTGAAAATGTAAAAAAAGAAAAAAAAAAAGAAAAAAAAATGTCTTTCTTAATTTTCAAAAACAAATGAGAGCTGTAAAATACTCACGATGCCTCTCAGCAAATAGCTTGGGGTGTCTACTTTCCAAAATGGGGTCATTTGTGGGGGTTTTGGGCTATTTTGACATTTTATGGCCTTCAAAACTGTGATAGGTAGTGAGGAGTGAAATCAAAAATTTATGCCCTTAGAAACCTTGAAGGCGGTGCTTGGTTTTTGGGGTCCCGTACGCGGCTAGGCTCCCAAAAAGTCCCACACATGTGGTATCCCCGTACTCAGGAGAAGCAGCAGAATGTATTTTGGGGTGTAATTTCACATATAACCATGGCATGTGTGAGCAATATATCATTTAGTGACAACTTTTTGTACATTTTTTTTTTCTTTTTGTCATTATTCAATCATTTGGGACAAAAAAAAAAAATATTCAATGGGCTCAACATGCCTCTCAGCAAATAGCTTGGGGTGTCTACTTTCCAAAATGGGGTCATTTGGGGGGGTTTTGTGCCATCTTGGCATTTTATGGCCTTCAAAACTGTGATAGGTAGTGAGGAGCGAAATCAAAAATTTATGCCCTTAGAAACCTTGAAGGCGGTGCTTGGTTTTTGGGGTCCCGTACGCGGCTAGGCTCCCAAAAAGTCCCACACATGTGGTATCCCCGTACTCAGGAGAAGCAGCAGAATGTATTTTGGGGTGTAATTTCACATATGCCCATGGCATGTGTGAGCAATATATCATTTAGTGACAACTTTGTGCAAAAAAAAACAGTTTGTCATATTCCCGCAACCTGTGGCAAAATATAAAATATTCCATGGACTCAACATGCCTCTCAGCAAATAGCTTGGGGTGTCTACTTTCCAAAATGGGGTAATTTGGGGGGGTTTTGTGCTATTTTGGCATTTTATGGCCTTCGAAACTGTGATAGGTAGTGAGGAGTGAAATCAAAAATTTACGCCCTTAGAAATCCTGAAGGCGGTGCTTGGTTTTTGGGGCCCTGTACGCGGCTAGGCTCCCAAAAAGTCCCACACATGTGGTATCCCCGTACTCAGGAAAAGCAGCAGAATGTATTTTGGGGTGCAATTCCACATATAACCATGGCATGTGTGAGCAATATATCATTTAGTGACAACTTTTTGTACATTTTTTTTTTCTTTTTGTCATTATTCAATCATTTGGGACAAAAAAAAAAATATTCAATGGGGTCAACATGCCTCTCAGCAAATAGCTTGGGGTGTCTACTTTCCAAAATGGGGTCATTTGGGGGGGTTTTGTGCCATCTTGGCATTTTATGGCCTTCAAAACTGTGATAGGTAGTGAGGAGTGAAATCAAAAATTTATGCCCTTAGAAACCTTGAAGGCGGTGCTTGGTTTTTGGGGTCCCGTACGCGGCTAGGCTCCCAAAAAGTCCCACACATGTGGTATCCCCGTACTCAGGAGAAGCAGCAGAATGTATTTTGGGGTGTAATTTCACATATGCCCATGGCATGTGTGAGCAATATATCATTAAGTGACAACTTTGTGCAAAAAAAAAAAAGTTTGTCATATTCCCGCAACTTGTGGCAAAATATAAAATATTCCATGGACTGAACATGCCTCTCAGTAAATAGCTTGGGGTGTCTACTTTCCAAAATGGGGTCATTTGGGGGGGTTTTGTGCTATTTTGGCATTTTATGGCCTTCGAAACTGTGATAGGTAGTGAGGAGTGAAATCAAAAATTTGCGCCCTTAGAAATCCTGAAGGCGGTGCTTGGTTTCCGGGGTCCCGTACGTGGCTAGGCTCCTAAAAAGTCCCACACATGTGGTATCCCCGTACTCAGGAGAAGAAGCAGAATGTATTTTGGGGTGCAATTCCACATATAACCATGGCATGTGTGAGCAATATATCATTTAGTGACAACTTTTTGTAATTTTTTTTTTTTTTTTGTCATTATTCAATCACTTGGGACAAAAAAAAAATATTCAATGGGCTCAACATGCCTCTCAGCAATTTCCTTGGGGTGTCTACTTTCCAAAATGGGGTCATTTGGGGGGGTTTTGTACTGCCCTGCCATTTTAGCACCTCAAGAAATGAGATAGGCAGTCATAAATTTAAAGCTGTGTAAATTTCAGAAAATGTACCCTAGTTTGTAAACGCTATAACTTTTGCGCAAACCAATAAATATACGCTTATTGACATTTTTTTTACTAAAGACATGTGGCTGAATACATTTTGGCCTAAATGTATGACTAAAATTGAGTTTATTCGATTTTTCTTATAACAAAAAGTAGAAAATATCATTTTTTTTCAAAATTTTCGGTCTTTTTCTGTTTATATCGCAAAAAATAAAAATCGCAGAGGCAATCAAATACCATTAAAAGAAAGCTCTATTTGTGGGAAGAAAAGGACGCAAATTTCATTTGGGTACAACATTGCATGTCCGCACAATTTACAGTTAAAGCAGCGCAGTGCCGAATCCCAAAAACAGGCTTGGTCCTAATGGCCCGAAATGGTCCGGGGCTTAAGTGGTTAATACCGTGTATTGCCCACTTTAACATCAATGACAGATTGAAGTCGTTTGTGTAATTTGTGGATGAGGCTCCTGATCTTCTCAGATGGTAAAGCTGCCCATTCCTTTTGGCAAAAAGCTTCCAGTTCCTGTAAATTCTTGGGCTGTCTTGCATGAACTGCATGTTTGAGATCTCCCCAGAGTGGCTCAATGATACTGAGGTCAGGAGACCGAGATGGCCACTCCAGAACCTTCACTTTTTTCTGCTGTAGCCAATGACGGGTTATCTTGGCCATGTGTTTTGGATCATTATCATGTTGGAATGTCCAAGTACGTCCCATGTGCAGCTTCCTGGCTGATGAATGCAAATGTAACTCCAGGATTTTTTGATAACATACTGCATTCATCCTGCCAACAATTTTGACCAAATTTCCTGTGCCTTTGTAGCTCACACATCCCCAAAACATCAACGATCCACCTCCGTACCTTTCATCATAGGCCTTGTTGACTCCTCTCTAAATGTAGCGTTTATGGTTGTGGCAAAAAAGTTAAATTTTGGTCTCATCACTCCAAATGACTTTGTGCCAGAAGGTTTGAGGCGTGTAAGCGGAATACTTTGTGGCATTTGCATAGTAATGGCTTTCTTCTAGCGACTCGACCATGCAGCCCATCTTTCTTCAAGTGCCTCCTTATTGTGCATCTTGAAACAACCACACCACGTGTTTTCAGAGAGTCCTGTATTTCACCTGAAGTTATTTGTGGGTTTTTCTTTGCATCCTGAACAATTTTCTGGCAGTTGTGGCTAAAATTTTAGTTGGTCTACCTGACCGTGGTTTGGTTTCAACAGAACCCCTCATTTTCCACTATTTGATTAGAGTTTGAACAGTGCTGATTGGCATTCTCAATTTCTTGGATACAGTTCCACTACCTTTTCCCACAGATCCTTTGACAGTTCTTTTGTTTTCCCTATTACTCAGAAACCAGAAACCTCAGTGCAGCACTGGATGAAAGATGCAAGGGTCTGTCAGGAGTCCAGAAACGCATTGATCTTTTGTACACACACACTAATTACAAGCAAACAGACAACAGGTGAGGATGATTACCTTTAATAGCCATTCAAACCCCTTTGTGTCAACTTGTGTGCATGTTATCAGGCCAAAATCACCAAGGTATGTAAACTTTTGATCAGGGTCATTTAGGTAATTTCTATTGTCATTATGATTTAAAAAGAGTAAACACAGTTGATTGATAATAAACACTAACCATGAGTGAAAGGAAAGTTTTTGTGTTATTCATATTCTCTGAAAAATGGCCAAGAAATCATAAATTCTGCCAGGGTATGTAAACTTATGAGCAAAACTGTATGTGCTGTACCATGTATTTATATGAAAAATTATTCTGTGTCCTTTGTTTTGCTTTCTTTGTGTGAAATCCTTGGTGTTCCTGCTAGTCTCTCTGATTTTCTTTAAAAAAAAACAACTGCACTAGGCATGAGAGCATAGTGTGTTCAGCTATTTGGATGTGCTGGGAACTCAGCCTGCTCTTCTCCGTTGATTAGACTTATGCTGGCACATGACACCGCCCCCCCCCCATTTTCCTGGGCATAGCCATTAACTTAGAAGACCAGTGAGTGTTCTGCGGTTTCTCCATCCCTTGTTCTCTGGGCTCATTATGCAGCAGTGAACTGAGAGTACATGATCACTTACAAAGAAAAAGGGGAGAAAATATTTATAATGTTTTTTTATATGTATAGTCGATCATTTCAATTTTAAACTGAATGGGTTGTGGTTTTTAGGTGAGGGTTTACATATACGAGGATCAGAGATCAAGTAACAGTGAGATTCTTTATGAAAGTTTTGGGCCTCATTCGGGTCCATACCCTTTGCTCAATTTCATTCAAAGCCCCTCCAAAGCTTGCTGACCTGGAACAAGCAGGCTCCTTCTCTCGACTTCCCTATACCATTTTCTAGCCAAGCCAGGAACTTCCAAGCTCGATAGATTTCCAATTCAGCCTTGACAATGTGGAAGTGTCAGGGCTGCGTTCAGCCCTTCCTTCTCTGTGCTGGTAGCTCAGCTGTCAGCTAATTGCCAGCCTCCATCTCTCCAGTGATCCACCTGTTGATGATCTGCTCGTCAGCTGCCTACTTAAGGACTTCCAGTTCATTTGCTCTTCGCGTTCGCCTGTGTTAACATCACTACAGACTTTATCCTGCGTTCCAGTTGAAGACCTGCTTGACTACGTTCCCTCTGGCTACAGATCCTGCTTGCTGGACTCTACCTTTATCCCTGGCTCTTGGACATTGGCTTGGCTGACTACCCGCTCCGGTTACTGAACCCTGGCTTGTTTTACTACGCTTACTCTGTTTGCCTTTTTATTTTTATTATTAAACAAGTGTGATTTAACTGTACTTCTGTCTCAGTCTGATTCATGGTTCCTGACAGGAAGTCATTTCTATCAAACCAATTGAAAGGGATAACAACAGATGTTAGGCTCACAGGCTGGGCAGGAGTGTACCTCACAGTTAAGGGAACCAAACTCCCCATTAACATCCTAGAGCTCAGAGCTATAAAACTAGCTCTGAATTAGTACACCCCCTTCTTCAGATTCACCCGATCAGGGTACAATCAGATGTCGTGGGTGTGGCCCCATATCAACCATCTATGGGGGTACAAGGAGTCAGGCAGCCTTAATGGAAGTACTGTAAGTCTGATCATCTTATGGAGTGGAGAGACGCTGACAAGCCCTCTCTGTGGTTTATATCCCATTAGTTGACAATTGGAAGGCGGATTACCTCAGCCGTTACCATCTTGGCCAAGGTGAATGGGCCCTTTATCCTGGCAATTTCTATCTCCTATGTCAGATTTGGGGAATTCCAGATGTGAAGAACCTGGGCTCCATATACAACATAACATATGTCTAAACACTAGTGTAAACTCTGCCTTGACTGCTCCACAAGATAGAGTAAGAGAAGAAACTGAGGATTCTCATTGCACTAAACTGGCCCAGAAGAACTTGGTCACACATGCATGGCTGTTGAAACATGGGTCTTGAAGGACAGGGGTGTCTCTGATTCTGTGAGTCCCACATTGTTCAAAGCCAGAAAAGCCACTTCCAGAAAAAAAAAAAAAGAATTCTGGAAAATCCTTTGCCGTGCCTCACATTCTAGCCTTCCTTCAATCAGGACTTGACCAGAATTTGGCCTTAAATACGGTACTCTTAAAAACCTTTATTCAAGGTGTTTAATGAATAAGACATGCCTTACAGCACCCTGCGTTTCCTTGGGATCTTCATTTAGTTCTCTCTGCTCTGCAGAAATCAGCCTTTGGACCCATCAGAGAACTCTCTTTTGGAAGATCTTTCCTGCAATTTGTCCTTCTTAGGGTCTATCACATCTACCTGTCTCTAAACTAGTGGCTCTCTCTTGCAAGGAGCCACTCCTGATCCTTTACAAAGGTAAAGTAGGCCTGCACCCAGGACCTACCATTCAGCCTAGGATGGTTACTATCAGCCATCTTAACCTTTTCAGCTCTTGAAGGTTTTACCCCTTTCCTGACCAGGCCATTTTTTGCGATACTGCACTGCGTTGCTTTAACTGACAAGTGCACGGTTGTGCGACACTGGACCAAAATAAAATTGATGTCCTTTTTTCCCACAAATAGATCTTTCTTTTTGTGCTTTTTGGGGACCAGTGACACCAATACAGTGATCAGTGCTAAAAAAATGCACTGTCACTCTATATATACAGTAACACTGGCAGGTAAAGGGTGAACAGGGAGTGCATTCTAACTGTGGGGGGAATGCCATGACTGGAGGAAAACAAAGATACATGTTTCTGCTTAGAGAAACACAAGAGCTCCATCTTCCTCAATCACAGAACGGTGGTCTGCCTTGAGAGTAATCACGCACAGGGCCGCCCTATCGCAGTATATGTACGTCAGGCCGTCCTTAAGCGGTTCATGAAGACATAGTACTTTCCTCTTTGTGCCCTCCTATTAAAAAGTGGAGGTCCGCCCACCCCTGAAAAAATTTAACGCCAGCAGCTACACATACTGCAGCTGCTGACTTTTAATAATAGGACACTTACCTGTCCTGGAGTCCAGAAATGGCGGCACCGCAGCTGATTTTTCCATCAGCTGTCGGGTGCTGCCGCCGCCATTGCCGGTAAGGGAACCCGGTAGTGAAGCATTGTGGCTTCACGCTGGGTCCCTACTGGGCATGTGCGAGGCACCGCTGCACTCTCCTACTGGCCCGGCGGCGGGGGAAGGAGGAGGGAGCCGAGCTGCTGACATAATGCGCCGCGGACCGGTCTCCCGGAAGTAGGGACAGGAGACCGGTCAAAGACAGAGATAAGCATGCCAGAAAAGCAAACAGCAATGTGTCACCATCACTTCCCTGCTCTGCATATGGGTAAAATCTCTGATCCAGCTGGCTCCCTGTCCTTCGCCCTGCTGACCCCTAAAATCTCCCCTACAAACTGCTGACCCCTGTACTCTGACCTACAAACTAATGACCTCTGTACACTGCCCTAAATACTACTGATCCTTGTGCACTACCCTACAAACTAATGACCACTGTGCACTTCCCTATATACTCATGACCCCTGTACACAGCAAAGGTGGGAGTCTAGACGTTAGAGATCCTTAGGGCATGGTCTACCACTGGTCAAACAAGTGTACTTCAGTTAGTGCTGAGAGAGAGTAAGTGGGATAGCCAGCCACCTACCCCAAATTTTATGAAAGGTTTTGGTCCGTTTCCGGATTTCAAAAGTAAGTAAGTGGGATGGAGTCATTAATAAGTTTCAACCAAAGGCCTTTTAAAGAGGTCTGTGCACCCTTCCAGGACAGTAGAATGTTTTTTTTAGCATAAAAATATAGTATACGGAGCAGTCTCTTGGCATGCGTTGATAGGTGTAAGTCTCTAAAAATGCCTAGTAGGCAGTTCTTGGGGTGAATTATATTTGGGAGGCCCAACGCAGAGGAGACAAAGGCACCCACCTCCCCCCAGAAGTCCCGAATCATTGGGCATGACCAAAAACAGTGTAAGAAATCGGCCTCCTGGATACAGCCACGGAAGCAAGCGGCCGAGGACAGGAGACCCATCCTATGCAACCTCGCAGGAGTAAGGTGAGTCTGGTGGAAAATCTTAACTTGTATGACTCGGTCTCGGGACGCAATGACAGACATTTTGTAGGTATCACTGAATTCCGACCAGTCCTCGGCCTCTAAGATGTCCATAGAAATCCGTTTGTCCTGAGCTCTATGGAATCTGGGGTTAGAATCGGTCAGCAGGGTTGCGTAATAAGCGGAAATACATTTAGTGGGATCTGGTTGTCGGAGCAATTTTTCCAATGGTGGCAGGTCTGTGGGGTCTTTCAGGGAACTAAACTGGGCCTGCATAGCATGCCGAAGCTGGTAGTAGTAAAATAAGTATGAGTTTGGTAGGTCAAAGTCTAAGCGTAGTTGAGAGAACGTTTTAAAGCCCTGAGCGTTGTATAAGTGACATAGGTATTTGACCCCCTTAGAGTACCAGCGATTGGGATCAGCAAGAGAGTACAGTTCCTGCAGATTTGGGTTGAACCACAGAGGGTTGTTAGCGGACTGCGACCAGGTATGCGTGGATACCTTTATGACAATGTAATGGAAAGATGAAAGGGAGGTGGCCAATAGAGAGGTTCCGGGGCGGTCATTAACCCGTCCTCTGTAGATGATATTATGCAGAGTCTCCAGAGAGGATGCTATAGCCCCCTCCATGGAGGTACAAGCATTTGCTGGGACTAGACACAGCCACATTGCAATACATTTTACTGACCTCTGGACACTGCACTACCTACTACTGACACAATCACCAGAACTCAAACCTGCCAGTTGAGTCAGAAAGCACAGCAGACAACCAGCCCTGAAACTACTCAAGTAAGTCAGTCTGCAATACCAGATGCTCTGCCTTCATGATAGATTCCAGCATCAGACCTATGGGAGTGACCATTTACTTTTCAGACAAGAAAAACATTGTAAATGCAAGTAAATGCCAAGTTTCTCACTAAAGCTAACTTTTAACCACTTCAATACCATGCACTTATACACCTTCCTGCCCAAGCCAATTTTGAGCTTTCAGCGCTGTCGCAATTTGAATGACAATTGCGCGGTCATGCAACACTGTACCCAAACAATTTTTTTATCATTTTGTTCCCACAAATAGAGCTCTCTTTCGGTGGTATTTGATCGCCTCTGCGATTTTTATTTTTTGCATAACAAATAAGCCGGAGGCTCTTTACCGAGATCAGTGCAGCGGTGTGTCAGACTGACACACCGCTCCACCGATCGCCGCGATGCGCGCCCCCCCGGGCGCGCGGCGGCTGTTATCCTGCAGGACGTCCAGTGTGGATAACAGAACCACTTCCCGGACGTCAATCTGCTATTGACTCGGCGGGAAGTGGTTAAGGAAGGTGAGGTCTATATTTTTACAGTAACATTTGTCTTAATAGATTTTTCTATGATTTCTTCATGCCATCCTTACTTTTTATTAGATTTTGCTGGTTAATTTCTACTCAGTATGCAAGGAGCTGGAGCCACGGCAAATTATAGAGTAATTAAAGAGCATTTAGATTACCTACGGGAGCCTTTCCTGCTGGTTTATGTGCAGGAGAAGGTATACTGATGTGATACCATTACCTATGCATAGAGATGAAGAGGAGTGATCTAACTATAAGGTGGGAAAATTCTGAAGCGTATTTAGACCTTAGTTTTAATAGGTCAATTTATTCTGTTGAGTAAGCCTTCTTAAGGAGCACTAGCCCTAGAGCACAAGAGTATTTCTTTTGCAAAACAATACACCCTATGTCGGTAACAACTCATGCAATTCATACATACAAAAAACCCAAAACAAATAAGTTCAAAAATTAAGTTATGTTTAATAAAATGGAATGACACAGGGAAAAAGTATTGAACACACTAACTGAAATGTATTTAATACTTCATACAAAATCCTTTGGTTTGGTTGGTAATGACAGCTTTAAGGCGCCTCCTGTATGGAGAAACTAGTCGCATGCATTGCATTGTGTGATTTTGGCCAATTCTTCCACACAGTCTTCCAATCTTGAAGGTTCCGTGGGCCTTTTCTATGAACTCTAAACTTTAGTTCTTTACATAGATTTTCTATTGGATTCAATCAGGTGATTGGCTGGGCCATTCTAGCAGCTTTATTTTCTTTCTTTGAAACCAATTGATAGTTTCCTTGGCTTTGTGTTTGAGATCATTGTCTTGCTAAAATGTCCACCCTTGTTTCATCTTCATCATCCAGATAGATGGCAGCAGATTTTTATCAAGAATGTCTTGATACATTTCTCCATTCCATTCACCCATGATATGAAGTTTGCCAGTACCGTATGCTGAAAAACAGCCCCACATGATGATGTTCCCACCTCCAGACTTCACTGTTGGTATGGTGTTTTTGGGGTGATGTGCAGTGCCATTTGACCTCCAAACATGGTGTGTATTATGGCATCCAAAGAGTTCAATTTTGGTCTCATCTGTCCAGACTATATACTCCCAGTATTTTACCGGCTTGTCTAAATGGAGTACCTGGTCGTGCCCAATTTATGGTGAAATTATGTTCTTTCCACTTCCAGATTAACAGTGCTCACTGGAACATTCAGAAGTTTAGAAATCCTGTAACCGCGGGGGGTGATGACGTAGCACACACGTAGCTAGCTGGGGGAGGAGCCCGACTGTGGCGCCGGAGAGAGCGGCGGAAAGAAGCTCCGGGTGAATGGGCTGGCGTGGAGCGTTGTGAGAGACCGCGGAACGCCGGACGAAAGTGACAGCATCCCCACGAGACCCTCAGGACACCCCAGGACATTGCCTGTGTTTTATCGCTCTGAGTCGGCAGAGGGACGAAAGCCCAGCAAAACAGAGCACGGATCATCTACTCCTGGAGGACCCCCCCTATACCCCCCCCTGGTCCCGGGACATGGAAGGAGAAGCACAGGGGGAGAGGTGAGCAATAAAAGAAGATTGAAGTATCAGTATTAATGCCGTTAAAAGTACTAAATGTGCCTGTCTGATAGCACTTGTACATATGAACTTTAGCAAATATGGATGAGTCCACTTAAGGGGCAAGTCAGCTGGAAAAAAGGGAGATCTGGAAACAGCAGGATTGGACACTCTCTGCACTGGGGCAGCAATGAAATACAGGGAGCAGGTGGACTGTGGAAATCCTGCGTGTATATTTCTTTAATTGCCGCAGTGACCCCGTGGAAAGAAATGCGTCCCGCTATGCTCCGGAGTGGAGAACCTGTGTAGCACAGACTGTCTGATCAGCTGAGTTCTGTTCTCTACAGGTGTGATACATAACCTGATAAATAGTATGGAATAAATGAAATAAAAAAGGACGGCTTTAGAAACGGAGGGTTTTGTATGACCTTGTTTTCGGTGGTCTATATATATTGTTTCAGATGGATTTCTTATAAGAAAAGCGGTTTGAAGTAAACCTTATAAATTTCCTTCCCAGTCTGTAATACCCGGTGGGACTGTGAGAATACTACCTGGGTTCCCTCTAACTTATTCAACCTATCTCAGAGAGACTCTGTAAATAATATAGATATATAAGTGAAAGGTGAGCAGACAGATATAAATAGACTATACAGCCAAGTGTCAGCGTATGCTCTATGGGAACACTGTTGAAATCCTATCTGCAAACTGGACATAGACTGAGAAAAAAAACTATATAGATAGAGCTCCTCGGATTCCCCTGGTGCCTGGAGGACAATGAAAATTCAATATCAGTACCCGCATTCTTTGAACTGTTTTCTCAAATTTTTTCGCTTTTCCTTGCTATTTACCTTTCCTCCTCAAATTTCTCCCTCTTATCTATTAGAATGAGAGGGAGATCCACAAAAGGAACGGAACCAAAATCATCAAGGGAAAGATTGAACACCAGCACGATACAGAAATACTTAACAAAAGAAGGGAGTCCTACAAGCCCCATATCTGATAAATCACAGGTGACTAAAGAAAAAAAAAAAAAAGGAGCCGGCAAAAAAGAAGGGAGAAGCACAGGAAAAAGCCAAGGCAAATACCAAGATGGCTAGCCAAGCATATCTAGGAGAACAAAGTACACAATCACAAATGCCAACTAAGTCTGAAATAAGGGAAATGATCGAAGGACTGGAAAAAAGATTAGAAAATTCCTTTAAAACAGAAATTGCAACAATGCAGGAGGATTTGGGCCATCTTTTAACCACTTCCCGCCCCGTCAATAGCAGATTGACGTCTGGGAAGTGGTTCTGTTATCCACACTGGACGTCATATGACGTCCTGTGGGATAACAGCCGCCGCGCGCCCGGGGGGGAACGCGTCGCGGCGATCGGTGGAGCGGTGGGTCAGTCTGACCCACCGCTACACTGATCTCGGTAAAAAGCCTCCGGCGGAGGCTTTTTACCACGTGATCAGCCGTGTCCAATCACGGCTGATCACAATGTAAACAGGAAGAGCCATTGATCGGCTCTTCCTCACTCGCGTCTGACAGACGCGAGTAGAGGAGAGCCGATCGGCGGCTCTCCTGACAGGGGGGGTTCACGCTGATTGTTTATCAGCGCAGCCCCCCCTCGGATACCCACACTGGACCACCAGGGAAGCCCCCCAGGACCACCAGGGAACCCCAAGCATGTGGATGGCCAGGTAAGTCCCCCATGGCCATCCACGTGCACAAAGAAATAAAAAAATATATGCCAATCAGTGCCCACAAATGGGCACTGATTGGCATTATCATGGCACAAAAAAAAATGCATGATGCCCAGCAATGCCAGCCACCAGTCATCAGTGCCACCTACCAGTGTCCATTAGTGCCACCTATCAGTGCCCATCTGTGCCCATAAGTGCCCGCCTATCAGTGCCCATCCGTGCCACCTATCAGTGCCACCCATAAGTATCCATCAGTGCTGCCTATAAGTGCCCATCAGTGCCGCCTATGAGTGCCCATCAGTGCCGCCTATGAGTGCCCATCAGTGCCACATACCAGTGCCACATATCAGCGCCCATTAGTGCCGCCTATCGGTGCCCATCAGTGCCGTCTATCAGTGCCCATCATCAGTGCCACCTCATCGATGCCACCTCATTGGTGCCACCTCATCGGTGCCCATCAGTGTCGCCTTATCAGTGCCCGTTAGTGCCGCCTTATCAGTGCCCGTCATTGAAGTAGAAAAGGTACTTATTTACAACAACAAAAAACAGAAACAAAGAAAAACTTATTTTTTTTCAAAATTTTCACTCTTTTTTATTTGTTATGTAAAAAATAAAAATCGCAGAGGCGATCAAATACCATCGAAAGAGAGCTCTATTTGTGGGAACAAAATGATAAAAAATTGTTTGGGTACAGTGTTGCATGACCGCGCAATTGTCATTCAAATTGCGACAGCGCTGAAAGCTCAAAATTGGCTTGGGCAGGAAGCTGTATAAGTGCATGGTATTGAAGTGGTTAAAAAAGGGTGGAAGACACAGAATATAAAAACAAACAAGCACTGGAAATACAAGATCTAAAAATGCAAGTTAAAACCCTACAAGCTAATCAGAGGGATGTACTATATAAAATAGAAAATCAAGAAAATTAAAGCAGATGTCAAAACCTAAGGATAAGGGGACTCCCGGAAAAAAGGGGAGAAGAACTGAAAAGAATAATGAAGGAAACATTTAACCCTTTAATGGGCAGAGGAGTGGAACAAGAACTCAAAATAGACCAGGTACATAGGATCAGGAAACCCCCACACTTAAATGCAGATATATCTCGTGATGTCATAATACGATTTCAGATGTATGAAGACAAGGCCGAGATATGGAAAAGATTAAGAGATCATCCCCCCCTAAAATTTAAAGACGTAAACCTTCAAATTTTTACAGACTTATCAGCAGAGACACTGCCAAGAAGAAGACTTCTAAGGCCATTATTGGACCAAATGAGAACGGCCAACATCAGATATAGTTGGGTGTTCCCGGCGTCCTTAGTCATCCTGAAAGATGGAAGATCTGCGAGATTAAAATACCCAGAAGTCTTGGAAGACTTCTGCAAAGAAATCGGTATACCAAAGTTGGATATACTAGGATGGACAAAGTAATACAACTTTGAGGAGAAGGAAAAGGAAATAAGTAGAAGACACAGAATAGGCATAAAATAAAAAAAAAGCCGTAAGGGCAGAAACAAATAAGAGACAATTGGACTGATATCTAAGGGACTCGGGGAGGGGGGAGAGGGGAAGGAAAAAAAATGGAAACAGCCAAGTGACCCGGTGAGCCTCGGGAGAGAGCGACCGTTCCCCTCCCCCGCCACCCTCCCAGTGAGAGGGGGGGAGGCGGGGTGACAGGAAACGGACGCCATGGCCGGAGTTAAACCCCAGAGGGAGATAGCTCGTAGAGGCAAAATGGAGGGGGACTCCAACTGCGAGCTAGAAGCCGGAGAAAGGCGGGAAGGGGGGGGCGGAAGAGGGGAGGGAGAAGGGGGTGGTGGGGGGGGAAGTGGGAGGGGACAAGATGGTAACCTAATAAAAAAACGTGAGCATACAGAAATACACTATGTTTCTTCGAAGATAGAATGTGAACAACCCATCTCAGTGAAAATAGGAAGTAAAACTAGTATACTATGACTACTGTTAAATTTTTGACCTATAACGTACGAGGGCTGAATACACCTACAAAAAGGCACAACATTTTAAAAGAAATTGAGCATCATGGGGCAGGGGTAGTCTTTTTACAAGAGACTCACCTATCCCATGAGACAAATGTGAGGTTGTATTCCCATCGGCTTCCAACCTGGTATTATGGAGATTCAATGACAAATAAATCAAAGGGAGTAGCAATTGGAATAGGTAGAGGGACTCGGTTTGCTCTGGACGTCAGACTAACTGATCCAGAGGGAATATATCTCTTTTTGAGGGGGAAGCTGATGGGAATGGAATGCACATTAGCGAATATATATTGCCCTAATAGAGATCCAACGGTATATTTGGGGGGAGCCCTGGAAAAACTGTCGGATTTCAAAAAGGGGAAAGTGCTCATTGCGGGGGACCTGAATTTCTGTATGGAACCAAAACAAGATAGTACGTCATGTGTGCAGGGGACAAGGAACGTTCAGCTGAAGGCAATAAAACAAAAATTATACAGCCACCAATTGGTGGATGTATGGAGAATACAACACCCCAGGATACAAGACTTTACGTTCTACTCCCCTGTACACGGGACGTACACTAGGATAGATTATTGGCTGATTGAACATAGGATGTTAGACTTGGTAATTACTACCAATATTGGAATAACTACATTGTCAGATCACGCACCAATGACTATGGAAATAAAAATACCTGAAGCCCAGAAACAAGTATACTCCTGGAGGTTGAACCAAAGAGCTCTTAGATAAACAAGGGGAGGAGATAATAAAAAAGAACTAGAACAATATTTTAGTATAAATGGAACCAGCGAGGTCGCGGATGATATCCTGTGGGAGGCCCATAAAGCCTACATAAGGGGGATCCTGATCTCACTAGGAGCCTGGAAAAAGAGAGAAAGAATAAAAAAGAGGGAAAAAGTTATAGAAGAAATATATCTCTTAGAACAGAGGCATAAAAAAGGGGGTGGACAAGAACAGGAACTGTTACAAGAGCAAATAATAAAAAGGGATGAACTGAAGGAATTATTAGAACATGAAATAAGGAAAACCTACAATAAGATCGCTAAGGAAAGATATCAATGGGGAAACAAGAACAGCAGGTGCCTAGCAAAGATGTTAAGGAAAAAAAAATCTATGAATTTCATAGAAAAAATACAAAATAAAAAGGGGGAAATGGTCCATAATACAAAAGACATAGCGAGGGTTTTCCGTGAGTTCTATGAACAACTATACTCAGTAAAACAGGGTGACCTAGGGGAAGAGGAGCAAAAAAAAAGGATAAGAGAATATTTAAAAAAAGCTACGATCCCTCGGATAACAGAGGAAAGAGCGATATCCCTTGAAATGCTATAAAAGTAGAGGAAATTAGTTCAGCATTAAAAGAATCCGCCAGGGAAAAAGTCCAGGCCCAGATGGGTATACAACACTTTATTTGAAAAGGTTTAACGAAATTCTGACCCCGAAACTGTGTAAATATATGAATAGACTGGGTATAAAGTATGAGATGAGCAAGGAAGCTCTATTAGCATCAATTACTATTATTGCAAAAGAAGGTAAGGATGACACCAAGTGTTCCAATTATAGACCAATATCACTCCTGAATGTGGACACTAAACTATTTGCAAAAATCCTAGCAACAAGAATAAAAAAGTTAATGACGGAACTGGTCCACCCAGACCAGGTAGGGTTTGTACCAAGCAGAGAGGGGCGAGACAATGGAGTGAGAATACTCCTACTCCTTCAAAAAATCAGAGAGGGAAGGGTCCCCGGTCTACTCCTGTCGATAGATGCCAAAAAGGCGTTCGACAGGGTTGACTGGGGATTAATGATGAACACACTAGAGAGTATGGGAATAGGCCCTAGGATGATGCAGTGGATACAAACATTATATAAAGGGCCTACGGCCATGGTAAAAGTCAATGGAACACTATAACTCCCCTTTGAGATGAAAAATGGGACGAGACAGGGATGCCCCCTGTCTCCGCTCCTGTTCCTGCTAGCGCTGGAACCACTCTTGGGGACGGTATGGGGGGATGCAGACATAGGGGGCTTTAGAGTCGGAGAAGAGGAGCACAAGCTAGCTGCGTTAGCAGACGATGTGCTATTTTACATATCCAATCCCCGTATTACAATGCCTAACCTCTTGAGAGTATTAAAAGAATACGGAGAACTTTCCAATTTTAAGATTAATCCGAATAAATCTGAGATATTAAACATTAATATGAAAGCAAAAGAGGTACAATATTTACAACAAGAGTTCCCATTTCCATGGAGGGAGACGGAAATAAAATATTTGGGGATTAAATTAACGGCCTCGCCGAAGAAATTATATCAAGCAAATTATATCCCACTATTGGAGGAAATTAAAACAGACATAAAGAGAATAGCAGCACGTCCTTTATCATGGACAGGTCGGATAAACGCTCTAAAAATTATAATACTCCCGAAGATCATGTACAAGTTTCAGATGCTCCCCATATACATACCCCCAGTGTATTTTAGATTACTAAAAACACTAACTACAAAACTAATATGGCACAATAGGAAACCTAGAATAGCATTGACAATATTAAAGAAAGCAAAAAATCAAGGGGGACTGAATGTACCCGACTTTCAAAAATATTACGAGGCAGTATTGATAACATGGGTGGCGGAATGGGCGAAACCTATTAACAAGAAATGATGGGTTAACATAGAACACACAATGGCAAATACACAACTAGGAAGGGACATATGGACACCACCACAATACAGGACACTGGGAGACAACACACACACACTGACACAGATAGTATTGAAAATATGGGATAAGGTGCATAAGAAAAATAAATGGAAATATAATTCACCACTGATAGCACTAAAGGCAAATAGTTATTTCGCACCGGGGAAAAATTAAATGGGAGGGAACTGGATCAAAAAAGAAAACTTACAACTATGGGATATAATACAAGGGGGAAAATCTGCACTATACAAGAGTTAAAAACAAAAAAGGATTTGATGGATATAAATGAATGTAGGGACTTCCAGCTCAGGCACTTCATAGCCGCACTCCCCCATCCACTAAGAGAAAGGGATGATTTAACATCAATAGAGCGTTTATGTATCATGGAAAAAACTTGCGGAAATATATCCTGAATATATAAAATTTTGATTTGAGTAGAAAAGTTGGAAGTTCCGACATTCATAAAAAACTGGGAGAAGGAATTGGGGAAACAAGGAAGGAACCAAGAAGTGGGCAAAATCTTGAAACTTGTACATGGATCATCAGTAAATAATAGGATGATGGAAACAAACTATAAATGTATAACTAGGTGGTATAGAACCCCAGACATCATAGGGAAGTGCCAAATAGGACAAACAACGGAGTGCTGGAGGAGGTGCGGACAGATGGAAACTATGGCCCAAATATGGTGGGGATGCCCCAAAATAAGAATCTACTGGAAGGAAGTACTAAGTTAAATCAAGGAGATTACCAATATAGACCTACCCGAGGAACCTTGGACATGTCTATTTTATGGAGTAAATATTCCGATAAAAGAATATAGAAACTCAATGATAAGACACATGATGAATGCTGCAAAAAGCTTGATACCGAAAAATTGGAAAGAAGTAGAAAGCCCAAAGATAGGAGAATGGTTTGACAAGATAGAAGAGATACGGAATATGGAATACCTAAGGCATGAAGATACTAGAGAGGGATTTTCTAAGAGATGGGAAGGTTGGAAAAAGTTTAAATTAACAAATAAATACTGTGAAATTAGGAGTGGGTAGCGAGGACGACGATTAAGGGTTTAGGGGGAGGCAAACTAGAGGGATGGGGGGGAATAGGCTATAGGGGGGTTAGGGGGAGGTGGGCGGAAAAGGTCACTGAAAATATGTTAATGTATATTCCCACTTGGGTGGGAAATGTGATTGTTTTTACTATGTATGTAAAAGATAAAACTCAATAAAATATATATATAAAAAAAAAAGAAATCCTGTACCCAATGCCATCAGTGTGTTTTGCAACAATAAGGTTTGCGAAGGTCTTGATAGGGTAAATGGAATAGCTATTTTATTTGTGAAACATTTATTTATGATTATCAAAACATGTATTTCTGATTAAGCAGATATATTTGATGCAAATTGTTAGAAGTCATATCGGGGCAGGATTACTTTCTGATTACTGATAGATTTCAGCTGGTGTCTTGGCTTTCCATGCCTTTTTGCACCTCCCTCCTCCATGTGTTTCTTTAGTCTTTTCAAGCTAAAGCGCATTGCCTTAGGCTAATGTATTATTGTTCCTAGCAGTCTACCTTTGTGTCTCCAAGCGTATTTCAAGCCAGTTTCCTGTTTGGTGTCACAGTGAAACTCTACCTACTCTTATAGTGTCAGGAAAATAAATAGCTTCAATCCGTGCAGCGTGTCACATGACATCCTGGCTGCCTGTCAGGAAGTAAATCCTAAAGCTGCCTATATAAGCTGAGCAAATCTCCAAGCAAATTGCTGTTTTGTCTTCAGCTTCCTGTGTCTCAAGTTCCTGTTTCCTGCCAGCTTGATCTACTGCTGTGACCCGGATTGCCTCTTGATTACCCTGATCTCTCCTGACCTAACCCTTGGCTTGCTTACTGGACTTCGCTGCTGTCTCCTGTGTTTGACCCTCTGCTTGTGACCCGGACTTTGCTGCCAGCCTCCTGCACCTGACCATCTTGCCTGTGACCCGGATTACCTCCAGTCTCCAGTACTTGACCCTCTGCTTGCCTTTGGACTTCCCTCCTGTTGGGTGTTTGACCCCCGGCCTGCTCTGGACTTTCTGCAAAACTACACCAGCTGAGTTCTGACCACCATCAGTTCCTGTGACCCTCATGCAGGTCCTGCTCAGCTTACTGGTAGCTTGCGCCTCTTTGTGCCATCCACCCTCTGTCCCATCTTCAGGGGGTGGAGTGCGCTTAGTTACAAGAGTGAGCCGCTCTCTGCATCTCCGCCTCGGTGAGTACCCTTTTCTGACATATAGATTCCTGTTTGACTATTTGCATGGCTACTCACTTGTACCTGACGTGTGTGTTGATGTGTATCTGTCCCCAGTGTCTGTGTGTTTCCATGCACACACCTGTAAGCTTGAATTTTACTCCCTACTGTTTAGTGATCCCAGCACCTCAGCGCTGCAAGGGATTGTCATTTGTCTATTGGCCCTTAGTTCTAGGTAGCTGCCTGCTTGGGTGAGTAAGAGGGCTGCAACCTGGAACTGTCTGCAGCGCAACCCATCTCTACCTTCAAGAGCTCTGGAGAAGACAAGACAGTTCCTTACACTCTGCGCCTCAGCCCTTCCAAAGGCCCTCACCATTGTTGCATGTGTGGACATGCTGCGTTCTCCCCAGATAGTACAATTAGGTATCCTTACTGTCTTCGAATCCTTGTATGGAGAAGAGTGCTTTCAAAAGCCTTTATATCTGAAGAACTTTGATACTCGTCATGTCAGCTGTCTAAAAATGTCAAAGCTCAGTTTGCTATGATTGCAAAAAGATTTGCACACCTACTGGAAGTTTCCTGTCATGTGGTCTTAAAGAAGAGAATATTATGTATGAACATTGTATGTGTTCTTAGGAGTTGCAGTGGAGTCTTATGGAGGACTAGCTGTCAAAGTTACATTGGAGAAATCAACTAAAGACTTGACATTCATACACTGTTAGACCAACTCGTAATTTTCTTTATATTTTTGTCACATTTTTTTTTTTTTATATATTTTGTATTTTTTTAGCCTTGACAAAGCAAATTTTTTTTTCCTGCAGAAGTAAATTGGGTACATAAATCAGGAGAAATATGAACTAGAAAAATAAATATTTAAACTAAGATGAGGCAGTTAGAGGGAGATGTCAATGGATTTAGAAGGGATTGAGAGGAATTGTAATTTCATCTGCCTTTCATTAAAATGCCATTTATGTTAGGTTTTGTATGTGTTATGAGACTAAAGCCTCGTACACACGACCGAGTTTCTCGTCGTAAAAAACACGTCGTTTTTTTCGACGAGATTCTTGTTAAGCTTGTCGATTTTCTCGTCAAGCTTTCCATGCGTACACACTGACATTTCCCAATTTCCTCGTTGCTCTCCGCGGTCACGTCCGGCATGTACGACGGCACTATAAAGGGGAAGATCTTTTTTCTTGGCGCCACCCCTTGGGCTGCTTTTGCTGATCTCGTGTTACCGCGTGTGAAGTAAAAGTTTGGGAAGAGACGATTCGCGCTTTTCAGTCTTCGTTCTTTTCAGATCGTTTTCTGCGGTTCAGTTTGTGCTTGTGGGTTCGTATCTTGACTTTCAGGGTGTCTAGGCAGGTCGTATCTGTTTTACAGTGCGTTCTTGCCTGTTCGTTTCTGTTTTTCAGTTCGTTATTCATAGGCCTTGCTGTTCTAAAGTGCGTTCTGTTCTGTACTTCTGATAAGACGACCGTTTCATAGCCATGTCGCCTGGACGTTCTCGTCGTCGAGTTCGTGCTGTGCATGCGCTTGGTGTTGGTCTGCTTGTTTTGGACCAAGACCAGTCCATGAATGGTGTGAGGAGGAGTTCATGGACCAAGAATTGGTTGCTCCAGCGGGACCAATTCTGCCACATGCCTCTGCTGCGGGAGATCGTCAAGAATAATCCTGAGGACTACAGGAATTTTCTGCGGATGTCTGACCCCATTTTTCAGGAACTGTTGGCTTTAATGTCCCCCTATATTACCAGGCAGGACACCGTTATGCGGGAAGCCATCAGTGCTGAGCAGAGGCTCATCGCCACCTTACGGTACCTGGCGACAGGGAGAAGTCTTCAGGACTTGAAGTTCACGACAGGCATCTCCCCCCAGGCTCTGGGCCTCATAATCCCAGACACCTGTTCTGCCATTATACAAGTCCTGCAGGAGGACTATATTAGGGTAAGTTTTCTCCATTAACATCATATTTTATGTATTACATGTATGCTAATGTATTGTATTTCTTTCATCCTTCCCTAATTACCATGATTGTAATATGCCGAGAATGTCCCCTTTGTCCTCATGTATGCCTGAAGCTTTAGATTGCCCCTTTTTTCTCCCCCATGCATATTTCCCTTCACTAACCTTTCCAGCAGGGGCATATGATAAAGCATTCAACTTGCTAGGAAGAATGAGCATAACAAAAGGAGTTGGGACTTTGTACGAGGCACAGGGCATGTAGAGCCATGTACCTCCATCCCCGATACTTGGAAAAAAGGAGAACATGGGTGGGACTTTATATGAAGCATACATCTCAGGAGACACCCGACAAGAAATAACTATGGCAGTATACTGTTGCACTGGAACTTGAACCGTTAAATGAAAGCATTGCATAACAATTGGCAGTCATTACTTTAATTGGGTAATAAATATGACAACGACAAAAAATAACACAGCATACCTAGTATATTGGTTAAAAGTTGGAATGTACATAAAATACAACAATAATGGTAGCATGGTATAATAACATGATCAGTTCATAATAGAAACATTGCAACAGAGCCAGTTCGTGGGGTGTCTCCGTGGTAAGTAGGTAGGGCCTAGACATGTTGGTACAGTCCGATTGATATATAGGAATTATTAAAAATGCTGATAAAGTGGGGGCAGATGAGCATCTATGGGCTCAAGATAACATGATATAGCAACATAATTGGTACATAGTAAAACGTTGAAAAACCAAGTTCGTTGGAGTGGAGTCTCCATAGTAGCTGTGACACCAATTGGTAGATAGAGTCCAATTGGTGTTTGATGTAGTTGGTAGACTAGTAGCAATATATGTGCGAGGGGGCATCTATTGGATCAACGCATTTCGTGGCCATTACCACTCTTCAGGAGCAAGTATGAGATGGATGTCTAAAATGTTAAAACGCTAAAAGGGTAAAACTAAATATAAGATTTTTGGGTCAAGGTATGGAGAGGGGGGAACAAAAGGGCAATGATGATTCCCCCAAAAAATACTTACAAGTAAGCCCATAACTAAGGGTAAAAGCGTGGAGGGCAGGAGGCTGGTCGGGAAGGTATCAGCCACCGGGAGCTGAGGTGGATTGGTCCCAATGTACAAAGCTGGAATGCCAGTTAGACTGAAGTCCCCAGGGGGGGGGAAACTCCCGTGGTAAGTATCCTAAAATTAAACAAAAGGTGACCGTGAAAAAGAGTGTAGTAAATGCAAGGACCAGTATGTAGAGAGAAGTGTTGGGATGTGTAGGACATTGTACAAAAAAGTAGTAGAATGTACCCCAGTTGTGGTAACAGAGGGGGGGAGGGTTTGGTGATAATGAAACTAAAAGCCAACCCCTAGACTGAGGTAGACAGCCAATTATAAGAAGGGATTGGGATCAGTAGTGAATGAGAGGTAAAAGGGAAAAAAACAAAACATAATGATTAGTACTATTGGTAGAGGACCACAGGAATTACCTGAAGTTGAGTGAAAAATCCAAAAGGTGCAAAGGTGACCACGGAAGTGCCGACCCATAGGGGAGATGGGCTAGACTGGAGGGAGTATGGATACTCCAATGCAATCGGGGATTTTCCACCAACGGCACGACAGCGGCCGATGGAGGGAGGGACCGCGCCATATAGCTAGGCAGCATGAGCTGCCTGCCATCCGGCGCCAGCTGCCTCATGGAGGACGCCAGGTGAAAAACAACAGCGTCAGCGCGCCGACGTCGCATATGTAGTGACGCGGCACGCACAACGCCGGATGCGTGACGTCGATGCGCAATTGAGAGCCTGCCCAGACCCTCGTGTGACCAGCCGGAACCAAAGAGGGGAGGGGCAGGCCCCAGGAGCGCATCGCAGCTCCCGGGACTGAAAAGGCCGGCCAAGGCCAACCAACTCAGACACGTAAAGGCCCAAAGCATAGAGAAAACTAACACACTGTGGTAACAGTGTTAGGGGAGGGGATACTAATTGGCCAAGCCCCCCTACACCTACAAGACCAATGTAGATTAATAAGAGCATAATAAACACCTAAATGTTTTAACATATTAGACACTGGAGTGTACCAACAAAATAAAATTCTAGATAGGTATAGATGCATGCTTCCATCCCCGGAAATATGATAAAGCATTCAACTTGCTAGGAAGAATGAGCATAACAAAAGGAGTTCGGACTTTGTACGAGGCACAGGGCATGTAGAGCCATGTACCTCCATCCCCGATACTTGGAAAAAAGGAGAACATGGGTGGGAATTTATATGAAGCATACATCTCATGTCTAGGCCCTACCTACTTACCACGGAGACACCCCACGAACTGGCTCTGTTGCAATGTTTCTATTATGAACTGATCATGTTATTATACCATGCTACCATTATTGTTGTATTTTATGTACATTCCAACTTTTAACCAATATACTAGGTATGCTGTGTTATTTTTTGTCGTTGTCATATTTATTACCCAATTAAAGTAATGACTGCCAATTGTTAAGCAATGCTTTCATTTAACGGTTCAAGTTCCAGTGCAACAGTATACTGCCATAGTTATTTCTTGTCGGGTGTCTCCTGAGATGTATGCTTCATATAAAGTCCCACCCATGTTCTCCTTTTTTCCAGCAGGGGCGCCTGTTGCTCCAAATGTTTGGGGGTTCAAACCTCAATTTATGAAATAAACTTCCTCCTTTTTTGCTCTGGTGCCTATTAAACGCCCCCATTTGTTCCCTCCAATGCAGCCATTTTGTCCCCTCCAATGCAGCCATTTTGTTCCCTCTAATGCAGCCATTTTGTCCCCTCCAATGCAGCCAGTTCCCCCCCAGCCCTGCACTTACCTTCTTGTGGTCAGCGCCATCCTTCTTCTGTCCTTGATGTCTTCTCCTTCCCTTGATGTTGCATCAGCCAATCATGTTACCATTAAACAGACTTGGTGAACATGATTGGCAGAGCAGCCTGTCAGTGTTTACCCAAGGAACGCCCCCCCCCCCCCTGCGTCCCCTATTTAACTTTTCTGCAGCCAATTACATCCCTCAGGCTGTAATGTGCAAGACAATTTTCCTTACTGTTTCTGATATGCAATTTTAAGCCCATAAATGCCGCAGTTCTTCATATGTCGGTCGCTTAACAGGGGGCCATCCACCTGAATAGTGGGCGGCATAGACAATACATAGGTTAATGCAAGGCATAAACCTATGTATTGTTCTGAGTGACGGGCACAGGAGAGAGGGGGCAGTGCTCCAGCGCCCACTCTGGACGCACCGCCACTGCAATGCTATCCTGTGGCCAAACACATCTACCCCCCCTCCCCATTATAATTTATTAATGGACCATCATAGGGCGTGATGAATATGATACATGAGCCTTCCATTATACTTATTTAAAACACCTTAATAAACGTAGACTTTGCTTGATGTTGGCCTCTAATGTATTTTCTTAGAATATACTTGTAATGTTTGATTTGTGCATTCTAATATTTTTTCATCTTGTTTGACTCCACAGCTTCCTTCCACGCCACAGGAATGGTAGACTGTGGCATCGGAGTTTGCCACGCGGTGGGACTTCCCCAACTGCGGTGGTGCTATAGACGGGAAGCACGTCCGCATCGTGCCGCCACCCCGTTCTGGGTCCTACTACTTCAATTACAAGGGGTTTCATAGCATTGTGCTGATGGCGGTGGTGTCAGCACGGTATGAATTCCTCTATGTTGATGTAGGGAAGAATGGCCGGATGTCCGATGGGGGATCCTTCATCCAGACGGAGTTTGCCCTCCGTCTCCAGAGTGACGACCTTGCATTGCCACCGGATGCAGGGAATATTGAAGGACTCCCCTTTGTTTTTTTGGCTGATGAAGCCTTCGGGCTCGGACCACATCTTATGAGGCCATTTCCTCAGAGGACCCTGACCCCAGAGAAGAGGGTGTTCAATTACCGGCTGGCCAGGGGCCGAAGAGTCGTTGAAAATGCCTTCGGCATAATGGCCAGCCGGTTCCGCCTTTTTAGGACTCCCATCCACTTGGCGGACTACAAAATAAACTATGTAGTGTTATGCTGCTGTGTGCTACACAATTTTCTTTGCCGCAAATCGAATTCATATATGGCCTCAGTTTTGCCTGAGGCTGGACCTTCCCCTGATAATCCCCTGCCGGGCCTGGAATCTGCCCGTGCTGGCTTGCCCCCCCAAAATGCCCGTGATGTTCGGGACAAATACATGGACTATTTCACGGGTAGGGGGGCAATTCCTATGCCAGGCTATGTCTAAAGATTGCTGTCTAACGATCCAAATAAAAATCTTGTTTAAACTTCTAACTTTTCTTGGTTTCCTGTCTCCTAGTTTGTCTTGGTGCATTTGTAGTGCCAAGTGTATTTTCCTTTAGTAAATACCAACCATTTCACTATGTAACCTTAAAAAATGTACCAAATAAGGTTAGAGCATATTAGAAAAAGAAGCTACACGTTGTTTGTGTTCAAATCTTTTACTATGTGCAAATTCACACACTTTTTTTTTTTTTTTTTACATTTTTTGTTTGCCTGGCCACAAACCGGCAATTGTTTTCTTAGGAAAATACAAAAACAACAGTTGCATTCCAAAAATTACAAAATTGGATACCCCGGAGCAATCTGAGACATTCACTTACACAAACTATATGTCTCTATGTGCCCGTCCTAATATGGGGTCCTGCCACCCCTTGCCCAGCCAAAAATTGAATATGCACACAATTGGGATTATTTTCCTATAGGGATTTTAGACTCCTGATCCCTATTGTCAACATGTGCTATCTGCCATCAGGGGTGATCAATGGACGTGTTTTGGGGGTGCAACCCCTTCCTCAGTTCACCTACTTTAGATACGAGGAAGGGGTTGCACCCCCAAAAGACGTACATGGATATCCCCTGATGGCAGATAGCACATGTTGACACACTGTGTGCAGATTCAATTTTTGGCTGGTTTGATTGTCAAAAAGTTTTTTAAAAGTTGAAGAACAAACATGAGAAAAAAGGGGGTTGGGATGCCTTATTGAATTCTCCCCAAAACATTGAGAATGTCTTTAAATGTTTGATCCATCACATGTATTCTTTCTTTAATTTTGTCCAGTTCCGTGCTACATTCCATCACTTGCTGGATGAGGCGGAGGGCACTGTCAGCTGAGAAACCTGTACTATCCTTCACCCCAACATTCACATCCCTTAAAAACAAAATAAAAAGGTATTATAACTCTGCAGGCCTACCTCTCTTACCTGAAGCTGTGGTGACAGATACTGACCTGTTGTGGTGACCAGTTCCACAACGTCATCCACCTCTCCTTCCTGCACTTCTCCTTCCTCCACCTCAACTTCCTCTACATCCTTCGTTTGTGGGTCTTTGGGAGTTTGAGTTAGAGTTATCACACAGAAATTCTCTATGTTAAACAAAAAAACAGGCTAAATTGCTTGGAAGTGGGGTACAAGTGTGTGTTTGGGCGGAAGTTAAAGATGAATGCATTATTTCTGACCAAGAATATGCTTAGTATTCACCTTTGTCTGTCATTTTTTAGACATGTAGGCAACACAAAAATTCTCTGAAGCACCTGTGTGGGACACCCAAAAAAGGCGGGTCTGGTGGCCCACACTATAGTGCTCCAAAGTACAGATGTGGAAGCAGCTGCTGAGTGTCCTCTCCTTTACACTGACAAAAGTTTGCATTTCATTCTCTTTACAAACACATCATCTAGCCTAAAACTTTGTGCCCCAAATTTGCGAAAAAATGGCAGATGTCTAATTACTTTTGTGGCTGTAAAATAATCCAAAACAGCGGATAGTGGCCGAACGAAGTGTCTGTAACGTAACGAACGATTACCGTGCCCAACCAAGTTCAAAATATAACATTTTGGAAGGGAGTCCAATAAGAAAAAGAAAAAAAACCAGCAACATGTCAGTTTAGAAAAGGATTAATAGCATAAAAGTGTACATTTTACTTACTTTTTGCGAGCATTCTCTTAATGCTCCTTAACTGCTCTGGCTCCCTCAGTTTGAGGTCTGACCACCTCTTTCTGAGCTGCTCATTTGAGCGTTTCACCCCGAAATTCGTCTTCAGACTCTTCACGACTTTAGTGAGGATTTTGGCCTTCCTTCTATTTGGTTTGCTATACGGCCCATGCTTTGCGTCATAATCAGACTTGAGCAAGATGTCCACCAACTCCGCCATCTCCGCAAAAGACATATTCGATGCCTTGAATCTCCTCCTTGATCGTGACGTTTCCTCGGTCTCCGGGCTTGTCTCCTCGTTAGTTGCGGAATTATCAGACACCTGCTGTAACTCCGCCATATCTGTCTGCGCGCCGAAAGAGAAGGGGCGGGGAAAAGATGTTAGTTAGAACGTCATGGGCGGGCGACATGTGCGGAGCGACGTGTTCGAATTTTGACGCATGCGTGGTGTGTATATAGCAAACACACATGTGACTATAGTACGTTCGGTGTGCGGAGAGAGGAGTTCAAGTGACGGACGTGCGAACGAAGGTATGTGATTTTGTGACTTGTACAAATTGTTGGCCTATACTGTTTTGAGAATGTTGTAGCATATATATGGTGACTACGATGTTAAGGAGGTTAGACTGTTTGCCTCACATTAGTTATATATTATTTCTTAAACTTGCAGATACAATATGAATGTCTTTATTAGCGACAAAGAGTTCCTGGCGGAATTTATTGACCGGGTAAGGGAGCTGCCCGCTCTGTGGGAGACGAAAAACCCCATCCATAAAAAAAGAGGGGTGAGAAAAGCAGCGCTGGAGAAGCTGCTCCCATTTGTGCAGACCAAGGTGCCCACAGCCACAGCAAAACAAGTGGACACTAAAATTGGGAGCTTGAGAGGCACCTACAGGACTGAACGCTCTAAGGTCCTGGCTTCTCAGAGGTCAGGAGCAGCAGCAGGTGATGTGTATGTCCCGATTTTGTGGTACTACAGCAGGATGTCCTTCCTGGATGACCACATTGAGGCAAGGCCATCACTCTCCACTCTTCCCCCCAGACTTCCCTGCAGCCTTCTCTGGAGCAAGAGGAGGCAGCCATCCTGGATGATCCTGATTTGGCCATCTGGAGCCAGGTATAGTATTAAATGAAAATGTATTGGGATAAAATTAATGTTTGACAAATATGTCAAGATGAGAAACATACAATATTTTGGGTTCCACAAGTGAAATCAAGATCTCGAGACATTAGTCTGCACTTAATTGGGTGCTAAATAGTCAATCTGATGTAGGTGTAAATTAGAAAAAATGATTTCTGGATTTACATTCTAATTGCTTCAATCATGTTTATAAAGTTTGATGCAAAGATTAAATCAACATATTAAACTATGTCCCTTTTTCATACACAGGATGAAATCAGCCAGGAGGAGGGTCTGAAAACTGTCAGGCAGGAGGAGGAAGGGCCCAGTGGCAGCCAGGAGGTGGCAGGGCCCAGTGGCAGCCAGGAGTTGGCAGGGCCCAGTGGCAGCCAGGAGGTGGCAGGGCCCAGTGGCAGCCAGGAGGTGGCAGGGCAAAGGAGAAGCACCAGATCCCAGGTGCCTCCCATCCGGCTTTCCAAAAGAGGCAGGAGGGACAGGACCACCAGTGAGGCAGCATTGGCCCTTATTAAAGAGGCCCATGCCACCCTCAAAGAGCCCACATCCCCTGAAGAGGCCATTGCCGGCCTAGTGGAGGCAAAGTTCAAGGTGATGAGCATGGAGCAACGCCTCCTATGCGAGCCCCTGCTCATCACCTTGCTCAACAAGGGGGTGATGGAAAAAATTACCCCCAATACCGCCATTTGTGAGGTGGCACAACTGTCCCAACCTCAACCTCCTCCTCCACCTCCACATTCTTCTTCCGCCCCACCCCCTTCTCCTCCACCACCACCTTGTTCTTCCGCCCAACCCCTTCTCCTCCACCTCCACCTTGTTCTTCCGCCCCACCCCCTTCTCCTCCACCTCCACCTTGTTCTTCTGCGCCACCCCCTTCTCCTCCACCTCCTCCTCCTCCTGACAGGAGTACCCCTCCAGTGGCCCAGCCTCCAGCCAAACGAAGAAGGAAGGCTGCAGGGAAGGCTTCAGGAAAGGTTGCAGGGAAGGTTGCCAGGAAGACGAGGAAGTGATGGCCTTGCTTCATTGTGGTCGGACAGAAGGCAGCCTGTTGTAGTACCACACACTTGGGACATATATATCACCTGCTGCTGTTCCTGACCTCTGGGAGGCCAGCATCAGATTGTGTTCAGAAATGTTGGCCTTCTCAAGCTCCCAATTTTAGTGTCCACACAGGGTTGCTGTGTGGTCTGGGGTCCCTGGGATGCACAAATGGCAGCAGGTTCTCCAGCGCTGCCTTCTCTTTATTTTAGTTCAAACATGAATAAATGTTATTTTTCTTTAAGTTCATACTTGACTATGTGTATTTGTAAAAATGTAAAATCTAGCTTTGGAGTAAGCAGATACATTTGACTGACAAAAAAAGGGACAGATAACAACCCCCCAAAAAAATAACTAAATCGTGTTTCCCAAAAAAGTGTGTAAAATTTAAATAATATATATTAAAAGATTCAATGGGAGATCACTACCAAAACATTGCGAAATTACAATTAACATCAGTTAGAAAAATAACTAATTTTTAAATATTCCTAAAAACTTGCACGATATAATACACATAAATCTTCTTAAGAGCAACAAGAAAAATGTTAAAAAAAGATAGTCATAACTCTGTGTGAATATCAGCAGCAAAAGAAGTACATTCGTTTGGATTAATGTCACATTCTAACGAAGATTTCAATGCACAACATTTAAACGATGCAAAAATTTGGAGCGTGACGAATGTGCTATCTCCATTACGAAGGCTTGTTTTACCAGAAGATGCGCTCCCGTCTCATAGTTGCTTGTGAGCATGCGCGCTTTTGGAAGAGTCGTAAAAGCATACACACAAACCATTTTCTCGTCACAAAACAGGCCGACGAGAAACACGATGAGGAAATCTGGAATCCTGACGAGAAAATAGAGAGCAGGTTCTCTATTTTCTCGTCGAGATTCACAGCAATTTTCTCATCGTAAAACCATACACACGAACGGTTTTCTCGACAAAAAAGCTCACTCGGCACTTTTCTTGCCGGTTTTGGACGAGAAACTCGGTCGTGTGTACGAGGCTTGAGTTTGCTCCATTTTGTCCAATATCACTACCTCTAATATTCACATATAGTTAGGCCATTCACACCTTTGACTTTAGCCAAAAAAATCTCTACACTGAATAGTCAACAGCCGAACTGTTCCCAACCAGTGTATGAATTGTTTGTTATAGCGCTGTTATGTTTCCAAATTCATTCATCCAAATTCATTTTTTGGAAGGGATAGTTGTGCGGCCAATTTTTTATTTGCCCAAGAGATGGGATTCATATTGTAAATGGAATAGCCATTTTATTTATCAAACATTTATTTATGATTATCAAAACATGCATTTCTGATTAGGCAGATATACAGCCAGGTCCATAAATATTGGGACATCGACACAATTCTAATCTTTTTGGCTCTATACACCACCACAATGGATTTGAAATGAAACAAGGTGTGCTTTAACTGTAGATTTTCAGCTTTAATTTGAGGGCATTTATATCCAAATCAGGTGAACGGTGTAGGAATTACAACAGTTTGTATATGTGCCTCCCACTTTTTAAGTAACCAAAAGTAATGGGACAGATTAACAATCATAAATCAAACATTCACTTTTTAATACTTGGTTGCAAATCCTTTGCAGTCAATTACAGCCTGAAATCTGGAACGCATAGACATCACCAGACGCTGAGTTTCATCCCTGGTGATGCTCTGCCAGGCCTCTACTGGAACTGTCTTCAGTTCCTGCTTGTTCTTGGGGCATTTTCCCTTCAGTTTTGTCTTCAGCAAGTGAAATGCATGCTCAATCGGATTCAGGTCAGGTGATTGACTTGGCCATTGCATAACATTCCACTTATTTCCCTTAAAAAACTCTTTGGTTGCTTTGGCAGTATGCTTCGGGTCATTGTCCATCTACACTGTGAAGCGCCGTCCAACGAGTTCTGAAGCATTTGGCTGAATATGAGCAGATAACATTGCCCGAAACACTTCAGAATTCATCCTGCTGCTTTTGACATCATCAATAAATACAGGAGAACCAGTTCCATTGGCAGCCATACATGCCCACGCCTTGACACTATCACCACCATGCTTCACTGATGAGGTGGTATGCTTTGGATCATGAGCAGTTCCTTTTCTTCTCCATACTCTTCTCTTCCCATCACTCTGGTACAAGTTGATCTTGGTCTCATCTGTCCATAGGATGTTGTTCCAAAACTGTGAAGGCTTTTTTAGATGTTGTTTGGCAAACTCTAATCTGGCCTTCCTGTTTTTGAGGCTCACCAATGGTTTACATCTTGTGGTGAACCCTGTGCATTCACTCTGGTGAAGTCTTCTCTTGATTGTTGACTTTGACACACATACACCTATCTCCTGGAGAGTGTTCTTGATCTGGCCAACTGTTGTGAAGGGTGTTTTCTTCACCAGGGAAAGAATTCTTTGGTCATCCACCACAGTTGTTTTCCATGGTCTTCCGGGTCTTTTGGTGTTGCTGAGCTCACCGGTGCGTTCTTTCTTTTTAAGGATGTTCCAAACAGTTGATTTGGCCACACGTAATGTTTTTGCTATCTCTCTGATGGGTTGGTTTTGTTTTTTCAGCCTAATGACGGCTTGGTTCACTGATAGTGACAGCTCTTTTTGGATCTCATATTGAGAATTGACAGCAAAAGATTCCAAATGCAAATAGCACACTTGAAATGAACTCTGGACCTTTTATCTGCTCCTTATAAATGGGATAATGAGGGAATAACACACACCTGGCCATGGAACAGCTGAGCAGCCAATTGTCCCATTACTTTTGGTCCCTTAAAAAGTGGGAGGCACATATACAAACTGTTGTATTTCCTACACCGTTCACCTGATTTGGATGTAAATACCCTCAAATTAAAGCTGAAGTTTGCAGTTAAATCACATCATGTTTGTTTCATTTAAAATCCATTGTGGTGGTGTATAGAGCCAAAAAGATTAGAATTGTGTCGATGTCCCAATATTTATGGACCTGACTGTATTTGATGCATATTGTGTAACAGCTGTTGTGTTCAAATGCTATTTACACCTTCATTTGCAAAGATTGCCGTCTCTGCCTTTTGCCAGAGAACTACTGGAAGTGACATGTCTATGTGAACCAAGTATTTTGCATTTCAATCAAGATTTAGCTAGCTAGTTCCCAACCTTTGGTAAAACATATAAATTGCATAACAAGGCCCTAGCTAGTCAGAGCAATTATTTTGAAACAAACATGTACTGTGATTATGCTGCTATCCCTGTCTGTAGCTAAACTACAGGCTTGTATAATAAATACAGTCTTGAGGTTTCCCCTACAGTCTTGAGAGAGCTCTATGCTTTTACCCATCATGATATGTTTCTTGTGTGACACCTTGTTAATGAGACACCTTTATATAGGCCATCAGTTGAGACTGAACCAGCTGATATTAAATTTAAACTGACAAGGGGCAGGATTGCTTTCGAATTACTGATAGATTTCAGCTGGTGTCTTGGCTTTCCATGCCTTTTTGCACCTCCCTTTCTTTGTGTGTTCAGGACTTTTTCCCTGTGTCATTCCATTTTATTACACATAACTTAATTTCTGAAAGTTTTTTATTTGCATGGATTGCATAGGTTGTTACCGACATGTGGTGACATTTTTACATCAATAGCACATTTAGAAATATACCTAGAGAAATGGTGATGTATTCAATACTTATTAGAGGGCACTTGTGCTCTACTCTATGTCCTTCTCCTAGCTAGAACTCAGATACTGCTAATAGGTGTACCCCCCGTAACACCAGATGAAATAGGAAAAGGAAGAATTAAACAATAAATATTATACAATCTACATATTAGGTAATCTATATATAACATGCCATACTCTAAAGTGCCATATGTGTAAATGTAAAAAAAAAATATATATATTATTTATATATATATATTTATACACACATACAGCGGGTAAAACACATATTCAATGCTTATTTTACCCCGTGTATATATATATATATATATTTTTTTTTGATTTACACATATGGCTTTTAGAGTATGGCTTATGGTTATATATAGATTACCTAATATGTAATTTATATAATATTTATTATTTAGCGCTACTTCTTCCTTTTCCTATTACATCTGGTGTTACGGGGGGTACACCTATTAGCAGTATCTGAGTTCTAGCTAGGAGAAGGACATAGAGTAGAGCACAAGTGCCCCATAATATTTTCTAGAAATATCCAGTCTGTGTTTACAGGAGTTTACAGGCAAGTCAAAATTCATATTTTTTCTGCTGCGTACAGTACACAGCAGTTCCAAATAGCTCTAATTGTGCACCAGAAATGTCATATGATTTAGCTACAAATGTTTTGTTGAACAAATAACAGCCAAGTAGATTACACAAGAAAAGAGTCTCAACAGGTCTCACCTTTCAATTTGACAGCTCTCGCTCTCTGTGCATCAGGAGCTCTGACAGCAGCTTCTGAGGGGGAGAGGCAAGCCTGCAGCCCTAACACCCTCCACCAATTGCGCCTCCCCTGTCTTTGCATTAGACCAGCCCCCTTTGGGGGGAAGTTTCTGGACTGTCATCTGGCCAAATATTTGCATATGACACAGGTAAGTTAAGCCATACATTATACCGTTTTCCTTTCTTCAACCAAGAGTTGAAGAAAAGAAAACTGCTTGATTCTACTCAGTGTTGATGGGGGAATCCCTCCCACTGCAGTATTGTATTCTGACAGCGGGAGCTTTCCCGCGATCAGAATTCAAAGATCACTGCCAGCAGCTTTACCAGTACCAGGACTGATCGCACAAAGAAAAAAAAAAACAGGCTGGTTGTATTAAAGTCAATCAATAGATCAACTTCAACGCAAACAGCCTGCCCTTAGACAAATCAAAATTCGGCTTGTTCTGCTGAACCGGACAAATTTCGATCCATTTATGGCCTTAGTCACCACACAGCTGCTGAAACTCTATTAAACCTCAGCAACAATCTGAACTAGATAAACTCTTAACAGAAACATATTTGGCTCTCATAGTGTTAAATTGAAGAATACTGCTTCAGGAAGTATTGGAAGGTTGTGTTTGGGGATATAAAAGACAGGAAACATAACTTTGCTGCCAATTTGAAGATTTAGTTAGTGTGCCATACTTCAGGAAAACACATTAAACAGAGCAGATAAAAAGTGCCGTCTCTCAATATTTCCTCTGCAAGTCTGAGGCTGCATGTTCTTTAATATCTTTTCTGTTTGTGTACAGTTCCCCCCTCCAGTCATTTCACAGTTACTCCGACTTCTCCTAGAGTTTATTCATTTGCACATTGGGTGCTTGAGGGAGGTCTAGCCACATCTAAATATACCAGCTCCTCCGGGGAAATGATAGATGTGTTTTTGGCTTAATCTTATACCGCGCTGTTAATTACATGAAAGCAGCAATAAGGCATACTAATTATATCAATCCTTTGGGAAGTTTACTGCAGTTACATTTATATCAAGCTGTACTTGTAATTAGGAACATGTTTTACTACAAAAAATGAAAGGTTTTGTCTTACCTGTGAGATGGATGGGGCCCGAGTCCAACACAGAGCATCTCTCTGGGGGCTTCCTGTACAGGTTGAAATCAATGTTTCGCTTAGTCCAGCTCCAGCGGTCTCGGGAAAGGGTGGGCTGTAGAGTATTTGCATGCAGGATATTTTCTTTCCAGGCCTTCAATAAAAATGAAAACAGTATATAAGTATTTACTCTCTCAGACTGACCTTTCTGAAAAGCGAGGGGAGATGTGGCTGTGCTACGTTAAGACCTAATTAAACTTGCACAGAAACTATTTGGCTGTCAAGCCTGACCTTTTCATTTTGTAGGTTTTAAGCAAATACGTTTTTATTGTTTTCCTCTAGATATGTTTTTTTTAGTCCCAAGAAATACTAAAAAATTTTTTTAAACTTTTTAAATATTTTTGTGGTATCCAAATTACGGCCCTCTACAAAAGTTTTCTGGCCCGCAGCTGATGTGCACAGTCTCTGCTCTGATGGGGACCCTGATGTAAGGTGGAGTCTGATAGAGATTCTGATGTAAAGAGGACTCTTGTGTAAGTGGGAACTACTGGATAGTATATCTATAGCTATACAACAAACCTTTGTTAATTCTAATATTCGGGAATCATGTGGCCTTTTGTGGTGTCTGTTGCAATCAATGTTACTTTTGAATCCTGGATATATGAATCCATTTGGTGTTATCCATTCCTCCCTAGACTTTGCACGATCATTCTTAAGTTTCTCCAGAATGTCCCCTGGGCTCACAGTTGCTGACTGGATATCTGCAGAGTATGTGAATCTGTGGTTTGGCTCCTGTGGATCAAAAAAATATATAATGTCAGAACGGTTATGGAAAGAAATATACATATTTTTATAATTTTTTTCTTTGGGCTGTAGGAGATTCTTACTAGGCCAGAGACATGGTCCTATTGACATTTAACCAGCAGAAGAGGAAGAAACTACCGGTACCAGAGTTGTTAGATAAACAAGCCTGCTTACTCATTATAGGAACAATAGGTTTCTGGTATACTCACAACAACTGACCATTACTTACATAAATGTGCAATGTAAAGACACCATTTATGTGTTCTGTTCAGGTAGACTTGTGGACACAACAGATTAACAAGTCTGGATATCCAGTGACCTAACCATTGCCTCAGTTTTGAGAAAGACAAACACAGGATGAGAGCCCTCTCACAGAATTTAACTTGTTAGAATTATTGCACTAACTCAAATAGTTATATACTGTAAGTCAGTTCATAAGTTTTATATTGCAAGTCATAGTCAAGACTATTATCACACTGCGTTCAAACATATATCTATCTATGCCTGCTTACAAGCCAATGGATTATGAATTATTTTTCCAAACAAAATACTATAATTACCGTGGACATATGCAGTGGGTATAGAAAAGAATCACCCCCTTAAAATATAATTTTTTTTTTTGCTTTGCAGCCTGAAATAAAGACAGACACAGTTTTTGTTTTATCCAGCTGTATTTACTTGTTTGTATGGCTGAATTTGCATTGAACATTGTATGTGATCTGCACAGCAATGCGGTGCGAATCACATGTGATGTTTGGCAATCGCACCAGTGTGAACCAGCCCTTAGTGTTCGAACCTCATTGCAAAATTGTAGTGTCTATGTTCGCCTAATAATCAAATTATTGATGGTGTGTGTGTATGTGACTTATTGAATAAATAATAGGATTTTTGTACTCACCGTAAAATCCTTTTCTCTGAAGTCCATGGACGGACACAGCTCCTTTAGTCTTGGCAAGTGGGTTATGTTCCGTCTATTAGGAGAGGACTAGGCAGACATGTTAGATATACAAAAACATGTAATTATACCAAAGCTGAACAGCCCCGCCCAGAGGGCGGTCCCTCTGGTCATAACCCCTCACCTTGCACTCAGCAGCTCAGTTCGTCAAAAAGCAGTACAAACTCAAACAGGAGGGGTGGGTGCTGTGTCCGTCCATGGACTTCAGAGAAAAGGATTTTACGGTGAGTACAAAAATCCTATTTTCTCTTTCGTCCATGGACGGACACAGCTCCTTTAGTCTTGACAAGTGGGATGTCCCCAAGCAATGTGTCAAAAAAACGAGGGGTGGGAACAGCAAGCAAACAAACTTCACCCCAAACAAACAGAGCTCCTCAACGGAGGAGTTGCAACCTTAAACAGCTGCCTCCAAAACCTTGCGGCCGAAGCAAGCATCCGCAGATGCATGCACGTCAACCTTGTAAAATTTAGTGAAGGTGTGAACGGACGACCAGGTCGCCGCCTTACACACCTGTGAGACAGACGCTTGATGTCGAAAAGCCCAGGAGGCACCAATCGCCCTGGTCGAATGCGCCGTGACAGGAAAGGGAGGCGCCCGCCCTTTAAGGGCATAAGCCGGAATCACAATCTGTCTGATCCACCAAGAAATGGTGGCCAACGAGACCACCAGGCTTTTCTTTGGACCAGTCACCGACACAAACAGCGAGTCTGACCTCCGAAACGGAGCCGTAGCAGACAGATACACCCGCAGAGCACGTACCACGTCTAAGGAATGTAACACAACCTCTTTGGGATGCGACGACCGAGGACACAAGGATGGAAGTACAATGTCCTCATTCAGATGAAAAGCCGAAACCACCATCGGAAGAAACAAAGCTGCGGGCCTCCTTATGGAGGATCAAGTAGGGGGACTTGCAAGACAAGACCGCCAACTCAGAAACCTTCCTGACAGATGCAATGGCCACCAGAAAGGCAACTTTCTGAGAGAGTGTCCAAAGAGGAATCTCTCTGATGTTCTCAAAGGGAGGTTTCTGAAGTACCGAGAGCACCAGATTCAAATCCCACGGAGGTAGTGGTGGTCGAACCGGAAGAGCCACATGTCAGACTCCTTGCACAAACGTACTCACCAGTGACTGAGCCACTAGGGGTCGTTGAAAGAAAACAGCCAAGGCTGAAATCTGCCCCTTAATGGTGCTTAAGGCAAGTTTCTGATCCACTCCACGCTGTAGAAACAGCAGGATCCTGGAAACAGAATATGCCCGTGGACGCCACTCCATCTCCTCACACATAGAGATGTATGCCTTCCATGTTCAATGATAGATCTTCCGAGAAGATGACTTCCGTGCCCTCATCATAGTGGAAATTACTGAATCCGACAGGCCTCGGTCCCTTAGTACCTGGCTTTCCATAGCCATGCCGTTAAAGCCAGTGACTATAAAGCAGGATGAAGTATGAAACCTTGCGACAGAAGGTCCTCCCACATCGGCAGTCGCCAAGGGGCATCCGCCACCAGGCGCACCAGGTCGGCGTACCAGGGACGCCGAGGCCAATCTGTGGCAATTAGGAATCCCCTCGGTCTCCAATCTGCAGAGCAGACGAGGAAAAAGTTTCAGTGGGGTAAAAGCATAGATCAGCCAATACTGTCCCCACGGGGCCACCAACGCGTCCGTTTCGTCCGCCCAGGGATCTTTTGACCTGGCCACAAACCTCAATACCTTCGATTGAGTCGAGAAGCCAGGAGATCCACGTCTGGCATGCCCCATTTTAGGCAAAGGAGTTGAAACATGTCCGGGTGTAGCGACCATTCTCCTTGGTCCAGCCTCTGGCGACTTAGGTAGTCCGCCTGCCAGTTTTCTACGCCCGGAATGTATACGGCCGATAGAGCCGCCACGCTTCTTTTCTGCCCACTGCAGGATGTGAGCGACCTCCGATGCTGCAGCCGAGCTCCTTGTTCCTCCTTGATGGTTGACATACGCCACCACCGTGGCGTTGTCCGACTGGATCCTGACTGGACGCCCTTGTAGCCTCTGTGACCCTGTGGAGAGGCACTGCCTGATCGCCCGAAGTTCCAGTACATTGATCGGCAGGCGTTATTCTTCCTGTGTCCAGCGACCTTGTGTCGACTGGACCCCCCAAACACCCCCCCAACCGGCCAGGTTTGCGTCCGTCGTGATCACCGTCCAGTGAAAGGGAAGGAACGACTTTCCGGACTGTAGGGCCGGAGATGTCAGCCACCAGACCAGGGAAGCCCTGACTAGTTCGCTCACCCGGATTTGACAAACCAGGGACAACGGAGACTTGTCCCACTTGGACAGGATCTCCTTCTGCAAGACTCGAGTGTGGAATTGAGCATACGGTACCGCCTCCAAGGAGGCCACCATGAGACCAAGGACTTGCATGCAAAAGCGCAGCGACGACCACCTGCGGGACGCCAACAGCTTCACCATCACCTGAAGAGCCTGCAATTTTTCTAAAGGGAATAAAACCTTCGCCTCCGAGGAGTCCAGGATCAAGCCCAGGTATTCCAGGCGCTGAGTCGGCACCAACACCGACTTCTGGAGGTTCAGTACCCAACCAAATTCTTGAAGGGTCTGACTGGCAATCGCTACATCCTCCTCTAATTCTGAGTCTGAAGCAGCTCTCAGAAAAAGGTTGTCCAGGTAGCCCACGATAGTGATACCTCGCTATCTCAGCAAGGCCAGAATCGGGGCGAGCACCTTGGTGAAAACCCTTGGTGCCGATACCAGGCCAAAAGGGAGATCCACAAATTGGTAGTGATCGTCCCCGACTGCAAAATGCAGAAATCTCTGATGCCTGATGCATATGGGGACATGCAAGTATGCGTCCTAGATGTCCAAGGACGCTAGGAAATCCCCCGGATGGAGTGCAGCGACCACAGAGCGAACTGACTAAATCTTGAACCTTCGCACCTTTATAAGGTGTTGAGGGCCTTGAGATCCAGGATTGGATGGACCCAGTCCTTCTTTGGGACTACAAACAGATTGGAGTAAAATCCCTGAAACCTTTCCGGCAGCGGCACGGGTACTATCACCCCGCGCTTCAGCAGGTCCTGCACTGCCCCAAACAGGGCGTTCCGACGAGCTGGAGGAAGATGAAGGTTTGAGGGAAAAAATCTGTTTGGTGGACAAGAAAGAAATTCTATCTTGTACCCTGATTAAACTCCTGCGGCAAAATGATGATACTCCCAAAATTCCTCTATCTTATGCAGGCGATACCTATTCACATTCCCACACTCTACTTCAAACAAATACAAACCATGTTTACAGACTTTGTATGGGCTAAGAAAAGGCCACGACTCTCTTATAAACTCTTGGTTCTACCTAAACAACACGGGGGACTCGCGTTGCCGAACATTCGTACATACTACCAGGCAGTACACCTGGGCAGGCTTATAGACTGGTGCAGGCACCAGGAGACTAAGCTCTGGACACAACTGGAGCAACATCAAAGCGAGACTCCACTTGGAAGGGCTCCCTGGTGCTACCCGTCCCTGCCAGCGGAAATCAAGCGACACCCGCTAATAGGAACCACAACACAGGTCTGCGCACGTCTCTTCTTGACGACCCCCATATCATCCCCCAATTCACCCCTCTTCCCCATCTTGGGAAACCCCGAATTTGCACCAGGAATACAGGACGCGGAATTTAAAAGACTGAGAGACGAGGGCACTCACCAGGCCTCTCACTTTAGTACCAATGGTCGTTGGCCCACGTTAACAGAACTTTCAGACGCCACAGGCCCATTTCGGCTGGACTTTTTGAGAGCCAGCCAACTAAGCCACTTCTTACACTCACTGACAACCCACCCGACAACATCCCGTCCCCTCACAACATTAGAAGAACTCTGCAACACATCGGGTACCATAACGCACACGCTCTCACAAACCTACAGCCTGCTAAACGTACCACAAACAGACTTTACCCCACCAGGGCTGACCAAATTGGAAACGGAACTGAATTGCAACTTCAGCACAACTAAGAAACAACGAATAATTAAATACACCCACAAATCCTCGATATGCGCCAAAATCCAGGAGACTAACTATAAGCTACTGTCAAGATGGTACAGAACTCCAGACCTGCTCCACAGATTCTTCCCGACAACGCCGGACCTTTGCTGGCGGTGTCGAGCAGAAAAGGGAACACTGCTGCACATATTCTGGTCCTGTCCTTTACTACATCACTTTTGGAAAGTGGTTCGAGAAGTTATACAAAAATTTACAGACAGCCCCATACCAGTAGACCCCGCTTTCTTCCTACTCCACGCATCAGACACTCCGGAAAAAACATACAAAAAATCGGTAATCAGACACTTGCTAGATGCAGCCAAGGCCTGCATACCGATAATGTGGAAATCCACAAGCCCACCTACCATAGCATCATGGATAGCGAGAGTGGAGGAAATAAGATATATGGAGGACCTCGTCCTCACAGCCCAGCATAGACAAGAGACATTCTCCAACACCTGGCAGTTGTGGATTATCTTCATCTACTCGGCAGAGGGCCAGGCGCTGAAGGGAACCTCAACAGACACACAGAGTTGCACCCCGCCACCGCCAATCCCATCCGATACACAGGACTGAATTACTGATGTCCCATGTTCGTGGGCCCCAGTACCCCCATACCCCCCCCCCTATCCACCACCCAACCCATCTTCCCACAACAACTCCCCATCCCCTCTTCTTTTTCTCTTTTTCATATCTTTCTCTATTCTAATATTCTACCTTTAACCAATCCCATCCTAAACTGGGGGGATTTGCTTTACACTCTATTTTCCACCTTTTCTCTAATATAAACAGGAAAAACCAAGGAACTGGGCCCATGTCCCCAGTACTACACAACACGACAACCTCAAGCACAAATACCCTAACGGAGCAAAGGGAACCAACAGGCAGAACTAGACACCTAGGAAGGAACAAGTCGCTGAAACAAAATTAAAGACATCAGAGGTCACGAATAAAACTAACAATAGCTCAGACATACTAAGTGACAATACACCAGGGAGCGTAATCTCCACCAATTTGTTCACACTCATATGTTTGAACCCTGCTTTTCTTTTCCTTCCTACATCAAGACTATGTGATGTAATGTATTCTGACTGTTTTTGAATAAGTTGTTTGTCTTGATACCCGTACTACTTTGTAATGTATCGACCCGACAGGGTCCCTTTCCTTGTTATAAATAAAAAAATTAAAAAAAAAAAAAAAAAAAAAACTCCTGCGGCGTGGCTCCTTACCTTTTCTGGATTGTGGGAGCAGTGTGCTCTTACCCCCAGTGACATCCTTAATAATCTCATCCAGTGAGGCTCCAAATAGCCTTCCACCCCGGAAAGGCAAATCAGCCAGAGCCTTCTTGGAAGTCGGGTCCGCGGACCAGCATTTTAGCCAAATCAGGCGACGCAGTACCACAGCAGATACTGAGGCTCTAGAAAGCAGGGGAGCTGTGTCGAGGGCTGCATCACAAACATATTTGAGGCCATGCACCAACTGGTCAGCCATTTCTACGCAGACCGGGGAAACCTGTTGTCTTTCCAACTCCTGGTGCAAAATTTTAGCCCATTCTGTAAGTGTCTGAGACACCAGAGCCGCAGCCAAAACTGGCCGTAATGCAGATCCCAGCATGGTAAACATGGACTGGGCCACCGCCTCGGACCTCCTATCCACAGGGTCCTTAAATGCAGGGGTCCCCTTAACCGGAATAGTGGTTACTTTGTTTAACCGGGATACCAGGGGGGTCCACAACCGGGGGAGATGCCCATTTTTTCAGAAGGCTCTCCTCAAAAGGGTAACGAACCGCCATGCGTTTTGGGACCGAAAAGGTCCTCTGCGGTCGCTCCCATTTCTTGTCTATAAACGTATCAAAATAAGTTACATAAGGAAACACCTTAGTAGTGCAGGTCAGCTTGTGGGACCCAAAAGGGACTGACACCTCAGCAGATGTCCCAGCCGCATCCTCCAGTTTGAGGGTTTCCCGAACTGCGGTGATAAGTGTTCCAACAAGCGCCTTGTCCTGCGCTGACCCGGACACAGAGTCTTCCTCACTGTCCGAATGGTCCTGGTCTGCATACTATGACCCTTCAGAACAGGGGTCCTGTTTCACAGCCAGGCCCAAGTCTCAGTCAGAGCTTTCCCCAGAAGATGGTGGGGGGAGGGGGCGTTTTTTACCCACCTTGCGCCCGCACACTGCTTCCACCCTGGCAACAAATGATTCCAGGACCGCAGACAAAGCGTCCACAGGTACCGCAGGTGCAAGGGCACGGTTGCTACCACCAGAATGTCTGGGGAAGAAACGCCAGCTTCTGACGCCATGCTGACCCACACACCTGACAGCCACTCAGGGAACAAGTCAAGGTACAAGAAAAGGCCCACCGTCCTAGCTGCCCAGACCGAGGGGTATTCCCAGAGGACTCACCGCCCTGACCCAGGCGCTGCTTCAGCACTGCCGTCCGCTCTAAACTCCTGCACAGTGTGTGCCTGAGGTGTCTCTGAGGTGATCTGCCCTTCAGAATGACAAACCGCTAGAGGTCCAGCCAATCTAAAAATCCCCACAAAGATGGCCGCCGGTTACCTCAGGAAAAAAGAGCGTGAGCTACAAGAAAATGGCTGACCGCTGTATTAGCATTAGGAACAGCGCGGCTTTCTGCGGTAAAAATAAAAATAGAAGGCTGCGAAAACACTGGGCCTCCGAGAGGAGGCCCCCCACAAGGCAGACCACCCACACTAGAGTGGGGACCCCCCTTGAGGTACACAGCAGGCCCAGCAAAGCATGGGGAGGAAGGATGGATGGGGAGAGAGGAAAGCAAGGACTAAAGACCCCCTAATCGACCACCCCAGGAATGTCCAGCTGTTCCATCCTGCCAAGACAGGAGGAACCTTACTTACCCGTCCCTGTGAGGACTGCTGGATTCCTGGCAGACCCATCACCTAGCAGTACGGAGTGGCTGTCGGCCACGGCCCACTGTGTGGACAGCAGTAGCCCGGTCATATGTGGGCCCTGGAGCTTATAGCTCACTGGCCACCCCTGGAGCAAACGTGGTACGTCGTGGCCGACCCAGCGTGTAGCTAAAGGCCTGGGGAGACTACAAGGATCTATATTATCCAGCCTGTCACCCAGCCGGCAGTTGATAGTAGATCTCAGGATCCAAAATTGAAAATAAAAAAATAAAAAATAAAAAAGTTCTCCAGGACCAATGGGCCCCTAGGGAGCCAGGTCTTTCTCCTACACTACACTAGGCAGAAAAAAACTGAGCTTCTGAGTGCAGGGTGAGGGGTTATGACCAGAGGGACCGCCCCCTGGGCGGGGCTGTTCAGCTTTGGTATAATTACATGTTTTTGTATATCTAACATGTCTGCCTAGTCCTCTCCTAATAGACGGAACATAACCCACTTGTCAAGACTAAAGGAGCTGTGTCCGTCCATGGACGAAATAGAAATATTTATTGTCAATAGCCCAGTCCATATTCACATTGATATTGTTTGTGTTCTTAAAGAATTCTGCATTGGTTAAAAATTAACTCAAATTAATTAATCGTTCAGGCATTCCCTGATACAACATAACAATAAAAAATATTTAATGATTTAACTACTTAAAGACCACCCACCGCAGATATACCTGTACGTAATTTTGTGCAATAGATAGCGGAGGACCGCATGCGGATTGGCCAGAGGGGGGGGCTATTCAGCGGGTCCGGCAGATGCTATGTCCGCCGGACCCACCGATCGTTCATAACAGAGACAGAACGTTGATCTGCCTATGTAAACAAGGCAGATCGCTGTTCTGACAGGGAAGTACACAGTGATCTTGTGTTCCTGCTAAGCAGGAACACGGATCTCTATGTTCTTCTAGTCAGTCCCCCACACAGTTAGGAAGCATCCCCTAAGGACACACTTAATCCTTTGATCCCCCCTGGTGTTAACCCCTTCCCTGCCAGTGTCATTAGTACAGTAACAATGCATTGTTTTAGCACTGGCAAAGGGGTAATACTGCGCTATTCAAAACCTAAACAAGCGGCAACAAAGGGTGTTATACAACACCAATGAACAATGGAAAAAAAAAGAAAGCTGCGCTATACATGAACTAATAAGGCAATCTAGTGACGAAACGTTCGGGAGGCACGACGTTCTGACGTCACCGCGTTGCACGATTGACCCGGAAGATACGTGCTGCTAATCGAGGAGCCGGCCGGCTCGATTGTTTTCCTGCATGCCTATTTTTAACGTCTTAACTGTAAAGCCCCGTACACACGATCGGATAACCTATGGATTTTCGTCCGATGGATTTGTCCATCGGATATCCGATTAAACTGTTTTCCATCAGTCTTGCCCACACACCATCAGTCAAAAAACCGACCGTTCCAAACGCGGTGACGTAAAACACTCCGATGAGCCGAGAAAAATGAAGTTTAATGCTTCTGAGCATGCATCGACTTGATTCTGAGCATGCAAGGGTTTTTGATCCGATGGACTTGCCCATAGACGATCGGAAATTCCCATCGGTTTTTTATCCATCGGAAAATTTTAAAACAAGTTCTATTTTTTACAACCGATGGAAAAAAGACCGATGGGTACCATACACGATCGGTTGGTCTGATGAAAACCATCCATCGGACGGTTTTCATCAGTCAAACCGATCGTGTGTACGGGGCTTCAGTGGGCATTCTTATGTACCCAAATAAACTTTTAAAGGGTTTTATGCTATGTTAGTTCATTTATTTTTATATGGTGACACCCTGGATTCCCACGCTGGTATATACTCCCATCCCTGGTAGCTGAGGCGTTTACTGCAATACACAGAGAACCCCAGGCTGGGTTATTAGCCTATGTGAATTTTGATCTCCTGTAATAAGAGATCACACCTATCTGGTAAGCGGCAGTTATACCTAGGTGGAGGTGCTTTCCTATCATCACTTCTTTCTGAACGTTGTGGATCAAGTTTTTTCACCGTGGATTTTTTATTATTTTTTTATTTTTATTCTTATTTCATGGAACTTTCTTTTTGCTATTCAAGGCATTATATTGATTGTTTTTTGTGAACACAGACCATTTTTTTATTTGTTCAACAATATACTTTATTAATTTTTTTTGTTTTCTCACATATGGATTGAGTCTTCCTGTCACTCATTTTTTATTATTATTTTTTATATTTTTCTAAACGCATGGTCTTGGAGTTGTTCAGTGTTGCCTGTTTTGTTTTACCACATTCACAGCTTCATGCAATAGGTTACACTGATTTATTCACATTAAGAGATATGTGGTATCTTCAATTTTGTTAACCTTTCACTGTCACATGTTTATGTAGGTGACTGTTTGATGTATGGTAGCCATGCCATATTAGTTCATGTATAGCGCATATTTTTAGCACTGATCACTGTATTAGTGTCATTGGTTCCCAAAACAGTGTAAAAAAATGCAGTTAGGTGTCCGATTTGTCCGCCGCAAATGTCGCAGTGTTATGTAAAGCTGAACTACAGGTAATGTCCCCCCCTCCCCCTCCCAATTTCCGAATTTTCCCCTCTCCTCCTAAATGCCCCTTTATTTTTCAATTGCTTTATACATAACTCTACTACAGTCTTCTGGCTGGTTCATCTTCTCTGGCAGCAGCGGTGGGCTGTCCCTTCTCCTGGACTGAGTGGCACTTATGTAATGATGTGTGCGTGCCGAGCAGTTCAGGAAAATGGTGAGCCCTGGCTGAGGGATGACATTCCGCCTACCTGGGCTCACAGGAAGAAGACTGAATGATGCTGGCAGTCTTTTAGCATGGAAGATTGGTGACATCTAGTGGCTAAAATGAATTATTACTGCAGGGGGCAGCTCTGAATAAAAGGTGAGTATTGCTTTTATTTTTACTATTCCTGGACATTTTCTTATTTTTTTACTGATGTTATACTTACTCTTATTTACATTGCATTTAATACATGCAACAGCAATCAATTTCACATTAATATGTTCATCTGTGCTTTACCTCTGCCATTTTCTGCCGTAGTATTCGGTATGCCAGTTCCGTGGAATTGAATGTATGAGAGCTGTAGTTATGAATAGCCTTCCCATCCATAGGGGCAATCTCCACATACTCAACTTTGGGTCTTCTCACTTTTCTGCTTAATTGATAAACATGCTCGATGTTTCCCTGCGTGTAACAGAAACAATATTGATTTACAAAATATGTTTTTTTTTAAGATTCTACAGGTACAAATGGATGTATAACAATTAATAGCTTTCACCACTGTGGTAACCTTCAAAGAGCTTAGTCAATTATTTCATTATTTGAACTCATTGATGATGCTCAAATTACAGACCTGAAATTTCACCAAGACTTACAAAACCCAAACTTTTTATATAAAGCACAGAGTATTTTCCTACTTTAACTATATTTTCAAATAGAAATACCCTGATTTTTTACTATCTTACATTAGATAAAACAGCTGCTAATGAACACATTATTAGATTGCATAAAAATGTCTATGTTTATAAAATAATGAACAAAAATAGGATTTTTGTACTCACCGTGAAATCTGTTTCTCTGACGTCCATGGACTGACACAGCTGGATACTGTTAACGTGTGGGTATATGTACCTGCTTGCAGGAGAAGATCTATTCAGAATGTTAATGTTAGAAACATACATTCTAGAACAAACCAGAGCTGAACAGCCCCGCCCAGGGGGGTGGTCCCTCCGGACATTACCCTCCCACCTGCAGCTAGCAGCCTCAGTTCGTAACAAAGCAGTACAAACCTAAAGGAAGGTCGGGTGCTGTGTCAGTCCATGGACGTCAGAGAAACAGATTTTACGGTGAGTACAAAAATCCTATTTTCTCTTATCGTCCATGGACTGACACAGCTGGATACTGTAAACGTGTGGGACGTCCCAAAGCAGTATCAGAAGGGTGGGAGCAGTAGTAAAGGAACAACCAAAACTTCACTCCAAACAAGCAGAGCTCCTCAACGGAGGAGTTGCAACATTAAACAGCGGCCTGCAATACTTTGCGGCCGAAAGAAGCATCTACATCAACCTTATAGAACTTAGAAAAGGTATTTATGGACGACCAGGTCGCCGCCTTGCACAATTGTGCAACCGACGCTTGATGTCGGAAAGCCCAGGAAGCACCAATTGCCCTAGTGGAATGCGCCATAACCGGAAAGGGAGGCGCCCGCCCCTTAATGGCATAGGCCTGTATAACGGTCTGTTTGATCCACCTAGAAATGGTGGCAGACGAAACCGCTTGGCCCTGTTTTGGACCCGAGACGGACACAAACAGTGAGTCAGACTTCCGAATGGAAGCAGTAGCAGACAGGTACACCCGTAAGACTCGTACCACATCCAAATTGTGAAGCGCAACCTCTCTAGGATGCGATGGATGAGGGCACTAGGACGGAAGGACAATGTCCTCATTAAGGTGAAAAGCCGAAACCACCTTTGGAAGGAAAGATGGTCGCGGGCGCAACACCGCCTTATCCTTATGGAGGACTAGGTAAGGCGACTTGCATGACAGAGCCGCCAACTCAGACACCCGTCTAACAGAAGTGATGGCCACTAAGAAAGCCACCTTCTGAGACAAGGTTAAAAGAGGAATATCTCTGATATTTTCAAAAGGAGGTTCCTGAAGAACCGAGAACACCAAGTTCAGATCCCAAGTAGGGAGCGGGGGCTTGGCAGGGGGAATCACATGGTGAAACCCCTGCACAAAAGTGCTAACTAAAGAATGACCTGCTAGGGGTCATTGAAAGAAAACGGCCAAGGCCGAAATCTGACCCTTAATAGTGCTCAAAGCCAGCCTTTGGGCTACACCACGCTGCAAGAACCGCAGGATTCTGGGGACAGAGTACTTCCGTGGACGCCAGTCTAGCTCCTCGCACATAGCGATGTAAGCTCTCCAGGTACGGTGATAGATCTTTCTAGAAGAAGACTTCCGTGCCCTAAGCATGGTTGAAATCACCGAATCCGACAGGCCTCAGTCCTTCAGCACCTGGCTCTCAATAGCTATGCCGTTAAAACCAGAGACTGTAAAGCAGGATGAAAGATAGGACCTTGAGACAGAAGGTCCTCCCTCATGGGCAGTCGCCAAGGGACGTTCGTGATGAGACGTACCAGATCGGCGTATCAATGACGCAGAGGCCAATCCGGGGCAATGAGGATCACCGGAATGCCCTCGGCCGCTATCCTGCGCAGCAGACGAGGAAACAACTGCAGAGGAGGGTAAGCGTATATCAAGCGATACTGACCCCACGGAGCCACCAAAGCGTCCAAGGCATCCGCCCAGGGGTCCCTGGACCTGGCCACAAACCTCGACGCCTTGCAATTGAGTCAAAATGCCATTAGGTCCACATCCGGCGCGCCACACCGCCGACAAAGGAGTTGAAACACCTCCGGATGCAAGGACCACTCCCCCTGGTCCAAGGACTGGCGACTCAGATAGTCCGCCTGCCAATTTTCTACGTCCGGAATGTAGACGGCCGACAGCGCCGGCACGCTTCTTTCCACCCACCTTAGGATGTGGGCAACCTCGCATGCCACAGCCGAGCTCCGAGTGCCCCCCTGATGGTTGACATACGCCACGGCCGTGGCGTTGTCTGACTGAATTCTGATCGAGCGGCCCTGTAGTCTCTTCGACCACGCGGAGAGACACAGTCTGATCGCTCACAATTCCAGAACGTTGATTGGGAGACGAGATTCGTCCGGAGTCCAGAGGCCTTGCGCTCACAGGACTCCCCAAACTCCTCCCCAGCCCGTCAGGCTGGCGTCCGTCGTGACCACCATCCACTGAATGGGGAGAAACGACTTACCGGCCCGAAGAGACGGGGATCTCAGCCACCACGTCAGGGATGCCTTCACTGAGTGACTCACTCGGATCTGAAGATCCAATGACAATGGGGACTTGTCCCAAACAGACAGAATTCCCTTCTTCAATGCTCGAGTGTGTGATTGGGCATACGGGACCGCCTCAAAGGAGGCCACCATTAGTCCCAGGACCCTCATGCAGAAACGGATAGACGACCATTTTCGGGCCGTCGGGACCCGAACCGCCGACTGAAGTGTCAGTAACTTCTCCGCGGGTAGAAACACCTTCGCTACCGAAGTGTCCAGGATCAGGCCCAGATACTCCAAACGTTGAGTCGGGACCAGAACCGACTTCTGCATGTTCAGAAGCCACCCGAAGTCCCGGAGGGTCTGACTGACTATTGTCACATTTTCCTCCAATTCTGAGCCAGTTTCTGCTTTTAGAAGGGGGTCGTCCAGATAGCCCACGACAACAATTCCTCGCTGTCTCAGCAAAGCTAGAACCGGGGCAAGCACTTTGGTGAAAACCCGTGGTGCCGATGCTAGGCCGAAGGGAAGAGCCACAAACTGATAGTGGACTTCGCCTATGGCAAAGCGCAGAACCCTCTGGTGACCTGCGCAGATTGGGACGTGCAAGTAAGCGTCCTTGATATCCAAGGACGCCAGGAAATCCCCTTGGTGGAGGGTCGCAATTACCGTGCGAATGGATTTCATCCGGAATTTTTGTACCTTGACGTAGGCATTCAAAGCCTTGAGGTCCAGGATTGGCCGTACCCTGTCCTTCTTCGGGACAACAAACAGGTTCGAGTAAAGCCCCTGAAACCTCTCCTGTGACGGAACTGGTACAATCACTCCACACCCGAGCAAATCCTGTACGGCCCCCAAGAGGGCCGCCCGGCGGGCAGGAAGGAGAGAGAAGTTTCAGGGGAAGAACCTGTTTGGGGGCCATGAGCGGAACTCTATCCTGTATCCGGAGGCGACCACCTCGCACACCCACTGGTCGGAGATCCGAGAGGTCCACTGAACCGTGAACCTGCGAAGACGTCCCCCCACCCCAGAGTCAGGCAGGGGCAAGACTTCATGCAGTGGCAGGCTTGGGAGCTTGCTTGGTGGGCTTACACACCCAGGGACGCCTGTGTCCCCCCGCCGCACTTTTTTCAGTCTGGGCGGGCTTACCCGTGCATTCTGACTGACGAAAAAACGTCTTCTTCGCCGGAAAGGAAGGGCCCGACCTGCGGAGGGGCTCCTTTCCCTTAACAGACTGAGGGAGGAAGGTGCTCTTACCCCCTGTGATATTCTTAATGTCATCCAGGGCGGCCCCAAACAGTCTACCGCCCTTAAAGGGCAAGTCAGCCAGGAGCTTTTTGGAAGCTAGGTCGGCCGACCAGCATTTTAGCCAGATAAGGCGACGCAGCACCACAGCAGAGATAGAGGCCCCAGATATTAAAGGGGCCGCATCTAAGGTGGCATCGCACACATAGACCAGGCCCTGCACAAGTTGATGATCCAGGGCAATGGTCTCAGGAGGGAGATTATGCTCCTGTACCGTCTGGTGCAAAATCTTTGCCCATCCCGTGAGTGTCTGAGACACAAGTGTCGCCGCCACAATAGGGCGTAAGGCAGACCCCAATAAGGCAAACATAGTTCTACTTATCACTTCAGATCTCCTGTCAGTGGGATCCTTAAATGCAGGAGTCCCTTCCATTGGGAGCGTGGTAGCCTTATTCAAACGGGCGACCGGGGGGTCGACCACTGGGGGGGTGAGCCCACTTCTTAACCAGGGCCTTCTCAAAGGGGTACCTTATGGCTAAGCGCCGCTGGACCGTCAAAGTCTTCTGTGGCTTATCCCAGATTTGGTCAATGAATGTATTAAAAAAAGGCACATATGGAAAGACCTTTTTTGAAGAGACGGTTTTAAAGGGATCAAAGGAGACAGTTTCCACCTGGGGTTCCTCAGTCTCAACATTCAGCTTGAGAGTGTCCCTCACAGCATCAATGAGTTCACTTGCACAAGCACCCTGTCAGTTACTGGTTCAGGACTGGAGTCTTCCTCACAAGGAATGTCCTGTCCAAAGACATCAAAATCCTCAGAGCTAGGGTCCTGAGCGGCAGTAGCTAGGCCCATATCTGAGACAGAGCACTCCCCTACAGGAGAATGTGTGGGGAGGGGGCGCTTTACAGCTCTCTTGTGCTCACACACCATTCTGACAAGGAATGATTCCAGGACTGCCGACAACTGGTCCATAGGGACCGCAGGTGCAGGAGCACTGCCAGTTGCCTCAGGCAAATGTGGAGAAGCAGGTGTACCAGACTCCATATCGCCACCCTCTGAGACCTTATACACTACAACAGTGAATATACAGTCCACCCACTGGCTACGCTGAGGCTGAGGAGGGGATACCCGGAGGACTCACCAACCCTTAAGGACCGCTCAGTTCTGCTGAAGAATGTGAGCCTGAGGAGAGTGAAGAATCTGTGAGGAGATTGTGAGGAGATTTGCGCCGCAGCTAGAGGCCGAAACCGAAAGTAAAGGCGCCGCGGCTACAACAAAATGGCAAGCTGGCCGCAGCTATAACTGCGCCATTGAACCACGGCAAGATGGCCGCCGAGCGCAAAATTCAAACAGCGCTAATGCGTGCGCTAATGGCGCACGCAATAAGTCTTTGAAATATAATAGTGCGCTGGAAACCTAGAACCTACAATCCTAAAGTGATGTCACCGTGAATAAGCAAAAATAAACTGAGTGAGACAATACCTCAAAAAGTTAGATATCAATAAAACTAATGTGATCTGCATTAGTACAAAAAAAAAAAAAAAAAAGTGAAATATTATAGGATATCAAAAAATACAAATATAATTCACAATAGTATTTCCAAAAAAAATATATATGAGGGCTTCTGTGATAAAATACAAATAAAAAGGTCTGTGTACAAAGCTGAATGCCAGGTCTCAACAATAATCCTATGAACTGCTTGGTCACAATAGAAGTCAATATACGTGATGAGCATAAACTTGTCCACACCAGCGAGAGCTGTCCGCTGTTTCACTTGCATGTAGCGATATGATAAGAAACAAAGAAAACAATCATAGCGCAGACATCCCTACTAGAAATAGAAACATCAAGTAAAATCTGCACTCACACAGCCAGGAATAAGAGGCGCTTGATAGCTCAGTAAGATGCAATCTCCTCACTAGTCACTTGCATGACTAGCTTGTAGCGTGATTAGGCTCCTCCTCCCTACGCGTTACGTCGAAGTCACTCGACTTATTCATGGGATTGCTTCCGCTTAAAAGAGCCAGGCTATAAATAGCACTGATCGCGTCATTGTTGCTATGGCAACAAGGGAGGGACTTTTATGGAACATCATTGCTTAAGCGCTCAAATTCAAAACTGATACATACAGTTGCTTTATTTATAATATACGGTACATAAAAATGGCTTACAATACATAAAAACAAGTACAAGATAACAATAAACACACTTAATAAACAATATAATTAATTAATAATATAACTAAAAAATGCCCATACTAGTTACAACATATAACAGTATACTGCCATCTAATGTTCAGTTTCTGTTATGGCAAGACAGATATACTGATTACCATTGCACTAAATATATTCATAGCTCATAAAAATGCAATAAAGTCCCCACCTCACACACCAGGAAAACTGCCCCTCTCCCCAGAGCCCACTACAGACATGAGCGCCCCCAGCCAGGCCAGAGTGACCCCCAAGCACCCTCACAGCAAAGCACCAGTACAGGGTGCAGAGAGCAGCATAACAGGGGGGAGACAGGGAGAAACCCCCCCCCATATAAAGAAACACAGCCAGCATGTACTCACCTGCAGTAGGAGAGACTACTTACCCGTCCCTTTCAGGAACCCACTGGCTTGTTTCAGACAGACCTATCACAGAGCAGTACTGCGTAGCTGTCGTCCCGGTCTACCGCGAAAGATACAGTCAGTCAGGTACTGTTCAATCTTGAGAGGACCGCGGGAGCATAAAAGCAACCCGGCCACCCCTGGAGTCATGGGGCATGTCGTGAACTGAGTCTCACACACACAAGGCGAGGATCAGCACGCTCGATGGTCGGACAGGGAAGACTACGAGGATACCAGTGTACCCAACCTGTTGCCCAGCCGACAGTTGATTGAAGGTCTCAAAAATAAAATAATAAAATTCCCAAAGAGAATAAAATTTAAAAGTAAAATCTTCCAGGAGACTGGCTCCTGAGAGAGCCACGTCTTCTCCTTCTGCTAGGCAGAAAAAAACTGAGGCTGCTGGCTGCAGGTGGGAGGGTAATGTCCGGAGGGACCGCTCCCCTGGGCGGGGCTGTTCAGCTCTGGTTTGTTCTAGAATGTATGTTTCTAACATCTAACATTCTGCCTAGATCTTCTCCTGCAAGCAGGGACATATACCCACACGTTTACAGTATCCAGCTGTGTCAGTCCATGGACTATAAGAGAAAATTGATTTTAGACATATCTGTAAAATGTCTTTCTTGGAATAAATCACAGGACACAGGCGAGTATATTCTTAGACCATTAGGTTATGGTCCACCTCCAGGTAATTGGACACTGGAAAACAGCAAAGCTTGACTCAGCCCTGCATAGCACCCTCCCACTCCCAGCATTGCCTCAGTTTTGACAGCAAGCAATACTGGATTAAAAAAAGAGGGGAGGGACCTGTATCCTGTGATGTATTCCAAGAAAGGGATTTTACAAGTAAGTCAAAAACCCACTTTTCATAATCATACATGACAGGACACAGGAGAGTTTTTTGATAGATCACTGGGATGTACAAATACAATCCCATGAGGGGCAGGTAATAGCAAACAATTGCTAACAGGCCTACCAAGAAAAAAACTCTTAGGCCCCTTTCACACGGGGCGGATCCGTGCAGATCCGCCCCGTGAAGCTCCGCTTGCTCAGCGGGGATCGCTCCGTTGATCCCCGCTGAGCCGACGGATGACTGGGCGGTCCCCGCACACTGTGCAGGGACCGCCCTGTCAGAGCGCCGCTCTCCCCTATGGGGAATCGGATGACGACGGACCGTAGAGTCCGTTGTCATCCGATCCGCTCCGCCGACGGAAGGAAAAATAGGGTTTTCCTCCGTCACACTTTGGCGGAGCGGATGTCAGCGGACATGTCTCCGCTGACATCCGTGCCTCCATAGGGGTGCATGGAGGATCCGTTTCAGGTCCGCCTAAAAAACTGACAGGCGGACCTGAACGGACCTCCGTGTGAAAGAGCCCTTAACATGAATAAAAGAGGTATAAACAGAGAAGGCCCTCAAATAACCACCTGGAGGACTTTCCAACTAAGGGCAGCATCCACTGAAGCCTGAACATCCACCCAGGAAAACCTGGAAAATGTGTGTGCAGAAAACCAAGTGGTATATTTACAGACCTGGGAAACTGGGGCCTGATGCTGAAAAGTCCACAAAGCACCGAGGCTACTGGTAAAGTGTGCCTTCATAGGGAAGGGAAGAACCTTCTTCTTTATATTGTATGCCTGAATAATGACCTGAGCTATTCACCTTGCAATTGTGAATCAAGAGGTAGACTGTCCCTGCAGGTGTCTTCTGGCAACACAAACACAACCCCAGATTGATGGATTAAGGCATAGTTGCCAACATTCTGAAAAAATGAATAGAATCACTGTTTTTGTATGTAGGCAGAGTCTTATTTTAATTAGGGGTGGGGCATTCATTTGTAGGCCTGGCTTAACTGAGCGAAAGAATTTAGCACACATAGCGCAGTAAAAAATGGGTGTGGTTTAACCCCTTAACGACCGCTCACTGTACATATATGTCGGCAGAATGGCACGGACAGGCAAACTCACGTACCTGTACGTGCCTGCCTTCGTATGGGTGGGGGGTTCGATCGGACCCCCCTCCGGTACAATGAGCGGTGGTTATCGTTGCGGGAGCGATCCGTGATGAGGGGACGGCCGTTAGTTTCTGGCCACCCCCTCGCAATCGCTCCCAGCAAATTATATGCTTCCTCTGCTGTGTAAATGTAAACACAAGCAGAGGAAGTGATGTCATCTCTCCTCGTGGCGGTCTTTTCGATCCGGCGCGAGGAGAGAAGACATCTCACAGTAAGTGCACCAATAGCCCACTGACACCAGCACACGTAGGCACACTTTTCACACCCCAGTCACCCCCAGATCACCCCCCAGCCCCCAGTCACAGTGTCACTGATTGCAGTGATAATTTTTTTTCTGATCGCTGCATTTAGTGTCATCTGTGACAGTAAAAAGTTGCAGGGCAGTTAGGTTTAGGCCCCTTTAGGTCCAGGGTAGCCCCCTAACCCCCCTAATAAAGGTTTAACCCCTTGATTGCCCCCCAGGTAAACCTTTCATCCCCTATCGCCAGCGCCACTAAGCGATTGTTTTTCCGATCAATGTATTAGTGTCGGTGGTGCCCCTAGGTAGCAAGTTATTTTTTTTTAGGTTCGCCGCAGGTTTTTATAGCATCAAGTACCCCCATATATTATATAATAAAGGTTTAACCCCTTTATCGCCCCTAGAGTTAACCCTTTCACCAGTGATCACTGTATAAGTGTCACTAGTGACACTGGTTAGCCAGTCAGTTATTTAGGTTACCCGTCAGGTTTTTATATAGCGCCAGGTACCCCCCATATATTACCTAATAAAGGTTTTAACCCCCTGATTGCCCCTAGTTAACCCTTTCACCAGTGATCACCGTATAAGTGTAACGGGTGACGCTGGTTGGTTAGTTTGCTTTTTATAGCATCAGGGCACCTGCCATATATAACCCAATAAAGGTTTAACCCCCTGATCGCCCGGCAGGTGATATAAATTAGGTTTTAGCGCCAGAGAGGGTCTGCGTCACCCCAGGCAGCGTTAGGTTAGTGCCAGTAACGCTAACACACACGCGCAAAGCATACACTTTCCTTAGTGGTATAGTATCTGAACAGATCAATATCTGATCTGATCAGATCTATACTAGCGTCCCCAGCGGTTTAGGGTTCCCAAAAACGCAGTGTTAGCGGGATCAGCCCAGATACCTGCTAGCACCTGCGTTTAGCCCCTCCGCCCAGCCAAGCCCACCCAAGTGCAGTATCGATCGATCACTGTAACTTACAGTGGTATGCAGGTATAGTATGGTAAGGTCTTACTGTTATACTGTAATGTTACTTTGTTTTAATGTTAACCATCATTTGCTTAGCAGGTACGCCATTCAGTTGCAGCGCGGATTTATTTATCTTGACAGCAACAGCGTTTGCTCCCACGATACATAAAGCCGTGACTCCAACGCTGTAGGAGGTGATTTCACCACCACAGTAAAAAAAAAGAGCATATATGCCGAAGCATGGGGGCAGCAGGGGCGGAGGAGCGATTTTGCTCCTAATGCCGCGTACATACGGTCAAAATTCAGACGGAGGCTTGCCCGTGGAAAAGTCTGACCGTATGTACGTGGCATAACCTTATGCCGCGTACATACGGTCGAAATTCCGACGGAGGCTTGCCCGTGGAAAAGTCCGACCATGTGTACGCGGCATAACTTTTTTGTGGGAGGATGCCCCCAAGCTTCGGCATATATATATTTTAGGCACAGGATGCGTTAAAAAAATGTTTTATTTTTTACTAGTTTTCTTTTGGTATTGGCTTTGCAGGTATGGTATGGTAAGGTCTTACTGTTATACTGTAATGTTACTTTGTTTTAATGTTAACCATCATTTGCTTAGCAGGTACGCCATTCAGTTGCAGCGCGGATTTATTTATCTTGACAGCAACAGCGTTTGCTCCCACGATACATAAAGCCGTGACTCCAACGCTGTAGGAGGTGATTTCACCACCACAGTAAAAAAAAGAGCATATATGCCGAAGCATGGGGGCAGCAGGGGCGGAGGAGCGATTTTGCTCCTAATGCCACGTACATACGGTCAAAATTCCGACGGAGGCTTGCCCGTGGAAAAGTCTGACTGTATGTACGCAGCATAACCTTTTATGCCGCGTATATACGGTCGAAATTCCGACGGAGGCTTGCCCGTGGAAAAGTCAGACCGCGTGTACGCGGCATAACTTTTTTGCGGGAGGATGCCCCCATGCTGGACTGCTTTTACAAGAATGCCCCCCCCCCCCGGATATAAACAGCGCCATTGGGAAATTGGGAAAGCATTTTATCACACCGATCTTTGTGTGGTCAGATGCTTTGAGGGCAGAGGAAAGATCTAGGGTCTAACCCCCCAATTTTTTTCAAAAAAAGAGTACCTGTCACTACCTATTTCTATCATAGGGGATATTTACATTCCCTGAGATAACAATAAAAATGGTAAAAAAAAAAAAAATGGAAGGAACAGTTTAAAAATAAAATAAAAAAAGCAAAATAAATAAAAAATAAAAAAAATAGCACCCCTGTCCTTGTCTTGCGCAAAGGCGAACGCAAGCGTAGGTCTAGCGTCATATGTAAACAGCAATTGCACCATGCATGTGAGGTATCACCGCAAAGGTCAGTTCGAGGGCAGTAATTTTAGCAGTAGACCTCCTCTGTAAATCTAATGTGGTAACTTGTAAAGGCTTTTAAAAATGTATGTAGTTTGTCGCCGCTGCGCGTTTGTGTGCGCAATTTTAAAGCATGTCGTGTTTCGTATCTATGTACTCGGCCTAAGATCCTCTTTTTTATTTCATCAAACATTTGGGCAATATAGTGTGTTTTAGTGCATTAAAAAAAAAAAAAGTGTATTTTCCCCCCAAAAAATGCATTTGAAAAATCGCTGCGCAAATACTGTGTGGAAAAAAAAAATGCAACACCCACTATTTTGATCTAAAGGGCCTTTGCTTTAAAAAAATATATAATGTTTGGGGGCTCAACGTAATTTTTTTGCAAAAAAAAAATAGGATTTTTTACTCACCGTAAAATCCTTTTCTCTGAGTCCATGGACCGACACAGCTTCTCTATTGACAAAGTGGGTATTATCCGTTAATTAGGAGTGACTAGGCAGAAAACTTGTAAAAAGTGTTGCATCACACCTTCTACAGTACCGCCCAGGGGGCGGACCCTCTGGGTATATCCCCTCAGTCTGCATCTCGCAGATCAGTTTGTCAAAAAGCAGTACAAACTTAAAAGGAGGGGTGGGTGCTGTGTCGGTCCATGGACTCAGAGAAAAGGATTTTACGGTGAGTAAAAAATCCTATTTACTCTTTCGTCCATGGACCGACACAGCTTCTCTATTGACAAAGTGGGACGTCCCAAAGCAGTGTCAGAGAAAAAACGAGGGGTGGTAACAGCATAAAAATAAACTTCACCCCAAACGCAAAACAGCACTCCTCCAACGGAGGAGTTGCAACTCTAAACAGCCGCTTGCAAAACCTTGCGGCCGAAAGAGGCATCTGAAGATGCACCTACATCAACTTTGTAGAATTTTGTGAAAGTGTGAGCGGACGACCAAGTCACCGCTTTACATAATTGGGAAACAGACGCTTGATGTCGGAAAGCCCAAGAGGCATCTATTGCCCTGGTCGAATGCGCCGTGACAGGAAAGGGGGGCGCTTGACCCTTTAAGGCGTAAGCCTGGATTACTATCTGTCGGATCCACCTAGAGATGGTGGCCGACGAGACTGCTTGGCCCTTCTTGGGACCAGCCACCAAAACAAACAGTGAGTCTGACTTCCGGAACAGGGAAGTAGCAGATAGGTATACTCTCAAAGCTCGGACAACGTCCAAGGAATGCAACGCCGACTCCTTAGGATTCGACGGATGAGGACACAAGGATGGAAGTACAATGTCTTCGTTGAGATGAAAAGCCGTAACGACCTTCGGAAGAAAGGAAGGCTGCGGCCGCAGCACCACCTTATCCTTGTGGAAAACCAAATAGGGAGCCTTGCAGGACAAGGCTGCCAGCTCAGAGACTCGTCTAACTGACGTAACAGCCACCAAAAAGACCACTTTCTGAGAAAGTGTCAACAGGGGAATATCACTAATATTCTCAAACGGTGCCTTCTGAAGCACCGAGAGGACCAGGTTCAAGTCCCACGGAGGTGGCGGGGGACGGACCGGAGGGGCCACATGTCGAACCCCCTGCACAAAAGTACTCACGAGAGAGTGAGCCGCCAGGGGTCGCTGAAAAAAGACAGCCAGGGCAGATATCTGTCCCTTAATCGTACTTAGGGCAAGCCTTTGGTCCACCCCATACTGTAAAAACAGCAGGATTCTGGAAACCAAATAGGTACGCGGATGCCATTTCATTTCCTCACACATGGAGATGTAGGCATTCCAAGTGCGGTGATAAACCTTCCTAGAGGACGGTTTTCGAGCACTTCTCATCGTAGAGATTACTGAATCTGACAGGCCCCGGTCTCTCAGTACCTGGTTCTCAACAGCCATGCCGTTAAAGCCAATGACTGTAAAGCAGGATGGAGTATGGGACCTTGCGATAGCAGGTCCTTCCGTAGTGGTAGGCGCCAGGGGACGTCTGTTACCAGACGTACTAGATCGGCGTAACAAGGACGCTGAGGCCAATCTGGAGCGATTAGGATCATTGGAATTCCCTCTGCCTCCACTCTGCGGAACAGAAGAGGAAGAAGCCTTAAGGGAGGGAAGGCATAGATTAGCTGATACTGACCCCACGATGCCACCAACACGTCCGTTGCGTCTGCCCATGGGTCTCTTGACCGGGCCACAAACCTCAATACCTTCCGATTGAGTCGGGAAGCCAGAAGATCTACGTCTGGCGTGCCTTATCTTTGGCAGAGGAGTTGGAACACCTCCGGGTGTAAGGACCATTCTCCCTGGTCCAGCATCTGGCGGCTCAGGTAGTCCGCCTGCCAGTTTTCCACACCCGGAATGTACATGGCCGACAGTGCCGGTATGCTCCTCTCTGCCCACTTCAGGATGCGAGCGACCTCCGATGCTGCAGCTGAGCTTCTTGTTCCTCCTTGATGATTGACATATGCCACTGCTGTGGCGTTGTCTGACTAGATCCTGACTGGACGCCCTTGCAGCCTCTGAGACCATTTGAAGAGGCACAGCCTGATCGCCCGGATTTCCAGGACATTGATCTGCAGGAGGGCTTCCTCTGGGGACCAGTGACCTTGCGCCGACTGAACACCCCAGACTCCCCCCCAACCTGTAAGTCTGGCGTCCGTCGTGATCACTATCCAGTAAACCGGAAGAAATGACTTCCCGGCCATAAGAGCCGGTGCTGTCAGCCACCATACCAGGGATCTCCTGACTAGGTGGCTCACTCGGATTTGATAATCCAGAGATGAAGGGCATCTGTTCCATCTGGACAGAACTTCCTTCTGTAACACTCGAGTGTGGAATTGAGCATATGGGACCGCCTCGAAGGAGGCTACCATGAGGCCCAACACTCGCATGCAAAAACGGAGTGATGACCAATTCCTGGAAGTCAGCTGCCGTACTGCAGCCCGGAGGGTCTGCAACTTCTCCATAGGGAGGAATACCTTTGCCTCTGAGGAATCCAGAATCAACCCCAGGTACACTAGGCGTTGAGTGGGCACCAATACTGACTTTTGCGTGTTTAGTATCCAACCACAGTCTCGAAGAGTCTGACAGGTAATAGGCACGATTACCTCTAATTCTGAGCTTGAAGGGGCCTTCAGTAGAAGGTCGTCCAAGTAGCCCATGATAGCGATACCCCGCTGTCTTAGAAGTGCCAAAATCGGAGCGAGCACCTTGGTGAACGTCCTGGGTGCTGAGGCAAGGCCAAACGGGAGGGCCACAAACTGGTAGTGGTTGTTCCCGATAGCAAATCGCAGAAACCTCTGGTGTCTGGAGTATATGGGGACATGCAGGTATGCGTCCTTGATGTCCAAGGAGGCCAGAAAGTCCCCCGGATGGAGAGCCGTGACTACAGATCGAACCGACTCCATCTGAAATCTTTGTACTTTCACAAAGCAATTGAGGGCTCTGAGATCCAAGATTGGACGAACCCCCTCCTTCTTCGGCACAATGAACAGATTTGAGTAAAAACCCTGACCCCGTTCCTGTTCTGGAACTGGAATAACTACCTCGCGATCCAGTAGACCCTGGACCGCCCCATACAGGGCCTCCCGACGGGTCGGTAGTAGCTGGAGATTGGAGGTGATGAATCTGTCCGGTGGACAAGAGAGAAATTCTATCTTGTAGCCTGAGGAGATTACTTCACAAACCCACCTGTCGGAGACTAGAGCTGTCCACTGAGTCGCGAATTTGCGAAGACGTCCCCCCACCCGAGAGCTGGGTGGGGGCGGACCTTCATGCGGATGCAGATTTGTCCGCAGGCTTGTTGGGTTTGCGGGACCAAGGACGCTTTTGTCCTTGGGCAGGCGCTTTATCGGCCTGGGGTCTTTTCCCTGTCGCCCTAGGGGGACGAAAAAAACGCTTGCGTGCAGTAAAGGAGGGCCCTTGCCCTTGGCGCGGCCCCTTACCCTTGCTAGTTTGGGGAAGCAAAGTGCTTTTACCTCCTGTGGCATCCTTGATGATGTCATCCAGAGAAGCCCCAAAAAGTCTGTCGCCCTTAAAAGGCAGATCCAACAGGGCTTTCTTGGAAGTCTGGTCCGCAGACCAGCCCTTTAGCCAGATCAGGCGGCGTATTGCTATTGCATAAACCAAAGCTTTTGACAGCAGGGGAATAGTATCCATGTCTGACTCGCAGACAAACTTAAGGCCCTGGACCAACTGGTCGGCCAAAGTTATCTCATTAGGAGGAGCATCTCGCTCCTTTAACCCCTGGAGTAGCAATTTTGCCCATTCAGTAAGTGTCTGAGACACTAGGGCCCCCGCCAATGCCGGGCGTACTGCCGAGCCTACCACTGAGTATAGGTAGCGAGCAAGTGCTTCAGCCTTCTTATCCACAGGGTCCTTGAAAACAGCCGAAGCTGAGCGGTCCGGTGCAGGCCCTGGAGCGTAGGCTCACCGGCCACCCGTGGAGCAACGGGCATGTTGTGGAAAACCCAGCGCGTAGCTAGGGTCAGCAGACGCTCGATGGCCGAAACTGGGGAGAATACAAGGATCGAGGATCCAGCCTGTCACCCAGTCGGCAGTTGATCGAAGATCGCAGGAAACAAAAAATGTAGCAAAAAAAATATATTTTCCCCCCGGACCAATGGGCCCGAAGGGAGCCATGTCCTACTCCTTGCTAGACAGAAAAAAACTGATCTGCGAGATGCAGACTGAGGGGATATACCCAGAGGGTCCGCCCCCTGGGCGGTACTGTAGAAGGTGTGATGCAACACTTTTTACAAGTTTTCTGCCTAGTCACTCCTAATTAACGGATAATACCCACTTTGTCAATAGAGAAGCTGTGTCGGTCCATGGACGAAAGAGTAAATATGTTTTCATGTAAACAAAAAGTGTCAGAAAGGGCTTTGTCTTCAAGTGGTTAGAAGAGTGGATGATGTGTGACATAAGCTTCCTAATGTTGTGCATAAAATGCCAGGACAGTTCAAAACCCCCCCAAATGACCCCATTTTGGAAAGTAGACACCCCAAGCTATTTGCTGAGAGGCATCTTGAGCCCATTGAATATTTTTTTTTGTCCCAAGTGATTGAATAACGACAAAAAAATTTTTTTACAAAAAGTTGGCACTAAATGATATATTGCTCAAACATGCCATGGTTATATGTGGAATTGAACCCCAAAATACATTCTGTTGCTTCTCCTGAGTACGGGGATACCACATGTGTGGGACTTTTTGGGAGCCTAGCCGCGTACGGGACCCCAAAAACCAAGCACCGCCTTCAGGCTTTCTAAGGGTGTAAATTTTTGATTTCACTCCTCACTGCCTATCACAGTTTCGGAGACCATGGAATGCCCAGATGGCACAAAATGACCCCATTTTGGAAAGTAGACACCCCAAGCTATTCGCTGAGAGGTATGGTGAGTATTTTGCAGATCTCACTTTTTGTCACAAAAACAAATGAGAGCTGTAAAATACTCACCATGCCTCTCAGCATTTAGTGACAACTTTTTTTTTTTTTTTTTGTCATTATTCAATCACTTGGGACAAAAAAAAATATTCAATGGGCTCAAGATGCCTCTCAGCAAATAGCTTGGGGTGTCTACTTTCCAAAATGGTGTCATTTGGGGGGGTTTTGTGCCATCTTGGCATTTTATGGCCTTCAAAACTGTGATAGGTAGTGTGACAGCAGGAAGGTAAAGTCACCTGGTTGCATCCAGGGGGGTAGATATATTTCGCCCAGATTCAGGCTTTACGCCGACTTATACAGCTAGGTGGAGAGTTGTATAAGCCCAGCTGAGACTAGTGGGCTCATTGATGACTCATACCTCTAGGGAGAGGGCTGGGCGTCGTGCAGACAGGGAGTTGATGAGGCCAGCTGAAGCTTGTCAGCTCATTTAGGCCTCTATAAAAAAACTCCTAGATTCATTAGGTTTAGCTCATGCCTGGAACCAGACCTGTGTGGACTGTCTAGGGAGAGTGAACCCCTGTGCGGTGAGAGAAAGCCTGTGTGGCTATATATTTGCTTGGACATTTAAAACCAGGGACTTAGGGACTAGGACAGCACTAGGCTGATCCCAGTTGTTAGTTAGGAAACCTGTATGTTTAGTCAGAGGTCAAGTTGACCAGGATTTATTTTGTTTATGTTTTTTTTTGCCTTGCTGTGTTTTTGTCACTGTAAATAGAAAATAAACCGCACCTTTTTGATTTTGAAAACCACAACCTCCGTCTGCTGGGCCTGTTTTTGGGTGGGGAGCCCATCCCGGGGGTCACACACACCCGCTGCCGAGCTAACCCCCTCACAGTTGGTGGAGAACCAGTGGCAGTTTTTTTTTAAGCCAGCATGGAGGAGATACTGAAACAGCTGGCTCTAGCAAATGCCAATCAACAGCAGACAAATGCAGGTTTACAAAGGAGCCTTGCAGCCCAGCAGCAAGCTCATCAACAGAGCCTTGCAACTTTACAACAGAGTCTGGAGGCTCAGCAACAAGCCCAACAGCAATCTGAGGCCCGCTTCATAGACCTGTTGCAGAAGCAAGAGCAGAGACTACAACAACAGATGGAAGCAGTAATGCAGCAACGTCCGCAGACCAGTGAGGAAAGCCGTCCCACTAATACCGCGTCCTTTGGGGTGAGTCGTTTATTGACAAAAATGACTGGAGAGGATGATCCAGAGGTATTTTTGACCACATTTGAAAGGACCGCTGAAAGAGAAAAGTGGCCTGAGGAGCAGTGGGCTGGACTAGTGGCTCCTCTGTTAACTGGTGAATCGCAGAAAGCTTACTATGACCTAGAGCCTAACCAAGCAAAAGACTATGTGATGCTAAAAGCTGAAATATTGGCAAGGCTGGGTGTCACCCTGGCTGTCCGGGCTCAGCGTGTGCATAACTGGACTTTCCAGCTTGGAAAACCCCCCAGGTCTCAAATGTATGATCTCATTCACCTGAGCAGAAAGTGGCTACAGCCAGAGACTTTGTCCGCACCAAAGATTGTGGAACGTGTTGTAATGGATCGGTTTTTGAGAGCTCTTCCTACTGCCATCCAAAAGTGGGTAAGCCATGGAGACCCAGAGACGGCCGATGGTCTTGTGGATCGTGTGGAGAAATACTTGGCTACAGAGAACCTGACGGCCTCTTCCAGAGACACTCGGACTTTCCACCCTAAGACCAGACCATCCCCAGGGGCGGATAAGATGATTCCAAGGGGTAAGGGTGGAGAGAGTGAGAGGGTGGGAGCTCTACCCCAAGTTTGGCGAGAACAGCCTGGGAAATCAGCAGCTCAAGAGGCGGCAAGAAGGATCGTTTGCTACCGCTGCCGCCAAGCGGGACATATTGCAGCAAATTGCCCGGTTGTGGAGGAACCCATGCAGTGTGACTTTCTGACGGGCAGACGTCAGTCGCTGTGTGCGACAGTCGCATGCACTGCCATTCGGGGAACTGAGAAACATTTATGCAAAATGTGTATTAATGGTAGAAATGTTGTGGTATTGCTGGATTCAGGTAGCCTTGTGACCCTGATAAAGGCTGAGTTAGTTAAAACAGAGGTCTCTGGGAATAGCAAGGTAGCCGTTATTTGTGTGCATGGGGACACCCGAGAGTATCCAGTGACTACAGTGTGTTTCGAGACCCCCAAAGGTACCCTCTCTCATCCAGTGGGCTTAGTATCTCAGTTACCGCATGACGCCATTGTGGGAAGGGATTTTCCGAAGTTCTGGGAACTGTGGGATGATCCTGAGCCCCCCACGGGTGCCCCTATGTACCAGGAATGTGATAGCCAGAACTCCCCTGAGAGTGGTGAGGACTCTCCGGAATTTCCCTTGTCAGTATTGGCAGGGGAGACTCAAGAAACTGGAGAGGAGCCCACCTCCTCAGACGAAAACCTACCGTCTGTGGAGTTTTCTGATCTTGAGGTTCACAGGGAAAACTTTGCCACAGAACAGTTGAAAGACCCCGCCCTAATAAAGGCACGGGAAAACGTAGTGAAAATAGATGGCGAGTTAGTGAACCCAGATAATACCGGCACTTACCCATACTTCAGCGTAGAGAAGGACCTACTGTATCGGGTGGCAAAAAGGGCAGAAGAAACCGTTGAGCAGCTTGTGGTGCCCAAACCTTACAGGAAGTTGGTGTTGGAGTTGGCCCATGGGCACATTCTTGGAGGTCATCTGGGGACAGAGAAAACCCGAGAGAGGGTATTACAGAGATTCTATTGGCCTGGGGTGATGAAGGACATAGAAAATTATTGTTCCTCCTGCCCTGTGTGTCAGAGGTCGGCCCCGATGCCACATTTCCGTAGCCCGCTGGTCCCTCTACCCATCATTGAGGTCCCGTTTGAGAGAATCGCAATGGATTTGGTAGGTCCTATAATCAAGTCCGCTAGGGGGCACCAGTACATATTGGTTATAATGGACTATGCCACCCGTTATCCAGAAGCGATCCCTCTCAGAAATACCTCGGCCAAAACCATAGCCAAAGAGCTATCTCTTGTTTTTAGCCGGGTGGGTATTTGTAAAGAACTGCTTACGGACCAAGGTACACCCTTTATGTCCCGGGTTATGAAAGAGCTGTGTAAATTGTTCAAAGTGACGCAATTGCGTACATCTGTGTATCACCCCCAAACCGGATGGGAGCTGGCGATTTTGTAACGATTTTCGTCAGTTGAACAAAGTTACAAAATTTGACACCTACCCCATGCCACGTATAGATGAGTTGATCGACCGGCTGGGAACAGCCCGATACATGACGACTCTTGACCTCACAAAAGGGTATTGGCAAATCCCCCTGGCCAAGTCGGCCAAAGAGAAAACCGCATTTGTAACCCCAGACGGGGCGTTCCAATATAAAAGAATGCCGTTCGGGTTACAGAATGCGCCGGCCACATTCCAGCGGAAAATGGACCAGATGCTGAGGCCCCATCGGAAGTATGCTGCGGCTTACCTGGATGACATAATTGTCCATAGCACAGATTGGGCCTCACATCTGCCAAAAGTGCAAGCAGTCCTGGACTCTGTTCGGGAAGCAGGGTTTACGGCTAACCCCAAGAAGTGTACCATTGGGCAGGAGGAGGCCAAATATCTTGGGTACACCATTGGGAGGGGAGTAATAAAACCCCAACTCAACAAAGTCGAGGCCATCCAGAGTTGGCCACGTCCCAACAGCAAGAAGCAGGTACGAGCCTTTCTGGGAATCGCTGGGTATTATCGGCGATTCATTCCCCACTTTGCTTCTAAGGCTGTGCCCCTAACCAACCTGACGAAGGGGAAAGGGTCGGTCATGATTAAATGGACCCCCGAGGCTGAGGCAGCATTCCAATTCTTGAAACAAGCCTTATGTAGCCAGCCAGTGTTGTACTCACCCGACTTCTCTAGAGACTTTGTCGTACAAAGTGATGCGTCAGATGTGGGGTTAGGAGCAGTATTGTCCCAGGTCTGGAACGGGGAAGAGCACCCAGTCATTTACCTCAGCAGGAAGTTGAAGTCCCATGAGGTAAATTACGCCACCGTTGAAAAGGAGTGTTTAGCGGTGAAGTGGGCTCTAGATTCCCTTCGGTACTACCTGCTAGGTAGGCACTTTGACATGGTTACGGATCACGCTCCGTTAAAGTGGATGGCTCAAAACAAGGAAACAAATAGAAGAGTGAATAGGTGGTTCCTGGCCCTCCAGGAATTCAACTTCACAGTAAAGCATCGCCCTGGCGTTCAAATGGGGAATGTGGATGCTTTGTCTCGAGTACATGAATGCCTGATTGCTGGTGTTCCAACCCCGAGGTTAAAACAAGAGGGGGGGGTATGTGACAGCAGGAAGGTAAAGTCACCTGGTTGCATCCAGGGGGGTAGATATATTTTGCCCAGATTCAGGCTTTACGCCGACTTATACAGCTAGGTGGAGAGTTGTATAAGCCCAGCTGAGACTAGTGGGCTCATTGATGACTCATACCTCTAGGGAGAGGGCTGGGCGTCGTGCAGACAGGGAGTTGATGAGGCCAGCTGAAGCTTGTCAGCTCATTTAGGCCTCTATAAAAAAACTCCTAGATTCATTAGGTTTAGCTCATGCCTGGAACCAGACCTGTGTGGACTGTCTAGGGAGAGTGAACCCCTGTGCGGTGAGAGAAAGCCTGTGTGGCTATATATTTGCTTGGACATTTAAAACCAGGGACTTAGGGACTAGGACAGCACTAGGCTGATCCCAGTTGTTAGTTAGGAAACCTGTATGTTTAGTCAGAGGTCAAGTTGACCAGGATTTATTTTGTTTATGTTTTTTTTTGCCTTGCTGTGTTTTTGTCACTGTAAATAGAAAATAAACCGCACCTTTTTGATTTTGAAAACCACAACCTCCGTCTGCTGGGCCTGTTTTTGGGTGGGGAGCCCATCCCGGGGGTCACACACACCCGCTGCCGAGCTAACCCCCTCACAGTAGTGACAGGTAGTGAGGAGTGAAATCAAAAATGTATGCCCTTAGAAATCTTGAAGGCGGTGCTTGGTTTTTGGGGTCCCGTACGCGGCTAGGCTCCCAAAAAGTCTCACACATGTGGTATCCCCGTACTCAGGAGAAGCGGCAGAATGTATTTTGGGGTGTAATTTCACATATGCCCATGGCATGTGTGAGCAATATATCATTTAGTGACAACTTTGTGCAAAAAAAAGAAAGTTTGACATATTCCCGCAACTTGTGGCAAAATATAAAATATTCCATGGACTCAACATGCCTCTCAGCAAATAGCTTGGGCTGTCTACTTTCCAAAATGGGGTCATTTGGGGGGGGTTTTGTGCTATTTTGGCATTTTATGGCCTCCGAAACTGTGATAGGTAGTGAGGAGTGAAATCCAAAATTTACACCCTTAGAAATCCTGAAGGCGGTGATTGGTTTTTGGGGTCCCGTACGCAGCTAGGCTCCCAAAAAGTCCCACACATGTGGTATCCCCGTACTCGGGAGAAGCAGCAAAATGTATTCTGGGGGGGAATTCCACATATAACCATGGCATGTGTGAGCAATATATCATTTAGTGACAACTTTTTGTAAAAAAAAAATTTTTGTCATTATTCAATCACTTGGGACAAAAAAAAAAAAAAATATATTCAATGGGCTCAACATGCCTCTCAGCAATTTCCTTGGGGTGTCTACTTTCCAAAATGGGGTCATTTGGTAGGGTTTTGTACTGCCCTGCCATTTTAACACCTCAAGAAATGAGATAGGCAGTCATAAATTAAAAGCTGTGTAAATTCCAGAAAATGTACCCTAGTTTGTAGACGCTATAACTTTTGCGCAAACCGATAAATATACGCTTATTGACATTTTTTTTACTAAAGACATGTGGCTGAATACATTTTGGCCTAAATGTATGACCAAAATTTAGTTTATTCGATTTTTCTTATAACAAAAAGTAGAAAATATGTTTTTTTTTCTAAATTTTCGATTTATATCGCAAAAAATTAAAATCGCAGAGGCAATCAAATACCATTAAAAGAAAGCTCTATTTGTGGGAAGAAAAGGACGCAAATTTTGTTTGGGTAAAACATTGTATGTCCGCACAATTTCCAGTTAAACAGCGCAGTGCCAAATTGTGAAAACACCTCTGGTCATTAAGCTGCGTAATGGTCCGGTCCTTAAGTGGTTAAACTAAATATTGGGCATGGCTTAAAGGGAGTGTGGTTAGAGTCTGAGATGAAAGAGGGATGGAGGGAGAAGGAAAAAAGGGATAGAGGGAGAAGGAAAAAAGGGACAGAGGAAGAAAGAAAGGGAGAGAGAAAGAAAGAGAAAAAGGGAGAAAGAGGGAGAGAGAAAAAGATAGAAAAAGATAGGGATCGAAGGAGAGAGGGAAGGAAAGAAAGAAGGAAAGAAAGAAGGAAGGAAAAAAAGAGGGATGGAGACAGCAGACCCAGATCCTACACCACAATAGCAATATGTGTATTCAAGAAAGTTTATCAGCAGATAAAGATACTCCAAACACAATTCCCCCAGGCAGATCCCATCAAACAGATATAAGAGATGGTCAGAGACTGCAGACGTGATACAAGAGAAGGTCAGAGAGTGTGAGGACATGATACAGGAGACAGTCAGAGAGGGTGCGGACATTGTACAGGAGACTGTCAGAGAGTGTGCAGACATTGTACAGGAGACTGTCAGAGAGGGAACAGAACTTGATGTGCACCTTCAAACCAGCTCTGTAACCCCTTAACACACAGAATGTCCAGCAGATCACCCCATGGCCACTCACATGCAAATGTGGTGCCTGCGGCATCTCCCCCTGCACCTATGGCTGTCAGCTAAGAACCTTGAAGGTTCACAACCGCTTTAAAGCGTTTGTTAACCCCCCAAAAAAATGCATCCTGCTCCTTTAAAGCATGTTATATGACACTGTCATCCGCAGCCCTGCTATCGTCTCTCCTCTCTGCTCCTGTGTCCTCCTCCCCCTCCCCTCTCTTTCTCTATCTGTCTGCTCCTGACAGTGTCGCCCCTTCTGCTGCTCTCATAACACTAACCTGTATACACCATCAGCACTGCCTCCCATTGCAGTGTCCCCCTCTGTGTATGATTTATAAATATAAATGCTGTAAATACCTAATTTAAGAGCCGAGACTGCGATCACATGACCAGCCAGCTCTCTCCTCCTCATCCCCTCCAGACTGATGTCAGCAGGGGACTCTCAGCCCCTCCTGCTGAATCTATCAGAGGAGGAAAGGAGAAAACTGGCCAGTCATGTGATCGCAATCTCGGCTGTGAAATTAGGTATTTTCAGAATTTATTTTTATAAATCACACACAGAGGGGGACACTGCAATAGGAGGCAGTGCTGATACTGGTTAGAGTGGCTTAACAACCACTTTAAGTTTTGCGATTTGCCATTTACGATTAACAAAGAAAGCTTACAATAAACATAAAAACCTACACTAAAAACTCTTATTACTTTACTTCATAGAATTCAACTTAAATTATTCAGACACCATAAATTTATTGGGGGGAAACGAATGTGGACAAAATAATAGGGAATTTCAGAGTATCAAAGTTGGGTTCCAGGTATAGATATTTCTACATAGTTACACAGGTTTGGTTAGGACCACTATGAATATGCATATATCATACCTGGCTGATCCCCCTCAAAGCTAACATTTATTGCAGTGATCTCCACTTGTTTCTGGGTCCTAAGCTGATTGGTTGCCTTGTTAACACAGGAGGTCGTCCACTCAGCCCAGGCCCCATTCAGAGAGCCCTTTGTATATTTTCAATAAATGCAAAGCATTTCCTGATTGGACAAGGTCGAGAGGTGGGTAGGTGATGTCATGATCTCTACCCTGAGATTCAAAGAGAAAATGCAAAGCATCCTCTGGAGGGTGCCTGTTTCGAGCGGACAACCTCCTGTGTTCTCAATGTAGCAGGTCAGTCGCTTGGCTTTGGACATGGAAGCTAGTGCAGTTCACCATAGTGTTGGAGCCTACTACAGAGATTCCCAGCTTCCACAAGGATCAAATAGATAAGATAAATGCATGGTTACCTTGGTCCAAGCTGGAATTTATCTTTAATGCTGCACTCCATAAGCTTTTACCTGTCAAAGTAAATGTAATTTGTAGAGCCAGCCTTGTGATTTACACAGCTCTGTCACATGGAACAGCTAGGAAGATCACTCTACTACTTTCTGGTTCAGCTTTACTGCTTTACACTTGTGGTTTGACTGGAGTTCTGCCTTGTTCATTTATAATTTTCTATTTATTTTTTTGCCAATGAGGCCGAAAGGCATTGCAACCTTGATCACTGGATCGTGAGTAAAACGCACAGGGTCCTGCAGACTCTTTCTCCATCTCTTTGTCTGTGCATAGACTCAATCAGGAGAAAATGTCATTGGAATACAAGTGCAGTTACTATCGCACTTGTGTACAAGTCCACCTGCCACGGTGTGAGATGGTACTTGCAGTTCATTCATTCACAACATTACATTTAGCAATATTAAACCTCAAGTTAAAGACATCTTGTAATGACTTTATACCACTACATAGCTTGGTGACATTTGCAAACACAGAAATTGTACTTTTAGGCTGCGATTTTCTGAAATGTACGTTTCTGCGAACGCATCAGTAACATGCAAAAAATTAGCTACAAATGCACATTGCGCTTAATAGCACTCCAAAGGACCGACATGCTCAGACTTGACCTCTGAGCATGTCAGTCGCATTCAAGAAAAATAGCATGCAATTTGAACAGAATCGCATAAAATTTGAACAGGAATGCAGTGCAATTCCTGTCCGAATTGCATGCGGTTTCTCCTCCCCACTCCTGTGTGAACCCAGTATAGAAAGGGAAGCACCATCTAGTGCAGCAATGGGCTGTTTATTAAATTTTTTATAACAACTCACATTAACCACTCAACCTCTGGAAGATTTACCTCCTTTTTATGACCAGGCCATTTTTTGCGATACGGCACTGAGTTATTTTAACTTACAGTTGCACAGTCATGCAATGCTGTACACAAAAAATAATATGTCATTTTTTTCCCCACAAATAGAGCTCTCTTTTGGTGGTATTTGGTGGTATTTTTTACATTTTTGCGCGATAAAACAAACAAAGGACTGACAATTTTGAAAAAATAAATAAATAAATTATTTCCTGCTATAAATCATATCCAATAAATAAAAAAAAAATCAACTTTCTTCATAAATGTAAGCCAATATGTATTCTGCTTTTGATAAAAAAAAGTCCCAATAACCGTATATTGATAGGTTTGTGGGAACCAGACACACTAATACAGTGATCAGTGCTAAAAAAATATGCCCAATCACTGTACTAATGACACTGGCTGGGAAAGGGTTAAGCATCTAAGGCGATCAAAGGTTTAAAAGTGTGCCTAGCCCATGTTTTGCGTACTGTGTTTGGTGTTTTTACTAAGGGAAGTGATGGATTTTCTTCTCCATCACTTTCCCCCTTGTTTACATAGGCAGAGCTCCGTCCTGTGTCTCTTTCACGCGATCAGTGGGTACCGGCAGACATCCATCGCCCGGCACCCGCTGATCGGCTTCTGCTGTATATATATATATATATATATATATATATAATGTGTGTGTGTGTGATTCTGCACAGCATGGCTGCCCTGTAGCAGTAAATCTGCTATGGGGCAGTTGGCAAGTGGTTAAAGTACATATCTAGTCAAATCCAAATCTACCCCATCCCGCCAATGATAGGAAACTACGCCAGCTGGAGGTGCTCACAGGGCTGGAGGAGATGTATAGGCGGTCCACCCCCAAGCTGACATCACTTCTGCCCTATACCCACAGGGGTCCCGGAACCTCTTCTCCAGCCCTGTGAGCACCTCCCGCGGCTGTGTTTTTTTTATCATAGGCGGGACAGGGATTTGAATTTGATGAGATATGTAGTATTGAGTGCTTTCACACTCACAGCGTCCAGGCGTCGGCTATAAAACGGCGCTATTTTTAGTGGCGCTTTACCGTAGTTTTGTCAGCGCTTTTAACCCCCGCTACCGGCCGAAAAAGGGTTAAAAGCGGCGCTTTGATGGCATTTCAGTGGCACTGCCCATTGATTTCAATGGGCAGGTGCGCTTTAGGAGCGGTGTATTCACCGCTACTAATGCGCTGCAAAGAAGCTGCTGGCAGGACTTTTTCTGATGCCCTGCCAGCGCACAAAGCTGCTGGCAGGACTTTTTCTGATGCCCTGCCAGCGCACCGCTCCAGTGTGAAAGCCCTCAAACTTTCACACTGGAGTGAATGGAGCGGCTCTTTCAGGACGCTTTTCAGGCGCTATTTTTAGCGCTATAGCGCCTCAGTGTGAAAGGTGTCCTAATGTGAGTAGTTACAACATTTTTTATAAACTGCCCATTGCTGCACTAGATGGCACTTCCCTTTCTATATTGGGTTCACACACACAGAAGCTGTGGGGGAAATTGCATGTGATTCAGACAGGAGTTGCACAGCATTCCTGTTCAAATCGCATGCGATTATTTGCAGTTCGATTTGAGCCCATTGATTTTGTACGGTCTCAAATCACACCGCAAAGGTATTGGTACCGGCAAGTACTTGACCAAAAGTATCGGTATTTGTACTCGCCGATAAAAAAAAACGGTATTAGTGTAACCCTATTATTAATATATTTCAAGAACTTTTGGGGGTTTGTCCTTTTCTTTTTGGCAATCTGTCGCTTGATTTTAATTTTTGCGACCTTGATTTCCTTTTTTTACATATTTTCATATATTTTTACATATTAGAAGTAACTTTGAAATGATCACAATGTTCACTAAGGTTTATATTTTTTTAAATGCCTTTTTTTTCCTATGCCTTTTTTAACATTTATATGTTTGCTTTCTTGGTTAACTATTTTAATCTTTCATAAAAATTAATTTATCTTTCTATTCTCAAATTTTTCATAACTTTTTTCTTCTGTCCTAACAGGGGCTGATTTGCCCTGTATGTGAAGGGACACAGTCTATTATCTTTCTGGGAGCCTATGGAGGGATCATATGATCATTAGGTTATGTCATGCCTGAAAGTTTGCCTGAATATCTACAGCAGCCAGGACAAAAGACGACCAACATCACAAGTATATTCAATGACAGAAACTTAACCAGAGGATCTGCACCTACCTTGATGTGATCTTTGATTTCTTGCCTCTCCATTTCCCACTTCCAAAGAATGTATGCTTCATTATTATTATCTAATGAGCTGCGCAATAAGTATTTACTGTACCATTTATCTTCCCATTCAGAAATCACCACCTTTTTACTAGGAGAAGGTTCAGTATCTTCAAGCAAGTCCCCAAAATTGAATGGAATTCCAAATTCACGACTCAGAAGGTGGATCATATCTGCGGAGGGCAGCAAGTTGGAATGGATGACGTCTCGTAGTTTTTTGGCACTGCGGATATAGTCTAACCTAAAATAATTACATATGTATGTAAATACACTAAAGGATGTACACTACATACTGTACATCCATACAGAAATGCAAACAGCAGTAATTCGATTAGACCATGGGTCTACAGACTCCAGGGAACTTATTTTTTTTCTGCATCAAAACATAACATAGATGCGATTTTCTTCTACACTGGGCAGACATACTGTAAGTATACGTATCTGGCTTGCAAGTGGCAGCATAGTGTTTATGTGCAATATACAATCATTTTAAAAATGAGGTACACCCCATGGCAATTATTTTTTTCAACATAATTAAACAGGCAAACAGTGCCTACAGATAAAGGTGATAAACAGTGAAGCCCCGTACACACGATCGGTTTGACTGATGAAAACCGTCCGATGGATGGTTTTCATCAGACCAACCGATCGTGTATGGTACCCATCTGTCTTTTTTCCATCGGTTGTAAAAAATAGAACTTGTTTTAAAATTTTCCGATGGATAAAAAACCGATGGGAATTTCCGATCGTCTATGGGCAAGTCCATCGGTTAAAAAACCCACGCATGCTTAGAATCAAGTTGACGCATGCTCAGAAGCATTAAACTTAATTTTTCTCGGCTCATCGGAGTGTTTTACGTCACCGCGTTTGGAACGGTCGGTTTTTTGACTGATGGTGTGTGGCCAAGACTGATGAAAAACAGTTTCATCGGATTTCCGTTGGACAAATCCATCGGATGAAAATCCATAGGTTATCCGATCGTGTGTACGGGGCTTAAGTCATTTATTTAACAAAAATATCATACGATGTAATGGTACCGTGGAAAAAGTAAGTAAACCCTTGGCATTAAAAGCCGTTATTGCCCTCTGGCACAAAATAAGTTTTGTAGGCATATTTACATAGTTGGTATGGTTGACTATAGACACCCAGTTCAACCTAAGAATGTGTGTGTGTGTGTGCGTGTGTCTCTACTGTTTTCCATATCCCTGTACATTGTGTTCTCTAAGAAACTCATCTAAAAGTTTTTTTTTACTTATCTGCACTCTCCTCTGACACTATTAACTATGCAAGGGAGATCCACAACCTCAGCTCTCAGACAGTAGAGAACCCCTTACGCAGTTTAGGATTGACCCCCCTTCTCATCCAACTTCATTGTGCTGCTGTGTATCTTCTTTAAGATTAATACATTCACCATTCAAGGATTTGTATATCACCATTATATCCCCTCTTATTAAGCACCTCTTCTCCAGTGAGAATAAGTTTAATGTTTATTTATTATTAGTAGCTTTGTTGCCCTTCTCTGGACTCGCTTCAATTCAAGCCCACCCTTCCTGAGGATTGGTGAGCAGAACTGGATAGCATACTCAAGATTTGGCTGAACCAGAGTTTTGTAAAGTGGTAAAATTATAGTTTTATCTCTTGAGTAAATATCCTTTTTAATGTATGCCAATAGTCTGCTGGCCTTGCTTGCTGCAGTTTGGCATTGCATGCTATTGCAGAGCTTGTTATCCACTTGGACCCCCACATCCTTTTCCATCCTTGACTTCCCCACGCATGTAACTTGCATCTATATTTTTAGCTCCCAATTGCATTTCTTTACATTTTCTTACATTGAACCTCATCTACCATATAGCTACCCACCCCTCTATTTTAACTAGGTCTTCTTGTAAAAGTTGCTGTATCCTGTTGTGAAGTTATTGGCCCACTTAGGTTTGCATTATTGGCAAACTCTGATTATGACTGATCACAAGTTTTTAACATTGACTACTTCTCCATGCAAAATTGTTTCAGTTGCAAGATGTCTGTGGGTTTCCTTGCACGAACTGCCTACTTCAAAATTCCCCCTACAAAATTTAGAAGGAAATCCAATTAGGGCTTTGACTAGGGCAGTTCAAAACCCCCTTTTTCTTCCTTTTAAGCAATTCCTTGGTCAATTTGCTTTTGTACTTTGGAACATTTTCATATTGGACAGGTGACCTCACATTCTCAATAAGCACACTTTGATATGATGCAGCAAGTATAGCTGAGTCGGTGTGTCAAGACCCATGTCTGAACCTGCTACCTTTGCTGTGTCTGGTGATGTCTTTTTTTTCTGAGCCACCTGAGATGCTGGACAACACCCTGCTTTGAGCCTTGTTTCTGCTGAACCTTGAACCCTTTGCCCTTCCGATACACTTCCTATCTAAGCCATGCCCTTGCACTTCCTGTTTACCAGATTACTGTGCTCTCTCCAGCCAATATCTTGCTTGTCACTCCTGCTGCTGTCCATATCTCTGCTACCACTCATTACTGACTTTTGGCATGTTCCTCAACTATTCTTCTGGGTTTTTTTTTGTAAATTTATTTTTATTGAAGATTTTAATACAGACATACAAACATAAGCCGCACAACGCAGCAACACAACGAACCAGGTCCCATTAGGTGGAACCAATGTCCCCAAAAAAACAAAACAAAAAAAAAAACAATCAACCCCCCCCCAAAAAAAAAAAAAAGGGGGAGAGAACTAAGGAGGAAAACAAAGGAATGCACAGACTTCGAGTTCCCGAAGGAGACAGATACATAATCCGGCAGGGCAATGATGCCTCCGCCCACCAGAGGAGGTGTTGCACATATTACAGCTCCACCCCCCCACCCCATACCCCATCAGGAGAAATATGGACCCCACAGCCATCAGTACATTATTGATCTATAGTGTATTTATGTCAAAATCACCACCACCCCAGGATCTCAATCCACTTGTTCATGTAAGTTTAATAAGGATCACTCACCAAGTTACCTATGTGTTTAATCAGAAACTGTGTCTGTGGATGCCATCCAACCCCCCCAAACTTTTTCAAACTTGGCCTCTACCCCCCTACTCAAATAAGTTGCCTTATAAAAAGGAATTGCCTTGTTGATCAGGGACTTCCAAGAAGCCAGTGTCGGGGCAGTAGACTTTTTCCAGGACAGGATAATGAGTTTTTTGGCGTAGAACAGCAGGAGGGTGAGTAGAGTTCGTATAGCCCTAGTGGTAGCCAAGGTCTCAACCAAGCTTAGCAGGCACACCTCAACCGTAAGGGGGACTGAAAGGGATGTGACCGACCGGACACATTCTGAAATATCCTGCCAGTAGGGCTTGATATGAGGACAGTCCCAAAAAATTTGCATGAAGTTCGCAAGGGGCGCCGAACACCTCCAACAGACAGAGTGGTGGCTCCCGAACATCCTAGCTAACCTAGCTGGAGTAAGATAAATTCTGTGCAAAAATTTATATAGGATCAGACGATCCCTAGTAGAGATGAGACACTGGAATGGTGCCCCCCAAATATCATCCCAATCATCTCTATCCAATCCAGGGGCCTCCGCCTCCCAGGCCAGCCTGCAAGCCCCCATCAACACGACCGTGTCAGGAAATAGGTCCCTGTACAGACTGGAGACCGGCTTAGACAAAGAGTCACTGCGTGTCAGTAGTTCTAAGTCACTGGGGTCAAGGTCAAGAGGATCCCCAACGAATTGAGAGCAAAAAGCATGTCTTAGTTGAATATATCTAAAGAAGTGTGAGTTTGGTAGACCATACCGCTCTTTCAGGTCATCAAAGGTCATCAGAGAGCCATTCGATACTATGTGGTGCAAAGTCTTAATCCCAAATTTAGTCCAGACTACCGGGTCTGTGTAGTCGAAGAAATGCGTTAAGTTTGGATTTCTCCATAGGGGTAGGTTAGGGGAAAATCTGCTGGGCCCGGAGGGTCTGAGCCCCTGAGCCACGGACCATGCCTTGATAACTGAGCGCATGGAAGAAGTGAGCAAGTATGGAGCCTTCGATCCTCTGTATACCAAGAGGGACAGCGCCTCGTATGATCCCACACAGGCAGCTTCCAGTGATACCGAGGCATCATCTGTGGGGGTAGTTAGCCAGCGGTGAGCCACTGTCAATTGGCCAGCAAGGAAATATTTATAAAAATTTGGCACCGCTAAGCCCCCTTCCCCCCAGGGCTGCTGTAGTATGGCCAATCTCAGGCGTGGGATCCCCCCGTGCCACAAAAAGGAGGAGAGCAAGCTATCAATTAATTTAAAAATCGATTTGGGGATCCATACTGGGGAGTTTCTAAGGACATACAAGAATAAGGGTAAAATTTTCATTTTAATTAAATTTATCTTCTCAATAAGTGACAAAGGGAGGTTTTTCCAAGCATGCAGTTTCTTTTTAAGAATGGCCAGCAGCGGTGAAATGTTGAGACCTATGAAGTCCGTGACTGAGTTGGTTATCGTGAGTCCCAAGTTTTTAATTTGAGTGACCCACTGTATGGGGATTATCAGGGTCTGCCGGCCCAGACATGGGATGGGAACGCAGGGGAAGTATTTTGGACTTAGTCCAATTAACCTTGAGGCCAGAGACCTCAGTAAAATTACCTAGGAGCGATAGTGCTGCCTGCAGGGAAGGTCCCGTGTCACGAATAAACAGTACCAGGTCGTCTGCATAAAGGGCTGTTGTTTCAGTCAGAGTACCCACGCTGATCCCCTGAATTTGGGGGGACGAGCGCAACGCAATTGCGAGGGGCTCCATAACAGTGCAAATAGCCCCGGTGAAAGGGGACACCCCTGTCTGGTGCCCCTGGACACCGGGAAGGCTTCCGATACCCCGCCATTGAGGCGGAGAGCAGCTACTGGATGGTCGTAGAGCAGCGATATCCACTTAAGGAACGTGGGGCCAAATCCCATACGTTGCAGCACAGTTGACATGTACCTGCAATCAATGGAGTCGAAAGCCTTCTCCAGGTCAAAAAACACCAGAGCTCCCCCCGACGAACTTTCAGCGTTCAGTTGAGTATGAGTATATACCCTCCGGATGTTAATGTCCGTGGCTTTTTTAGGCATGAACCCCGTTTGGTCTGGCGAAATCAAGTGGTCAAGTATTTTCATTAATCTGTTGGCGATCATCTTGGTAAGTATTTTGAGGTCCATGTTGAGCAGTGCTATGGGCCGGTAGGAGGAGCAGGAAAGAGGATCCTTGTCTGGCTTGGGCAGCAGCACAACATGAGCCTCATAAAATGATACCGGTAGGGTCTCAGCATCAAGACAATCCCCATAGAGTCGCAAAAGCCTAGGTGACAGGAGCTCCAGATAAATTTTGTACCACTCTGCAGGAATCCCATCAGGGCCCGGCGATTTACCATTAGGGAAGGAGGCAACTGCAGTTGCCAATTCTTTTTCCGTAAAGGGGGCCTCAAGACTATCAGCCACCTCCTCTGGCAACACCGGGATATGGAGGGAGTCCAGCAGGTCCGTCAAAACCTTGAGGTCATATGGTGGGATAGAAGAGTATAATCCTGAATAGAAGGAGACAAACTCCTTCATGATACCCTCTCTATCTTTTACCAAATTGCCTTCTGATGAGCGGATACATGGTACCACTGTATGTGCCCGGGAATCTGCTGTCAGGATGGCCAATAACTTTCCATTTTTGTCTCCTTTCTCAAATAATTCCTCAGCCCTATTTTTAAACACACATTGAGTGAGGCCCTGGAAATGAACCAGTAGTTCCCGTCTAGCCTTCTGTAACTCAACCACAGTAGAGGGAGAGGGTGAATCAGCATTAGATTTTGCACATCTAAGTTCATGAGCCTGGAGTTCCTGAGATTTGGCATTCTTTTCCACCCTAGCAGCTTTTATTGCAGACACATACACCCCCCGAGTTGACGCCTTAAAAGGCATCCCACACGACTGCTGAGTCCGCTGATCCCTCATTGAACTCCCAGAAGTCCTTCAGGTGTGGCGAGACCAAGGCCTCCACTGTGGACTCCTCCATCCACCCCGGGTGCAACCTCCAAACCCCCGCAGGACGGTCCCGTAGGAAACTGAGTGTAACCTGTAGGGGGGTGTGATCAGAGATCCCCCCGGCCAGATATCTAACCTCTGAAACCAGGGGGAGTAGAGCTGGGTTGGCAAAGGCCATATCAATGCGGGAGGATGAGGTACTGACATGGGAGAGATAGGAGAAACCTCGCTCCTCAGGGTGCTTCCAACGCCAGAGCTCCTCCAGCACCGCAGAGTCTGCCCAGTGTGTTAAGTCAAGGTTCTGCACCCGCGTCGGATTGGAGGTATCCAGTGCGTAATCCAGGATATTGTTAAAATCACCAGCCACCAGTAGCTTCAATGGGCCAAAGGTGGCGACTTTTTCCAGGACAGTGTACAGAACCTCACTCTTGAAAGGGGGTGGGACATAAATGTTTGCTATAGCCAATAACTGGGAGTCAATGTCAAGCACTACAATCACATAGCGCCCCTGAGGGTCTGTAACCACATGTTCAATACAGCAAGCCAGTTTTTTGTGAAGTAATATAGCCACCCCCCTAGCATAAGTAGAGTATGTAGAGTGTATAGTTCTCTGCAGCCAGTTTCTGTTCAGGGAGAGAATTCTACTACCCGTCAAGTGGGTCTCTTGCAAAAGGACCACATGAGGGTTTTGGGATTTAAGGTACTGAAGGACCATCGATCTTTTAAACTTTGAATTCAACCCACAGACGTTCCATGAGATAATTTTTAAATCATTCATACAGTAGTGGTCTGTAGGGCATGTAGACAGGATAAGTGAAATTGGAGGGGAGGTAGGGGGGGGGGAGGGAACCCAGATGCAGAGAACCACACCTCCCCAGACAGCAGCATAAAATCAGTATAGACTGTGCAAGGCACACGGTAGGTCTAGCAGCATAAACCCTCCGGGCAAGACTCAAAAACCAAACAAAAATCCCAAAAAAATGAAACAGAACCAAAAAAATTTAAAATAGAAAAAACAGTCTATAGTCCCAACTCCCTGTTTGCTCCGGGTGAACAAAGTAGAAAAACATCCGGAGAAACTTAAGTCCCAAAACAGTTACAAAAATTAGCGGACTCTTCCAAGAGTTCATCCTTTCAAAAAAGAAAAAAGGGTTTTGTGGAGAAGTATCAGTATATCATAACGCCCCCAAACAGAACCTGAGCTCTCGCAGTGACCGGATAGGCAGTCTCAGTCCACTCAGAACGATCACCCCGCTGGGGACAAGGATTGTCAATAGAAGAAACAGCCATTCAGAGGATAACAGTCACAACCACTCCCGGTAACATCTTGGAAAGCGTCTGTATTTACAGACCGGCGGCCAGGCCCATCCAGGTAACAAACCACACTCCTAGGCAATGGAATCCAACCAGTCGACTGCATCTGACGGACACTCAAAAAACTTGGCAGAACCATTGTGGATGACCTTTAGGCGACTAGGGTACAACATGTTGTATGTCAAGCCTTTCTCTCGTAGGCGTCTGCGCACATCTGTGAAGGAGCGTCTTTTCCTTTGTAGGTCAGGAGAAAAATCAGGGTACAGGTGAATCACTGCATTGTCGTATTTCAGATCAGGATGTTTGCGAGCCTCTGCCAGTATCGTATCTCTGTCCCTGAAATTTAACAGACGGACCAGAAAAGCACGCGGCATCGAACCAGCAGGCCTCGGTCCAGTGGGCACCCTGTGCGCACGCTCCACTATGTATACTGGGGAAAGATGTTGTAGTCCCAGGAGTTGCTTGAAGAACGCTTCAGCAAACACTGCAGGGTTAGGCCCTTCTGCGCCCTCTGGGAGCCCAACCACCCTCACACTATTGCGCCGAAGGCGGTTCTCTGCGTCATCTGAGCGTGCCATGAGGACCTTGACCTTTTGCTGGAGGTCAGCTAGGGCCTGAACAGTGGAAGCAGTAGTATCCTCCACTGCTGAGACGTGGTGCTCTGCCTCTGTAAGGCGGCCTCTAAATTTGTCCATATCATGTCTGATCAACCCACATTCAATAGACAGTGCATCTATTTTCCCCTCCACAGATGACTTACTGTCTGCGATGGCCGCCAGGATTGCAGCAGTGGACTGGGCTCCATGCAGCTCTGAGTCCGCCTGAGAGGTGGAAGAGGAGCCGTCCGGATCAGGGGTCATAGCTGTCGCCATCCAGGTGTCAGTTTGCACCGCTACAGACGCTGGATGCAGGGAGATGACAGGCAAGATGGCCGCCGCACGAGTCTTCGGCGGCTCGGTCCGGTCGCTGTGGGAGGCTGCCTTCTTGTTGAATTTGCGCTTACCGGGCATGGGGAGAACCGGAGCAGCTCCCCAGACAGCAGGCAAGTGTTTACTCAGCAGGATGGCGGTGTTAGAGCCAGGATTTCGGCGGATTCGTTAGGCGGATGGCGGGAGCTACAGCGGCGCACGTCTCCTCTCTCTCACATCCCAGCCACGCCCCCAACTATTCTTCTGTTTGATCCCTACCTACTCTATTTGCTAATGCATCCCGGCTTGCTTACCCCCTGGTGGAACAATCCTGAGGACTGCCGCACCTCAGATGAGCCTGCACATCCGCCAGGATGACCTGCTTGTATATCTATCCAGCCGGTCGATGGGAGTCTCTCTACTGCAATAGCTACTGGTCTTTGAGCCTGACCCTTGACCGTGACATAATGACTGGGTGTTGCCAGGCCCTAAAGAACAAGGTAACCCCAAGTTGTAATATTTTCACCACCATGCTTCACAGCTATTAAAAAGTTCTGATGAAATACTGTTTGGGTTGGGGAAAATATGTCTACTGTTTTTTTTTACAGTCTTCAGTACATTGTTTTAGAAGTATGAATACAATGTTTTGCGCTAAATAAACATATAATAATAATAATCAAAGAACAGTGAGTCCATGAATCACCCTAATATAATAATTAAGGAAAAGTGAGTCCATGAGTCATCAGCGTGACTAGGTATCTTGACTGTTGTATCACCAACTGCCTCCACCTTGTGATTAGACAGCCACCAAAAATAAAGATGTGCCTTTACCAGACAGTATTGACCTCTTATTACAGGAGGTGACAAGAGATGTGTTATATATACTTCAACTTTGTTCTGGAATTCACATATCATAAACGGGGGAGATCACTCCAAGTAACCAATGGGGGAATCCGCAGATCCTCCCACTCCAAAAACATGACACCAGACGGCATACCCCGATGAGAGATAAAGACACCAGTATAGTGTAAAACCTTTTCAAACAGGATTTATTAAAAAGGTAATCCACTTACATGTAACTGGATAAAAACAGCATGTGAAAACAGAAGGACGTCCATTTTACTTTCCTCTGAACGCAATGACTGGAAATTACACCTCTACCCGACTGGTTTCATCACCAAATGGACTTCTTCTGGGGCGTGGGCATCCTTCCCTGTCATTGCTAATAAATACTCCTCAAATCAATCCAAGCCTCGTTCCCATCCTCTGCCCTATGCGGTTCACCTCAGTTTGCCAAGCCTCGTTCTGAACGGAGACGCCGCTCAGACATGAGGCAAAGTCCCGCCCTATTCAACTTGCGTGTCTCCACTATGAATTCTCTTGGACTTGACGCAAGATCATATGATTGGATATACCGGAAGGGCCATCATCGTGACCCCCATCTAGACAAACAAACCTTATGCTGTAAGGGTAAGGTGTCTTAGGTCCCACAACAAAGGCAAAGAATGGGTGTGGACTCACACATTAATAAATAATAATAAGATCTAACAAACTCGGCATCTTATAGGTCAAATTCTACACATTCTATATTAAATGTTAATAAAAAAATAATAATAAAAATGTTACGGTAATTCTTTTAAGAATTATCCAGAAAACAGTTTACATCCCAATCTACATTTAACCCATGTGGAATGTAACTTTTAAGACGAAAAATCCATTTCATTTCAATCTTAGACAGTCCCCTCACCTTGAGGGTACCCCTCCAATCAGGGGTGGATCCAGGGGGGGCAACAGGGCAATTGCCCCCCCCCCCCGAGACCATCTGTCACACTCACTTGCTTGCTCTGTTTTTTATTTTTTTGCGCCTGATCTCCCGGACTTTGGGGACCCGGTACTGACCGGCCATAGGTTCTCTGGACCCCAAACTTGGCACACATGTAGCCGCATGTCTCCTCTACAAGTGTGCAAAGTTTGGTGTCTGGGAGACCTACGGCCGGGGAGCACTGATTTTTTAAAGCCGGGCACCCCTTATATAGACTCCAATGTTAAACGGTAATTTCTCCAGTGATTTTGCGGACCCGGTACTGGCCGGTCGTAGGTCCTACGGCCAGGGAGAACCGATTTTTCAAAGCTGGGCACTCCTTCCATAGACTCCCATGTTAAACATCAGTCTAGTCATGGGCAGAGTGAAGCATGGGCACAGTGAGGCATGGGCACAGTGAGGCAAAGTGAGGCACAGTGAGGCATGCAGATGGACACCCTAGGCTTATACTCGAGTCAATACGTTTTCCCAGTTTTTTGGGGTAAAATTAGGTGCCTCGGCTTATATTCGGGTCGGCTTATACTTGAGTATATACAGTACTTGTTCTGCGGCTGCCGCTGCCTCTCTGAGTCTCTCTCTCAGTTTCTCACATCAGCCAATCAGCGGCGCCGAGAGAGAGACTCGTCTAATGTAGTTACGCGATACCAGGAGCGGAGGAGGAGGTGGGTGGAGCCTCTTCCCTGCACTCGTTGCTAACGCCTGGGCCGCTTGGCGTCTAGCAACGAGTGACGTCAGTGAGTCACGTCGGGCCGCTCTGCGGGCAGGTGCGATAGCGTGCGGCTCCACAGACGCGTAAGAAAGCGGGCGGCTCCGCTTGCGGCGTGGTTTGTGGGCGGGCGGCGCGGTTCGTGGGCAGACCGTGCTGCTGAGTGTGTTGGCAGCGCAGGTGAGAGTGAGAGAGCAGGCTCATCTCTCACCGCCCGTGCCTGCCCTGCATTCCTGCAGTGACTTCCGCCCTCACTGTGCAGGCAGTAGAGAGATTACATTATCTCTCTGCTGCCTAACTCTGGGAGTCTGGGACACAGCAAGAGACAACCAAAACTACACCTTAGCAGGCAAGTTAGTGACAATCCGCAAGGTGTGGCAGGCGACGTGGCAAGTGACAATCCGCAAATTGTGTCAGGTGACGTGGCAAATGACAATCTGCATCTGGTGGCAGGCAAGTGACAATCAGCAAGGTGTGGCAGGTGACGTGGCAAGTGACAATCCACAAGGTGTGGCTAGTGACAATGCGCAAGGTGTGGCAGGTGATGTGGCAAGTGACAATCCACAAGGTGTGGCAGGTGATGTGGCAAGTGACAATCCACAAGGTTTGGCTAGTGACAATCCGCAAGGTGTGGCAGGTGATGTGGCAAGTGACAATCCACAAGGTGTTGCAGGTGATGTGGCAAGTGACAATCCACAAGATGTGGCAGGTGACGTGGCAAGTGACAATCCGCAACGTGTGGTAAGTGACACGCTCAGTGCTCCCACTAATTGCAGGCAACGGTGGCAAGTGACACACTCGGGGCTCCCACTGATTCTGCATTGAACTATTTAATTTTATATTACAATGTAATAATAGAAATAATGCGCTTCAATCATCCTGACACCATAACAACCATGGTGCCGGGATGATTGAAGCGCCGACACCAGCCATTTCCCCGATTAATTTCCCACAAAAAAAACATATTTTTTGGCAGTGCCCCTCCCGAGAAAAGACTCTGGATCCGCCCCTGCCTCCAATGTGATACAAAACTGTCTGTACCCATAAAAAGAGTTCCCTGCTGGATCTCTACTAGAGGTCGACCGATATTTGGCCATTTTTGATAAATCGTCATCGGCCGATTATTATCAAAATAAGGCCGATATTTAACATTGACCGCCGCTCCTCCTCCCTTCTCCACACTCAGCAGCTCTGGCAAGCATCAAGCGCCGCGCTGAGTGTGTGAAACAGACAAGTAACAGAGAGGAGAGAGAGAGAGGAGCTGTCAGAAATTGAGCTCGATGTCGGGGGTGGACGGGACCCAGCAGCTACAGCCAATAGGATGGTATCTGGGCGGGCCGCTACGTGTATGTGGCCCCGCCCCTTTCTTACGCAGCCCAATCATTGGCTGGTGTAGTATAGCTGCTGGGTCCCGCTCACCCCCACATTGAGCTCAATTCTGACAGCACTCTCTCTCTCTCCTCTGTGTTATTTGTCAGTTTCACACACAGTTACAGTTACACTCGGCTCCGTGTGAAACCTGTCAGTGCCACCGCCAATCAGTGCCACCAGCCAGTGCCAAACAGTGCCACCAGCCAGTGCCAATCAGTGCTACCTGCCAGTGCCAATCAGTGCTACCTGCCACCGCCAATCAGTGCCACCAGCCAGTGCCAATCAGTGCCAACCAGTGCCCCCGCCAATCAGTGCCACCAGCCAGTGCCAATAAGTGCCATCTGGCAGTGCCACCTGCCAGTGCCAATCAGTGTCGCCAACCAGTGCCAGCCAGTGTCACCCACCACTGCCAGCCAGTGCCACCCACCACTGCCACCTGCCACCGCTAATCAGTGCCACCAGCCAGTGCCAATCAGTGCCATCTGTCAGTGCCACCTGCCAGTGCCAACCAGTGTTGCCAACCAGTGCCTGCCAGTGTCACCTGCCACTGCCAGCCAGTGCCACCCACCAGGGGGGATTTAGGGGGGATTCTGACTTAGAGGCGTTCAGTCATAATCCCACAGATGGTAGCTTCGCCCCATTGGCTCCTCAGCCAAGCACATACACCAAGTGCCACCTGCCAATGCCAACCAGTTCCAACTGCAAGCTCCAACTGCCAGTGCCACTGCCAATCAGTGCCATCTGTCAGTTCCAAACCAGTGCCACCTGCCAGTGCCAATCAGTGCCATATGCTAGCGCCACCAACCAGTGCCAATAATGCCATCTGTCAGTTCCAAACCAGTGCCACCTGCCAATGCCAACCAGTGCCAATCAGTGCCACCTGCCAGTGCCAATCAGTGCCACCTGCCAGTTCCAAACCAGCGCCACCTGCCAGTTCCAAACCAGTGCCACCAACCAGTGCCACCTGCCAGTGCCATCTGTACTGAGGACATCAAGTGTGTGCTAGAGTGACAGGAGCAAGCAGGAAGGAGTGGAGTGGGTGAGTTTTTTTTAAAATCGGCCTAAAATATCGGCCACAAAAATCGGCATCATATATCGGCCATCGGCCGCCCCAATTTCTAAATATCGGCATCGGCCAGAGAAAAACCCATATCAGTCGACCTCTAATCTCTACCATGAGCTATGTCATAGGGTCTAAACAGGCTATGGTTTTTGTATCGCTTACGGATATTGGCTATATGTTCATTTAATCTTATATTCAGTGCCCGAGTGGTACGGCCCACATATTGCAACCCACATGGGCACGGAAGCAAGTAAACCACATGGGTGGTTCTAGAGGTAATAAATGATTTTACCACATATTTTTAAGTAGCTCTGGAGCTAGAATTCTAAAATTTTGTTTTTGCACTGGTTGAGACAAACTTTTTTGCACTGGTTCAGGCCGCAAACCTGACAGCGTCCACATTTGAAATATCCAATAAGGCAGGGGTGCCCAACCTTTTGAAGAGCGAGGACCACTTAAGCTAATTGGTAACCAGGCGCGGGCCACAATGAGCAGAGCGGGTGGATGACAGGTTCATGTCTGCTCTGCATATGCAGAGCAGATATGGACACAGCCCGCTCTACTCTATGGGCCCTCAGATCCAATTCGCCCAGATGGAAGGGGATGGATCCCCTTCTGTTTTTTTAAGCAGATCAGACCGATCGTGAGAAAGGGGCCTAAGGCTGCTTTCACACTGATGTGCTGAGGTTTTCCCACACCGCGGGTGCAGCGCAGTGCACCCGTGGCTTTCCTGGGGGTTAGCTGCACTTTGCTATAGACTTCTATTGTATCCTGTAGGTGTGGTGCACTTTCTGAAAGCACACCAAAGTTACAGGTAATAACAGAAGTTTAGTGAAGGTAATTCGCAGGTGCACTTCGGATCAGTTTGAAAGAAGCCCAGTAGCCACTGCAAAACAGATATACCCATAATAAACTTACCTTTAATAACAGTCTTCCATTCAGGTATCTCTGGCTGTTGCTGTCCCAGGCAGAGTTCATTTGGTGTCACTCTTACTGTGAAAGGAGCTGGCGCTATACTGAAGCATCGGCTTTGCTCCACAGCCACTTGGTTTCTCTACCGCCGGTTTAATTCACAACACTGAATCTCTGGGATGGCAGGTCAGCAACCCACGATCTGGGCTTGCCAACCTGTAATCCCAGAGCAGGAGGTCATGCGCCACACCAGAGGACTCTGCGGGCCACATGTGGCCCCCCCCGGGCCATTGGTTGGGCACCCCTGCAATAAGGTTATGGAAAAGAGGGGATCTTGGGGGGGGGGTCCAATATATTATGTGTCAATTTATTCTTTAAGGACGGGACACCTCTATATACAACTTGAGGTTTCAATGGCAGAACTGGGCCTAAAACTTGGCCGTTCTGTAGGATATGCCAATGTTTATGCATAATACGTTTGATGGTTAGATGTTGGGTAGATAAATAAGTAATTAGGGAAAAAAAGGTCGACTATCTACACCCACTTCTAGGTTGGTCTGTTTTATCTATAAGTAACGAATCCCTATTAATATTTCTAACATGATTAAGTGTGGTTTTCAGAGAGGTCGAGTCATAATCCTTCTCCAATAATCTTTGAGTTAATATCTCTGCCTGCCGTTCAAAGTCCCCCTGGGAAGTACAATTTTGTTTGATACGAGGATACTGTCCTTTAGGGACCCCTTCCAGCCATGGCCTATGGTGGCAACTATCCTTCGAAAAACTCCAAAAGTGAGGTAGAATCTCCCTTCCATAGGAGGAGGATGTAATCTATGTACTGAGTCCACAAGGCCAGATTGGTCCCCTGTTGGGCGTAGATGACATCCTCCTCCCATTTGGCCAAAAATAAATTGGCCACACTTGGGGCATGTTTAGCCCCCATTGCAACATCCCTATTTTGGAGGAATAATTCACCTCCAAACCAAAAATAATTATGCAATGCTGAAAACTTTAGAAGATCTAAAACAAACGCCTTCTGGAAGGAAATCAGATCAGTCTCTCTATCCAAATAGTGTGACACTGCAGATACACCTAAGTCGAAATGCAAAAATTATCCAGTTAAGATATCCAGATAAAATAAATAAAAGAGAAATGACTTCCCTTTAAAGATAGCGAGGAGTATAAGGAAGGTTCTACTATTTTAAAGAAAACCCTTGAAAAATAAGAAAATTATCAAAAAATTTAAAAGAAGAAGAAATACAATAGAGATCCACACTCCTGCCGTGATCACGGGCAATCGCGGGTGCCCGGCGGACATCGCGGCCGCTGGGCACGCGCATCGGATCCCGAGCAATGCCACGAGCGCGCCCCCTGGCGGCCGGGAAGCCCAGGACATCATATGACGTCCACCCAGGGGGAAACCAGGTTCCTGCCAACGTGATATTACTATGGGTCGATAGGGAACTGGTTAATGTGTCCAAAAACTCCACACGTAAGGTAGAATCTCCCTTCCATAGGAGGAGGATGTCATCTATGTACAGAGTCCACAAGGCCAAATTGGTCCTCTGTTGGGCATAGATGACATCCTCCTCCCAGTTGGCCATAAATAAATTGGCCATAATCGGGGCATGTTTAGCCCCCATTGCAACATCCCTATTTTGGAGGAATAATTCACCTCCAAACCAAAAATAATTATGCGATGCTGAAAACTTTAGAAGATCTAAAACAAACTCCTTCTGGAAGGAAATCAGATCAGTCTCTCTATCCAAATAGTGTGACACTGCAGATACACCTAAATCGAAATGCAAAAATTATCCAGTTTAGATATCCAGATAAAAGAAATAAAAGAGAAATGACTTCCCTTTAAAGATAGCGAGGAGTATAAGGAACGTTCTACTATTTTAAAGAAAACCCTTGAAAAATAAGAAAATTATCAAAAAATGTAAAAGAAAAAGAAATACAATAGAGATATGGGTGATTACCAAACAGGGATAGTGTTTGAAAGGCAAAATAAGATAGCATTAGCACAAAATGCATGCAACAACCCCACAACAGGGAGCGATCCTAATAGAAATAGTAATCAAGCTGATTGGACTCATGTTCCTTTCGTCACAGGAGGGTGTATCTAAGCAGATGTCCCCCCAGGGTTGGTAATGGATTAAATTCCCATTTTTCTTATCCATAACCTAGGAATGGGAGGCTACAATCTAGGAATTCTCCACCTAGATCTCCATTTACCCCATGGGAGAATGGAGAGGGACCATCCTTTCCATTTAGAGAAGATGCCAACCAGCAATTTAACATCCCTGTTAACAGATTTGACCCTTTAGGGGGAATGACTTTGGGTACAATCAACCTCAAAGTGGAACCCACTATGGACATAATGGGGGACCCTGTAAACAACCAAATGGTTATAAACCTTCTGGTCAGGGTAATAATGATCAATGTTACTCCAGAGGCCCTGGTCCCCAAAGACATAGGAATCAATATTATCCCAATAACGATCAACACCACTACAGGGGATCTGGGCCCCAGAAATGTGGGAATTTTCCTCACTCTAACCTGTCAGGAAGATCCATTAAACATTCCTTTGTACAAGGCACTGGTTTCAGATTTCAAGATACACAGAGACCGCGGTCTGGGCAGTACAATTATGGGGGTTTTCCCCAACAGGGACAAGACCACAGGGGAATGGGAGGATAAAGAGAGGGACCAGAAAGGGAGGAAAATACAAGCGGAAAAGAAAAAGGGAATAACGGGTAAGGGCATTTATAATTTGAGTACTCTGGTCCTCACTGATGATGGAAAAATCCATTCTGGATAAGGGCTTAAACTTTGCTCCACCAATGGGTCTGGACAAGTTCCAGACCTTTATGGATATGCACAAGTATATTAAAAAGGTAACATTAAGAGATACTTCTTATCCAATCGGGTTAAGGAGGGGAGATTGATATCATCAGATGTTCAAACCTCTCACCTCTCTAATGCTTCCTTATTTAACCCTCCAGGTGGAATAGCGTCCTCAGTGAGAGTATTTAGAGATGCTGTACTTAAAGACCTGGATAAGGTTTAAGTCAGAAATGTCAAAATGCAGGCCCATCTTGCTAAGGGACTGCAACAACTGTGTGACCGCAAGGATCTTGTAATTAGACCTGCGGATAAAGGAGGGGGAATTGTTGTGTTGGACAAATGTGCTTATTTAACAGAGATGAGGAAGATTCTTCGTGATCAGGACACTTATGTCCTGCTGAGAAGGGACCCTGTGGGTCCATATAAGAATGAGTTACAGAAACTAGTTTCTAGAGCTTATGCCCAGGGTATTATGTAGTATTTGCCTAAGGTCCATAAAGACTCTATTTGCCCCCCTGGGACATCCTATATCAGTGGCATTGATTCTGTGACATCTCGGGTGGGCAAATATATTGATACCTACCTTCAGCGATTGGTTGAAAAATTGCCTTCATATATCAAAGACACTAGGGCAATTAATCTTATTAAATCCAATCCCTTGGGAAGTGAAGAACAAGCTATTAATGAATGCTCTTCACAGAGCAATACAGATAAAAAACATCAAAGTAAGCCTCCAAATAAACAGCAAGAGATTAAAGCTCAGCTTGAAAAATTTGCTCCCACTCCCACCACGGCCACCATTGCGGCCAAAGATGAAATACAAGCTGTTATTTCCAACTTAATACAAGGTCCATTGGACTCAGCTAAGGAAGCACAGGCCACTGGAGGAGGGATAATGGAAATAGAGCCGGATGACATAGCAAGCCATGCTCCTATAGAGAAGGATCTGCATGATATATCGGCTAAATCGGTTAATGCACTAAATACCTCAAATAGCCCAAATGCAGAGCGCCCAATCACATAAACAGATATCATGAAGTCTATTAATACTTGTAATAGCTCTTTGAACGTTCTGGCACACAAACTAGAGGGAATGAGGGAAGATATAATTCTGCTTAGACAGGATATGCATACAATTAAAGAAAGAATAACAAGTGCGGAAGAAAGAATAAGTACATTGGAAGACTCCCTACAAATAATTACGAAATCGGGAAAAAAAAGTACACAACAACTTTACATGAAGCTCGTCTGGAGGACATGGAAAAGCGTCTTTGACTAAACAATATTAGGGTGGTAGGCCTACCTGAACGGGCGACAGGTAATAAGCCAGTCGAATTTATAGAAAGATGGCTCAAAGATACTATGGGAGCTGAATACTTTTCCACTCTTTTTTCTGTGGAACGGGCACACAGAGTCTCGGCACGCTCTCCGTCTGTAGGAGAGCAATTAAGACCTAGAACCTTCATTTTGAAGATGCTGAATTACAAAGACAGAGACATGACATTGCAAAGAGCTAGACAACTTGGAGATATAAGGATTAATGGCTCAAAAATACGTTTTTCCCTGACTTCTCAGCAAACGTACAGCACCAAAGGGCGGGATTTATGGATGTAAAAAGACGCTTGAGACAAATGGATTTTTCCTATGCTATGTTATTCCCAGCTAAGCTAAAAGTAATGACTCGGGACAATACTTTTTTCTTTACAACACCAGACTCAGTGTCTCAATGGTTGGATAACCATTCACGGTCAAATTAATTCCCTAAGATGTTTTTTTTTTGTCCTTTGTCCTTTTTTTTTTTCTTCTTTTTGATTGGACCTTTGGGAATTGAAATTTGAATTGAAGTGTTCTCTTATTTGTCATTTTTTTGCTTTTGCTGAGGAGGGAATGGGGAGGAAGTAGATAATAAGGAAGGAAAAGTATAGAAATAGAGGGGTTAGGGTGAGCTCTATTTTTTATGGTGGGCTTTTTGATCATATAACCCCTATGATTGTTTCTATGTTTTGGTGTAATTGTTATTTTTATTTTTTTATGTATGACTGATTTTATGTGTGTGCTTGTGTGTTTTGTCCTGTCCTTGTTTTTTATATGTGTTTGTCTTGTCGTACATGTCTGTTTGTACCCATCTTTTACTAAGATACTGGTCCATCAACTTCTCTTTTGCTCCAGTTTCTGGGATGTCCTCCTCCCTTTTTTTTTTCCCCCTCTCTTTCCCTCTTCCTCTTTTTTCTTCCTCCTCCTTACTTCTTCACCCTACTTTGCTACTCTGGACCATATGGTTGTTAAACCTGGATATAGCCTGCAACTTGATATAATAAGAGATAAAATGTATAAAGGTAATATATAATGATCCCTCAGAAGGACGTAATAGTCTCATGGAATGTTCGAGAGCTGGATACCCTGTCCAAGCGGCAAGCTATCTTTATGTCATTGACGAGATTTTCACCATCTATAATCTGCCTACAGGAAACTCACTTGCTTCCTCACACTTTATATTATTTAAAAAAAAAAACTGTTTAAAAGCAATTTCATTCAACATATACATCATAATCCTGAGGAGTATCTATACTAATATCCAATACAATTGAGTTTCAATGTAGGTAGGTTAAGAAGGACAATAAGGGCCGATATTTTTTTTTGGATTGCTTATTGGCTGGAAAAAAGTGTGTACTGGCAAACATATATATTCCGCCGCCCTACACTCCGGAAATATTGAGGGAATTTATGATGTTTGTATCTGATAAATCTGATAGCTTGTTGCTTTTAATAGGAGATTTTAATAATTATATGGCTCTATCAAGGATACATTTTCTCTATCCGACAAGAAACACTCGCAGGGGACTACGGCTTTTGCAAAATATATAGCGGAGATGGGTCTGCTTGACTTCTGGAGATTGCAATACCCAACGAATAGGCAATATTCATGCTGTTCGACTACACATAAAACTATATCCAGAATAGATCTAGTCTTAGGCTCCCATTCTTTGCTACCATATCTTGGCGTGATAAAATACGAGGCCAGAGGTATATCAGATCACTCTCCCCTGGTCTTGACTTTTCTTTTTAGAACTAATATAGGGGATAAGTTATGGAAGGTGAATCCTTATTGGATCTCACTTCTCCCCTAGAGGATATCAAATCAGAGCTCATTACCTTTCAGCAGATAAATAAATCCACTGTATCGCCCTTAGTTTACTGGGATGCACAGAAAGCCTATTTAAGAGGCCTCATTATCTCACAAATATATAAAAAAAAAAAAAACAATTTGGAAAATGGGAAAAAAACCTGGCTAATAATATGCTACAAGCTGAAGTATTATATGTAACTAACCCTAATAAAGATACACAAGCACAATGGATACATAGTCAAGAAAAATATGCACAAGTAGCTATAAAGAAAGCAGAAAATAAAAGTTTTTTTTTTTTTACAGCAACCTTATTTTGAGGAGGGAGACAGGCCAGGACACATATTGGCTTCTGTTGTGAGGGCACAACGCCCCCCATCCTTTATAACTGAAATCGACTCCCCTCAAGGGAAGACTAACAACAACTTGGAGATTTTGGAAGTTTTCCTGGCTTTTTATTAAGAGCTCTATAAAAGCAGGACGAAGGATTAGGAGGGGGATATGGGATTTTTTTTTCAGTCTATCAATTTGCCAACGTTACTTGATAGTGAGAGAGAGATATTGGAGAGTCCAATAACATTGGATGAGTTGAGGAATGCAGCGACCAATTTATCTAACACTAAATCCCTCGGGTCAGATGGTCTACCAGGGGAAATTTATAAAATATATGGGGATGTCCTATTACCTGACCTACTGACAGTTTTTAACTATACCATTGAGATTGGGTCTTTACCCCCTTCAATGAATGAAGCAGTAATTATTTCCGTCTTGAAACCAGGTAAAGACCAAAATAAGCCCGACTCATATCGCCCAATCTCATTATTGACATCAGATGTTAAACTCTTGGCAAAAGTAATGGCAACTAGACTGTCTAGGTACATTGGCAAATTGATACACTGTGACCAGTCGGGATTTATCCCCAATAGAGCTGCAGCTAATAACATTAGACGACTATTTTTGAATTTACAATTACCCATAGATAACACAGGAAATAGAGCAATTATGTCTTTGGATGTGACCAAAGCATTTTATAGTATAGAGTGGGAGTTCCTATGGACCTGCCCAAGACATTTTGGAATGGGACCAAAATTTATAAAGTGGATACAACTACTATACAGTAGCCCGAGTGCAAGAGTCCAGATCAACGGATCCATCTCATTACCATTTTTTTTTAAAAGAGGAACAAGACAGTGTTGCCCCCTGTCTCCACTCCTCTTCGCTCTAGCCGTAGAACCACTTGCTGAGGCAATTCATGAATGCCCAGACATTGTGGGGTTTCGGAGAGGTGAGAGCGAGGAAAAAACAGCACTTTTTGCAGATGATGCACTGGTGTTTTTAGGGGATACACATACCTCCCTTTCCACAGTTATTTTGCTTATAGATATGTACGGTACATTCTCAGGATTTACTATCAACTGGGATAAGTCTGTAATGACGCATATTGACCCTGTTGACCCGAAACAGCTGGGGCACCCAGGCCAGGCCCACCAGATGAAGCATGTTTTGTCATTCAAACACTTGGGGATAATAGTCACTCCAAACATTAATGATTATATAGACAAAAATATTCTTCCTCTAGTTGACAAATTTAGGCAACAAGGTAAAACTTGGTGCAAATTCCAATTGACTATTATAGGGAGAGCAAATCTGGTGAAAATGGTTTGGTTTCCCCAGCTGTTATATTTACTGCATAATTGTCCTGTTTGGCTGACATTAAAACTATTCAGGACAATAGATGCAATGTTTAGAGACCTTATATGGAAACATGGAAAACCAAGAATCAAACTTGAAACCCTGCAACAAGCAAAGGATAGAGGAGGGATAGCTGTACCCAATTCAAGATTTTATTTTATGGCAGCACAACTTCAACATTGATGTGGTTGGGAGGAGGTAGATAAACAGGATCCCATACAGAATCTAATAATGACCCAATTTAAACGATCTCCATTAGTACAGAAAATAGTGTCTCATCAATTTTAAGTTTCCAACATTCCAGTTAATCCATAAACTATGGGAAACAATACGTATTATTACTCAACATAAGGGATATACAAGACATATGCCAATATGGGAAAATTATTGTCTACCTGAGCTGAATAAAATACGAGAACTATGGGAATGGAAAAAAGCTGGGCTAATTTTTCTCTTCCAGTTATTTGAAGGGGATACTTTATTACCCTTTGATAAGTTGAGAGAGCGTTTTCAACTATCAAATAACAATTTTTAACAATACCTTCAAATACATTGCACATTACAACATCAGGCTTTATCATTTCAATTACAATATAATCCATCAAAGATATTGTTGAAATCAACTACAGTACGGACTACTATTTATCTTATTTTATTAAACGCAGATAGAATAGATGCCCAGGTAAATAGCTTAACCCATTGGTAAAAAGACTTGATGGATCTCAATGAAGAAGAGTGGATACGGGCTATGGAGATATTACCTAAGGTATCTATTTCATCATCTCAGCAATTGACCCAGCTTTTTATCTTGCATAGAACCCATTATACCCCTCAAAAACTATTTGCCTGGGGTAAATATAGTTCGCCTTTATGCCCGCGATGCTCAGTATCTAATGGCTCCCTTATCCATATGTTATGGCATTGTCCCAAGTTACATAGATACTGGGAGAAAGTGTTTTTGACCTTGAATACAATAGGCTTGACAGAAATAACAAATACCCCTAAATTAGCCATTTTGGGTATAATTCCAGATGGAGCTCTACCTGTAGAAATGTATACAATGTGGACTAGATCTCTTTATTTAGCCTGCAAACTTATTTTGAAAAAATGGATTGATACTACTCCGCCAACTCACAAACAATGGGGTAATAAAGTAAATTATATATTAAAAAGAGAAAAATTGGCATATAAACACAGAGGAGCTTCCCAAAAATTTTATAAAATTTGGTCCTATTGGCTTAATACCAGCAACTTAATGTATGATGGGTCCTGTGGGGAGGAGGGGAGGGAGGACATGGGAGGGGACGAGAAGACTGATATATTTCAAACCAAGATGAGGAGAAAGGTGTGATATAAATGAAATCCGAAATTAAACTAGAGATGTGTGTCTGTCCTCTGTGTGTCTTGTTCAATGTTTTTTGTGGCTTACCTAAATCTTATAGTGTGCAATTTAATTATTATCCCTTTGTATATATTTAGAAATCAAATGAAATGATTGTATTTCTTCCTTATTATTAATATTTTCTGTTTGAAAATTTTGTATGAAATAAGCAATAACAAAAAATAATAAAAAAAAATAAAGATTTGATAAAAAAAAAAATACAATCCCTTTCAAGATGGATGGTGGTTGGTGACGGTGGACTTTTCGTCGCTATACACTATAATTCCCTATGATTTAAATGTATCTGCAGTGTCACACTATTTGGATAGAGACTCTGATCTGATTTCCATCCAAAAGGAGTTTATTTTAGATATTTCAAAGTTTGCGGCATTGCATAACTATTTTTGGTTTGGAGGTGAATTCTTCCTCCAAAATAGGGGTTTTGCAATGGGGGCTAAACATGCCCCGATTGTGGCCAATTTATTTATGGCCAACTGGGAGGAGGATGTCATCTATGCCCAACAGAGGACCAATTTGGCCTTGTGGACTCGGTACAAAGATGACATCCTCCTCCTATGGAAGGGAGATTCTACCTTACGTGTGGAGTTTTTGGACACATTAACCAGTTCCCTATCGAGCCATAGTAATATGACGTTGCGCGCGGCATCGCTCGGGATCCGATGCGCGTGCCCGGCGACCGCAATGTCCGCCGGGCACCCGCGATTGCCCGTGATCACGGCAGGAGTGTGGATCTGTGTGTGTAAACACACAGATCCACCTCCTGGCAGAGGTGAGGAGACCGATGTGTGTTCCCAGTACAGAGGAACACAGATTGGTCTCTTCCCCATGTGAGTCCCCTCCCCCTACAGTAAGAATCACTCCCAGGGAACATATTTAACCCCTTCAGCGCCCCCTAGTGTTAACCCCTTCCCTGCCAGTCACATTTATACAGTAATCAGTGCAGTTTTATAGCACTAATCGCTGTATAAATGTGAATGGTTCCAAAAATGTGTCAAAAGTGTCCGATATGTCCGTCGCAATGTCACGGTCACAATAAAAATTGCAGATCGCCGCCATTACTAGTAAAAAAAATAAAAAAAATAAAAATTAAATAAAAACTATCCCCTATTTTATAGACGCTATAACTTTTGCGCAAACTAATCAATATACGCTTATTGCGATTTTTTTTACCAAAAATCTGTAGAAGAATACATATCGGCCTAAACTGAGGAAACATTTTTTTTGTACAAAAAAAGTGATATTTATTAAATCAAAAAGTAAAAAATATTGTGTTTTTTCAAAATTGTCGCTCTTCTTTTGTTTATAGCGCAAAAAATAAAAACCACAGAGGTGATCAAATACCACTAAACAAAAGCTCTATTTGTAGGAAAAAAAACATAAAGATTTCATTTGGGTACAGTGTTGCATGACTGCGCAATTGTTATTCAAAGTGCGACAGCGCTGAAAACTAAAAATTGGCCTGGGCAGGAAGGGGGTGAAAATGCCCTGTATTGAAGTGGTTAAACCAGAATAATAGAGACATTAAACTTAACTACGAAATGAGTCACAAAGAGATAAAAAATTTTGACCTCACGATTAAGGTGGAGGAGGGTCGTTTGATGACCTCTACCTTTTTCAAATCTGCAGATCGCAATGCATACATTTCAAAGGATAGTTGCCACCATAGGCCATGGCTGGAAGGGGTCCCCAAAGGACAGTACCTTCGTATCAAACAAAATTGTACTACTTAGGGGTACTTTGAACGACAGGCAGAGATATTAACTCAAAGATTCTTGGAGAAGGATTATGACTCGACCTCACTGAAAACCACACTCAACCAAGTAAGACATATTGATAGGAATTCGTTACTTATAGATAGAACAGACCAACCTAGAAGTGGTAGTGGATAGGTCGACCAATTTTTCCCTAATTACTTATTTTCTACTCAACATCTAACCATCAAACGTATTATACATAAACATTGGCATATACTACAGAACGACCAAGTTTTAGGTTCAGTTCTGCCATTGAAACCTCAAGTTGTATACAGAGGTGTCCCGTCTTTAAAGGATAAATTGGCACATAATATATTGGACCCCCCCTCAAGATCCCCTCTTTTCCATAACCTTAAATGAACATATAGCCAATATCCGTAAGGAATACAAAAACCATAGCGTGTCTAGACACTATGACACAGCTCATGGTAGAGATCCAGCAGGGAACTCTTTTTATGGGTATAGACAGTTTTGTATCACATTGGAGGGGTAGCCTTAAGGTGAGGGAACTGTCTAAGATTGAAACTAAATGTTTTTTCCTTCTTAAAAGTTACATTCCACATGGGTTAAAATGTAGATTGGGATGTAAACTGTTTTCTGGATAATTCTAATAGGAATTAAATTTTTTATTAATATTTACTTTTAAGATGCCAAGTTTATAGGATTTTATTATTATTTATTAATGTCTGAGTCCGCACCCATACTTTGCCTTTGTTGTGGGACCTGAGACACCTTACCCTTACAGGATAAGGTTTGTTTGTCTAGATGGGGGTCACGATTATAGCCCTTCCGGTATATCTGATATATGATCTTGCGTCAAGTCCAAGAGAATTCATAGTGGAGACACACAAGTTGGAATAGGGCAGGACTATGCTTCACGTCTGCGCAGCGTCTCAGTTCAGAAAGAGGCTTGGCTAACTGAGGTGAACCACATAGGGAATAGGATGGGAACGAGGCTTGGATTAATTTGAGGAGTATTTATTAGCAATGACAGGGAAGGATTCTCATGCCGCGGAAGAAGTCCTTGTGGTGATGAAACCGATCGGGCAGAGGTGTAATTTCCTGTCATCGCGTTCAGAGGAAGGTAAAACAGATATCCTTCTGTTTTCACATGCTGTTTTTAACCATTTACATGTAAGTGCATTACTTTTAATAAATCCTGTTGGAAAGGGTTTTACACTATTTTGGCGTTTTTATCTCTCATTGGGGTATGCCGTCTGGTGTCACGTTTGGAGTGAGAGGATCCGCGGATTCCCCCACTGGTTACTTGGAGTGATCTTCCCCGTTTATCATATGTGGATTCCAGAACAGAGTTCGAGTATATATAACACAAGAGCTCTTGTGACCTCCTGTAATAAGAGGTCAATGCTCTCTGGTAAGGGCACATCTTTATTTTTGGTGGCGGTCTAACCACAAGGTGGAGGCAGTTGGTGATACAACAGTCAAGATACTGTCAGAACATTTGGGGTTAAAAATAATTACATATAGGCCTTTATATTATGCATATTACGTATTTTTCATATTGTTCATATTCATGTATATTACGAGCGAGAGGACAGCCATTTTGTCTCTAAAGTTAAGCTCATAGCCCATGATGGGCTGTGAAGAATACTACAGCCACTTTGGTTTCTACTTTCTGTTTAAGGGGTTAACCCACATTCGCTATCTTTAAATTAATTTCCTGTCTCACAAGAAGGCATTGTTTTTCTGTATCTCTTTCCCAGACCATAAACTCAAAGCTTTTGAACATTTAAGAAAATATACCAGCCTCCCCGGGTGATAATTCAAAGATTTGACACTTAGAGACAAGGGGGGTATTGATACGGGCTAGCCCAAACTGTGTAGTATTGTATTGACATAACATGATCAAAGGGTTATTCATAAATAAGCTGTGTACTGGATATCTTAAATAAGGTTTATTTTAAGTATCTTCACAAAGTATCTATACTAGTAATACATGTATAAACCCATGTATGCATAGATATAGATTAGTATTAAGGAGTTGTATACATGCTACTATATTAGTGGGGTAGCATTAGAAACTGCTTAAACCTACATTCCAGTGATTAAGTTCAAGGAATTTCCCAAAACGTTAACAAATGGCCTGTGGGTAGATTTTCCCAAAACATTTACACCTGTAAATCTGAAGCGGTGCCAAGATAGCTGGGATACATGACAGGGTTGGCACCCTTAGACAATTAAGTGTGTTTTTCTAAGGCTTGGTCAACAGGGGGTCATACATTTTAATTGAACTCAGCGACCCTAACATTAGGAATTATTCCTTATACGCCACTGCCCCTACAGGTTAAAAATGACATTGTTCAAGATAGCGTATATTTGGTTGCTAAGGCAACCTTCCAAAACAGTTAACTAGTGATAAGATACACACCCACTTTTGGAGTGAGATAAAAGTAGTAGCTGAGGAGCTGAAGGGAGATCGCAAGGAGACCGGAAGAAGAGATGATCTCTGAAGGCACTGACTCTCTGAAAAGACCTCTCTCGGGGGTCTAGATCTGATGGAAGCTGGAGGGGGCGATCTTAATGCAAACATGTAGCAATGGTGAAAGAAGTCCCTCTTGGAACTTCGCTTCTCAAACAGACAGAACTCTCAATTATTGGTAACGTATAAATCTTTTATCCTACATGCAATAGATGATTTGAGCAGATACCAAATAGGGCCATTCTATTATTTTAGTAAGTATTAATTGCTTCTGGGAGATTTCTAACTGCAGTATGACATCTTACGGAGGCAATTAAAGAAGAAACATATATATAAATACATATTTATATATATCACAATATTATTGTGAATCTTAGTGAATGGCCTGATGTTGGGATATGTTTAAACAAGCAATGCATTAGAGATAGCTTAGTGTTTAAATAGACATTCTTGGCTAAATTACCAAGAATTGTCCACAGGACAACATATTGTCCATATTTTCAAGAAGTGTAATTAGGAGATCTGTTTGTCTTGAGAAAGATAACATAATGTAAACAAATTTGTTTATCTAAAGCCGTGAAGTCACGGAAGGTTACATTTCAAGAGCTACCAAGTTTTAATGTACAAGTACCATTTAAGTATTGCACTGTGAATATACAGTACTTTGTCATATAGAGCTCACATAGAAATGTATGTAAATATTATCTGAACCTTAATCCTCATTTATCTCTGATTGTAGAAGTATATCCATTCATTTGTTTGATCACGACTTATACCTGATTTTAATTTGCACTGTACTTTAGTTAATAAATATATATAATATTTTAACCACTTCCCGCCCTGTCAATAGGAGATTGACGTCCGGGAAGTGGTTGCGTTATCCACACTGGACGTCTATTGACATCCTGCAGGATAATGCCTTGCGCGCGCCCGCGGGACGGCGTGTGTCCATTGGCTGTTTTGTCCATTGGCTGTTTACCATGTGATCGGCTGTGTCAAAGTCACAGCCGATCACATGTCACAACAAACTCGGCGGCGCGCTCCGTGCGCGCCGCCAGAGGCTTGCATAGCGGGGATCGGGGAAGGCGAGTGTCCCTTGGACACAGCGCGTCCCCGATAAGGGTAAACAGCCAATGAAATTGGCTGTTTACCACGTGACCGGCTGTGTCCAATCACAGCCGGTCACAAATGTAAACAAACCGCAGGAGTTACTACCTGATCCCTGCTCTCTCCTCACACACCGATCTGTGAGGAGAGAGCAGAGATCAGTAAGTGAGAAAAGTGTAGTTTGTCTACATTAGTTTACTGTGCACAACACGGCCCCCCCCCAATAAAGAGGACCTGTCACACAGCCCAGCACATCAATCAGCCCATCTGTCAATCAATCAGCCCATCTGTCAAGAAATCAATCAGCCCATCTGTCACAGGCCCACCTCCATCGGTACCGCCATTGGTACCGCCACACAGGCTACCAGTACCGCCATCGGTACCACTACCAGTACCGCCACTAGTACTGCCATCAGGCCCAGCATCTATACTTCTAGGCCCGCTACCAGTATCGCCACTAGTGCCGCCATCGGTACCTCCACCCGTACCACCGTCGGTAGTGCCACCACCACCTGTACCACCACCACCCGTACCGCTATCGGTACCACCACCAGCTGTACTGCCATCGGTACCACCGCCACCTGTACCGCCATCGGTACCGCCACCACCACCACCCGTACCGCCATCAGTACCACCACCACCTGTACCCCCATCGGTACCACCACCACCACCCGTACCGCCACCTGTACCGCCATCGATACCACCACCACCCATACCGCCATCGGTACCACCACCACCTGTACCGCCATCGGTACCACCACCACCCGTACCGCCACCTGTACCGCCATCGGTAACGCCACCACCACCACCCGTACCGCCATCAGTACCACCACCACCTGTACTGCCATTGGTACCACCACCACCCATACCGCCATCGGTACCACCACACAGGCCCACTACTAATACCTCCATCGGTACCACCATACAGACCGCCACCACTACCACCAGCAGTACCATTACACAGGCCAACCAATAAGCACTGCCATAATGTCCCAAAGGGTTTACACACCTGAGGAGGCATATGCCATTCTTGCCATGTCGGATAAGGAGAGCAGCGGGGAGCTCCCATTATCCGATTCTGGTTCGGAATACGGGCCAGTGGAGGATAGTGGCTCAGAGCCCGAGTCCCCGGAGGAAACCGTCCCTCCCAAAAGAATGCAATCAGGACCAAGATCAGGACCAAGATCAGGAGAACTGCCCACCACCAGTAGTGCCATACCCCAGGAAGAGGAGCCCAGTATAAGTAATGGAAATACATGCCCAACCAGAAGAATCCAGCCCCAGTCCTACCTTCCCAATGCCCTGGCAAACCCCTTATGGTTGCCTGCCAACTCAGGATGCGCTATCATCCCCCCTTTCACCGCAGGTGTGCAGGTGTGCAGCCCGACACTACAAATTTTTCTAAATTTGATTATTTTTGTTTATTTTTCCCACAAGATTTGCTGCAGAATATAGTGGATCAAACTAATCTGTATGCATCCCAATTTATTGCTGCCAACCCCAATTCTTCCTACGCCCGCATGTTCCAGTGGCGGCGTCTAACATTGGACGAATTTAAATTGTTTTTGGGCCTTATGTTCAATATGGGGCTTACAAAAAAGAACAAAGTCCATGCATATTGGTCCAAACGCCCCATCCAACACATGCCCATATATTCCACTGTCATGTCCAGGAAAAGATACAACATGATCATGCGTTTTCTCCACTTCAATGACAATTCACAGTGCCCTCCCCAAGATCATCCCAACTACGACAAATTGTACAAGATACGCCCCCTAATCAATGCCTTTTCCCAGCGATTTCAAGAAGTTTTCATCCCAGACCAAAAAATTTGTGTGGACGAGTCCCTCATACATTTCACTGGCCGACTGCAGTTCAAGCAGTATATACCAAGCAAGAGAGCCAGGTATGGGTTAAAATTAAATAAATTATGTGATCGAGCCACTGGATACGTCTTCACATTCAGGATCTACGAAGGCAAAGACTCTCAACTCCAGCCCCGTGATTGCCCCACATATATTGGAACCAGTGGGAAAATTGTCTGGGAGTTGGCATACCCCCTGTTCGGAAAAGGTTACCATTTATATGTTGACAATTACTATACCAGCCTGCCCCTTTTTCGCCACCTTTACAGTAAGCAAACCCCGGCCTGCGGTACCTTAAAAAGAAAACGGAAGGGATTCCCACAAAATTTATTGACCAAAAAATTGCGACCTGGAGAATCGGCATTCATGAGGAACGAGGAGGTGTTGGCCATGAAGTGGAGGGACAAGAAAGATGTCCACATCCTCTCTACGATCCACAATGACACCGTGGTGGAGATCCAAAGAAGACGCGGCCCCATTGTAAAGCCTGAATGTGTCCACGACTACAATTTGTACATGGTGGGGGTGGATTTAAATGACCAGATGCTACAGCCCTACTTATCAACCAGAAAGTCCCGTTATTGGCACAAGAAAGTTGCATTTCACCTGTTTCACATGGCCCTTTTTAATTAGTTTGTCTGCTACCAAAAAGCAACTCAAAATCAACAACTCCCCTACCTCCATTATATCGAAGATATTATCGATGCCCTCATTTACCAACAAGATCCCACCCCAGGAAGCATTCGCTCTGATAGTGTGAGTCGGCTTCACGAGCGACACTATCCCTTTAGCATCCCCCCACAGAATCTGGAAGAAGACGCCAAAAGAAATGCCGTGTATGCAGCAGAGGAGGAGTAAGAAGAGACACCACCTATTATTGTCCCGATTGTCCCTCCCAACCTGGCCTGTGCATCGGAAATTGCTTCAAAAATTATCATACATCCATTAGTTCCCCTTATTATTAACAGACTGCCATTTCCCCATTTGCCTGCTACCATGTTACGAACTACCTTCCATGTTAATTAACTGACCCTGGCCTGTTTACCAACGATGTCTTTGTTTGCCGATTTAAACCACGTTTCTGACCTCCACGTGCACCAACCTCAGCCTGTTTACCGACGATGCCTCTGCCTGACGATTTAAACCACGTTTCTGACTTCCACGTGTACCGACCTTGGCCTGTTAATCGACCATGTTTTTGCCTGCCACTTGGACTGATCTTTTGGCCATCTACTTTTAGTACACAGGGGTCTCACATATGTGAGGGGCTTCAGAATAGCGTTCTGAGTAGAGAAAAACAGTTTTTCGTTTTCTGTGCTCCAAGAACAGGGTCTGGTTGCCCGGAGGCTTCAAAGCGATTTGGGTGGGAGAAGCCTCTACCCCTGTCCCCCTGGCCCAAAGCTTGATGGTCCTTCCTGCTGCCTGGACCAATACTTTGGCTGTGCTGGCCATATTACTGCCTGTAATGACCCATGACATTATGGACCATGTTTCTTCCTGCTGCTTGGACCAATAGTTTGGCTGTGTTGACCATATATCTGCCTGCTGCCTCTACTGACTTTGGACAGTATTTCTGCCGGGACACCTCTGCCTGCTACCTGGACCTGTGCTTTGGCTGTGCTTTGGCTGTGCTGACAGTATCTCTGCCGGTACGAACTATGGACAGATGTGAACAATTTTCAGTGATTGGCACCATAGTTTGTAGACTCTATAACTTTCACAAAGACCAAATAATATACACTAATTTGGGTTATTTTTACCAAAGATATGTAGCAGTATACATTTTGGCACAAATTTATGAAGAAAAATTACTTATTTGCAAAATTTTACAATAGAAACTAAAACAAAGTGTGTTTTTTAAAAAAAAATTGCTGTTTTTTTGCTTATATCGCAAAAAATAAAAAACCCAGTGGCGATTAAATACCACCATAAGAAAGCTCTATTTGTGAGAAGAAAATGATAAAAATGTTGTTTAGATACAGTGTAGCATGACTGAGTAATTGTCATTCAAAGTGTGAGAGTGCTGAAAGCTGAAAATTGGTCTGGGCGGGAAGGTGCATAAGTGCCTAGTATTTAAGTGGTTAAGCAAGATTCATTTGTGTTACTTGTCTTCAAACTAGCACGGATATAAGAACTTAGAATTTCTTGATATTGTAGGACATTGGGAATCTCCAAAAATTATTTCCATAAGTACAATAATATTTTTATATTTCAGTATAAACATTCTGACCTATTGTAGGCACTATGCTGAGATGCGTCAATGTTTCTGACAATACCTACTCACACATATGTCACGCTGGTGACTCATGGACTCACTTTTCCTTAATAAATATGATATTAAGGTGATTCATGGACTCACTGTTCTTTGATTTGTATTATATGTTTATTTAGCGCATAATAATATCTCACTAGAGTGGTGCAGCTGTATAATTGATTATTTGTTGTCACAAGTGCAGTTTATTTTTGTTTTTATTCATTGTTTTAGAAGGCCTGGTCTTTGCCTATATGTTTAATGGCAAACTGTAATCTTGCTCAAATATTCTTTTTGGACAGCAAAGACTTTTTTATAACACACTCCTCATGCATGTCAATTTGGTAAAATCTCTTTCGGATCGTAGAGGCATGCACTTTGACCACAACTGTTTGAGGAGTGAACACCCAGCAATTAAACTTTGGGGTTCTTAGAGACTTTTATTTGTATAAATGGTCAGCTCTTGCATTGAATTTGCTGGGACAGGCAGTCCTGGACAAATTAGCAGTTGTCCTAAATTTACACACATCTCAATAGCAAAGAGAGCACCAGACCCTTGATATCTGAAGTTAAAAGCTGATTTCCAGGTATTTTTTCAGTTTGCATAGTTACATTGGTTTAACTTGGACCAATGTAAGTACATATATTTTATATCTGGCTGATCCCTGCGGAAGAGGAGAATCACTGTAGTAGTTGCAACTACTACAATGATCCTTGCTGTCTTCCAGGTCCTGTGTCAAGCAGGTGCCCTGATGTAAAGTAACCACAGGGGATCACTCACTCAGGGAATACCTTTTTTTTCCTCAAATAATACAAGGCGTTCTCTGATTAAACAAGGTGTGGAATGTGACTTCACCACCCCACCTCTCCACCCACCTCATCCATTCAGAGAATGCTTTGCAGTATGTGATAGACAGCCCCAAGCACCAACCTCTGATTTCAGACTACAAAGTTTAAGGAGACAGATGTAGATTAATAGAACTTGTGTCATCCTCTGTGTTTTCCTGACATAAGCGCTGTCACTCTGAAGGCAGGGGAGGGGGGAGTGTCAGCTTACCACAGAACAACACAGGCACACTCACACCAGTGCTGTTCCTGTGCACCTCACAGAAATCCTGTCTGCTTACCAGTTGAGAGCAACAGCAGTGATAGAATAATGCCCTGCTTTCAATTGTACACAAACAATAGCACACTGCTTTTATAAAAATAGTATGAAATCATTAATGAAAGCTTTGTTCTCACACAGCTGCCGCTCCCAGCTTGTACATAGACATGCCATGTGTAAACAGGAACAGCACTGCTGTGAGCGTGCCGATGTAGTTCAGTGTTAAACTGACACATGCCCTTTTTGTTAAGAAATCATTGGGCGTAGCTTGGAGTGCGCTGTCACATACTGGATTTTAGCTTCTACTATTCCTAAAATCACTGTATACGCTAGGGTAGTGGAGCAACAAATAATATACAAAGTGATAGTCGTTCTTTAAATAAGATGGATTCCATCTGCATACTCTCTAAGGAGCTTCTACTCGTTGGCAAACTAAAATGGAACACCAGATTCTAAATTCATTGATTTAAAGAGGTGGTAAATGTAGAGGTGTACTTGTCTCCTCCTTATGACAAATTTGCATTATTGTTAAAGCAGAACTAAAGTCCCACGTTTGAAAACTGTGAGGCAGGCTCTTTGTTACAGAAGAGACATGCAAGGTCTCGACAATTAAAAAAACCTACTTGCCGGCTTGCAGTCTTCTCTGGTATGTACACTGAGCTGCACAAGAATGGGCACAGCCTGGCACTCGAAAAAAGCCAGGCAGAAGATGCCAGCACTAGCGAGGGAAGTTGGACTGTTGTAAAGAGGTATTGAGGAATTTAGCTCCGCTTTAATTTAAATCATCAAAATCAGTACACTATGTCGCTTTTATGTGTCATTTGTTTAATTCCCATCAAAATCTTATCCTTTCCTGTTCAGTTTCCATGGGTGTACTTATTTTTTCAAATGATTTTTCAAATGATTGTAAATGATTGTAAATACAATTAATTTTTTATTATTACTGTCTTCCATTTTTTGGCAGATTAGGTGCATGCCTTCTGAAGGTGAACTGTTTATTGGTTGAACATTGGGTTTGAGGGTAAACTGAAAAGAGAGCACTAGGAACACTACATGTTTGTAGTTTATATAATCTTTCTATCTCTGTGTTCTCTGTTTCCTCATCCATAAATATACTAGTAGGTGACATTTTCCTAAATTTTCCCTATCATCCCTTCACATGTTGAAAGGCCTATTTAAGTTACAGAAATTCAGGAAAATAGCATTTCATTAATACCTCCATTTTCATAGTCTAAAGCCTCGTACACATGACCGAATTTCTCGTTGAAAAACGACAAGAAACTTGCTGGCAGAGCAAGTTTCACACCCTTTTTCTCTTTGTAGTCCTAGAACCGCGGGTTCTTTGAAACAAGCGTCTGTACACTCGGCCGGGACAAGTTTCTTGTCGAAGAATCTCATCAAGAAAAACAACGTGTTTTTTCTTGACTAGATTCTCGGTCGTGTGTACGAGGCTTAACCCTCGCTTTTGTGTTACAGCAGTTGTGCCAATACTCATCTATGCCAGCATAGTGTTCAGGAGTGTGCGCATTTCCATTATCAAAAAAGTAAGGCATTAAAAAACTGGTAAAAATAAAAAGATAATAGGACTACAAAGAGAAAAAGGGTGTGAAATTTTGTATGGATTTTATCTGCATTGGGTACACTGGATTAACAGGGACCTAAGGTTAATAGTTATTGTACTTTGTAAGCACTGCAGAATATGCCAGTATTATGGAAATTAAACAAAGAATAAATAAGACATATCAATTCCAACTGTACCCTAGGAGGACTGCTTACCTTGACAAGGCATGAAAACATAATGGAGGAACCATGTCCCTGACATAGAGAAGGGGTTGATTCACTAAGGATGTGAGATTCTCAAGCAGATGGATGTGGCAAAACAAGACTCCAAGATCTTTGTATAATCGCTCACAGAAAGCCATTTCCGAGTTGTACAAGGTCTCTAACTTTTCGATCTCTCCTTTTGGCCTGTACCAAATTGCAGAAAATGTTAAATTTGTACGAACAGTCATTTACTACTGTAAAAAGCATACTAAGGATAGTTAACAGAAGAAAAGAGAAGGTACTTTCTGTACTACTCAGACATATTCTTACATTTCACATCAGTACAAGCACAAAACAGTCACAAGCATACATAACTATGCACATACTCACTGAGTACCCACCAACACATTCACTGTACAATAAAAATAAGAATTCAGTCTAAACGTACATGAAATAAAAATAAATTGTGCAGACCGTATACCTGCTTGATAGGGTTTCCCACAATTCTTTAATACCTTTGTCCTTCAGTCCTTCTAAAATAATGAGGTGGATGGATCCATCCATTATATGTATACCAGTTATAACATCCAGCGTAACATCTCTTTTCTGATATTCAGTCAAGGAAACTCTGGACAGAGCTTCCACAGTGACATTCCAAGGGTTAAAATCTAAGCCTAAAGCCTTTGAGTTGATATTTGCAATCTTAATGATAAAATCCCTGAACAGCTGTTTGTTCCCGTATTCAAAAATGCAGACCATACGCCCAAAGGGACAATCGGCACTCTCCTCGTCAAAAGACAGTGGCACTGCAAGGTCTACTCTAACTTTCAGGTGTGACTGGGCATCCAAATAATGTCCCACTGGCAACGGAGAATCTTGAGGGCCATCAACTGACCCTATAACCCCTAAACTTTTTCCATTTTTGCTGTCCGATTGATAGCCTGTGGGATCTGGGCATTCGCAGCTGTGTATTGGAACAGAAATGTTTAAGTATGTGGCACCATAGACAAGCTCAGATAAACTCAGCCTCGCAACTCCATAGGGATCCCATTGTCTGTTACTCTTTGTAAATGGATTGTGGACAGTACGTTTAGAAGTCACAAGACCAACATTACTCAGCTTCTCATCTTCAGGTTCTAAGCCAAAAAGTGATGGCTTGCTGACACTCTCCTTTATCCTCTGATCTCGATCATGTACCTCAATCTCTACAGGGGGTCCAAGAAGAGATTCACGCAGTTCACCCACACTTATGGTTCCTGCAAAAATAACAAAAACATCCCTAAAGAAAACATGTGTTCCGTGCGTTTGTTCATGTGTCTGGTGATAAGACTGATCCTGGAATCTGTATCTGCAGTAGACAGGTACACACTTCTCCTGTAAAAAAATAAAAATAAAAATACATTATACAGATATATATTATATACCGTATACACTCGAGTATAAGCCGAGATTTTCAGCCCTTTTTTTGAAAGTCCCCCCCCTCGGCTTATACTCGAGTCAGCGAAATTTTACATTGTAAATAGTACCTGAAAAAAAGTTGAGAGGCTGCGGCGTCCATCGTTTAAATCCCGCGGTCTCTTCCTGGTCCCTTCCGTGATAGGCGATTCTCAGCAGACACTCTCCGCCTATCACGAACGATCTCTCATCCTCAGTTTCCCAGCAGACGTCTGTGATTGGCGGAACACCGAACACAGTGTCTGCTGGGAAACTGAGGATGAGAGAACGTTCGTGATAGGCGGAGAGTGTCTGCTGAGAATCGCCTATCACGGAAGGGACCAGGAAGAGACCGCGGGATTTAAACGATGGACGCCGCAGCCTCAACTTTTTTTCAGGTACTATTTACAATGTTAAATTTAAACAGTGAGGATAGGAACAGTGAGCTAGGGAACAGTGAGGATAGGAACAGTGAGGATAGGAACAGTGAGCATAGGAACAGTAAGGATGGGAACAGTAAGGATGGGAACAGTAAGGATGGGAACAGTGAGGCATTGTTGACCCTCGGCTTATACTTGAGTCAGTAAGTTTTCCCAGTTTTTTGTGGCAACATTAGGTACCTTGGCTTATACTCGGGTCGGCTTATACGCGAGTATATACGGTATATATAGACATATATATATATGTCTATATATATATATATATATATATACACACACACACATTGAGCAAAATTATAAACGCAACACTTTTGTGTTTGCCCCTATTTATCATGAGCTGAACTTAAAGATCTACTACTTTTTCTATGTACGCAAAAGGTCTAGTTCTCTCAAATATTGTTCACAAATCTGTCTAAGCCCAGGTTCACACTGGGCTGTGGGAGTGAAGCCGTGCGAGTTCAGCTGAACTCGCACGATTTCACTCTCGCTGGCAGTCCCGATTTCAGCCGTGATTACAAAGACATCTGACACAGATGTCAATGTAAATCGCGTCCGAAATCGCGTCCGAAATCGCAAAAAGTAGTACAGAAACTACTTTTTGAAATCGGTGCAGCGCCGCAGATGTCAAATCGCATGTCAAATCGCACCAGTGTGAACCAGGGCTTAATCTGTGTTAATGAGCACTTCTCCTTTGCCGAGATAATCCATCCACCTCACAGGTGTGGCATATCAAGATGCTGATTAGACAGCATGATTATTGCACAGGTGTGCCTTAGGCCCGGTTCACACTTGTCCGACAAACGCTCCGACATTAGGAGCTCATGTCGCATGACGTGTGAAAATCAATGAATCCCTATGAGAACCGTCTTAACTGGTCCGACACAAGTCGGTCCGACATAAAAAATGCTCCCTGTACTACTTCTGTCCGACTTTGATCCTACTTCAGCCCATTGAATATCATTGAAGTCGGATCAAAGTAGGATCCTTGTCCTAACCATCCGACATTTGACATCCGACATGGTGATTACAGCAGCAGTAAAAGGAATTTATCTCACCCTGGGATTGTTTTGATTGGTCAAAGGACAAGTCAGACTAGCACAATGTCGGATCAAAGTAGTATCCTGTTCATGAATGTCGGATGGATGTCGGACCAATGTAGGATCAATGTAGGACTGATGTCGCAGAGCAAAGTAGGATGAAAGTCGGATGAATGTCGTGTCGTATCAGTGTGAACCCAGCCTCAGGCTGGCAACAATAAAAGGCCACTTTAACCACTTGACAACTGGGCACTAAACCCCCTTCGTGCCCGGACCAATTTTTAGCTTTCAGTGCGGACACACTTTGAATGACAATTGCGCGGTCATACAACGCTGTACCCAAATGATATTTTTATCATTTTTTACCCACAAATAGAGCTTTCTTTTGGTGGTATTTGATCACCTCTGCGGTTTTTATTTTTTGCGCTATAAACAAAAAAAAGACAGAAAATTTTGAAAAAAAAAACACTATTTTTTTACTTTTTGTTATAATAATATCCCAATTTTTTTTAAAAAAACTATTTTTTTTCTCAGTTTAGGCCGATACGTATTCTTCTATATTTTTTTGGTAAAAAAGATTGCAATAAGCGTATAGTGATTGGTTTGCGAAAAAGTTATAGCGCCTACAAAATAGGGGATAGAATTATGACATTTTTATTATATATATTTTTTTTACTAGTAATGGCGGCGATCTGCGATTTTTGTCAGGCCTGCAATATTGCGGCGGACATATCGGACACTTTTGACACTATTTTGGGACCATTCACATTTATACAGCGAACAGTGCTATAAAAATGCACTGATTACTGTATAAATGTGACTGGCATGGAAGGGGTTAACACTAGGGGGCGAGGAAGGGGTTAACTATGTTCCCTATATGTGATTCTTACTGTGGGGGGAGGGGACTGACAGGGGGAGGAGACCGATCTGTGTCCCTATGTACAAGGGACACAGCATCGGTCTCCTCTCTCCCTGACAGGACATGGATCTCTGTGTTTACACACAGAGATCCACGTCCTGCCTCTGTCACAGCCGATCGGGGGTGCCTGGCGGACATCGCGGCCGCCAGGCACGCGCATCGGCATCACGTGACCGCGGCGGGCACAGCTGTTCCCCCGCCGCGCGCCCTCGGCGGCGCGCAGGGGGAGAGAAACAGCAGGACGTCCATAGACGTCCACTCAGCACTTGAGAGCCGCGCTGCAGACGTCTTTTGTCTATAGCGCGGGTCTCAAGTGGTTAAAATGTGTAGTTATATCACACAGCACAATGCCACAGATACCGCAAGTTTTGAGGGAGCGTGCAATTGGCATGCTGACTGCAGGAATGTCCACCAGAGCTGTTGGCCTTGAATTAACCACTTAACGACCGCCCACTGTAATTATACGTCGGCAGAATGGCACCGACAGGCAGAATCACGTAGATCTACGTGATTGCCTTTGTATAGTTGGGGGGTCCGATCGGACCCCCCTTCTTTACAGTGAGCGGCCGTTATTCGTTTGGGAGCGATCAGGGATGAGGGGACGGCCGTTTGATTCCAGCCACCCCCTCGCGATCGCTCCCGGCGAATGAGAGAGCTTCCCCTGCCTGTGTAATGTAAACACAGGCAGAGGAAGTGATGTCATCTCTCCTCGTGTCGGTCTTTTCGATCCGGCGCGAGGAGAGAAGACATCACATAGTAAGTGCACCAACAGCCCACTGACACCAGTACACATAGGCACACTTACACCCCCCAGTCACCCCCAGATCACACCCAGTACCCCCAGTCACAGTGTCACCGTTTGCAGTGGTCATTTTTTTAATGATCACTGCAATCAGTGTCATTTGTGACAGTAAAAAGTTGTAGGGCAGTTAGGTTTAGGCCCCTTTAGGTCCAGGGTAGCCCCCTAACCCCCCCTAATAAAGGTTTAACCCCTTGATCGCCCCCCAGGTAACCCTTTCACCCCCTAACGCCAACGTCACTAAGCGATCGTATTTCCGATCGCTGTATTTAGTGCCGGTGGTGCCCTAGATAGCCAGTTATTTATTTTTAGTTTCGTCGCAGGTTTTTATAGCGTCAGGTACCCCCATATATTATTTTAACCCCCTGATTGCCCCTAGAGTTAACCCTTTCACCAGTGATCACCGTATAAGTTTTACTGGTGACACTGGTTAGCCAGTTAGTTATTTAGTTATTTAGGTTACCCGTCAGGTTTTTATATAGCGTCAGGTACCCCCATATATAACCTAATAAAGGTTTTAACCCCCTGATTGCCCCTAGTTAACCCTTTCACCAGTGATCACCATATAAGTTTTACGGGTGACGCTGGTTGGTTAGTTTGCTTTTTATAGCATCAGGGCACCCGCCGTATATAACTCAATAAAGGTTTAACCCCCTGATCGCCCGGCGGCTGATATCAATTAGGTTTTAGCGCCAGAGAGGGTCTGCGTCGCCCCAGGCAGCGTCAGGTTAGTGCCAGTAACGCTAACACCCACGCGCAAAGCATACACCTCCCTTAGTGGTATAGTATCTGATCAGATCTATACTAGCGTCCCCAGCGGTTTAGGGTTCCCAAAACCGCAGTGTTAGTGGGATCAGCCCAGATACCTGCTAGCACCTGCGTTTAGCCCCTCCGCCCAGCCCAGCCCAGCCCAGCCCACCCAAGTGCAGTATCGATCAATCACTGTCACTTACCAAACACAAAACACATAACTGCAGTGTTCGCAGAGACAGTCCTGATCCCTGCGATCGCTAACAGTTTTTTTGGTAGCGTTTGATACATTTGCTGACAGTCAGGTGCTTTTTTTACCTGTGAATATTACTAGTGTACCCCTAAATTTAGAGCCCAAAATGGCAAGACGAAGGTACACTAGTAAAGAGGCCTACGAGATTCTGAGCATGACAGATAGTGAAGAGGAGGTCACGCATCTATCAGACTCAGGCTCAGAATATCTTCCCGTAGAAGACAGTGACGTCAGCGGCCCCACGTCAGATAGCTCTGACGACGAAGTTGAGGTCCCTGCTAAGGTCAGGCGTACCCGATCCCGATCTTCTGAGGTTGTTGAGGAGCAAGAACCGCAGGTCTCTCGTATCATGGAGCAGAGTAGTACTAGCGCCGCTATTCCTTCTGGTGAATTGGCAAGCACCAGCGGCCTAGTACAGCCTGGGCGTACATCCAGCACTGCAGTATCACGAGGTGACTTGGCGAGTCCCATAAGTGCAGTTCAAGCTGGCGAGGTGGCAAGCACAAGTAGTGTCCCGCTGCCACCAAGAAGACAAAGGCAGGCCCATCGTGCCCATAATGCCCTTCCTGCAGAATTCGCCTATCCTGATTGGGTCCCCACCACTTCTGCAGAACCCGTACTTCCCCCATTCACTGCCCAACCCGGTATTCAGGTGGAAACAGCTGATTTTATGCCAATTGATTTTTATTCGCTGTTTTTCACGGAAGATCTCTATAGATCTATTGTGGACCAGAGTAATTTATATGCTGGTCAATTCATCGCCGGTAACCCCCAGTTGCCTAAAATTGCCAAAGATTGGAAACCAATTACGGTTTCCGAATTTAAGACCTTTCTGGGCCTTTCCCTCAACATGGGCACACATAAATTCCCGTCATTGCGTGCTTATTGGTCAACGCACCCAATTGACCACATGACCGTGTTCTCTGCCTCCATGCCCAGGACACGATACGAGCAGATTTTGCGGTTCATGCACTTCAACGACAATGAACTTTGTCGTCCACGTGGAGACCTTGAATACGACCGGCTCTATAAAATTCGGCCCCTCATAAACCACTTCAACGAACGTTTTGCAGCCTTGTTTATTCCCGATCAAGTTGTCTGCATTGATGAGTCCCTGATTAAATTTTCTGCCCGCTTGTCTTTCAAGCAGTACCTTCCCAGCAAGCGTGCCAGATACGGGGTCAAGCTCTTTAAGTTCTGTGACAGGGCAACAGGCTATGTATTGAGCTTTACGGTTTATGAGGGAAAAGACAGTCAGGTTGAGCCGGTCAACTGCCCGGATTACATAGGGAGCGCTGGCAAGATAGTGTGGAACTTGGTGTCACCCTTATTCGGAAAGGGGTACCACTTGTATGTGGACAATTATTACACGAGCGTGCCACTGTTTAGTCACTTGTTTGATCATCAGATTGGAGCATGTGGCACCGTGCGACCTAATCACCGGGGCTTTCCCCAGCGGCTTGTAGATGCCCGTCTTAGGCTGGGGGAGAGAGCCTGCTTGAAGTGTAATAACTTGCTCGCTATGAAGTGGAGGGACAATAAGAATGTTTTCCTTCTTACCTCCCTTCATGCAAACACGACAGTCCAAATTTGTACGGCGACTGGTGTTGTGGAGAAACCCCTCTGTGTCCACGAATATAACCAAAATATGGGAGGGGTGGACCTCAACGACCAGTTGTTGGCGCTGTATCTAATTGACCGTAAGGCGAGACGCTGGTACAAAAAAGTGTCTCTATCCTTATTCCAATTGGCTTTACTGAACGCTTATGTGCTATACAGAGCTTCAGGCGGGACGTTATCTCTTCTAAAATTCCAGAGTGAATTTGTGTATCCAGGCGGTTCTGCACCTCACCATTCCCAACCAAATGCAGTAAGCCGGCTGCATGAGAGGCATTATCCGTATGCCCTCCCGAGTACCCCTACCCAACGAACCCCCCAAAAAAGATGTCGTGTCTGTAGCAAGCGCGGATTTAGGCGTGACACCCGTGTTTTTTGTCCACTCTGTCCTGACAAACCTGGTCTTTGCCTTGGTGAATGTTTTGAACGCTACCACTCAAAAGTGAAGTTTTAGCGTAGGGTACAGCATTTCACAGACTAGGACACACTTACACAGGGTCTCCCAAGATGCCATTACATTTTGAGAGACCCGAACCATTACAGTTGTTAAAGTTACAAAAAAAAGTGTAAAAAATAAAAAAAAACTTAAAAAACAAAACACAAAAAAAATATAAAATAAAAAAACCAAAAATAGTTGTCGTTTTATTGTTCTCTCTCTCTCTCTATTTTCTTTCTATTGTTCTGCCCTTTTTTACTGTATTCTATTCTGCAATGTTTTATCATGCTTGCTTTTCAGGTATGTAATTTTTTCTATTCAGGTGCGCCATTCAGCTGCAGCGCGGAATTATTTATCTTGACAGCAACAGCGTTTGCTCCCACGATACATAAAGCCGTGACTCCAGTGCTGTAGGAGGTGATTTCACCACCACAGTTAAAAAAAAAAGAGCATATATGCCGAAGCATGGGGGCAGCAGGGGCGGAGGAGCGATTTTGCTCCTAATGCCGCGTATATACGGTCGAAATTCCGACGGAGGCTTGCCCGTGGAAAAGTCCGACCATGTGTACGCGGCATAACTTTTTTGCGGGAGGATGCCCCCATGCTTCGGCATATATATATTTTAGGCACAGGTTGCGTTAAAAAAATGTTTTATTTTTTACTAGGTTTTGTTTTGGTATTTGCTTTGCAGGTATGGTATATGGTAAGGTCTTACTGTTGTACTGTAATGTTACTTTGTTTTAATGTTAACCACAATTTGCTTAGCAGGTACGCCATTCAGTTGCAGCGCGGATCTATTTATCTTGACAGCAACAGCGTTTGCTCCCACGATACATAAAGCCGTGACTCCAATGCTGTAGGAGGTGATTTCACCACCACAGTTAAAAAAAAGAGCATATATGCCGAAGCATGGGGGCAGCAGGGGCGGAGGAGCGATTTTGCTCCTAATGCCGCGTATATACGGTCGAAATTCCGACGGAGGCTTGCCCGTGGAAAAGTCCGACCGTGTGTACGCGGCATAACCTTTTATGCCACGTACATACGGTCGAAATTCCGACGAAGGCTTGCCCGTGGAAAAGTCCGACCGTGTGTACGCGGCATAACTTCTTTGCGGGAGGATGCCCCCATGCTTCGGCATATATATATTTTAGGCACAGATTGCGTTAAAAAATTTTTTTATTTTTTACTAGGTTTTGTTTTGGTATTTGCTTTGCAGGTATGGTATGGTAAGGTCTTACTGTTGTATTGTAATGTTACTTTGTTTTAATGTTAACCACTATTTGCTTAGCAGGTACGCCATTCAGTTGCAGCGCGGATCTATTAATCTTGACAGCAACAGCGTTTGCTCCCACGATACATAAAGCCGTGACTCCAACGCTGTAGGAGGTGATTTCACCACCACAGTTAAAAAAAAGAGCATATATGCCGAAGCATGGGGGCAGCAGGGGCGGAGGAGCGATTTTGCTCCTAATGCCACGTATATACGGTCGAAATTCCAACGGAGCCTTGCCCGTGGAAAAGTCCGACCGTGTGTACGCGGCATAACCTTTACGGTTTATGAGGGAAAAGGCAGTCAGGTTGAGCCGGTCAACTGCCCGGATTACATAGGGAGCGCTGGCAAGATAGTGTGGAACTTGGTGCCACCCTTATTCGGAAAGGGGTACCACTTGTATGTGGACAATTATTACACGAGCGTGCCACTGTTTAGTCACTTGTTTAATCATCAGATTGGAGCATGTGGCACCGTGCGACCTAATCACCGGGGCTTTCCCCAGCGGCTTGTAGATGCCCGTCTTAGGCTGGGGGAGAGAGCCTGCTTGAAGTGTAATAACTTGCTCGCTTTAAAATTAATAAACTATAGTTCTGCTGCGCTTGTATCCATGCTCTAGAGTTATTGAGTGTTGGATCCCTAATAAATTTTGCTTCCTCCCTAAAAACCAACTCGCTAGCTATTCGCTCATTTTCTCTGGATTGTTTTTTTATCCTAGAGATTTTTTGAATCATTATGCCTCTGAGGAAGGCTTTTAATGTGTCCCATACCACTTGTTCTGAGGCAGTACCTTGATTTATTTCTATAAATTCTCTGATCTCCTCTAATATCTCTTTTGGATCTTTTATTAATTCCATCCAGTGTGGGTTTATTTTCCCATCCCTTTGGTGTATTATTTCTCCTGTGTCTAGTTCCACCATCATTGGGGAGTGGTCCGAGAGACTCCTTGGCATATATTTCACTTGTTTTATTATTGGTATTGCCTCTTCATTACCAAGGACTAGATCTATTCTTGAAAGCGTGGAGTGTGTTCTGAGAAACATGAGTACTGCTGAGTCTCGGGGTTGTGTAATCTCCACACATCCTTCAGACCTATTTCATCCAAAAATTTAGATAATCTAGCATCTCTTATTCTATTCTGATGTCCATTACTGGGGAATCTGTCCTTACGCCAGTCTACGACCGTGTTAAAATCTCCCATCGTAATCACCGGTACCTCCGGTCTCTCCAGAACAAACTCCATCAAGCTAGTCAACACTATAGTATTAAAAGGGGGTGGAATATACAGGTTGACCAGTATATATGGTTTGTTGTCTATCTTACAATGCAAGAAGACATAGCGCCCTATATCGTCCACCTTGCTCTGGATACATTTAAACATTATGCCCGCTTTAATGAATATGCTTACTCCTCTAGAGTATGAGGTGTGGACCGAGTGGAACTGCGTTTGAAACTCTCTCCATCCTAATTGGGGTGCCGAGATATTCATAAGATGGGTCTCCTGGAGGCATATAATTGAGGCTCCATATATTCTCATCAAAGACATTACTGCTGCCCTTTTCCCTAAATCTCCCAAACCTCGAACATTCCATGAGCATATTATTAAATTTTTCGCTTGTGCCCTATTAATCATTAATTTTTACTGCAAGTGTAATTGTCCATATCCATAGTGAGCCCCCTAAGTATCAAGACGTGCCTGTTTCTTTCTTTCTTCAATATTTTCTTCATATTCTTTCTTTGTGTAACCATCACCTCCATTCTTTCTCTCCATTCTCTCCATGCATACATACTTTCTTTCTCGTGTACCCTTGTCTCCGCCTTCCTCGGCTTGGGTTGAGGCTTCCTATTGTGACCCATACCTACATCCTCCCTCAAATCTTCACCCTTTTGGTGCATCCCATGTTTTGTTTCCCCTTTATTCCCTCCCCCTCCCCCTCCCACCTCCCTCCTAATCCAAAATACATCTACCCCATTCCTCATCCAGATTTTATACCTGGGAGATTGTACCTGCTTCCCCCTTATAAAGGGAGACAGCATGAGCATCGTTCCCTTCATTCAGACTCGCCCCTTATCCCTCCCCTCCCTCCCCTCACCTCTTCATATCCCTCTCGTGTCTCTCTCCCCCAAAAAGTAGAGAACAAGCAAAAAAAAAAAAAAAAAAAAAAAAGGGGGATAATGATCCCTGTGTATTTCAAATTCTAAAATTCTATATTTCGTGTTTCCCTTTATAGGTATATCTACTTATCCCTGTCTCCTCCTAGTAAAAAGAAAGGAGAAAAAAAAAAAGAAAAAGCATGTCTTGAGTAAATATAATAAACAACAGTCAATATGTATAATCTCTACGGGACTTCACTATGCGATAATAGCCACTCCGTTGCCCCCTCCGATGTATCAAAAAACTTTATCCCATCTGGTGCGTTCACCCTCAGTCTTGCTGGATATAGTAGTGCATATGTAAGTTTTAATTGCTGTAGTTTGCGTTTTACTTCGCCAAACCTAGCTCTTTTCTTCTGCAGTTCTGGTGAAAAGTCTGGGTAAATAGATATCCTAATTCCATTATGTAGGACATTTCCCATCTCTCGGGCCTTCTGGATTATTATCATTTTATCTTTAAAATTAAACATCTTGATCAGGAGGGGGCGGGGGGGGGGGGGCGTCTTGTCTAAGGCGTCTGGCAGGGACCCTATGCGCCCTTTCCACCGCTAGGAATTGCGAAAAAGATTCTTGGCCAAATGTCTCTCTAATCCATTTTTCAGCAAAAGCTATTGGGTCTACCCCTTCGCTATGTTCTGGAAGTCCCACAATCCTAATGTTTTTCCTCCTCATTCTATTTTCGATTTCATCCATCTTCAGCTCCTGTTTAACCATTTGTTCTCTCATTTCTTTTATTTATTTTCTAAGGGGGGTCAGTACATCCTCCACCAGACTGACTCTCTCCTCCAGGGCAGTTGTTCTTACATTTACTTGTTGTAAATCATGTCTTACCAAGGTCACTTCCTCCTGTATTGTTCTGAGTTGGGTAGTTACTTCATTCAAAGAGGTTTTACAGAAGTTAATTGCTGCAAGCACTTCTTTTAATGTTGGCTCACTTTGCTCCTCTCTTGTGCCCTCAACTAAAGTTCCACGTACCCCTCTTGCCTCATTAACTCCAGAGAGTCTCGTCTCCATATCACCCCCATCTAGGGGTGTCTGGTTTTGCCCCTGACTTCTTCTTGCCCCAGAAGCCCCAGACTGCGATTTAGGCTGCTGGCTATTTTTTGGAGGGGTCTGGGTTGGGGGTTGATCTGGGTTAAATGTATATTTTCCCAATTTCGCTGCCGCTTGGCTTGCTGCCATGCTTGCCTTTGTGGTCCGTTGGGTTGACATTATGGGGACTAAGAGCTGGAAACTGGGGTGCTGCTGTGTTAATGTCGGCTATAGTGGGAGACGATCAAGCAAACAAGCAGATAGCCTTAAGGCAAGGGTAAAAAAAAAAATATATATATACCCGTCCACTATAATTTTCTCCAACTGTCTACAAGCCAGGTTTAATTTTAAAGAAAATAGAAAATAAACAAATCTTTCAAAAACAAATAGCATTTGCAGAAGGAGAAAGCGCAGGTAGAATGTTGGCCCAATTAATTAAAACAAACTCACCTAGCTCAATGGTACCAGCGATAAGGGTAAAAGGGGACAGAATTACTTCCCAAAAATCAGAAATAATAGATAGCTTCCGGGACTTTTATGTGGATCTATACAGCTCAAGGCAAGAGGAAAGGAGAGAGGAAGTGGATGCCTTTTTTGGAAGGTTAACCATTCCCTCACTCTCGGAGATAGATAGAGCAGAGCTAGATAAACCCATAACTTTAGAAGAAGTACAACGTGCAGTACAAGAGATGGCAGGACAGAAATCCCCGGGACCGGACGGTCTCCCAGTGGAGACCTATCGACACTTTGGGAAAGAGCTACTCCCGGAGCTTACTAAGGTCCTAAATAGCTCTATGGATAAAGGTGAACTCCCTCCGTCTATGATGGATTCAACAATAATAGTTATCCATAAAGAAGGAAAGGATCCACTGGATACTTCATCATATAGACCTATATCCTTACTCAACACAGATGTAAAAATATTGTCAAAGGTCTTGGCGGCCAGATTAACAGAGGTAGTCAAGAAATTGGTGCACCCTGACCAATCGGGATTTATCCCGGGCAGGGCTACCCATACAAACATAAGAAGAGTTTACATGAACCTTCAGATACCAACAGAGGAAGATGGAACAAGAGCAATTGTATCGCTTGATGCCGCCAAGGCCTTTGACAATGTAGAATGGAAATATTTGTGGAGAGCCTTGAGTGAGTTCCAGGTTGGCCCGACTTTCATGAAATGGGTTAAATTGTTATATAAAACCCCAGAAGCGAGAGTGAAAGTGAACAATGTTCAATCTGAGAGGTTTCGATTGCAGAGGGGAACGAGACAGGGGTGTCCGCTGTCCCCCCTTCTGTTTGCCCTCGCAATAGAACCTCTAGCAATAGCTCTTAGGTCGACCCCGGAGATAAGAGGATTTAAAAGAGGGGAGATAGAGGAGAAAGTAGTATTATATGCCGACGATCTCCTCTTGTTACTGGGGGATACCCAGTATTCACTGGGAAAAGCAATGGAACAAATAAGGAACTTTGGAAGATTCTCGGGCCTGTCCATGAATTGGGGAAAATCTATGTTGATGCCAGTGGACCCTCTTTTAAATCCTTTACCGCAAGAGGCTACACAGATACAAATAACAACTCAAATAAAATATCTGGGGGTAAATATAACCAAAGACCCTAATCATTACATTATAGATAATCTGATACCCTTGCTTAATAAATATAGGGGAAAAAGTAAAATATGGAAACGCCTCCCACTTTCAGTGGCAGGCCGTTGCAACTTAATAAAAATGGTCTGGATGCCACAGCTTCTCTATGTCCTACAAAACTCCCCAGTGTGGGTAAACAAAAAATGGTTTCATAAAATAGAAAGTATATACAGGGAGTTAATTTGGAAAGGGGGCGTAGCAAGAATAAAATTAAGTACTTTACAGAAGACCAAGCGAGAGGGAGGGGTGGCACTCCCACATCCGTTTAGCTATTTCTTGGCAGCCCAGATCCAATACATGAAGGGCAGCAACATGGAAGGAGGAGAAACAAAAAAGAGAATATTAATACAGTACCCTACGCATGATTATTTAGTAGAAGCAGTGGAGTCAGGCTCATTTCCTATTAAATCGCCTACCCTGGACCTTATGATTAGAACATGGAAAGAGGTGAAGACTGTGCTTGGATATAATGGGATTAATGAGTATACCCCTATATGGGATAATGACAACTTAATAGAAATACAGAAGATGGGAATAGTTAAGGAATGGGAAAGACAGGGCATAAAATATGTTTCACAGCTGTATCAGGATGGCATACTAAAAACTTTTCAGACATTAAGAGAACAATATAAACTCCCAAATGCATCTTTCTACAAATACCTACAGATAAGGCATGCATTAGCAAAACAATATAAAGGAACAGTAATGATTTGGAGTAAGATCCCTCTTTTAAAGGAAATAGTCAACACCAAAACATCTAAATATGCAATATCAAGGATTTACCAATTTTTGCATGAGGGGAGCCAAAGGGGAACCCATGGTCAGGCACATAGGAAGAAATGGGAAAAAATTACATAGGTAATTTATCTAATGAACAGTGGGGTAGAATTTTGGAACTCGCTCCGACGGTATCACTGTCTCCCTCTCAGAGGATGTCCCACCTCTTCTTGTTAAATCGAGCATATTACACCCCGTATAAACTTTTTCGTTTTGGGCGCAGAGCAGACGATAGTTGTCCTAGGTGTGGAAGAGAAGGGGGGGACATGATACACATGTTTTGGCGATGTCCGAAGTTACATCGATATTGGAGGGAGGTTGTGAGAACGATAGAGCAGACTTTTGAAATACAGATGGAGTTGGAACCCCTACAATGTGTACTGGGCTGGCTGGAGGGGGAGGGGACAAATGATAATACCAAGTTAGCAATAACAAGATGCCTATTCCAAGCTAGGAAGCTGATAGCGCAGAAATGGCAATCAGCCTCCCCACCGTCTAGCAATGACTGGGAGCAAAATATGAACCTAACAATACTAAAAGAAAGGACGACATATATTAGACAAGGAGCTCTAAAAAGATTTGAAAAAATTTGGAAACCTTGGCAGGAGAAAAAATAAAAATAGTAATTCAATATAAGTAAAGACTTCAAAGATAGGGATGGATGAGTGGGAGGAGGTAAGGATGGAACGAGTGAGAGTGGGGGAGTTTGAAGGGGAGGGGGATGGAGTATGAAAGGAGTGGATGGAAGTTTAGGGGAAGGGGAAGACGGGTTGGCTGGTTCTAAGAAGATATTATTTATTATCTGTTTTGTATGGGAATTTGGGAGGGGAAAGGGGATTGAATGTACTGTAAATTGGAAAATGGTTTAATAAAGATCAGAAATGAAAAAAAAAATAACTTGCTCGCTATGAAGTGGAGGGACAATAAGAATGTTTTCCTTCTTACCTCCCTTCATGCAGACACGACAGTCCAAATTTGTACGGCGACTGGTGTTGTGGAGAAACCCCTCTGTGTCCACGAATATAACCAAAATATGGGAGGGGTGGACCTCAACGACCAGTTGTTGGCGCTGTAGCTAATTGACCGTAAGGCGAGACGCTGGTACAAAAAAGTGTCTCTATCCTTATTCCAATTGGCTTTGCTGAACGCTCATGTGCTATACAGAGCTTCAGGCGGGACGTTATCTCTTCTAAAATTCCAGAATGAGATAGTCACAGAACTCCTGTATCCAGGCGGTTCTGCACCTCACCATTCCCAACCAAATGCAGTAAGCCGGCTGCATGAGAGGCATTATCCGTATGCCCTCCCGAGTACCCCTACCCAACGAACCCCCCAAAAAAGATGTCGTGTCTGTAGCAAGCGCGGATTTAGGCGTGACACCCGTGTTTTTTGTCCACTCTGTCCTGACAAACCTGGTCTTTGCCTTGGTGAATGTTTTGAACGCTACCACTCAAAAGTGAAGTTTTAGCGTAGGGTACAGCATTTCACAGACTAGGACACACTTACACAGGGTCTCCCAAGATGCCATTACATTTTGAGAGACCCGAACCAATACAGTTGTTAAAGTTACAAAAAAAAGTGTAAAAAATAAAAAAAAAACGTAAAAAACAAAACACAAAAAAAATATAAAATAAAAAAAACAAAAATAGTTGTCGTTTTATTGTTCTCTCTCTCTCTCTATTTTCTTTCTATTGTTCTGCCCTTTTTTACTGTATTATATTCTGCAATGTTTTATCATGCTTGCTTTTCAGGTATGTAATTTTTTCTTTTCAGGTGCGCCATTCAGCTGCAGCGCGGAATTATTTATCTTGACAGCAACAGCGTTTGCTCCCACGATACATAAAGCCGTGACTCCAGTGCTGTAAGAGGTGATTTCACCACCACAGTTAAAAAAAAAAGAGCATATATGCCGCGTATATACGGTCGAAATTCCGACGGAGGCTTGCCCGTGGAAAAGTCCGACCATGTGTACGCGGCATAACTTTTTTGCGGGAGGATGCCCCCATGCTTCGGCATATATATATTTTAGGCACAGGTTGCGTTAAAAAAATGTTTTATTTTTTACTAGGTTTTGTTTTGGTATTTGCTTTGCAGGTATGGTATATGGTAAGGTCTTACTGTTGTACTGTAATGTTACTTTGTTTTAATGTTAACCACCATTTGCTTAGCAGGTACGCCATTCAGTTGCAGCGCGGATCTATTTATCTTGACAGCAACAGCGTTTGCTCCCACGATACATAAAGCCGTGACTCCAACGCTGTAGGAGGTGATTTCACCACCACAGTTAAAAAAAAGAGCATATATGCCGAAGCATGGGGGCAGCAGGGGCGGAGGAGCGATTTTGCTCCTAATGCCACGTATATACGGTCAAAATTCCGACGGAGCCTTGCCCGTGGAAAAGTCAGACCGTGTGTACGCGGCATAACCTTTTATGCCGCGTACATACGGTCGAAATTCCGACGAAGGCTTGCCCGTGGAAAAGTCCGACCGTGTGTACGCGGCATAACTTTTTTGCGGGAGGATGCCCCCATGCTTCGGCATACATAAATGGTGCATGTATGCCCATCATTAGAAGTGGGTGGATGAAGGGAGGTATTCTAATGGTGGGCATACCCACCAATCAATCTCTTTTTTTCGTTCAGCCAACAGGCTGCATGAAAAAAAAGATTACAATACATGTCCAACAAGGACCAGCAACGTACTGGTATGTTGCTGGACTTTGAATGTTTATACCAGAATGATGCCTGCAGGTTTAGGTATCATCTTGGTATCATTCTTTTCAGCCAGCAGCCGGCTTTCATGTAAAAGCAATTCTAGCAGATAATTAGCCTCTAGACTGCTTTTACAAGCAGTGGGAGGGAATGTCCCCCCCCCGGATATAAACAGCACCATTGGGAAATTGGGAAAGCATTTTATCACACCGATCTTGGTGTGGTCAGATGCTTTGAGGGTATAGGAAAGATCTAGGGTCTAACCCCCCAATTTTTTTCAAAAAAAGAGTACCTGTCACTACTTATTGCTATCATAGGGGATATTTACATTCCCTGAGATAACAATAAAAATTGTAAAAATAAATAAATATGGAAGGAACAGTTTAAAAATAAAATAAAAAAGCAAAATAAATAATAATAAAAAAAAAAAAAAAGCACCGCTTTCCCCCCCCCCCTGCTCTTGCGCAAAGGCGAACGCAAGCGTCGGTCTAGCGTCATATGTAAACAGCAATTGCATCATGCATGTGAGGTATCACCGCGAAGGTCAGATTGAGGGCAGTCATTTTAGCAGTAGACCTCCTCTGTAAATCTAACGTGGCAACCTGTAAAGGCTTTTAAATGCTTTTAAAAATTATTGTAGTTTGTCGCCGCTGCGCGTTTGTGCGCAATTTTAAAGCATGTCGTGTTTGGTATCCATGTACTCGGCCTATGATCATCTTTTTTATTTCATCAAACATTTGGGCAATATAGTGTTTTTTAGTGCATTAAAAATAAAAAAAGTGTGTTTTCCCCCAAAAAATGCGTTTGAAAAATCGCTGCGCAAATACTGTGTGGAAAAAAAAATGCAACACCCACTATTTTAATCTGTAGGGCCTTTGCTTTAAAAAAATATATAATGTTTGGGGGTTCAACATAATTTTCTTGCAAAAAATTTTTTTTTTTCATGTAAACAAAAAGTGTCAGAAAGGGCTTTGTCTTCAAGTGGTTAGAAGAGTGGATGATGTGTGACATAAGCTTCTAATGTTGTGCATAAAATGCCAGGACAGTTCAAAACCCCCCAAATGACCCCATTTTGGAAAGTAGACACCTTAAGCTATTTGCTGAGAGGCATGTTGAGCCCATTGAATATTTTTTTTTTGTCCCAAGTGATTGAATAATGACAAAAAGAAAAAAAAAATGTACAAAAAGTTGTCACTAAATTATATATTGCTCAAACATGCCATGGTTATATGTGGAATTGCACCCCAAAATACATTCTGTTTCTTCTCCTGAGTACGGGGATACCACATGTGAGACATTTTGGGAGCCTAGCCGCGTACAGGACCCCGAAAACCAAGCACCGCCTTCAGGATTTCTATGGGTGTAAATTTTTGATTTCACTCCTCACTGCCTATCACAGTTTCGGAGGCCATGGAATGCCCAGATGGCACAAAACCCCCCCAAATGACCCCATTTTGGAAAGTAGACACCCCAAGCTATTTGCTGAGAGGTATGTTGAGTATTTTGCAGATCTCGCTTTTTGTCACAAAGTTTTGAAAATTTAAAAAAGAAAAAAAAATAGGATTTTTTACTCACCGTAAAATCCTTTTCTCTGAGTCCATGGACCGACACAGCTTCTCTATTGACAAAGTGGTATTATCCGTTAATTAGGAGTGACTAGGCAGAAAAACTTGTAAAAAGTGTTGCATCACACCTTCTACAGTACCGCCCAGGGGGCGGACCCTCTGGGTATACCCTCTCAGTCTGCATCTTTGCAGATCAGTTCGTCAAAAAGCAGTACAAACTTAAAAGGAGGGGTGGGTGCTGTGTCGGTCCATGGACTCAGAGAAAAGGATTTTACGGTGAGTAAAAAATCCTATTTACTCTTTCGTCCATGGACCGACACAGCTTCTCTATTGACAAAGTGGGACGTCCCAAAGCAGTGTCAGAGAAAAAACGAGGGGTGGTAACAGCATAAAAATAAACTTCACCCCAAACACAAAACAGCACTCCTCCAACGGAGGAGTTGCAACTCTAAACAGCCGCTTGCAAAACCTTGCGGCCGAAAGAGGCATCCGAAGATGCACCTACATCAATTTTGTAGAATTTTGTGAAAGTGTGAGCGGACGACCAAGTCGCCGCTTTACATAATTGGGAAACAGACGCTTGATGTCGGAAAGCCCAAGAGGCACCTATTGCCCTGGTCGAATGCGCCGTGACAGGAAAGGGGGGCGCCTGACCCTTTAAGGCGTAAGCCTGGATTACTATCTGTCGGATCCACCTAGAGATGGTGGCCGATGAGACTGCTTGGCCCTTCTTGGGACCAGCCACCGAAACAAACAGTGAGTCTGACTTCCGGAACAGGGAAGTAGCAGATAGGTATACTCTCAAAGCTCGGACAACGTCCAAGGAATGCAACGCCGACTCCTTAGGATTCGACAGGTGAGGACACAAGGATGGAAGTACAATGTCTTCGTTGAGATGAAAAGCCGAAACGACTTTCGGAAGAAGGGAAGGCTGCGGCCGCAGCACCACCTTATCCTTGTGGAAAATCAAATAGGGAGCCTTGCAGGACAAGGCTGCCAGCTCAGAGACTCGTCTAACTGACGTAACAGCCACCAAAAAGACCACTTTCTGAGAAAGTGTCAACAGGGGAATATCTCTAATATTCTCAAACGGTGCCTTCTGAAGCACCGAGAGCACCAGGTTCAAGTCCCACGGAGGTAACGGGGGACGGACCGGAGGGGCCACATGTCGGACCCCCTGCACAAATGTACTCACGAGAGAGTGAGTCGCCAGGGGTCGCTGAAAAAAGACAGCCAGGGCAGATATCTGTCCCTTAAATCGTACTTAGGGCAAGCCCTTGGTCCACCCCATGCTGTAAAAACAGCAGGATTCTGGAAACCAAATAGGTACGCGGATGCCATTTCATTTCCTCACACATGGAGATGTAGGCCCTCCAAGTGCGGTGATAGACCTTCCTAGAGGACGGTTTTCGAGCACTTCTCATAGTAGAGATTACGGAGTCTGACAGGCCCCGGTCTCTCAGTACCTGGTTCTCAACAGCCATGCCGTTAAAGCCAATGACTGTAAAGCAGGATGGAATATGGGACCTTGCGATAGCTGGTCCTTCCGTAGTGGTAGGCGCCAGGGGACGTCTGCTACCAGACGTACTAGATCGTCGTACCAAGGACGCTGAGGCCAATCTGGAGCGATTAGGATCATTGGAATTCCCTCTGCCTCCACTCTGCGGAGCAGAAGAGGAAGAAGCCTTAAGGGAGGGAAGGCATAGATTAGCCGATACTGACCCCACGATGCTACCAACGCGTCCGTTGCGTCTGCCCATGGGTCTCTTGACCGGGCCACAAATCTCAATACCTTCCGATTGAGTCGGGAAGCCAGAAGATCTACGTCTGGTGTGCCCCATCATTGGCAGAGGAGTTGGAACACCTCCGGGTGTAAAGACCCTTCTCCCTGGTCCAGCATCTGGCGGCTCAGGTAGTCCGCCTGCCAGTTTTCCACACCCGGAATGTACACGGCCGACAGTGCCGGTACGCTCCTCTCTGCCCACTTCAGGATGCGAGCGATCTCCGATGTTGCAGCTGAGCTTCTTGTTCCTCCTTGATGATTGACATATGCCACTGCTGTGGCGTTGTCTGACTGGATCCTGACTGGACGCCCTTGCAGCCTCTGAGACCATTTGAAGAGGCACAGCCTGATCGCCCGGATTACCAGGACATTGATCGGCAGGAGGGCTTCCTCTGGGGTCCAGCGACCTTGCGCCGACTGAGCACCCCAGACTCCCCCCCCAACCTGTAAGGCTGGCGTCCGTCGTGATCACTATCCAGTAAACCGGAAGAAATGACTTCCCGGCCATTAGAGCCGGTGCTGTCAGCCACCATACCAGGGATCTCCTGACTATGTGGCTCACTCGGATTTGATAATCCAGAGATGATGGACATCTGTTCCATCTGGACAGAACTTCCTTCTGTAACACTCGAGTGTGGTATTGAGCATATGGAACCGCCTCGAAGGAGGCTACCCTGAGGCCCAACACTCGCATGCAAAAAACGGAGTGACAACCAATTCCTGGAAGTCAGCTGCCATACTGGAAAACCCAGCGCGTAGCTAGGGCCGGCACACGCTCGATGGCCGAAACTGGGGAGACTACAAGGATCGAGGATCCAGCCTGTCACCCAGTCGGCAGTTGATCGAAGATCGCAGGAAACAACAAATGTAGCAAAAAAAATTAAAATATATATATATATATATATCTTTTTTCCCCGGACCAATGGGCCAGAAGGGAGCCATGTCCTACTCCTTGCTAGACAGAAAAAAACTGATCTGCAAAGATGCAGACTGAGAGGGTATACCCAGAGGGTCCGCCCCCTGGGCGGTACTGTAGAAGGTGTGATGCAACACTTTTTACAAGTTTTTCTGCCTAGTCACTCCTAATTAACGGATAATACCACTTTGTCAATAGAGAAGCTGTGTCGGTCCATGGACGAAAGAGTAAAATGTCTTTCTTCATTTTCAAAAACAAATGAGAGCTGTAAAATACTCACCATGCCTCTCAGCAAATAGCTTGGGGTGTCTACTTTCCAAAATGGGGTCATTTGGGGGGGTTTTGTGCTATTTTGGCATTTTATGGCCTTCAAAACTGTTATAGGTAGTGAGGAGTGAAATCAAAAATTTACGCCCTTAGAAATCCTGAAGGCGGTGCTTGGTTTTTGGGGCCCCGTACGCGGCTAGGCTCCCAAAAAGTCCCACACATGTGGTATCCCCGTACTCAGGAGAAGCAGCAGAATGTATTTTGGGGTGCAATTCCACATATAACCATGGCATGTGTGAGCAATATATCATTTAGTGACAACTTTTTGTACATTTTTTTTCTTTTTTTCTTTTTGTCATTATTCAATCATTTGGGACAAAAAAAAAATATTCAATGGGCTCAACATGCCTCTCAGCAAATAGCTTGGGGTGTCTACTTTCCAAAATGGGGTAATTTGGGGGGGGTTTGTGCCTTCTTGGCATTTTATGGCCTTCAAAACTGTGATAGGTAGTGAGGAGTGAAATCAAAAATGTATGCCCTTAGAAACCTTGAAGGCGGTGCTTGGTTTTTGGGGTCTCGTACGCGGCTAGGCTCCCAAAAAGTCCCACACATGTGGTATCCCCGTACTCAGGAGAAGCAGCAGAATGTATTTTGGGGTGTAATTTCACATATGCCCATGGCATGTGTGAGCAATATATCATTTAGTGACAACTTTGTGCAAAAAAAAAAAAGTTTGTCATATTCCCGCAACTTGTGGCAAAATATAAAATATTCCATGGACTGAACATGCCTCTCAGTAAATAGCTTGGGGTGTCTACTTTCCAAAATGGGGTCATTTGGGGGGGTTTTGTGCTATTTTGGCATTTTATGGCCTTCGAAACTGTGATAGGTAGTGAGGAGTGAAATCAAAAATTTGCGCCCTTAGAAATCCTGAAGGCGGTGCTTGGTTTCCGGGGTCCCGTACGTGGCTAGGCTCCTAAAAAGTCCCACACATGTGGTATCCCCGTACTCAGGAGAAGCAGCAGAATGTATTTTGGGGTGCAATTCCACATATAACCATGGCATGTGTGAGCAATATATCATTTAGTGACAACTTTTTGTAATTTTTTTTTGTCATTATTCAATCACTTGGGACAAAAAAAAAAATATTCAATGGGCTCAACATGCCTCTCAGCAATTTCCTTGGGGTGTCTACTTTCCAAAATGGGGTCATTTGGGGGGGTTTTCTACTGCCCTGACATTTTAGCACCTCAAGAAATGAGATAGGCAGTCATAAATTTAAAGCTGTGTAAATTCCAGAAAATATACCCTAGTTTGTAAACGCTATAACTTTTGCGCAAACCAATAAATATACGCTTATTGACATTTTTTTTTACTAAAGACATGTGGCTGAATACATTTTGGCCTAAATGTATGACTAAAATTTAGTTTATTCGATTTTTCTTATAACAAAAAGTAGAAAATATCACTTTTTTTCAAAATTTTCGGTATTTTTCCATTTATATCGCAAAAAATAAAAATCGCAGAGGCAATAAAATACCATTAAAAGAAAGCTCTATTTGTGGGAAGAAAAGGACGCAAATTTCGTTTGGGTACAACATTGCATGTCCGCACAATTTACAGTTAAAGCAGCGCAGTGCAAAATTCTGAAATCACCTCTGGTCCTTTAGCTACCAAATGGTCCGGGGTTTAAGTGGTTAAATGTTAATTTCTTTACCATAAGACATCTCCATAGGCCTTTCAGAGAACGTGGCAGTACAATCAACCGCATAACCGCAGAACACATGTAACCACACCAGCCCAGGACCTCCACATCCAGCATCTTCACCTCCAAGATCGTCTGAGACCAGCTACCTGGACAGCTGCTGCAAAAATCGGTTTGCATAACCAAAGAATTTCTGCACAAACTGTCAGAAACTGTCTCAGGGAAGCTCATCTGCATGCTCGTTGTCCTCATCGGGGTCTCAACTTGACTGCAGTTCGTCGTCGTAACCGTCTTGAGTGGGCAAATGCTCACATTTGATGGCGTCTAGCACTATGGAGAGGTGTTCTCTTCACAGATGAATACCGGTTTTCACTGTACAGTGCAGATGGCAGACAGCCTGTATGGTGTCGTGTGGGTGAGCCGTTTGCTGATGTCAACATTGTGGATCGAGTTGCCCATGGTGGCGGTGGGGTTATGCTATGGACAACGAACACAGGTGCATTTTATTGATGGCATTTTGAATGCACAGAGATATCATGATGAAATCCTGAGGCCCATTGTTGTGCAATTCATCCACGACCATCACCTCATGTTGCAGCATGATAATGCAAGGATTTGTACACAATTCCTGGAAGCTGAAAACATCCCAGTTCTTGCATGGCCAGCATACTCACCGGATATGTAATACATTGAGCATGTTTGGGATGCTTTGGATTGGTGTATACGACAGCGTGTTCCAGTTCCTGCCAATATCCAGCAACTTTGCACAGCCATTGAAGAATGGACCAACATTCCACAGGCCACAATCAACAACCTGATCAACTCTATGCGAAGGAGATGTGCTGCACTGCGTGAGGCAAATGGTGGTCACACCAGATACTGACTGGTTTTCGGACCCCTCAGGGTCATTAACCACTTCTCTACTGTGCACGAAAACCCCCTTCCTGCCCAAGCCATTTTTCAGCTTTCAGCGCTGTCACACTTTGAATGACAATTGCGCGGTCGTGCGACGTGGCTCCCAAACGAAATTTGCGTCCTTTTTTTCCACAAATAGAGCTTTCTTTTGGTGGTATTTGATCACCTCTGCGGTTTTTATTTTTTGCGCTATAAACAAAAGAAGAGCGCCCAGTTTGAAAAAAAAACACTATTTTTTAATTTTTGCTATAATAAATACCCATTTTTTTTTTTTAAAATAACATTTTCCTCAGTTTAGGCCGATACGTATTCTTCTACATATTTTTGGTAAAAAAAAAATCGCAATAAGCGCGTATTGATTGGTTTGCGCAAAAGTTATAGCGTGTACAAAATAGGGGATAGATTTATAGCATTTTTATTTTTTTATTTTTTTATTAGTAATGGCGGCGATCTGCGATTTTTTTATTGTGACTGCGATATTGCGGCGGACACATCGGACACTTTTGACACATTTTTGGGACCATTCACGTTTATACAGCGATCCCTGCTATAAAAATGCATTGATTACTGTATAAATGTGATTGGCAGGGAAGGGGTTAACCACTAGGGGGCGGGAAGGGGTTAAATATGTTCCCTCAATGTGTTCTTACTGTGGGGGGAGGGGACTGACTGGGGGAGGTGACCGATGGTTGTCCCTATGTAAAAGGGACACACCATCGGTCCCCTCTCCCTCACAGGACGTGGATCTCTGTGTTTACACACAGAGATCCACTTTCCTGCTCGTTTCCCGGGCAATCGCGGGTGCCCGGCAGCAATCGCGGCCGCCGGGCACACGCACCGGGGCCTTGTGAACGCGGCGGGCGCGCCGCTGGCGGCAAGCGCGCGCCTCCTAGCTCGTTTTAAAGGGAGGACGTCATATGACGTCCTCCCAGAACGAGAGTATCCTCCGCCCGCCGTCAATTGACAGTGGGCGGGGGACAAGTGGTTAATGGAATATGGTATAATGGTATACATTAATGGTATTAATGGTATACATTAATGGATTTTTTTTTATATATTAGTAATGATGGCGATCACTGACTTATAGTGGGACTGCGATATTGTGGTGGAAAAATTGGACACTCACACTTTGCAGGAACCACTGACAATACAGTGATCAATAATAAAAATATGCACTGTCACTGTACTAATGACACTGGCTGGGAAAGGTTTAAACATCTAGGGCGATCATGTATGTGCTGCTTTTACTAGGGGAAGAGATTGATTTTATTCCCTTTGCAGGGAAACAAAATCCATCCATTCCTCTCTGTCAGAATGGAGATCTGCCTTGTTTGCAAATCTCTGTTCTGTGTATTTTGGCAGTTGCCAGCGGACATCCAGTACCTGGCAGCCGTAGATCGGCTTCTGCTGTGATTAATCACAGCAGAAGCGGTCTGCCGGAGGCACGCGTCCCCTGTGGGCAGAAGTGCAGAATCACGTATATATACATGATCCTGCACAGAAGGGCCGCCCTGTAGAAGTAAATCTGCTATAGAGCGGTCTTGAGGGGGTTAGTAAAAAAAATATATATATATATATATATATATATATATATATAAATAAAAGTACCCTTTTCCTAATCGATATACAGCTGTCACATGACCCAGCTCTTTCCCAGCCTGTCTGCAGGGAAAAAACAGCCTTTGGAATACAGAGTAAAAATAAATAATTAATATCAATAAACTGTTTTAAATTGTCATACAAATAAATATTAAAACCAAATCTATTTTTGGCGGATTTCTGCAAGTCACGGCTGCCACACCCTTCCAGCCTGTGTCTTAGAATAAGACCCCCCATTGTGTTTAGCTAGTTAGTGGAAATAGAGAAGGAGAGAGTGAAGGGGTTGTCATTTACCACTGTGTATATGCTCGCATGTGTGGCTCAAGTCACATGGGCTGCTCAGATAGAAACGCACTGAAAATGGAACAAAAGCAGAGCTGCTCTGCAAAATCCCTAATCTCATAGTGGGATTAATCCTCTGCATTGTGTAAAAAGGCTGTTTGATCTGGTCTTCTCTGATCCTCCCCTTCTTCCACTGTCCCCAATCCATCTCCTGATAGAACAGAGCTTTGCACATGCTCAGTTGGTGTGTGTTGCTAGAGTTTTTTTTTTCCTTAAGAGGGTGCATGTGATCAGCACAGGGCCAATCAACACTGTCCAGACAGAGGGTAAGGGGTCCTGCAGCCTCATAGGACAGTCAGAGTAGAATTAAACCTCCTCCTACAAGCTTTAACCAGACACTCATAGAAGTCATAAGACTGCTATATACTGCTGATGAGAAAAGGCATTTAGAAGTTTATATTTACTAAAATAATTGCATTTGGGGATGGTATTGAAACAGCCCCAAATGATCCACAATGGCTCAAAAGCAATATGGTCCAGACATATTTAGACAGAATAAAGGTGGATAAAGCACCTGGACCAGTTGGCATCCGCCCACGGATCCTAAAAGAATTGAGCTCTGTCATTTGAAAGACATTGTTTCAAAAATTTTTGGACTCGTTAATGACTGGGATGGTACCACCGGATTGGCGTTGGGGCAATGTGGTGCCCATATTTAAAAAGGGATCAAAGTCTTTACCAAGTAACTATAGACCTAATAGTTTAACTTCTATAGTTGGGAAGTTACTGGAACGTTTAATAAAAGACCACACGGATGAGTTCTTGCTGGGAAAAAATATTTAAAGCAACAGACAGCATGGATTCATGAAAGACAGAAGTTGCCAAAGCTGATTTTTTTTTTATGAAGAGGTAAGTAAAACCTTGGACAGAGGAGTGGCTGTGGGCATGGTATACTTGGATTTTGCAAAATTGACACAGTTCCCCACACACAGCTCATATGTAAGCCAAAGGCTATAGGCTTGGAAAACTGGCTAAAAAAACAAATTCAGAGAGTAGTGGTTAATGATTCTCGTTCTGAATGGTCTAAGGTTATCAGTGGTGTACCACAAGGTTCAGTGCTGGGACCCTTACTTTTTAATATCTTTATAAATGATGGGATTAAAAGTACAATTTCAGTGTTTGCAGGGTTTACAGCAGGGGTGCCCAACCAGTGGCCCGCGACCACCTGCTCTGGGATGACGTGTTGGCAAGCCCAGATTGTGGGTTGCCGACCTGCCATCCCAGAGCATCAGTGATGTTAATGAAGCCAGCGGTAGAGAAAGCAAGCGGCTCTACAGAGCCGCATAAGCCGATGCTTTCTGTATAGTGCCGCCTTCTGTCACAGGCGGAGTGATACCAAATGCACTCTGCCTGGGACAGCAACAGCCGGCGATACCTGAATGGAAGATGGTTATTAAAGGTAAGTTTATTACTAAAGGTAAACCACAACACTTCAGTGTGAAAGCAGCCTTAGTCCCCTTTGGCATGATCGATCCGACCCAATCAGACCCTCCGTTCACCACTATTGAGCCACAGATGTAAACTGACTTGTGGCTGTATACACCCACCTACCTCCAATCCGATCCACTAAAAAAAAAAACAGATTCAGGGATCCGTCCCATTCCATCTGGGCAGATCAGAGGGCCCGTAGAGTAGAGCGAGCCATGTCCGTATCCGCTCTGCATATGCAGGGTGGACATGGACCTGTCATCCGCCCGCTCCACTCATTGTGGCCCGCGACTTGTTACTAAGTTGCTTAAGTGGCCCTCGCTCTTTAAAAGGTTGGACACCCCTGGTTAACAGGTTTACAGGATGTCTCCAACTTACAGCCAACCTCAATGCACTGTGTAATTCGGCAACTGTGTGGCAAATGAGGTTTAATGTTGATAAGGCCCCTTTCACACTGGGGCGGGCAGGTGCGGTGGCGGTATAGCAGCGCGATTTTCAGCGCTGCTATACTGTCGTTCTTACCGCGGTATGCGGCCGCTAGGGGGGTGAATTTAACCCCCGCTAGCGGCCGAAAAAGGGTTAATACCGCCCGCAAACCGCGGCTATTGCCGCGGTTTGCGGGTGGTATTACCGCGCTGTCCCATTGATTTCAATGGGCAGCCGCAGTAAAGGAGCGGTGAACACACCGCTCCTTCACCGCTGTAAAGAAGCGGCTAGCAGGACTTTTGGAGCGGTCCTGCTAGCGCACCGCTTCAATGTGAAAGCCTTCGGGCTTTCACAGTGAAGGCTACAGGCACAAATTTTTCATGCGGTATAATAGCGCTAATATTAGCACTAAACCGCATGAAAAACGCCCCAGTGTGAAAGGGGCCTAAATGTAAAGTTATGCACTTGGGGATAAGAATATGCATGCATCATACATACTAGGGGGGGATTACAACTGGGGGAATCCATAATGGAGAAGGCTCTGGGGGTTTTGGTAGATCATCAGCTTAATAATAGCATGCAATGCCAAGCTGCGGTTTCCAAAGCGAGAAAAGACCTTTCTTGTATTAAGAGAGGTATGGATTCCAGAAAGAGATATCATTTTGCCCCTGTTCAAATCATTAGTAAGACCTCATCTGGAATATGCAGTTCAGTTTGGGACACCAGTTCTCAAAAAAGATATCGGGGAACTGGAGAAAGTGCAGAGAAGGGCAACCAAACTGATAAGATGCATGGAGGAACTGAATTTATTCTCTCTTGAGAAGAGGAGATTAAGGGGGCATACAATCAATAAGTACAAATACATACTGTAAGTGGTCCATATAGTGAACTTGGTGTTAAGTTATTTACTTTAAGATCATCACAGATTACAAGGGGGCACTCTTTAAGTCTAGAGCAGGGATGTCCAAACTACGGCCCTCAAGCTGTTGCGGAACTACACATCCCATGAGGTATTGTAAAACTCTGACATTAACAGACATGGCAAGGCATGATGGGAATTGTAGTTCCAGAACAACTGGAGGGCCATAGTTTGGAGACCCCTGGTCTAGAGGAAAAAAGATTTCTTTAACAAATACGGAAAGGTTTCTTCACAGTAAGAACTGTGAAACTGTGAAATCGACGCCCTCCAGAGGTGGTTCTGGTCAGCTCAGTAGAAAAAAGGCCTGGATTTTTTCCTTAAAGCGGAGCTCCCCGGAAACAAAAAATATTAAAAGCTAGCAGCTACAAATACTGCAGCTGCTGACTTTTAATATTAGGACACTTACCTGTCCTGGAGTCCAGCGACGTCGGCAGCAGAAGATGAGCAATCGCTCATCACTCTGCTGCCCCCACCGCTAATCCTCGGTGAGGGAACCAGGAAGTGAAGCCGCTTCATTGCCCAGTTCCCTACGGTGCATGCGCGAGTCGCGCTGCGCCGTTCTCACTGATTCTCGCTGTGTTCTGGGAGCCGAGTGTCTCCCAGAACACAACGGGTATTCTGCAGGAAGTGACGTACTACCCGCAGAATACCCGCAGAGAGGACTCCCGGAAGTGGGTGCAAATACCTGTCTTAGACAGGTATCTGCACCCCCCTCCCCCCTGAAAGGTGCCAAATATGACACCAGAGGGGGGGAGGGTTCCGATGAGCGGAAGTTCCACTTTAGGGTGGAGCTCCGCTTTAACCACTTAAAGTGTTTGTAAACCCTTGTTTTTTTAAATAACAAACATGTCATACTTACCTCCACTGTACAGTTAGTTTTGCACAGTGTGGTCTTGATCACCGTCTTCTGGGGTCCCCCGGCGGCTCTCGTGGCTCCTCCCCACATCGGTAAGCCCCCTGGGAGAAGCGCTTTAACGAGGGGTTACCTTGCGGGCGCGCTTCCGAGTCCAGCATTTGCGTCTATTGACACAGACTGCCGGACTCTGCCCCGCCCCACGGCGCCCGCCTCATTGGATTTGACTGACAGCAGCGGGAGTTAATGGCTGCGCTGCTATCAATCTATCCAATAAAGAGCCGAGAACCCCGGGCAGAGAGGTACACCGTGTCTCCACCGAGGGATCGAAGGGCTCAGGTGAGTAAAACAGGGGGGGGGGGGCTGGTCACAGCCAGAAGTTTTTTCTCCTTCATGCATAGGATGCTTGAAGGTGAAAAAACACAAGGGTTTACAACCCCTTTAAGGACTGAGCCTCTTTTTGAGATTTTGAGAAAGGGGGGGGGGGAGAAGCGGGACTTTGAGTGAGGCACATATGCAGTGCGCCTCCATCCCTATTGCGAGACCATAAGGAGGGGGATGTGGGACTTTAAATGAGGCTGTAGACATGGTGTAGGTGGGTTTAAAAATACATATTTATTAGGTCAAAGAAATGCATCACATATCACAAAGAACAGAAAACACCTAGGAGAGACAACATGATAGTGCATGTCATTTCTATATATTACTACACACTGCAGTGAAGTGCATATGCAATACAGGCATAAGGGATACAACAGTGTATAGCCCAACGTCACATGGTGATCTGCATAATTGAATGAATGCATTTAAAATGAGTTTCCATATATACAGTTAACAAAGTAGCAAGGCTCAAAAAGTAGAAAATTATATTGTACAGAACCAATAAAAACAAAAGTATCATAGTCAGCAGATTGATTGTTGTGTCTGCAACCCGGTTGCCCGACGCATTTCGTGTACATAAGACACTCATCAGGGGCTGATGCTTTGGGGTATCTATAAGATATATAATAAAAGTGTAGAATTGCTTGTCTGGTTACTGGTTGAATAATGTATACATGATGAGGCAGTGACGCCCATCTAGGGTACTTACATGGAAGAGGTGACAAAATTGGTAAATAACTGTATATATGGAAACTCATTTTAAATGCATTCATCCAATTATAAAATCAATAAAAGATACTAAAAAATGCTGGCCCTCCCCTTTAGTATCGCTCTGCGCTTATGGATAAAATTCTAAAGGAAATAATGCTAAAATAGGAATATAAAAGATGTCAGCAGCTGCTTAAAAAATCACAAGTACATATAAAACACAGTCATATAAAAACTCCCATAAAAAGGTTCAGAATAAAACTGTAGCAGCGCTACGGACAAATAATGTTCATTTGTGCGTCTTCTATATAAATGAATATATCGGTGATGGTGATAGTGAATGGTGAGTTTGGTTCTACTTGATCCTAGTTTCAGTGCTTCTTTTCACCCAGATGTAATTCACCACGTGGGGGGTAATAACAGTCCCCCTATGGGGATGCACTCACCAGATCATAAATCAAAAAAGACATGTATACACCATCCTCATTCCATGTGACTGCAGCCTTAAACTTGGACACCGCTTGCATATGTAAGGGGAAAACAAATCCACATAGGGCAATATTGTTTGCAACTTTTATTTAACAATCAATCCCCGCCATCCCCTTTATAAAATGCATGTACCAAAGCTTAATGAAAAACAGGCGTTTGTGTATAATGAGCGCTGTTGGCGCTTTAAACTTGCCACTTGATGAGCGCCCCTGGCGTCCTCCTGGTGCTGCAAGTCGTGGAGCGCATACAGCTTCACTTCCGGTCTGCTTGGTTTGCTGGTCACGCCCTGACGTTTCGTCACTTCCTGACTTCTTCTGAGGGCGTGACCAGCATTACCTGAGACCGGATTTAAGCATTGCATCCGTCCCGCCCCTCAACGTCTGGATGGCGTCAGTGTGTCCGCGTCATCACGCATGCGCACTGGACCATCGACGTCTAGTGCTGTTGTGGGCGGCGGTGCTTCCTCCCGAGGTTTGCAATTGTGCTGTCCTCATTGGTGCACTCGTCCGCTGGCCACTCTGATTGGATGCTCAGTGCAACCAAGGCAATGTTAATGGAAAGATTCAGACCCGGTTAACCCCTCGCGGGACGTTCACAAGTTATATTGTGTATACTGCACAAGCCTTTTGGGTAAGGCGAGTGTACAGGTCTTTCTATAGTGCTGACATCTGCTTTGCTGACAGTATCTCTCGGTACCTAGTGTCCGCAAGCTGCCCTGCTCAATATCCACTGTTGGCGCTGTCTTGGTGCAGATAGCGCCATCTGGTTGATACTGCAAGGCATTGTCAGTTAGTTATGGATAACCTTACATAGGCAAAAGACACAGGGGACATATAAATTAAATAAAATGTTAACTACATGAGAACCACTATAAAAGGTCAAACTTCGCCACATAAAATAACCCATATGTATACACATACAGCCATGTATAAAATTACATATACAGGATATATAAAATTATATATAAAATATAAAAATATATATAAAATTACTTCTGTGTACAAAATGGTCATATAAAAATAAAATATAAAATATGCACCCCACATGGACATGAAAAAAACTCAATAAAACTGTGTCTCTATAAAAGCTTATAAAACTCATACCCATGCTGAACCGTAAAATGTCCTAAAAAATATATATATATATATATATATATATGTCTAATCTAGCTGGATGAGACCTCATGTCACTGAGGTCTTTCAATTTTCAATCTCATGTGGACATAAAATTGGACCATAATTTCTACAACAATCTTAGGAGTCACTTATGAAACAATTAATATCAAGTTCGACGTTCAGTCCTTTCGGCACTAGAACGTCTGTTAGAAAAATCCATTTAGTTTCTTTCTTTGATAGTTCCCTTACTTTGTGTGAGCCCCTCCAATTAGGCTCTAGGCATTCGATACCCCAAAATTGGAGGCCTGAGGCATCTTGGTTGTGTTTTAATTTAAAGTGTAATGACACATTATGGTCCTTAAAGCCAATTTTTATATTTTTAATGTGTTCTGCTATCCTGATCTTCAATAGTCTCTTTGTCCGACCGATATAGAGCAATCCACATGGACACCTAAGAGCATATACCACGTAACTGCTATTACATGTTATGAACTGCTCAATGTCGAATTGTTGTTGGTTAGAGGGGGAGGTAAACTGTTCCAGACCTCTGATTGGTTGAGATACTTCTCGACATGCCTTACATTTCCTACAGGCGAAGAATCCGTTTTGGTTCCAAAATGTTGGAGGTTTACCTGGGGGGTCTAGGACTTTTTTGACCACTCTGTCTCCATGATTGGATGCTTTCCGGTAAATGAACTCCGGTTTTGGAGGTAATACTGGGCCCAATTTTTTATCGAGTAATAATATGTGCCAGTGTTTTACAAATATTGCTTCTACTTCCTTATACTGGGCGTGGAATTGGGAGATGAATCCCCACTGTTTTGAGTTGCTCCCATCTAGAGGTGGTTTGGGTTTGGTTTGCAGACAGGTTTCCCTGGGTATTAATGCCACCTCTTCTACAATTCTCTGCAGGGTTTCCGGAGCGTAGCCTTTTGCTGCAAATCTGTCCGAGAGGATTTTCACCTGTGTGTAAAAATTCTTATCATCGGAACAATTGCGTTTCACTCGCATGAACTGGCCTTTGGGTATATTCTTTAGCAATTGTGGATGATGTCCACTTGTTGTCGGGAGATAGCTATTCCTGTCCGTTGGTTTAAAATAGACTTTTGTACACAAATGTTGATTTTGACGGTAAACAGTGACATCTAGAAAATGTATTGTTTCTTTGTGCCATTCTGACGTCAGACTGATGTTGTTATCGTTCCTATTTAAAACCTTTAAAAATTCTTGAAGTGTCTCCACCGTGCCCGTCCATATTAAAAACAGATCATCAATAAAACGTTTATAAAATATGAGCTCAGCGCTTCTGTTTTTAAAAATGACTTTGTCCTCCCACTCTGCCATAAACAGGTTCGCGATACTTGGAGCAAATTTAGCTCCCATCGCGACCCCCTTCTGTTGCAGATAAAATTTGTTAGCATACCAGAAGTAATTATGTGAGAGGCAGTAATCTAGGGCATGGCCGATAAACACCTTTTGGTTGTGGGGTAAGTCCTCCCTCTTGCTCAAGGCCCAATTTAGGGCCAGTAGAGCATCATCGTGTTGGATGATTGTATAGAGGGAGGACACATCCGCTGTTACCAACAGAATTTCTTGGTTTTCGGTAAGTGTGATATTTTGTAAACAATTCAGGAAATCTTTCGTATCTCTCAGGTATGCTTGTGTTGTTTTCACACTGTTTTGTAGGAACGTATCTAGGTATTGTCCCATTCGCGATGCAATCGAGTCTATACTGTTGACAATAGGTCTTGGGGGTGGGTTGATAGGATCTTTATGAATTTTCGGCAATGTGTAGATCGTGGGGATTTTGCTGCTTGTTGGTATCAGATATTGTTTTTCTTTCTCTGACAGTACTCCCAACTTTGAGCCAATTCCTACTAGTACTGTTAATTGATTTCTGAACGCCAATGTTGGGTCCCCCTCTAATACTTTATACGTGCCTACATCAGACAGCATTTCCATAATCTGCGTATGATACATTTCTTTTGTTAATATCACAACTCCACCTCCTTTGTCGGCTGGCCTGATAATGATGTCTTTCCTTTTTTCCAGTGCCACAATGCCGTCTTGTATATGTCTCAAACTTGTATTCTTCTTGGGTATAAGATCATGTAGATCGCGTATAATGAGACCCTTGAATACCTCCACCTGATGATTGGGGTTGTTCAGGGGATTGAATAGCGATTTGTTTTTTAGTCCGCTATTTACAGACTTCTGAGGGTCTGTGTTTGTGAACATATTCTGTGTATTCAGTCCTACAAAATGTTTTTTTATATTTAGCTTCCTGATATATTTGTGTACGTCTATATAAACATTGAATTTATTCACCGGTTGCTTTATTCCACATTTCAGGCTCATATTCAGAATGTTCACCTCCTTATGTGTGAGCTCTACTGGGCTTAAGTTGTATATTCCGTTGTTCAGTGGTTTCTCATTCTTTTTCTTGACCTTCCTCCCTGCCCGGCATCCTCTGAATCTATATTCCTTTGATGTATATACTGGGTTTGGTCTCTGGTCCACTGGTTCTGGTTTTGTGGGTCCCTCCAATCTTGATCTCTCGGATAAGCCATGGGGTACTGGGGTTTGCCTCTGTGTGGTGGGGCCCCTCTTCCCCTTCTCGGTCCCCCCCCTCCCCTCCCTAAAAAAGGACGGGGTGGTGGGTAATAATTCTGTTGTTCTGGTGGTTGGAGTTTATGTTGAATAGATGCTTGATACGGTGTGAATTGACGATTATTATGTTGGTGATTCGTTGCTTGATTGTTTTTTCCACCTCCTCCTTTCGGTTTTCCCTTTTTAGTTGTTGGGATTGGGGTGGAAAAGTTTGCAGGCGAATCAAATTCTATATTGTCATCACTTATAAAGCCCCTTACTCTATCCATCAGTGTTGTGATGGCTTGATTGATCAGGGGTTCATTTGTTTTTGGCTTTTCTACTAAGTTTACATTCTCAGGCAGGGTTTGTTGCCATGCATAAATGCTATTGGCCTTGAAGTCGCCCATGTCTCTGTGAAATTTCTTAATTTTCTTTTTTTGTGTGTCTTTGTCTACTTTTTCTAATCTCCTGTTGGTTCTGACATTGAAGTCCGTGATGGATTGAGTGTCTTTAATAGGTTCTAATTGTTGCTGTAATGCATTAATTTTGCTCTCCAAGATCGTCATTTTGCGTTTTTTTCTTTGTAGGATTAGTTCTTGTAACTTATATCCCACTCCATTGAAAAAATCAAACCATTCTTGCACGGAGCCCTGATCGTCTAGTCCATCTTGGGGTACTACCTCCCATCTTAGGCTCCGAATAATGATTTTTTCTTTAATGTATTTCTCTAGGGTGCATATGTCCCACCATGTTCTCAGTTGCTTTTCTAAAATATTCCCCAACATTGACATGGCCCCATTATAATTTACCTGGGTTGCAGTGGGTTCACTATCAGAAAATAATGTATCTATATTAATATTCCTATTGCTTAAAAACCTTAGAGCATCCATAGCTGCGGAGTAAAACAATATAGTAAAATCAATAAAAGATACTAAAAAATGCTGGCCCTCCCCTTTAGTATCGCTCTGCGCTTATGGATAAAATTCTAAAGGAAATAATGCTAAAATAGGAATATAAAAGATGTCAGCAGCTGCTTAAAAAATCACAAGTACATATAAAACACAGTCATATAAAAACTCCCATAAAAAGGTTCAGAATAAAACTGTAGCAGCGCTACGGACAAATAATGTTCATTTGTGCGTCTTCTATATAAATGAATATATCGGTGATGGTGATAGTGAATGGTGAGTTTGGTTCTACTTGATCCTAGTTTCAGTGCTTCTTTTCACCCAGATGTAATTCACCACGTGGGGGGTAATAACAGTCCCCCTATGGGGATGCACTCACCAGATCATAAATCAAAAAAGACATGTATACACCATCCTCATTCCATGTGACTGCAGCCTTAAACTTGGACACCGCTTGCATATGTAAGGGGAAAACAAATCCACATAGGGCAATATTGTTTGCAACTTTTATTTAACAATCAATCCCCGCCATCCCCTTTATAAAATGCATGTACCAAAGCTTAATGAAAAACAGGCATTTGTGTATAATGAGCGCTGTTGGCGCTTTAAACTTGCCACTTGATGAGCGCCCCTGGCGTCCTCCTGGTGCTGCAAGTCGTGGAGCGCATACAGCTTCTCTTCCGGTCTGCTTGGTTTGCTGGTCACGCCCTGACGTTTCGTCACTTCCTGACTTCTTCTGAGGGCGTGACCAGCATTACCTGAGACCGGATTTAAGTATTGCATCCGTCCCGCCCCTCAACGTCTGGATGGCGTCAGTGCGTCCGCGTCATCACGCATGCGCACTGGACCATCGACGTCTAGTGCTGTTGTGGGCGGCGGTGCTTCCTCCCGAGGTTTGCAATTGTGCTGTCCTCATTGGTGCACTCGTCCGCTGGCCACTCTGATTGGATGCTCAGTGCAACCAAGGCAATGTTAATGGAAAGATTCAGACCCGGTTAACCCCTCGCGGGACGTTCACAAGTTATATTGTGTATACTGCACAAGCCTTTTGGGTAAGGCGAGTGTACAGGTCTTTCTATAGTGCTGACATCTGCTTTGCTGACAGTATCTCTCGGTACCTAGTGTCCGCAAGCTGCCCTGCTCAATATCCACTGTTGGCGCCGTCTTGGTGCAGATAGCGCCATCTGGTTGATACTGCAAGGCATTGTCAGTTAGTTATGCATAACCTTACATAGGCAAAAGACACAGGGGACATATAAATTAAATAAAATGTTAACTACATAAGAACCACTATAAAAGGTCAAACTTCGCCACATAAAATAACCCATATGTATACACATACAGCCATGTATAAAATTACATATACAGGATATATAAAATTATATATAAAATATAAAAATATATAGTGTCCATGTGGATTGCTCTATAAACTCAATAAAACTGTGTCTCTATAAAAGCTTATAAAACTCATACCCATGCTGAACCGTAAAATGTCCTAAAAAAAATATATATATATATATATATATATATATGTCTAATCTAGCTGGATGAGACCTCATGTCACTGAGGTCTTTCAATTTTCAATCTCATGTGGACATAAAATTGGACCATAATTTCTACAACAATCTTAGGAGTCACTTATGAAACAATTAATATCAAGTTCGACGTTCAGTCCTTTCGGCACTAGAACGTCTGTTAGAAAAATCCATTTAGTTTCTTTCTTTGATAGTTCCCTTACTTTGTGTGAGCCCCTCCAATTAGGCTCTAGGCATTCGATACCCCAAAATTGGAGGCCTGAGGCATCTTGGTTGTGTTTTAATTTAAAGTGTAATGACACATTATGGTCCTTAAAGCCAATTTTTATATTTTTAATGTGTTCTGCTATCCTGATCTTCAATAGTCTCTTTGTCCGACCGATATAGAGCAATCCACATGGACACTATATATTTTTATATTTTATATATAATTTTATATATCCTGTATATGTAATTTTATACATGGCTGTATGTGTATACATATGGGTTATTTTATGTGGCGAAGTTTGACCTTTTATAGTGGTTCTTATGTAGTTAACATTTTATTTAATTTATATGTCCCCTGTGTCTTTTGCCTATGTAAGGTGTGACAGCAGGAAGGTAAAGTCACCTGGTTGCATCCAGGGGGGTAGATATATTTCGCCCAGATTCAGGCTTTACGCCGACTTATACAACTAGGTGGAGAGTTGTATAAGCCCAGCTGAGGCTAGTGGGCTCATGGATGACTCATACCTCTAGGGAGAGTGTGGGGCGTCGTGCAGACAGGGAGTTGATGAGACCAGCTGAAGCTTGTCAGCTCATTTAGGCCTCTATAAGAACTCCCAGCTTCATTAGATGTTAGCTCATGCCTGGAACCAGACCTGTGTGGACTGTCTAGGGAGAGTGAACCCCTGTGCGGTGAGACAAAGCCTGTGTGGCTATTTGCTTGGACATTTAAAACCAGGGACTTAGGGACTAGGACAGCACTAGGCTGATCCCAGTTGTTAGTTAGGAAACCTGTATGTTTAGTCAGAGGTCAAGTTGACCAGGATTTATTTTGTTTATGTTTCTTTTGCTTTGCTGTGTTTTGTCACTGTAAATAGAAAATAAACCGCACCTTTTTGATTTTGAAAACCACAACCTCCGTTTGCTGGGCCTGGTTTTTGTGTGGGGAGCCCATCTCGGGGGTCACACACACCCGCTGCCGAGCTAACCCCCTCACAAAGGTTATGCATAACTAACTGACAATGCCTTGCAGTATCAACCAGATGGCGCTATCTGCACCAAGACGGCGCCAACAGTGGATATTGAGCAGGGCAGCTTGCGGACACTAGGTACCGAGAGATACTGTCAGCAAAGCAGATGTCAGCACTATAGAAAGACCTGTACACTCGCCTTACCCAAAAGGCTTGTGCAGTATACACAATATAACTTGTGAACGTCCCGCGAGGGGTTAACCGGGTCTGAATCTTTCCATTAACATTGCCTTGGTTGCACTGAGCATCCAATCAGAGTGGCCAGCGGACGAGTGCACCAATGAGGACAGCACAATTGCAAACCTCGGGAGGAAGCACCGCCGCCCACAACAGCACTAGACGTCGATGGTCCAGTGCGCATGCGTGATGACGCGGACGCACTGACGCCATCCAGACGTTGAGGGGCGGGACGGATGCAATACTTAAATCCGGTCTCAGGTAATGCTGGTCACGCCCTCAGAAGAAGTCAGGAAGTGACGAAACGTCAGGGCGTGACCAGCAAACCAAGCAGACCGGAAGTGAAGCTGTATGCGCTCCACGACTTGCAGCACCAGGAGGACGCCAGGGGCGCTCATCAAGTGGCAAGTTTAAAGCGCCAACAGCGCTCATTATACACAAACGCCTGTTTTTCATTAAGCTTTGGTACATGCATTTTATAAAGGGGATGGCGGGGATTGATTGTTAAATAAAAGTTGCAAACAATATTGCCCTATGTGGATTTGTTTTCCCCTTACATATGCAAGCGGTGTCCAAGTTTAAGGCTGCAGTCACATGGAATGAGGATGGTGTATACATGTCTTTTTTGATTTATGATCTGGTGAGTGCATCCCCATAGGGGGACTGTTATTACCCCCCACGTGGTGAATTACATCTGGGTGAAAAGAAGCACTGAAACTAGGATCAAGTAGAACCAAACTCACCATTCACTATCACCATCACCGATATATTCATTTATATAGAAGACGCACAAATGAACATTATTTGTCCGTAGCGCTGCTACAGTTTTATTCTGAACCTTTTTATGGGAGTTTTTATATGACTGTGTTTTATATATTCATCCAATTATGCAGATCACCATGTGACGTTGGGCTATACACTGTTGTATCCCTTATGCCTGTATTGCATATGCACTTCACTGCAGTGTGTAGTAATATATAGAAATGACATGCACTATCATGTTGTCTCTCCTAGGTGTTTTCTGTTCTTTGTGATATGTGATGCATTTCTTTGACCTAATAAATATGTATTTTTAAACCCACCTACACCATGTCTACAGCCTCATTTAAAGTCCCACATCCCCCTCCTTATGGTCTTTTTGAGATTTTGTGTTAAAATCATTTTTTTTTTCTAGAAAATTACTTAGAACCCCCAAACATTATATATTGTTTTTTTAACCCTAGAGAATAAAATGGCGGTCGTTGCAATACTTTCTGTCACACTGTATTTGTAAAAAAACAAGACTACAGTAAAGTTAGCCCAATTTGTTTTTATATTGTGAAAGATAATGTTACGCCGAGTAAGCTGATACCCAACATGTCATGCTTCAAAATTGTGCCCTCTCGTGGAATGGCGACAAACTTTTACCCTTAAAAATCTGCATAGGAGACGTTTTTAAAATTTCTACAGGTTACCAGTTTTGAGTTACAGAGTCTACAGTCTAGAATTATTGCTCTCGCTCTAACTAACGCGGCAATACCTCACATGTGTGGTTTGACGCCCATCAGTGCCGACTATCAGTATCCATCAGTGCCGCCTATCAGTGCCGATCAGTGCCACCTATGTGTGCCATCAGTGCCACCTATGTGTGCCCATCAGTGCTGCATATCAGTGCCGCATATTAGTGCCCATCAGTGCCACCTCATCTGTGTCCATCCGTGCCGCCTTATCAGTGCCCGTCAGTGCAGTCCCATCAGTGCCCTTCAGTGAAGGAGAAAACGTACTTATTTACAAAGTTTTGTAACAGAAAGCAAGAAAAATTCAGTTTCCTTTATCCTTTGAGTCATGATCTTCCCGATTGAAGTACACAACACAGGTCAGTATAGATACCTACAACTACGTTTCCTGTTTCCTTTTTTCTTTTGGAAATAAATGAAAAGATGATCAGTTTATAAATCATGTGATATTATGAACTTTGTAATTATGTGTACGTTAATATTGTAGATTGTATGCATACATCTGGAAACTCACAGCCCACTTTTCCCTGAAGAAGACTTTTACCTCATATGTTGAATTGCGTCAGTTTTCTCTGTCCTCTCGACAGTCGGTTTGGGCCTTTTTCCAGCTGTCTGTCATCGGGCCTGCTTTTCTTCATCATGTGTTATGGTTTTATTCATATTTTGTACTATGTCTTATATTTTGTGTAATAAATTTGGATATTTTTTTATATATGAAAGAAGGGGAAGCCCAAAGGGCTAACGTTGCGCTAATGGTAATAAGTGATAATAAAAGAAAATTGTGACAAAATAATGAAAATTAGCACCTACAAGCAGCTAGCATAAAAAAGTCCTATACAAAAAAGACCAAATAACAGAAATAGAAAAATTAAGTATGCAGCGCTCAATAGGTGAACATAGGGCCAGTTAACCTAATCTAGTCCAAACAATGATAAACAGAAGTGAATAGGTGACCAAAAATCACTAAAAACACACTGTGAAGTGATACTAAGAAGATTACCAAACAAGGTAAATACAATAAAAGTGATGCTGTGTGTAATTAATGAAATAAACACAATAACTTAAACATCATAAACAAATGTCCCAAAAAACAAAATGAAAGGTGAGTGGCTGAGAAAGGCTTCTTCCCAATAAAGCTGTGCAGACTGGCAAACGTGACACCCAGGTGTGTGGTGGTCCTGCCGAATCCCCAGTCGATGTCTATTGATGACGAAACGCGTAGGGGGCCGGTGACGTCGTCACGCATTGAGTACACACGAGGAAGTATCCAGGTAGCACAGGAGCTCGGGAAAGATTTGAACCAACGCTGCCGTATGTACCGCTGTCATTGCTGCACACTGTCTGCTTTTTACCGCTGATTGACCATCGATTAATTGTAAGTGTAACCCTTACTATACCATTAAACCGGATTTTTATATACTACACCATGGAGTTTCTTTGTTTTCTCTCCCATTTGGATTAACTTCTGGCTGGTGAGATACTGTTCAGGATATCGTTGGGCTGTGGGGAAGCCTTATTCCCTGCGTTAGGTGAGACTGTGGATACAGTCACGGCTATCCGGTAAGCAGGACCACCACACACCTGGGTGTCACGTTTGACAGTCTGCACAGCTTTATTGGGAAGAAGCCTTTCTCAGCCACTCACCTTTCATTTTGTTTTTTGGGACATTTGTTTATGATGTTTAAGTTATTGTGTTTATTTCATTAATTACACACAGCATCACTTTTATTTTATTTACCTTGTTTGGTAATCTTCTTAGTATCACTTCACGGTGTGTTTTTAGTGATTTTTGGTCACCTATTCACTTCTGTTTATCATTGTTTGGACTAGATTAGGTTAACTGGCCCTATGTTCACCTATTGAGCGCTGCATACTTCATTTTTCTATTTTTTATATATATTCCTTACTGTTCTGAGTGTTCATGGTCCTCCAAAGTCCCATTCTTTAAAGGGAACCTGGTTTTCTCTTATCGTCCATGGACCGACGCAGCTCTCATACTGATTACATGTGGGTATATGTCCCTGCTCGCAGGAGAAGACCTAGGCAGAATGTTAGAGGTTAAAACATTCTAGAACAAGCCAGAGCTGAACAGCCCCGCCCAGGGGGGCGGTCCCTCCGGACATTACCCTTCCACCTGCAGCTAATCAGCCTCAGTTTTTTTCTGCCTAGCAGAAGGAGAAGACGTGCCAGTCTCCTGGAAGATTTTACTTTTAATTTTTATTCCTTTGGGAATTTTATTATTTTATTTTTGAGACCTTCAATCAACTGTCGGCTGGGCAACAGGTTGGGTACACTAGTATCCTCGTAGTCTTCCCTGTCCGACCATCGAGCGTGCTGATCCTCGCCCTGCGTGCGTGAGACTCAGTTCACGACATACCCCATGACTCCAGGGGTGGCCGGGTTGCTTTCATGCTCCCGCGGTCCTCTCAAGATTGAACAGTATTTGACTGACTGTATCTCTCGCGGTGGACCGGGCCGACAGCTACGCAGTACGACTCTGTGATAGGTCTGTCTGAAACAAGCCAGTGGGTCCCTGAAAGGGACGGGTAAGTAGTCTCTCCTACTGCAGGTGAGTACATGCTGGCTGTGTTTCTGTGTGTGGGGGTTTCTCCCTGTCCCCCCCTGTTATGCTGCTCTCTGCACCCTGTACTGGTGCTGTGCTGTGGGGTGCTTGGGGGTTACTCTGGCCTGGTTGGGCGCTCATGTCTGCAGTTTTTTCTGGTGTGTGAGGTGATTATTGCGTGCGCCATTGGCGCTGTTTGAGGTGGTTATTGCGTGCGCCATTGGCGCGCATTAGAGCTTTGAATTTTGCGCTCGGCGGCCATCTTGGCGTTCAGTGGCACAGTTATAGCTGCGGACGGCGGCCATTTTCTTGTGGCCGCCGCGCATTTATTTCTGGCAGCGGCGCGAATCCCCTCACAATCTCCTCACAGACTGAGCTGTCCTTAAGGGTTGGTGGGTCCTCCCGGGTATCCCCTCCTCAGCGTAGCCAGTGGGTGGACTGTATATTCACTGTATAGTGTATAAGGTCTCAGAGGGTGGCGTTTATGGAGTCTGATACACCTGCTCTCCACATTGCCTGGGGCAACTGGCAGTGCTGCACAGTTAAACATGTTCATATGTTTCCTGCACCTGCGGTCCTTATGGACCAGTTGTCAGCAGTCCTGGAATCATTCCTGTCAGAATGGAACCGGTGTGCGAGCAAAAGGAGCTATAAGCCCCCTCCCCCCACAAAAATCTTTAGTGAAGGAGTGCTCTGAGTCAGATATGGGCCTAGCTATTGGGCTTAGGACCCTACCTCTGAATATTTAATGTTTATGAACAGGACATTCCCTTGTGAGGAAGACTTCAGTTCTGTGTCAGTAAATGACAGGGCGCTTCTAAGTGATCTCATTGATGATGTGAGGAACACTCTCAGGCTGGAATTGCTGTGACAAGCTTTTCTTTTACACAGTTTCCTCACTGTTTTCCTCACACTGCCTCAAGAGCAGCATGGATGAGGGAGGACTTTATTCATTTATGTCTCTAATCCCTGTGAGCCTTGTGTGTGATACCTGAGGTAACATTTCCTGCCATTTCCTGGGGAATGACTTGAGCTCTGACAGACACACGGTCTGAGGATCAGAGGTTACCTGTTACCTGCATGCTGCTTCAGCAGCACAGTCAAGCAGGTTGGAATGATACAGAGAAGATTATGCGCCTCTGCGCCATAATTTAAACTCATCCTATACCTCTACACTGCATACATTCACAGTGTATGTATGTGTTATTGGTCTCTGTGTCTGCATGGCTGTCCCCACGTTCCAATGCTGTGTTTCAGTGCCATACATGATATAAACGTACAAAATATGTTTATGCACGACTCCAGATACATTCACAGTATATGTATGTATCATACTCTCTGGGCTGGCGGGGGCTCCGGTGTCCTCCCGCACTCTCATGGTATGTGCGCTTCGGCTCTCTGCACAGTATAGACATGTTCAATATGTTTATTGCACATATTATACATGTTTACAGTATGGGTATACTGTTTGCGTGGGGTTCCTCCGGGTACTCCGGTTTCCCCCCATGCTCCAATGGAAATGCACAGCATAAACATGTGCAATCTTATGTTGATTCACATGCTATCATTCCTACACGGTATCTGTGTGCTGTCTGCGTGAAGTTCTACCGAGTGGGCGCTTCGGCGCTATGCACAGTCTAAATTTGTGCGATTGGACCTACCCGGTATGTCTTTGCAGTCTGCGTGGGTTTCCGCCCACGCTACATGACATGCATGCCTTTGGTGCAATATATGATGTAAACATACACATTATGTTTATACACTACACTAAATACATTCACAGTAGTTGTAGGTATTGCATTCTCTGAGTATGCGTGGGGTACTTCGGTTCCTCCCACGCGCCAACGGTGTGCGCGCCTTCGGTGCTATGCATACATGAGCTTGTGCAAAAGGTTTAGCACACACACTATAATACCTATACGGTATGCGTATGCAGTCTGCGTGGGTTTCTGCCCATGCTACATGACATGCATGCCTTTGGTGCAATACACGGTGTAAACATACACATTATGTCTATACACTACACTAAATACATTTACAGTAGTTGTAGGTATTGCATTCTCTGAGTATGCGTGGGGTACTTCGGTTCCTCACACGCGCCAACGGTGTGCGCGCCTTCGGTGCTTTGCACACATGAGCTTGTGCAAAAGGTTTAGCACACACACTATAATGCCTACACGGTATGCGTATGCAGTCTGCGTGGGTTTCTGCCCATGCTACATGACATGCATGCCTTTGGTGCAATACACGGTGTAAACATACACATTATGTCTATACACTACACTAAATACATTTACAGTAGCTGTAGATATTGCATTCTCTGAGTATGCGTGGGGTACTTCGGTTCCTCCCACGCGCCAACAGTGTGCGCGCCTTCGGTGCTATGCACACATGGGCTTGTGCAAAATGTTTAGCACACATACTATAATACCATACACGGTATGCGTATGCAGTCTGCATGGGTTTCATTCGGGTGCTCAGGTTTCTCCCCTGCGTTCCAATGGTGTGCGCATTCTCAGCGCTATGCAATTTGTTTATTCGCAGGCTAACATACCTACACGGTTGTGTACGCAATCTGTGTGGCTGGTTTACGTCCAGGCCCCGATGATGTGCACGCCTTCGTCGCTGGCACAGTATATACGCGTTTAATAGGTTTATCCACAAATACTAAACTACATACGCCGTATGTGGTGGTATTATGCTCTTTGTGGCTGGGTGGGTTTCCTCCCACACTCTCCATTTGTGCGTTTGATGCAATACATAGTATAAACTATGTGTTTGCACAATCAGCACCTATCCATGGGTAGCTGCTGGATGGAGCATTGTCACAAGGATCCCTGGTTTCAGGGGTATCACTTTCCACCTGCTTTCAGTGGTGATCAGAAGCGCTGGCTTGGACTGTGTTCGCCAGGCTGGGGTTGGCGTTGCGCCTGTTAGTGGCTGCGTCTCTGGCATTTTTTGTAGCTCAATGACTGGGCAAAAGCCTCTGCTTCATTCATCAGTCGTCTAGCAGGTGCACTACAACTGCTTTAGCCTTTAGGGTCTCTGTGCCCGGGGTGGGTTTGCGCAACCTGTGGAGGCTGAGGTACTAGTCCTCTGACCGAGTTTCTAGGGAAGTTCCGTCAAGTTGCCTTTATTGGCCAACATTTGAGGCACCCTGTACACTGGGGCCTCCCTTCTCCGATACATTGCGGAGTCTCTTTGGGATTTTCATACGTCTCGCTGCAAGACGGTCCTGTCGGCCGTGTGCATTGCAGGCGAAGGGTCCTTGCATCCGGAGGTGTTTCCACCTTCTTTACCGGAGGTGGGGCACAGGAAGTGGACCTTGTGACCTCTCGACTCACTCGCAAGGTGGCAAGATCGTGGTCAGGTCCAGGGACCCCTGGGCGGATGCGTTAGACGTGTTGGAAGCCCGTGGGGGCAGTATCGCCTGATATATGCTTACCCTCTGGTACTGTTGTTGCCTCGCCGGCTTCGCAGAGCATACTTCATCCTGCTTTACAGTCCTTGGCTTTAATGGCATGGCTGTTTAAAGCCAGGTGCTAAAGGACCGAGTTCTCTCGTATTCGGTCATCTCTTCTATGTTGTTGACACGGGAATCTTCCTCCAGAAAGATATCTCACCGTACCTGGTAGGCTTACATCGCTATGTGCGAGGAACTTGAGTGGCATCCTCGGATGTTTTCCGTTCCCAGGATTTTGCTGTTCTTACAGCGTGGTGTGACCCAAAAGCTGGCCTTGCATACCTTTTTTTTTGAGGGTCGGATTTCGGCCCGGACTGTCTTTTTCAACGACCACTGCCAGGCCATTCCTTGATTAGCACCTTTTGGGCAGGGGGTTCGCCATGTTTTCCCCCCTGTCAAGCCTCCTCTCCCTACTTGGGATCTGATTTTGATGCATCTCGGTTCTCCAAGAACATCCCTTTGAGAATATCAGAGAGATTCCTCTCTTGACCTTGTCCCGGAAGTTGGCCTTATTGGCCATTGCTTCGGTTAGACGGGTGTCTGAGTTGGCAGCCTTGTCTGGCAAGTCGCCTTACTTGGTCCTCCATAAGGATATGTTGGTGTTGCGCCCACGACCATCCTTCTTTTCTAAGGATGGTCTTGGCCTTTCACCTTAAGAAGGACATTGTTCTTCCGTCCTTGTGTCCTCACCCATCGCTTCCCTGAGAGTTTGCGCTTCATACATTAAGATGGGTACAAGCCTTACGAGTGTACCTGTCTGCTACTGTTTCCATTTGGAAATCTGTGTCTGGTCCAAAACAGGGCCGAGCGGTGTCGTCTGCCACCGTCTTTAGGTGGATCAGGCAGACCGTCATACAGGCCTATGCCCTTAAGGGGCGGGCGCCTCCCTTTCCGGTTGCGGCGCATTCCACCAAGGCAATTGGTGCTTCCCGGGCCTTCCGACATCAAGCGTCGGTTGCACAAGTGTGCAAGGCGACGACCTGGTCGTCCGTTCATACCTTTTCAAAGTTCTACAAGGTTGATGTGGCTGCATCTTCGGATGCTTCCTTCGGCCGCAAAGTGTTGCAGGCCGCTGTCTAATGTTGCAACTCCTCCATTGAGGGGCTCTGCTGGTTTGGAGTGAAGTTTTGGTTGTTCCTTACTTTTTTTTGCTCCCACCCTTTTCTTATACTGCTTTGGGACGTCCCACATGTAATCAGTATGAGAGCTGCGTCGGTCCATGGACGATAAGAGAAAATAGGATTTTTGTACTCACCGTAAAATCCGTTTCTCTGGCGTCCATGGACCGACGCAGCACCCACCCTTCCTTTTAAGTTTGTACTGCTTTGTTACGAACTGAAGCTGATTAGCTGCAGGTGGAAGGGTAATGTCCGGAGGGACCGCCCCCCTGGGCGGGGCTGTTCAGCTCTGGCTTGTTCTAGAATGTTTTAACCTCTAACATTCTGCCTAGGTCTTCTCCTGCGAGCAGGGACATATACCCACATGTAATCAGTATGAGCGCTGCGTCGGTCCATGGACGCCAGAGAAACGGATTTTACGGTGAGTACAAAAATCCTATTTTTACTCTCTGAGGATAGCTGTCCGCCATTCATTTTAACCAGGAGAAATTGAAAATAATACCTGTCACCTGTATCTCATAGGCACCACATCCCTTCATTAAGAAGCTATATAGAAATATGAAGGTATTGGGACTTTTAAGGTGCAACAACTACACAATATTCAATATAAAAAATATAATTTTATTACAAAAAATATATGAAAAATCATATGTACAAATATACATGAACCATCAAAATAAACATAATAGCGTTTCCAAAGTGCATACAGACACAATTCTCTACATGTTTCGCCATTTTGTAGGCTTCCTCAGGAGTTTGTCATGCAAATACTGGAAACAAAGAAAGAAAAATAAATACATAATAATATTTACTCAAATTTCAAACTCAAAATTACAAAACAGAATATTATTAAGAAAAAAAGGATAACTGAAAACCATAACCAGCCCAATGGTTGCTCAAAAGTTCATCTCAAAATTGGATCTATTTATTCAAGGTATATGACCTTATTAATATCAGTTGTTAGTACATTACCTGTAAATTTTGATGGTACAATCTAAAATGAAAAATGACCAGATAGCCAATGAGCTATCCCACACGGGGGCGCCCGTAAGGAGGGGATCATATGGTGTATCATAGAGGGGGAGAAATACTGGCACAAATAACCACCCGGATATTACTAGCACAGGAACAGAGGGCCATCTGGGGGAAATTACAAAGAAAAATCGAATGAAGTCAAATAACAATCTATATATAAGAGTAAAGGCGTCTCCATCTAATTATACGGCACATACCCCATCAGTATTTACCTGTTTATGGCTGTTGATAGTAAAAAATATTAGAATAGGCAAAAAAGGGGGGGCAGTATCTCCAAAGTACCCCAATCAGTGTCCACTCTAAAGGAAAAAGAATTAGTGGAAATTACTATAAATATATAATAATCCCCTCTAGTTGGTAATCAAAATTTTAATTTTTTAGCCATATACTTGCTAGCTGATATATACCTGGTTAATCCAATTGGATAAAGTGTGTCCACATTAGGGCATCTCTGCCGAAAAACTTGTTTTACAAAACCGATCAATCAGTTTACTGAAAAAATATATATAAAATATAAAAACCATTTTAGATTAAAAACCAAGTAAACCAGACAACAGGATAAAAACCAATGTTGCCCGTAAAGAGATCTAGTGCCTAAGTAATTTACCTTTGACTGATATCTAAGAACGTCTTCTCCCCAGAATGTTGGTCATGCTACTGATTTGCAAGGCTGCAATCCGGACTATATACCCCCCCTCCCCCTTCCCATTGGACGCACAATGGCGCCAAATCAATGGGCGGAGCGGGCACGTCAGTTCCGACATCCGCCCATCGTCAGATCCGACCCGGAAGTGACAATTCCACCACTGAAAAACCGGAGACGTCCGCCGGAAGCGCCACCCCGCTCAACAGGAGAAAACATCCTGACGAGCTGGACGCACCATAAGACGGATCCGGAAGGGGAAAACATGCCTAAAGTATAGAAAAGGGCAGACTTCCCTTTAAAATCACGGCAGAAATGGCACATTGGATGTTAGAAAAAGAGGGCCAGGATATCCGGTGGGCTTGGTCAGATGGCGCTCAGATTGTCTCCCAAAGGAGAACAAAGAGAAACGCCCTGGGCGCCCATATGATCACCAAATCCCCCCCAAAAAAGAAAGGGGAAACGCCACCCTAAAAAAATGTGGTAAACTCCATTGAAATCAATTACATATAATGTAGATTATCAATAATTAAAGAGAGCCCCTATGGAATATAGAAATGGTACATTCAGTCACCTGTACATAAAGACAAATTTATTAAACAAAAATAAAATAACAAAACAAAATTTTATTTGTTTTAGACAGAGTCTACATATACAGCATAACTATTTTTATCCTACAAAAAGGGTTTGAAACTGATGGACTCATTTAACCCGGGATACATAGTAGCTCTCAAGGTATGTATCCATCTGGTTTCTCGTTGTAGAAGATTTTTGTCCACATCCCCACCTCTTTCATTAAGAGGTATGTATTCTAAAGCAAAGAATTTAATCTTTGACAGATCGAAGGAGTGGAAAAGACCACTATGTCTACTAATAGGAGTCTCCATTTTTTTCTTTTGAATGAGAGATACATGGTCTCTCATTCTGTGAAAGAAAGGCCTCTTTGTTTTACCAACATAAAAGGCCTTACAATCACAGATCATCAAATAAATAACGCCAATTGACTGGCAATTGCTAAAGAAATTTGGTCTATACGTAACTCCATTAGGGAGAACTATTTCAGTAGAATCATATATAAACCTGCAGAATTCACAATGACCACATGGGGCCGAACCCTTTCTACTCTCAATCCTCTTGATTTGGAGATGGCTATGAACTAGTTGATCTTTTAACCACTTAAGCCCCGGACCATTTGGTAGCTAAAGGACCAGAGGTGAATTCAGAATTTTGCACTGCGCTGCTTTAACTGTAAATTGTGCGGACATGCAATGTTGTACCCAAACGAAATTTGCGTCCTTTTCTTCCCACAAATAGAGCTTTCTTTTAATGGTATTTGATTGCCTCTGCGATTTTTATTTTTTGCGATATAAACGGAAAAAGACCGAAAATTTTGAAAAAAAATGATATTTTCTACTTTTTGTTATAAGAAAAATCGAATAAACTCAATTTTAGTCATACATTTAGGCCAAAATGTATTCAGCCACATGTCTTTAGTAAAAAAAATGTCAATAAGCGTATATTTATCGGTTTGCGCAAAAGTTATAGCGTTTACAAACTAGGGTACATTTTCTGGAATTTACACAGCTTTTAATTTATGACTGCCTATCTCATTTCTTGAGGTGCTAAAATGACAGGGCAGTACAAAACCCCCCCAAATAACCCCATTTTAGAAAGTAGACACCCCAAGGAAATTGCTGAGAGGCATGTTGAGCCCATTGAATATTTTTTTTTTGTCCCAAGTGATTGAATAATGACAAAAAAAAATAAAAAATTACAAAAAGTTGTCACTAAATGATATATTGCTCACACATGCCATGGTTATATGTGGAATTGCACCCCAAAATACATTCTGCTGCTTCTCCTGAGTACGGGAATACCACATGTGTGGGACTTTTTAGGAGCCTAGCCACGTACGGGACCCCGGAAACCAAGCACCGCCTTCAGGATTTCTAAGGGCGCAAATTTTTGATTTCACTCCTCACTACCTATCACAGTTTTGAAGGCCATAAAATGCCAAAATAGCACAAAACCCCCCCAAATGACCCCATTTTAGAAAGTAGACACCCCAAGGAAATTGCTGAGAGGCCTGTTGAGCCCATTGAATATTTTTTTTTGTCCCAAGTGATTGAATAATGACAAAAAAAAAAAAAAAGAATTACAAAAAGTTGTCACTAAATGATATATTGCTCACACATGCCATGGTTATATGTGGAATTGCACCCCAAAATACATTCTGATGCTTATCCTGAGTACGGGGATACCACATGTGTGGGACTTTTTAGGAGCCTAGCCACGTACGGGACCCCGGAAACCAAGCACCGCCTCCAGGATTTCTAAGGGCGCAAATTTTTGATTTCACTCCTCACTACCTATCACAGTTTTGAAGGCCATAAAATGCCAAAATAGCACAAACCCCCCCCCCAAATGACCCCATTTTGGAAAGTAGACACCCCAAGCTGTTTGCTGAGAGGCATGGTGAGTATTTTACAGCTCTCATTTGTTTTTGAAAATGAAGAAAGAACATTTTTTTTTTCTTTTTTTTTTCAATTTTCAAAACTTTGTGACAAAAAGCGAGATCTGCAAAATACTCACAATACCTCTCAGCAAATAGCTTGGGGTGTCTACTTTCCAAAATGGGGTCATTTGGGGGGGTTTTGTGCCATCTGGGCATTCCATGGCCTCCGAAACTGTGATAGGCAGTGAGAAGTGAAATCAAAAATTGACACCCTTAGAAAGCCTGAAGGCGGTGCTTGGTTTTTGGGGTCCCGTACGCGGCTAGGCTCCCAAAAAGTCTCACACATGTGGTATCCCCGGTACTCAGGAGAAGCAACAGAATGTATTTTGGGGTGTAATTCCACATATGCCCATGGCATGTTTGAGCAATATATCATTTAGTGACAACTTTGTGCAAAAAAAAAAAAAAAACAATTGTATTTTTTCCGCAACTTGTGTCAACATATAAAATATTCCATGGACTCGATATGCCTCTCAGTATATAGCTTGGGGTGTCTACTTTCCAAAATGGGGTCATTTGGGGGGATTTTGAACTGTTCTGGCATTTTATACACAACATTAGGAAGCTTACATCCACTCTTCTAACCACTTGAAGACAAAGCCCTTTTTGACACTTTTTGTTTACATGAAAACATTTTTTTTTTTGCAAGAAAATTATGTTGAACCCCCAAACATTATATATATTTTTAAAGCAAAGGCCCTACAGAATAAAATGGTGGGTGTTGCATTTTTTTTTCTACACAGTATTTGCGCAGCGATTTTTCAAACGCATTTTTTTGGGAAAAAATACACTTTTTTTAATTTTAATGCACTAAAACACACTATATTGCCCAAATGTTTGATGAAATAAAAAAGATGATCTTAGGCCGAGTACATAGATACCAAACACGACATGCTTTAAAATTTCGCACAAACGCGCATTGGCGACAAACTACATACATTTTTAAAAGCCTTTAAAAGCATTTACAGGTTACCCCGTTAGATTTACAGAGGAGGTCTACTGCTAAAATTACTGCCCTCGATCTGACCTTCGCGGTGATACCTCACATGCATGGTGCAATTGCTGTTTACATATGACGCCAGACCGACGCTTGCGTTCGCCATTGGGCAAGAGCAGGGCAGGACAGGGGTGCTTTTTTTTTTTTTAATTATTAATTTTGCTTTTTTATTTTATTTTTAAACTGTTGCTTCCATATTTATTTATTTTTATCACTTTTATTGTTATCTCAGGGAATGTAAATATCCCCTATGATAGCAATAGGTAATGACAGGTACTCTTTTTTGAAAAAACTGGGGTCTATTGGACCCTAGATCTTTCCTCTGCCCTCAAAGCATCTGACCACACCAAGATCGGTGTGATAAAATGCTTTCCCAATGGCGCTTTTTATATCCGGGGGGGGGGACATTCCCTCCCACTGCTTGTAAAAGCAGTCCAGAGGCTAATTAGCCACTAGGATTGCTTTTACATGAAAGCCGGCCGCTGGCTGAAAAGAATGATACCAAGATGATACCTAAACCCGCAGGCATCATTCTGGTATAAACATTCAAAGTCCAGCAACATACCAGTACGTTGCTGGTCCTTGTTGGACATGTATTGTAATCTTTTTTTTCATGCAGCCTGTTGGCTGAACGAAAAAAAAAGATTGATCGGTGGGTATGCCCACCATTAGAATACCGCCCTTCATCCACCCACTTCTAATGATGGGCATACATGCACCATTTATATATGCCGAAGCATGGGGGCATCTTCTCGCAAAAGTTATGCCGCGTACACATGGTCAGACTTTTCCACAGGCAAGCCTCCGTCGGAATTTTGACCGTATATACGCGGCATTAGGAGCAAAATCGCTCCTCCGCTCCTGCTGCCCCAATGCTTCGGCATATATGCTTTTTTTTTTTAACTGTGGTGGTGAAATTACCTCCTACAGCACTGGAGTCGCAGGGATCAGGCCTGTCTCTGCGAACGCTGCAGTTATGTGTGTTGTGTTTTGCAAGTGACAGTGATCGATCGATACTGCACTTCGGTGGCCTGGGCTGGACGGAGGGGCAAAACGCAGGTGCTAGCAGGTATCTGGGCTGATCCCACTAACAGTGCGTTTTTGGGAACCCTAAACTGCTGGGGACGCTAGTATAGATCTGATCAGATCAGATATTGAGCTGATCAGATACTATACCACTAAGGGGGGTGTATGCTTCACGTGTGGGTGTTAGCGCTACTGGCACTAACCTGACGCTGCCTGGGGTGTGACGCAGACCCTCTCTGACGCTAAAACCTAACTGATATCACCCGCCGGGCGATCAGGGGGTTAAACCTTTATTGGGTTATATACGGCGGGTGCCCTGACACTATAAAAAGCAAACTAACTAACCAGCGTCACCCGTAACACTTATATGATGAACACTGGTGAAAGGGTTAACTAGGGGCAATTAGGGGGTTAAAACCTTTATTAGGTAATATATGGGGGTACCTGACGCTATATAAAAACCTGACAGCGAACCTAAAAAAAAATTACTGGCTACCTATCGGCATCACCGACACTAAGACAACGATCATAAAAACGATTGCTTAGCGACAGTGGTGATAGGGGGTGAAAGGGTTACCTGGGGGGCGATCAGGGGGTTAAACCTTTATTAGATAATATATGGGGGTACCTGACGCTATAAAAACCTGCGGCGAACCTAAAAAAAATTACTGGCTACCGATCAGCATCACCGACGCTAAGACATCGATCAGAAAAATGATCGCATAGTGACGGCGGTGCTAGGGGGTGAAAGGGTTACCTGGGGGGCGATCAAGGGGGTTAAACCTTTATTAGGTAATATATGGGGGTACCCGACGCTATAAAAACCTGCGGCGAACCTAAAAAAAATTACTGGCTACTGATCAGCATCGCCGACGCTAAGACATCGATCAGAAAAATTATAACTTAGTGACAGTGGTGATAGGGGGTGAAAGGGTTACCTGGGGGGCGATCAAGGGGGTTAAACCTTCATTAGGTAATATATGGGGGTACCCGACGCTATAAAAACCTGCGGCGAACCTAAAAAAAATTACTGGCTACCGATCAGCATCACCGACGCTAAGACATCGATCAGAAAAATGATTGCTTAGTGACAGTGGTGATAGGGGGTGAAAGGGTTATCTGGGGGGTGATCAGGGGGTTAAACCTTTATTAGGGGGGGGTTAGGGGGCTACACTGGACCTAAAACTAAATGTACTGACACTTTTACAGTCACAAATGTCACTGATTGCAGTGATCACTAAATAAATGGTCACTGCAATCAGTGACACTGTGACTGGGGGCTGGGGGGTGATCTGGGGGGGCGATTTATGTGCCTATGTGTCCTGGTGTCAGTGTGCTGTTTTGTGTACTAACCTTTATCTTCTCCTGTACGGCGCTCGGTATATGTGAGCGCCCCAGGAGAGATGACATCACTTCCTCCTTCCTGGCAGGCAAGGGAAGCTCTCTCATTCGCCGGGAGCGATCGAGAGGGGGTGGCCGGAATCGAACGGCCGTCCCCTCAAGCCGGATCGCTCCCGAAGGTAAAACGACCACCCACTGTATACAAAGGCAATCACGTACATATACGTGATTCTGCCTGTCGGTGCCATTCTGCTGACGTATATTTACAGTGGGCGGTCGTTAAGTGGTTAAAGACCTAGATTTTCTATAGGTAATTTGGGGAAATGGCTTAATATATTTGGAGATAATCTCATCTGTTGCTAGCAAAGGCCAGAATTTTTCAATAATTTTTCTTACTTTCTGACGTTCACCAGAGAACCTGGTAATTAGTCGTACCGATTGGTCAGTAGTTTGAGATTTCTTAGGATGTATTAGATCTTTCCTATTTTTATTTTTTGCTCGTTTGTAAGCTTTTTTGAGGGTTGAACGACTATACCCTCTAGCAATTAGTCGAGATTGGAGGGCAGAAGCCTCCGTCTCGAAATCTATTTCCTTACTACAATTTCGTCGAATTCGTAAGTACTGACTGTATGGGATATTTTGTACCAGAGTCCTGGGATGAGAACTTGTGGCATGCAGGATGGTATTGCCTGAAGAGGGCTTTCTATATAATGAAGAGCCCAAGGTGCCATCAGAATTTAAGTAAATAGAAATATCCAGAAAATTTATCACATTCTGGTCACAAATCATCGTAAATTTGAGATTAAAGGAATTTACAGCTAATGAAGACATAAAGGATGTTAATTCCTCTAAGGAGCCAGTCCACACAACAAAAATGTCATTGATAAAGCGTCGCCATATCAAGACTTTATCAAAAAACATTTCAAATGATTCCAAAGAAAAAATCTCCCGTTCCCACCCCCCCAGGTACAGATTGGCGTACGATGGGGCACACTTGGTCCCCATCGCAACACCCTGTACCTGGAGGTAGTGGGAACAGTCGAAAACAAAAATATTGTTGGTAAGTATAAACAGCAACAATTCCAAAATGAAATTGTTGTAGGGCCTGGCTCCAGGTCCTCTCTCAGAAAGGAAGCCGTCTATAACTTGAATACCCCTAGTGTGGGGGATAGAGTTATAGAGGGCTTCAACGTCTATAGCTACTAGCCATGATTCATCGGAATCAGTGGCTTCCTGATTTTTATTTGTTTGCTTACGAGCTGAGGATTTGGATTTCCTCCATTGGTTTTCAGTAGTCCACCGATAGGCTGTGTGGCATTCATATGCCAGACGATCCCTATAATATTTTTTATCCTTAGTTTTAAGGATATTGGAGACAAAAGACTCCAAATGTTTTTCTAAGAGAGCCTCTCTATTAGTGATAACCTTATAGACAAGAAGACGTGTGAATTCTTGGTTATTGACATGCCGAGACTTCCCACGTTTTATGCTCTGCCAAAGGTGCACAAAAATTTGGAAAATCCCCCTGGCCGTCCGATTGTGTCAGGGATTGGCTGCCTTACAGAACCAGCTAGTAAGCTGGTAGACGATTATTTGAGGCCCCATGAAGGTTCCTTAAGTTCCTACATTCAAGACACCGCCGATCTACTGAGATCCTTGGATGGTCTATGTGTACCACCGGGGTCATGGCTAGTAGCTATAGACGTTGAAGCCCTCTATAACTCTATCCCCCACACTAGGGGTATTCAAGTTATAGACGGCTTCCTTTCTGAGAGAGGACCTGGAGCCAGGCCCTACAACAATTTCATTTTGGAATTGTTGCTGTTTATACTTACCAACAATATTTTTGTTTTCGACCGTTCCCACTACCTCCAGGTACAGGGTGTTGCGATGGGGACCAAGTGTGCCCCATCGTACGCCAATCTGTACCTGGGGGGGTGGGAACGGGAGATTTTTTCTTTGGAATCATTTGAAATGTTTTTTGATAAAGTCTTGATATGGCGACGCTTTATCGATGACATTTTTGTTGTGTGGACTGGCTCCTTAGAGGAATTAACATCCTTTATGTCTTCATTAGCTGTAAATTCCTTTAATCTCAAATTTACGATGATTTGTGACCAGAATGTGATACATTTTCTGGATATTTCTATTTACTTAAATTCTGATGGCACCTTGGGCTCTTCATTATATAGAAAGCCCTCTTCAGGCAATACCATCCTGCATGCCACAAGTTCTCATCCCAGGACTCTGGTACAAAGTATCCCATACAGTCAGTACTTACGAATTCGACAAAATTGTAGTAAGGAAATAGATTTCGAGACGGAGGCTTCTGCCCTCCAATCTCGACTAATTGCTAGAGGGTATAGTCGTTCAACCCTCAAAAAAGCTTACAAACGAGCAAAAAATTAAAATAGGAAAGATCTAATACATCCTAAGAAATCTCAAACTACTGACCAATCGGTACGACTAATTACCAGGTTCTCTGGTGAACATCAGAAAGTAAGAAAAATTATTGAAAAATTCTGGCCTTTGCTAGCAACAGATGAGATTATCTCCAAATATATTAAGCCATTTCCCCAAATTACCTATAGAAAATCTAGGTCTTTAAAAGATCAACTAGTTCATAGCCATCTCCAAATCAAGAGGATTGAGAGTAGAAAGGGTTCGGCCCCATGTGGTCATTGTGAATTCTGCAGGTTTATATATGATTCTACTGAAATAGTTCTCCCTAATGGAGTTACGTATAGACCAAATTTCTTTAGCAATTGCCAGTCAATTGGCGTTATTTATTTGATGATCTGTGATTGTAAGGCCTTTTATGTTGGTAAAACAAAGAGGCCTTTCTTTCACAGAATGAGAGACCATGTATCTCTCATTCAAAAGAAAAAAATGGAGACTCCTATTAGTAGACATAGTGGTCTTTTCCACTCCTTCGATCTGTCAAAGATTAAATTCTTTGCTTTAGAATACATACCTCTTAATGAAAGAGGTGGGGGATGTGGACAAAAATCTTCTACAACGAGAAACCAGATGGATACATACCTTGAGAGCTACTATGTATCCCGGGTTAAATGAGTCCATCAGTTTCAAACCCTTTTTGTAGGATAAAAATAGTTATGCTGTATATGTAGACTCTGTCTAAAACAAATAAAATTTTGTTTTGTTATTTTATTTTTGTTTAATAAATTTGTCTTTATGTACAGGTGACTGAATGTACCATTTCTATATTCCATAGGGGCTCTCTTTAATTATTGATAATCTACATTATATGTAATTGATTTCAATGGAGTTTACCACATTTTTTTAGGGTGGCGTTTCCCCTTTCTTTTTTGGGGGGGATTTGGTGATCATATGGGCGCCCAGGGCGTTTCTCTTTGTTCTCCTTTGGGAGACAATCTGAGCGCCATCTGACCAAGCCCACCGGATATCCTGGCCCTCTTTTTCTAACATCCAATGTGCCATTTCTGGCGTGATTTTAAAGGGAAGTCTGCCCTTTCTTTCTCGTACATCACGGGACACAGAGCGACATAGTCATTACTAATGGGTTATATAGATACCGTCAGGTGCTGGCACTGGCAACTTCCAAAACCGGAAGTACCCTCCCCTATATAAGCCCCTCCCATCCGGGAGCACCTCAGTTTTTTGCCAGTGTCTAAGGTGTTGGCCAAGAAGAAACATGTGTTTTTCACTGAGCTTGCGTACAGGTTCTTTTGGGCCTCAGTAAGCTATTCCGGATCCGACCAAAAAAGCTTCATAGCTAAACGGTCGGTACCCGGGCCTTGCAGAGAAGAGCAAGGTTTTGCCTGTAATGCTTCTCTTAGGAGAGCTGGACCCTGGGATCCAGAGCTCTGGTCATACCCACGACCAAGATGTTTTCTGTGCAGGGTGCTATACAGGTCCAGGGGAGTGGAATCCTTGGGAACCCGGTCCCTGAAGGTTTGATTACAATGCCTGCCGTGATAGGTGAAGTTTGGGCTTTTGTGGACCAAACAAAGTCCTGCGGCGGGGAACAGGTAAGTGGGGGCCCCCAGGAACTTGGTTCTATTGGGGGACCCCCAAGCCTAATTTGTCTTTCTGTCTGTTACCTAATGGTATTCCCGCAAAATTCTGTGCATGCCTGTAACTACTAAAAAAAATGTAATAATTTTTAATGGTGGTCAAGAAAAAAAAAAAAATATATATTTTTTTATATATATTTAAGATATTAGACTGCGGTACCTGTGTTTGTCCACTAGAGGCCGCTGTGGAATGTTTTCTTGTCATGTGGACTAGTTTCTTCTCAGCAGAGCAAGTCCAGGCAGATGGTGAGTTCTCTTATGGGAAACTGCTTCCTCTGCCATGTTGCAATGCTCGTCCATCCCCCGGCCTGCGGCAAAGAGGGGCCCTGGCTCTTGTCCCTAGTCTCCATTTTTCAAAATTAGCGCCGAAGGCGCACGTGGCCACGCGCGTGCGCGTGCACGCGCCTCTATATATAGAGGTGAGCCAGGAAAGGGGGCGGAGCCTGGGGGATGACACTCTGTGTGCGCCGCAGCGCTTCTGCGCATGTGCGGGCGTCCCAGCATGTAAAAACCACAGTTTTGTGTGGTGAGCTGGCTATGAAGTACAGAGACAGAGCTGGCAACATTTAAAAAAGGGCATACAGCAAGCGGTTGATACAGGCATCCCCTAGAAAGGCACATTAGTAGACACCAACTGTGATATAGCAGCAATTGTGCTAGACTATTCTCAGTAAAAGTGGTGTATTACGGCTGGAATACCTCAGCTTTAGGCTTAGGAATATGCCGTCCAGAAGCTCCGGAACTGAATCTTCCAGGAAGCGAAAGGGGTCTCATCGGGCTCGGAGGATCTTGGGCATACTTCTGCTGCACCAGTCTCCCCTGAAGTTCAGAGGTAAGTGACCGTAGAGACCCCGCAGGGGTACTTGGTACTGTGGCTGTCCTCAGTTCACCTGCTCCTGTGTATGTAACAGAGGAGGTTTTTTCCTCAGCTCTGGGAGGATTAGAGAGAGATTGTCAACATTTATCGCTGCCTCCCTGTCAGGGAAAGCACGCCCCATCTCCGTCTCCTCCTTCAGAGTGCCTGTTAGCAGAGCAACAGTCCCATACAGGGATCGACCTGCCTGAAGGGGATCAGGATGAGGTTGATTCTGTTATAGAGGAATCAACAGTGGGGGAACCTTTTCTCAGCATCTCAAGCTGAAAGATTATGGGTTCAGTCTCTGACTAACATGGTCCGATCAGCATTTAAAAATGCACCTTGCGGAACCATCAACCACTACTGTATCCTCGTTGGGGTCGCTAGAAGCCCCCAGACTGTCTGTTCTTTTCCACTTCACCCTTTACTGAAAGGGCTCATTTACCAGGATTGGGAACGTCCTGAGAAAATATTTATTCCCCCAAGAGATTTCCGGTGGTCTATCCCATGGAGGATAAGTTCATCAAAAAAAAAAAAAAAAAAAAAATGGAAGGTCCCTACAGTGGACGCAGCCATCTCTTGTATGTATAAATCACTGACATGTCCAGTGGATAATGTCCAAATGTTCAAGAACCCAATAGATAAAAGATTGGAGTCCTTATGAAAGTCTGCTTCTTTCTACAGCAAGCTTGGTGACACAACCAGCAGTAGCAGCTATTGGGGTCTGCTAAGCAGTGAAGGATCAGTTGAAACAGGTCTTGAGGGACTTGACAGATCAGCAGGCTTTGCCCTAGCTGATCTACCTAGAGCCTTAGGCTTTGCGGTTGACGCCATAAAGGATTCAGTCCATCAGGCCTCCCGCCTTACGCTGTCTATAGTACATATGCGTAGGCTCCTATGGCTCAAAAACTGGTCTGCTGAAGCTCCCTGTAAAGAATGGCTGGTTAGCGTCCCATTTCATGGTGAACGCTTATTCAGGGAAAACCTGGACAAATATATCCAGAAAATTTCCAGCGGTAAAAATACGCTCTTGCCGGTTAAAAACAGAGTTAGAGGTCCCTCTTTAAGAGGCCTGCTTCTCCAGTCCCTGGGGCATCGGCTGTGTAACAGTTCCGACGGCCTCCTCGGTCAATTCCCGGGGGTAAAAAACAGGGACAATAGCAGGGTAATGAGAAACCCTGGGTCAGGGGAGGTACAAAACCTCCCCCAAAGTTAAATTCATTGAAGCCCCCACTCAGTCGGGTGGGGGGGAGGACTCCAGTTGTTCGCAAGAGACCTGGCGGGACACGATCAAGACAGATAGGTGCTCTCCGCAGTATGTTTGGGATACAGTTTGGAGTTAAAAGACTCTCCTCCTTCCCATTTTTGAGGTCAAACGTGCCAAGGGATCCCCGGAAGAGAGAGTCCCTCCTGTTGGCACTAGAACAACTATTGCTCCAAGGAGTAATTATGGAGGTTCCCCTGGAAGAATGAGGGTTCGGGTTTTACTCAAACCTCTTTACAGTCCCGAAGCAAACGCGGACGGGAGGCCCATATTAATTCTAAAAGGGCTATACAAATTCCTGTATATCAGGACTTTCCAATGGAGTCAATCCGATCGGTGGCCACTGCCCTATAAGGGGAGGATTGGTTAGCCGCGATCGACATCAAAGATGCTTATTTGCGCATTCCCATCTTTCCAGTCCACCAAAAATTTCTACGCTTCGCAGTAGAAGGGCGCCATTTTCAGTTCAGAGCCTTACCCTTCGGTTCGGCCACAGCCCCACGAGTGTTTACAAAAATTCTGGCCCTTTATTGGCCAATCTAAGAACACAAGGTGTAATGATAATGGCATATCTAGATGACTTGTTGCTGATAGACCACTCAGTGAAAAAACTAGACGTGGTCGTTCACAAGACAATCAAGTATCTGGAATCTCACGGTTGGATTATCAACCGAGACAAGTCAGCCCCTAAAAACCAGTCAAAAGTCTGGAATACTTGGGGCTAAGGTTGGATTCAGGCCAGAGAAAAATATTCTTGCCTCGAGGAAAGGTGTTGTCTTTGAAAGATTTGATCCACTTAGTGGGTACAAAAAAGACAGCCGTCCATACGCCTGTATATGAGGCTGCTGGGAAAGATGGTGGCATCATTCGAAGCAGTACCCTACGGTCAATTCCATTCAAGGAATTTGCAAGGGGCCATACTGTCAGCCTGGAACAAAAAAGTTCAGGCCCTAGACTTACAATGTCCTTGTCCCCTTCCGTTCGCAAGAGCCTCCGTTGGTGGTTGGTTCCCCAGAATCTGGAAAAAAGGAAATCCTTCAGTCCGATTTCTTGGAAGGTGGTCACTACAGATGCCAGCCTTATAGGCTGGGGAGCAGTACTGGAGCAATGGTCTCTCCAGGGCAGATGGTCGGATGCAGAAAAGGCCCTGCCCATCAATCTCTTAGAAATACGAGCAGCCCGGTATGCCCTAGTAGCATGGACATCCAAACTCCAAGGGTCCCCTGTCAGAATTCAATCATCAGGGGGGCACCAGGAGTCGTGCAGCCCAGAGGGAAGTAAATTACATCCTGAAATGGGCAGAAAAATATGTCCCAGCCATATCTGCGGTATTCATTCCAGGAGTGGAGAATTGGAAGGCGGACTTTCTAAGTCGCCAGCAATTAGGCCCAGAGGAAGGGTCCCTTCACCCCGAGGTTTTCTGGACAATATGTCAGCGGTGGGGAACATCGGATGTAGATCTTCTAGCATCCAGATTCAACGCAAAGGGGGACAGGTTTGTCTCTCGGACAAGGGATCCCCTAGCTTGCGGCTCGGATGCCCTAGTGTTCCCTTGGGATCAGTTCAAGCTGATATATGCATTCCCACCGCCACAATTGTTACCTCGATTACTCCGCAGAATCAGGGTAGAAAAGAAACCAGTGATTCTGGTGGCTCCAGCGTGGCCCCGAAGAGCATGGTACGCGGAGATTGTAAAAATGTCTGTGGGGAGTCCTTGGACTCTCCCACGTCGTCCGGACCTGCTTTCGCAAGGACCGATATACCACCCTTCCTTACCAGCCCTAGGTTTGACGGCCTGGCTATTGAAGCCCACATTCTAAAAAAGAGAGGGCTCTCTAATGCTGTGGTATCTACCATGATCAATGCCAGGAAGCCGGTATCCAGGCAGATCTACTATAGAATCTGGAAGGCGTACATCGCGTGGTGTGAGGCCAAGAAATGGCATCCACATAAGTACGTAATAGGTAGGATTCTGGACTTCCTACAGTGGGCTGTAGATAGGAAGCTTGCCTTGAGTACTATCAAGGGTCAGATTTCGGCCTTGTCAATATTTTTTCAAAGGCCCTTGGCTTCGCATTCACTAGTCAAAGCCTTTATACAAGGAGTGATGCGTATTAGTCCTCCGGTTAATATTCCCATATGTCCATGGGATCTAAACTTGGTTCTGTCGGTTCTACAGAAACAACCATTTGAACCATTACAGCATATTTCCTTGGTGCTTCTCACCAGGAAATTGATTTTTCTAGTAGCCATTTGTTCGGCTAAAAGAGTATCGGAATTAGCAGCTATGTCCTGTAAGGAGCCATATCTGGTTATCCATAAGGACAGAGTAGTGTTACGTCCTCATCCAGCCTTTCTTCCTAAGGTGGTATCGAGGTTTCATTTGAACCAAGATGTGGTTCTTCCTTCTTTTTTTCCCCAAACCTACTTCGGTAGAGGAAAAGTTATTGCATTCTTTGGATGTAGTAAGAGCAGTTAAAGCTTATCTAAAAGCCACTGCTCAGATTCGCAGAACGGATACTTTGTTTATTCTGCCGGAAGGCCCCAGAAAGGGTCAGGCAGCGTCAAAATCTACTTTAGCCAAGTGGATTCGACAGGTCATTATGCAAGCTTATGGCTTGAGAAGGAGACCGCCTCCGTTCAAAGTTAGAGCGCACTCCACGAGAGCAGTTGGAACTTCATGGGCAGTGCATCACCAGGCCTCCCTGGCTCAAATCTGTAAGGCCGCAACATGGTCTTCAGTACACACGTTTACTAGGTTCTACCAGGTGGACGTTAGAAGTCAGGAGGATGTCGCCTTTGGGCGCAGTGTGTTGCAGGCCGCAAAAGATCCTCATGTCTGATAGCGCTCAGCTTATATATGGTGTATCCCCCCCCTCATTTGGCATTGCTTTAGGACATCCCATTAGTAATGACTATGTCGCTCTGTGTCCCGTGATGTACGAGAAAGAAAATAGGATTTTTATAACAGCTTACCTGTAAAATCCTTTTCTTGGAGTACATCATGGGACACAGAGCTCCCGCCCCTCTTTGGGGACACTTATTGCTTTGCTACAAAACTGAGGTGCTCCCGGATGGGAGGGGCTTATATAGGGGAGGGTACTTCCGGTTTTGGAAGTTGCCAGTGCCAGCACCTGACGGTATCTATATAACCCATTAGTAATGACTATGTCGCTCTGTGTCCCGTGATGTACTCCAAGAAAAGGATTTTACAGGTAAGCTGTTATAAAAATCCTATTTTTCTATACTTTAGGCATGTTTTCCCCTTCCGGATCCGTCTTATGGTGCGTCCAGCTCGTCAGGATGTTTTCTCCTGATGAGCGGGGTGGCGCTTCCAGCGGACGTCTCCGGTTTTTCAGTGGTGGAATTGTCACTTCCGGGTCGGATCTGACGATGGGCGGATGTCGGAACTGACGTGCCCGCTCCGCCCATTGATTTGGCGCCATTGTGCGTCCAATGGGAAGGGGGAGGGGGTATATAGTCCGGATTGCAGCCTTGCAAATCAGTAGCATGACCAACATTCTGGGGAGAAGACGTTCTTAGATATCAGTCAAAGGTAAATTACTTAGGCACTAGATCTCTTTACGGGCAACATTGGTTTTTATCCTGTTGTCTGGTTTACTTGGTTTTTAATCTAAAATGGTTTTTATATTTTATATATATTTTTTCAGTAAACTGATTGATCGGTTTTGTAAAACAAGTTTTTCGGCAGAGATGCCCTAATGTGGACACACTTTATCCAATTGGATTAACCAGGTATATATCAGCTAGCAAGTATATGGCTAAAAAATTAAAATTTTGATTACCAACTAGAGGGGATTATTATATATTTATAGTAATTTCCACTAATTCTTTTTCCTTTAGAGTGGACACTGATTGGGGTACTTTGGAGATACTGCCCCCCTTTTTTGCCTATTCTAATATTTTTTACTATCAACAGCCATAAACAGGTAAATACTGATGGGGTATGTGCCGTATAATTAGATGGAGACGCCTTTACTCTTATATATAGATTGTTATTTGACTTCATTCGATTTTTCTTTGTAATTTCCCCCAGATGGCCCTCTGTTCCTGTGCTAGTAATATCCGGGTGGTTATTTGTGCCAGTATTTCTCCCCCTCTATGATACACCATATGATCCCCTCCTTACGGGCGCCCCCGTGTGGGATAGCTCATTGGCTATCTGGTCATTCTTCATTTTAGATTGTACCATCAAAATTTACAGGTAATGTACTAACAACTGATATTAATAAGGTCATATACCTTGAATAAATAGATCCAATTTTGAGATGAACTTTTGAGCAACCATTGGGCTGGTTATGGTTTTCAGTTATCCTTTTTTTCTTAATAATATTCTGTTTTGTAATTTTGAGTTTGAAATTTGAGTAAATATTATTATGTATTTATTTTTCTTTCTTTGTTTCCAGTATTTGCATGACAAACTCCTGAGGAAGCCTACAAAATGGCGAAACATGTAGAGAATTTTGTCTGTATGCACTTTGGAAACTCTATTATGTTTATTTTGATGGTTCATGTATATTTGTACATATGATTTTTCATATATTTTTTGTAATAAAATTATATTTTTTATATTGAATATTGTGTAGTTGTTGCACCTTAAAAGTCCCAATACCTTCATATTTCTATATACATTCATTTTAACCGTTGGCAGAATGGCTCGTACAGGCACAATCACGTACCTGTACGTGGCCCTTTAACTGCCTGCCGTGTGGTTGCGCGCGGGCCGCCGGCGGCGCGCTCGCGACCCTGCAGTCATCCCCGTGAGTCGGACCGAGGGTCCCGCGGACTCATTCGGCGCGGGTATCCCCGCGATCGTCTCACGGAGGGATGGAGCGGGAACACAACATCTCCCCGCTCGCCTACTGACACCGATCTCCGCTCTGTGTAATCAGAGCGGAGATCAGTGACGTGTCACTCGTAGCCATGCCCCCCCTCAGTTAGAATCATGCCCTTAGGCACACTTAACCCCTTCAGCGCCCCTAGTGATTAACCCCTTCACTGCCAGTGTCATTTTTACAGTAACCAGTGCATTTTTATTGCACTGATCGCTGTAAAAATGACAATGGTCCCAAAAATTTGTCAAAAGTGTCCGATGTGTCCGCCATAATGTCGCAGTCACGAAAAAAACCGCTGATCGTTGCCATTACTAGTAAAAAAAATATTTTTTATAAAAATGCCATAAAACGACCCCCTATTTTGTAAACACTATAACTTTTGCGCAAACCAATCAATAAACGCCAATTGCAAATTTTTTTTACCAAAAATATGTAGAAGAATACGTATCGGCCTAAACTGGGGGAAAAAAATGTTTTTTTATATATTTTTTGGGGATATTTATTATAGGAAAAAGTAAAAAATATAGAATTTTTGTTTATAGCGCAAAAAATAAAAACCGCAGAGGTGATCAAATACCACCAAAAGAAAGCTCTATTTGTGGGAAAAAGGACGTCAATTTTGTTTGGGAGCCACGTCGCACGACCGCGCAATTGTCAGTTAACGCGACGCAATGCCAAATCGCAAAAAGGGGCCTGGTCTTTATGCTGCGTATTGGTCCGGGGCTTAAGTGGTTAAGGACTGATCCTGTAAAGGACTAATGGACTTTTGTTATTTTTCTATTGGTTCATTACTATAAGCTTACAGTTACTCCATCCCTGCGCTTAGTTTCCTTTCTTATGTTTATACCCGTCAACATATGTCCTGCCTTCACAAGTACGGAGCTAGCACACAGAAGCCAGAAGAGGAAGTGAGCAATGCAAAAATTCCTCTACTGCTGTCTGTGTTTAATGACAGTTTGCAGGACAGAGCGGCCGGACTTTCTTGCTGAAAATATGTAATTTCCCTCACCCGCTGCCCTGATCACCCTGCCCTGCTCATGGGGCCCCCTACAGGCCCCGAGCCCTCGGGCAGTGCCCAAGTGTCTGAATGGTCAGTCCGCCCCTGAGTGGAACCAATTGCCTTCAGGAGTCACCTGATTAGTAAATGTGTGTAATTTAATCTCAGTATAAATACAGCTGTTCTGTGAAAGCTCACAGAGGTTTTTTAGAGAACCATAGTGAACAAACAGCATCATGAAGGCCAAGGAACACACCAGACAGGTTGGGATAATGTTGCTGAGAAGTTTAAAGCAGGGTTAGGTTATAAAAAATGATCCCAAACTTTGAACATCTCACAGAGCCCTGTTCAATCCATCATCCCAAAATTCAAAGAGTATGGCACAACTGCAAACCTACCACGACATGGCCATCCACCTAAACTAACAGGTTGGGCAACGGTTGCATTAATCAGAGAAGCAGCCAAGAGGTCCATGGTAACTCTGGAGGAGCTGCAGAGATTCACAGCTCAGGTGGGAGAATCTGTCCATTGGACAACTATTAGTCGTGCACTCCACAAATCTGGCCTTTGTTGAAAGAGCCATAGGAAGTCCAGTTTGTAGTTTGCGAGAAGCCATTTGGGGGACACAGCAAACATGTGGAAGAAGGTGCTCTGGTTAGATGAGACCAAAATGTTTATTTTTTGGCCTAAAAGCAGAACGCTATGTGTGGCTGAAAAATAACACTGCACATCACCCTGAACACACCATCCCCACCGTGAAGCATGGTGGTGGCAGCATCATGTTGTGGGGATGCTTTTCTTCAGCAGGGACAGGGAAGCTGGTCAGAGTTTATAGAAAAATGGATGATGCCAAATACAGGGCAATCTTAGAAGAAAACCTGTTAGGGCTCTTTCACACGGACGTTCCGTATGTCCGTTTTTCATCCATCCGTTTTCGGATGAAAAACGGACATACATGCATCCCTATGGGATAGCGGATGTCAGCGGATGAACATTCGCTGACATCCGTCTCCGCTATGCTCCGTTTATCATGACGGAGGAAAATCCTATTTTTTCTTCCGTATGAAAAACGGAACGGACGTAAAACGGATGTCAGCGGATGATCCGTTTTACATCCGATCCGCTGACATCCGTTTTTTATCCAAATATGTATTTTTTTTTAATATTTCAATAAAAAAGCTATGACCCAGGTAGTGGTCTAAAAGGAAGTCACATGCAGCCCAGTGTCTGGAGGGAGAGAGAGTGAGAGAGAAACAGAGAGAGTGGAGAAACACACAGTCAGAGACAGAGACATGGCAAATGATGTGTCCCATGAGCGCCTCATCAACATGGTGCATGCCAGGCCAGCTCTCTGGGATAAAAAATGTTGTGAATACAGTGACTGTATCACCAAATCAAGGATCTGGGAAGAAATATTCCAAGAGGTCACACCGAACTGGACGACAATGAATGAAAAGCAGCGCAAGATACGTGGTAAGCAGTTTGGGTGGATGGGGGTGGGGTGGCATGGTGAGACTTGTAGTACACCCATATGTCACTTTAGGCCGCATGCAAACAGGATGTTAAAAAAAGGTCAGTAGCTTTTGTAGTGAGTTTTCAGCTTTTTTCAGCGTTAGGTGACATGGCCAGGTGATGTGGCCAGCTGACGTGGCAAGTGGACAATCCACAACTTGTGGCAGGTGACGTGGCCAGGTGACGTGGCAGGTGACGTGGCAAGTGGACAATCCACAACTTGTGGCAGGTGACGTGGCCAGGTGATGTGACAGGTGACGTGGCAGGTGGACAATCCACAACTTGTGGCAGGTGACTTGGCCAGGTGATGTGGCAGGTGATGTGGCAAGTGGACAATCCACAACTTGTGGCAGGTGATGTGGCAGGTGACATGGCAAGTGGACAATCCACAACTTGTGGCAGGTGACGTGGCCAGGTGATGTGACAGGTGACGTGGCAAGTGGACAATCCACAACTTGTGGCAGGTGACGTGGCCAGGTGATGTGACAGGTGACGTGGCAAGTGGACAATCCACAACTTGTGGCAGGTAACGTGGCCAGGTGATGTGGCAGGTGACGTGGCAACTGGACAATCCAACTTGTGGACGAAAAAATTAGTTCAGCAGAGTTTGCACCAGTGTCCCGTGTACATGGGGCCTTACTGCACTGGCGTTTTAGTGCGTTTTTACATTTTTGTAAATGAGCCGCGTTTATGAGCCACGTTTATGGTATTTTTTGATTATTTTAAGCTTTTGAGCATTTTTACAGCTGAATACATATGGGTTACAAATAGTATACATACAGTTAATTTTGTCTACTTTTCCTATGCATGAAAAATAATGTTAATTTTGTCTACTTTTCCTATGCAGGTAAAAAATTTATCATCCGCTGGAGATCCATTAGGGACCGTTTCTGGAGGGAATTCAATGAAGAAAATTAACAAAATAGAAGTGGTGCTGGAACGGCACACAAAAAAAGAGGTGTGTTTACCGCTCCTTCACCGCTTCTGCCCATTGAAAGCAATGGGACACCGTGGCTATACCGGCCTAATTGCATGGGGGGGGGGGTACAAGTATTATACCCATGCTAGTGCGATGACAGACATTGCATGTGATGTGAACAGCAAAGAGCTGCGAATCACATGCAATGTCTGTCATTGCACTAGTGTGAAACGGCACATAAGGTCTGGAGACTGGCTAGGTCACTCTAAGATCTACTAGAGTCACTTTTTTGTTGGCTTGAATGTGAGTTTCACCTGTGAGATCACCAGAGCTTCACATGTTGCCACTGGAGTCCTCTTCCACTCCTCCTTGATGACATCACGGAGCTGGTGGATGTTAGAGACCTTGCTCTCCTCCACCTTCCATTTGAGGACCCCCCACGGATGATCAATAGGGTTTAGGTCTGGAGACATGCTTAGCCAGTCCATCACCTTTACCCTCTGATTCTTTAGCAAGGCAGTGGTCGTCTTGGAGGTGTGTTTTGGGTCGTTATCATGTTGGAATACTGCCCTGCGGCCCAGTCTCCGAAGGGAGTGGATTATTGTGTTCTGCTTCAGTATGTCACAGTACATGTTGGCATTCATGGTTCCCCCAATGATCTGTAGCTCCCCAGTGCCGCCAGCACTCATGCAGACCCAGACCATGACACTCCCACTACCATGCTTGACTGTAGGCGAGGCACACTTGTCTTTGTACTCCCTACCTGGTTGCCGTCAGCCACGCTTGTCACCATTTGAACCAAATACTGTATGTTTATCTTGGTCACATCAGACCACATCAGAGCGCCTGACTACCAAAGGGACACAAAAAGGGGCTGACTTACCAACGCATCCAGAGAAATATGTTTAAATATATGTTATTTTTTAAGTTTACTATATGTTTACATAAAATATTTTTTGAAATATATACTGTGGTCACTTATTTTATACGACATGAATAAAATATATTTGACTTCATAGAAAACTGCATTTTATTTTTGTACTCTCTATACACTGCATATACAATTTTGAGGCAAAGTAGATGATGGATTACATAGGCAGCGAATAGTAATGTTGGCACTGCTTAAACATGAGCATACTGCCAAGGAACCTCTCTATTAGGGGACATAAAATGGTCTGCAAACTGGTCACGCAGAGCAAGGACAGAATTGCTTGGGCGCAGTCCACAAAGATTCACAGAGGGCAAATGGATTTCATCTTCATCTTCCATGCTGATGCCTTCCTTCTCACGAATTATGTTGTGCAGCACACAGCATGCTTGAATAAAACCTTCAGCATTGGCCAGTTTCAGTTGCAAGGCACTGTGGAATATGCGCCATTTGCTACTTAGTATGCCAAATGTACATTCGATATACCTCCTTGCTCTACTGAGTCGGTAGTTGAAGATTCTCTTTTTGTTGTTTAAATTATGTTTTGCATATGGCCTTAAAAGGTGCCTTGAGAGGGCAAAAGCCTCATCAGCCACGAGGACATGAGGTATATCAGGTCCAGATGTTCCAGCAAGTGGTTTGTCAGCCGGTAAGTTTATCCTGCCTTCTAGAAGCCTTTTCCTCATTCTGGATTCCCTGAACACTCGGGAGTCAGCAGTGCTGCCATACGCACCAATATCCACTGCGACAAATTTATAGTTGCTATCACAGATTGCCATCAGAACCACGGAAAAATATTTTTTGTAGTTGTAATAGCTGGAGCCAGATCCAGGAGGCATTGTAATCCGAATGTGTTTGCCATCCAAGGCTCCAACGCAGTTTAGGAATTGCGTGTTCTTCAGGAATCCATCTGCGATTTCCAACCACATTTGTACATCAGGAACTGGCAATGCAAGCGGTCTTAGCTCCTCCCATATAGCCTTGCAGGTGTCATGTACAATTTCTGATATTGTTGATATATCCAGCAGAAAATAGTGGTTCAAACTGGTGAAGGCTTGACCCGTGGCAAGAAACCTAAGATGAATATAAACAAATGTTAGACTAGACTGTACAAAATGATATACTGAATGTTCATGAGCTCTATACATCCAATACCAGGGGAGAGGGAGAGGAGCGAGGTGTCGGGCGGACGCATCGCTGGACCGTGGGACAGGTAAGTGGCTGTTTATTAAAAGTCAGCAACAAAATTTTTTGTAGCTGCTGACTTTTAATAGGGTGGAACTCTGCTTTAAGGGGGGGTTGGGTGGCAGTTGAGAGGGGTCTAGATGAGTGGCGGGGGGGAGTTATGTACATGCCTTGGTATATATCCAGGGCTTTGACTAGTGGCTCAGGGGAGTAGGGGGGCTCATAATCTAAAATGAACAACAGCAAGGCTGGTGTACCTGAGAGTAAGTAGGAGACGCTCCTCGGGGGGTACGCAACGTCTCATGCTTGTGTCCAAACGATACAGACGTGGTTGAATTTTTTCTAGGACAAAATCAAACGTGGGGATAGTCATCCTGGCAAAATTGAAGAATTTTGTTGGGTATCTTCGCAAATCGACATAATGCAGAGCAACGAAACCCTCATAGGGCCTCTTCAGCAGCATGGGCTGTGCCCAATAGGTGCGACATTTTCGCTGCAATCTTCTCCTCCTCTGACTCTCCACTCTTCTCACATACTCCATAAGGACAAAACTTGTCATGTCGTCCCAAAATCGGGTAGAAAACATTGCTACAAAATGCTACAAAACGCACAGAGACAGGTAACAGGACAAAAAAATGTCTGCACACTATCACTGGGACCACAAAGCAGCATGGGAAACACAATGCATGCTGGGGAAGAGCAAAGTCTCATCGGAGATTAGATAAAAAAGGATCAAAAACGGATGAGAAACTGAAGAGAAACTGAAGAAAAAGCAATAGAAAAAGATGAAAAACGGACATCCATTAAAAAAAACGGACCTTCACGGAAGTAAAACGGACGTTCGCGGAAGTAAAACGGACGTTCGCGGATGTAAAACGGATGTCAAAATTTACATCCGCATCTGTTTTTCGCTCCAAAAAATGGAACTGAACTGAACTGAACGGAAAGGAAAAAACTGAACGTCCGTGTGAAAGAGCCCTTAGGGCTCTTTCACACGGGGTGGATCAGTCATGATCCGCCCCGTGAAGCTCCGCTTGCTCAGCATGGATTGCTCCGTTGATCCCCGCTGAGCCGGCGGATGACTGGGCGGTCCCCACACACTGTGCAGGGACCGCCCTGTCAGAGCGCTGCTCTCCCCTATGGGGGATCGGATGACGACGGATCGTAGAGTCCGTTGTCATCCGATCCGCTCCGCCGACGGAAGGAAAAATAGGGTTTTCCTCCGTCACACTTTGGCGGAGCGGATGTCAGCGGATATGTCACCGCTGACATCCGTGCCTCCATAGGGCTACATGGAGCGTCCGTGCAGGTCCGCCTAAAAAACTGACAGGCGGACCTGAACGGACCCTCCGTGTGAAAGGGGCCTTAGAGTTTGCAAAAGACTTGAGACTGTGGCGGAGGTTCACCTTCCAGCAAGACAACTACCTCAAACATACTGCCAAAGCTACAATGGAAAGGTTTAGACCATGTGTTAGAATGGCCCAGTCAAGGTCCAGACCTAAATTCAATTCAGAATCTGTGGCAAGACTTGAAATTTGCTGTTCACAGACGCTCTCCATACAATCTGACGGAGCTTGAGCTATTTTGCAAAGAAGAATGGACAAAAATTTCACTCTCTAGATGTGCAAAGCTGGTAGAGACATCCCCTAAAAGACTTGCAGCTGTAATTGCAGCGAAAGGTGGTCCTACAAAGTACTGACTCAAGAGGGCTGAATACAAATGTAGGCCACACTTTTTAAATATTTATTTGTAAAAAAAATTGAAAACCATTAATTCTTTCTTTCGTTCTACTTCATAATTGTGTGCCACTTTGTGTTGGTCTATCACATAAAATCCCAATAAAACCTGTTAGAGCAGTGGGGCTTTGGGCATCAATTTATAGGAACCTTGAAGGCACTATACTCCACACCCACAGCGCGAATTCGAATTCAAGGACATTACTCCTCCCCGGTCCACATAGCAAGAGGAACAAGGCAAGGCTGCCCGTTGTCACCCGCAATTTTTGCATTGGCCATAGAGACACTGGCGATAGCTATACGAGAGAATCCTGATGTAAAGGGGGTTACTTGTGGGCCCCAAATGCACAAATGTGGATTATTTGCGGATGACTTAATACTCTTTATCACCTCCCCACTAACCTCCCTACCTAATTTGAATAAAATTCTTTTCTCTTTTGCGACAGTTTCAGGTTTGCAGGTTAACTTTGCCAAATCCCAAGCCCTAAACGTCTCTCTTAACCCTGAGATGGTCTCCCTACTTAAAATGAATTTTAAATTTGCCTGGAATGATTGTAATATCAAATACTTGGGTATCTCCCTGACTTCTAAATTTGAGTCCCTTTATGCTAAAAACTTCCCTCCCATGTATCACAAGTTAGAGCAAGACATAAAACTATGGTCAAGGCAAAATTTATCTTGGTTGGGAAGAATAAATGCTGTCAAGATGACACTATTGCCTAGACTGCTCTACCTCTTCCGAGCTCTCCCCATTCCACTGAGGAGGGACCATCTCAAGTCACTCCAGAGCAAAATTATACAATTTATTTGGGGGGGATCGGGATACAGGATCAACCAACAGACTCTTTATCACTCCAGAAAACGAGGAGGACTGGGTGTGCCAAACTTGTATAGATATTTCTTAGCATCAAGACTGTCCCAGTTCTCCACTGTATATGCTAAAGGGAGAAAACCAGATTGGATACAAATCGAACGCCAGGCGGTTCCACATCATACCCTGGATTACCTATTGTGGTGTTCACCTAAGAATAGACCACCTATCTTGGCCCCCACTCTCTCACACTCTTTTGCTATGTGGGATAAAGTGAAATTGAACCCTAACCTTACCTCAGCCATGCAACCCCTCTCACACCTATTCCGTAACCCGAGTTTCCCCCCGGGGTTAAACATAAAGGCCTTTCAATGGTGGCTGGACAAAGGGCTGTACCGTATAGGCCATTTCTTCACGTCCAGAGGCCCAATTTCTCTGGCCTATTGTGTAAGCAACCTCGACCTTCCTCAGTCTGTGAGATTTCGGTTTCAGCAAATTAGCCATTTCTTGCATAAAATATGGCCCGAAAAGCCTGATCCTCCCAAATTTTCAAATTATGAACTTTGGTGCAGTCAACCCATGGAGCAGAGGGGAGGCATTTCAGTCATCTATGCGTCACTTTCCCACCCGACTGAAAAATCCCCTTACATGGTAGCCTGGGAGGGAGATTTCAAGTTTCAGTGGAACTTGGAGACCTGGCAGTCTGCTCTAACCACAGCATATAAAGGAATCATCAATACATCTCTCATGGAGGCAAATTTAAAAATTATGACTAGATGGTATATGACACCAACACGATTGGCCAAGATTTTTCCAACGGCTGATCCGTTATGCTTCCGGGGGTGTCATCTGAGGGGCACAATCGCCCACGTGTGGTGGGAATGCCCTAGAATCAGGTCCTTCTGGAGAAAGACATTAAATCTCATTAAAAGAGTCACGGGATGCGAAATTCCCAGGTCTCCGGAAACCATTTTACTAAACGCTCATATTCCCAAGATATCCAAACACGATCGTTTACTAATCCACTATATATTGCTAGGAGCCAAAATTACACTAGCCAAGGCGTGGAAGCACCCAAATGTCTCCACTAAAGCAGTTATCAGGAAAGTATCTTGGATCATGGCCCAGGAAAAGCTTGCCAGTATCATCAACGATTCAACAAGTAAATTTGAGAAGGTTTGGGAACCATGGGCTCAGTTCTTGGGTATTTCTCTAGTTCCTGGATTAGCGCAGATTTAAAACCTAGCTTAAATTAAGCACTTAGTGAACCTCGCCTCCCTCCCCTCCCCCACCCTACCCTATCCCCCTTCTTCCCTACCTTTCTTCTTTCTGACTATCTATCCTTTCTTCTAACAGGGTATCGAATTACTATTATTGGTACAACTTTAGAGGTCCTCTTAGGAGTGAGTTAGCCCCATCGGGGGTTTCCCCCCTGGGGGGAGGGGGGGTTACCTCCCTCTGGCACAGTAGGTGCCCTTTTGGGGTGCCGGGGGGAGGTGGCTCCGTGACACCTTCCCTATCCAGGATGTTGGGGACTGGGGGAGAGCATTTAGCTCCCCGAGCTCTGTTGATGGGGTGAGGTTGGGAGGAAGTATGCCTTTGATTGAAATCTGTAGGTCAGGTGATATGATTAACCACATGATAGAGTTTTTTACGAGTACGGACCCTCCTTAATTTAAGCTCTTTCGTGGTGTTCTTTTCCAGCCCCCCCATGCTACCAGTTAAAAACTGTTATCTTCTATATTGCTATCGTATATGTTACTCTGTATTTTCCTATTTGAAAATAAAATACTTTGAAAGTAAAAAAAATCCCAATAAAATACATTTACGTTTTAGTTGCAACATGACAAAATTTCAAGGGGTATGAATACTTTTTCAAGGCAAGTATAGAAGCATCTTGGATGTCTACTGATGCTAAGTATCTCCCTTGTCTCAGAGCGGCAAAAACCAACTTTGCGGATTCTATGAGAAACTTTGGAATGTAGAGGTAATCGTTTAAGGATTTTAGGCAGGATTTTCCTCCCTGAAAGGGTATAGGGGGGTTTTAGCTGTCCAGGCTTTCAGCCTCAAGATTGTGTCTGAAAGCCTAGCTATCTGTTTTGTTATATTACTCTGTTTGGATTTTTCCTTTTATTCTTTTCCAAGCCCAATTAAAATAAAGAAGGAATAGGTAGGTTCAGTTTCCTTTCAAATTTTCCTGAGACATGAGCATTGTTTTGTAAAAATAAAAAGTTACAAATTCTTTCACAGAAACATTTACTATATAACCTTTACTGCTGCTGTTCTGTGGAAGGATACAATCTTTGTTTAATGTAACAAACAAAATTAGCTCTAAAGACCATTATCCTATTTGTATCGGTTCAAATGGCTGTTTTTGTAACACAGACAAAATTAAGTTTAAGTCCCAGGGATTCAAGGGAGGTTTGACGGGCGGATTAAGCCTCGTTACTCCCTGTATAAAGCCCCGGACTAAAGAATGAGTAGCAAGTGGTCTCTGAAATAAGACCGATAAAGCTGAGACTTGGCCCTTAATAGTACTTAAGGCCAACTTCATCTCTACCCCTAATTGTAGAAAGGCAAGAATTCTGCCTATGATATATCTCCGAGGGTGCCAACCCTTGGATTCACACCAGGAAACATAAGCCTTCCAGACTCTATAATATAAAGTTCTGGAAGCTGGCTTCCTGGCATTGATCAGGGTGGAGATAACTGACCTGGAAAGCCCACGTTTCTTTAGAATGTGGGTTTCAATAGCCAAGCCGTTAAATTTAGAGACCATAAGGAAGGATGGAATATCGGTCCCTGAGAGAGCAGATCTGACCATAGTGGGAGGGACCATGGGCCCTCCACTGCCATCGTTACGATTTCGGCATACCATGACCTTCTGGGCCATGCTTGTGCTAACAGAATAATCGGCTTCCTTTCCAGCTTGATTCTGCAAAGAAGTCGAGGCAGCAACTGGATGGGGGGAAATGCATAGATCAGTGAGAACTGATCCCATGGGGTCACCAACGCATCCGTTCCGCATGCGAATGGATCCCTTGTTCTGGCCACAAAGTTGACCAACTTCGTGTTGAATCTGGATGCTAGGAGATCTACGTCCGGAGTCCCCCATCTTTGGCAAACAGCCCGAAATATTATTCCCAGGGTGAAGCGACCATTCCCCTGGGAATAACTGCTGGCGACTTAAGTAGTCCGCCTGCCAATTCTCTACTCCCGGAATTAATATTGCAGAAAGGCAAGGAACATTCCTTTCTGCCCAAGTTAGAATATGGTTCACCTCTCTCTGCGCTGAGAGACTCTTGGTGCCCCCCTGGTGGTTGATATAGGCCACAGCTGTGGCATTGTCGGATTGAATCCTGACAGGGTAATTCTGTAGCCTGGAAGTCCAGGCCTTTAGAGCCAGACGTACTGCCCGAATCTCTAGGATATTGATGGGCAAGCCTCTTTCGGTCCTTGACCATTGTCCTTGGACAGTTGTCCCTTCTAGTACTGCTCCCCAGCCTGAGAGGCTGGCATCCGTCGTTACGACCTTCCAGATAAATGGTCTGAAGGATCTTCCTTTCAGCAGATTCTGGGTTAGTAACCACCAAGTGAGGCTTTGGGCCACTCTTGGGGGCAGCCGCATTGGCGAGTCTAAGGCTTGAATTGTTTTGTTCCAAGCAGACAGGATACTGTTTTGCAACAGTCTTGAATGGAACTGGGCAAAAGGAACTGCTTCGAATGAAGCCACCATGGTTCCTAGTAACCTCATGCAGAGGCGAATGGAGGGATTGCCATTTGACCTGACCCTCCGTACCAATTCCTTTATGGAGTTGATCTTTGCTAGAGGCAAGATCACCTTTTCCTGGGCTGTGTCTATGATCAGACCCAAGTACTCCAGTCTCTTTAGCGGTATTAAGGAAGATTTCTCCAGATTGAGAATCCAACCCAATGCTTTCAGATAGTCGGTTGTAGTGCGTACACCCTGCTCCAAACTAATCACTGATTGATCTATAAGTAATAGATTGTCTAGGTACGCTATGATTGTTATGCCCTGTGCCCTTAACCTGGCTAGAGGTGGGGCCAGCACCTTGGTGAACACCCGGGGTGCTGTGGCTAGCCCGAAGGGCAGGGCTACAAACTGGAAATGCTGTTGTTCTAATTCGAACCGCAGAAATTTTTGATGAGCCGGGAATATAGGGACATGCAGATATGCATCCCTGATGTCGATTGACGTGAGAAGTTCTCCTCCTAGAAGGATAGAAACTACTGATCTGATTGTCTCCATGCGAAAGGAGCGGATCTTCAGGAACTGATTTAGCTTTCTTAGATCTAGAATGCGTCTGACGTCTCCATTTGGTTTTGGTACCATGAAAAGATTTGAATAAAACCCCAGACCTTGTTCCCTTGTGGGGATCTGTATGATCACCCCTTGAGATCTTAATCGGTCTATTGCTTGGAACAGAGATTGTTTCTTCTCTGGATCCTTGGGTACGCTGGATCTTAGGAAACGAGATGGTGGAAAGTTCCGGAATTCCAGCTTGTATCCCAGCGTTACCGTGGAGATGACCCATGTGTCCTGAATCTCCTTTTTCCAGACTTCTGAAAAGTGCAGAAGTCTTCCCCCCACCCTGGTGAGGGGGGTTGCCTCTTCATGACGAGGCTTTAGGATTCTGTTTCGCAGATTTCCTACCCCAGGGCTTCTTTTGAGCCTAGGTCTGACTCTGAGGTCTTCCTCTAGAGAGTTTGACGGCAGAGGCCGTCGCCACTGCTTAGAGGCGGAAGCCCTTGGTGCAGGGGAAAGGGCCCGTTTATATGAAGGGTGTTTTTTATCTTCTTTTGATGGGTAAAAGCATGCTTTTCCCACTAGAAATTGTCTTGATATACTTATCCAAGTCCTCTCCGAAAAGTCGCTCCCCATGGAAGGGGAACCCAGTTAGGAGGTTCTTACATGGTGTTTCAGCTGACCAATTCTTTAGCCACAGGATCCTGCGCATATGTACAAGCATAAGCGTAAGGCGGGATGCCTGGTGAATGGAATCTTTAATGGCATCTATGGCAAAACATAATGCCTTAGGTAGTTCAGTCAAATCCCGAGCCTGTTGTGTAGGAAGTTCTCTAAGGGCCAATTTAAATTGGTCCTTTAGGGATTGGCAGACGCCTATTGCAGTGACTGCTGGCTGAGTGACGGCACCTGCTATGGAAAAGGCAGATTTTACCAGGGATTCCAACTTCTTATCTGTTGGATCCTTAAGCATTTGTGCATTGTCTACAGGACAAGTCAAGTTATTGTTCACATTGGAAATCGCAGCGTCAACTGCTGGTACTTTCCATCTTTTGGAGAATCTTTCCTCCAGAGGATAGCGATTTGCAAAACTCTTAGGAGGGAGAAAATGTTTATCCGGATGATCACATTCCGGAAAAATAAGCTGTTCTAGCAATGCATGTGCTGGAAACGCATGCAAAGCATGGGAAGGTTTCAAAGAACCTAAGGAAGAGGCCGGGTTTTCATGAGACTATGTTAGAGGCAACATGAAGGAGGAGCAAACCATTTCTGTAAGAGATTGTATCAGCAATTTCTCAGTTTGGGAAGCTGAAAAAGGTTCATCTACCGTTGTCTCCTCCAAGGAGGAATCATCGGTTAGTCTTTCTTCCTGATCGATTGAGGGTAACACCTCATCGTGAGTCCACTGTTCCCCTAGAAAAGCTAAAGTGGGGGAAGGGCTAGTACGTTTCTTATCACTCTGAATAGAGGATGCGATTAAAGCCGCTAATCTTTCCTCCATACCCTGGAGGGAGGAGGAGAGAGCATCTTCAGTCACATATCTAGGTGCTGAGATGTGAGAGGCAGTTGCACCATCAATATGTTCCAATGGCTCACCCTGTGTTGCCATAATTGGTAATTCAGGCGAGAATGACAGCATGGGATTACAGCTAGAAGTCTCAATGCCTGGGGGTGAAATCTTTGCTTTTTTGGCTTTTGAGGTGGCATAGTCCTAAGTACAAAAACAGAGGCGCTATACAATTTGCACTAAATCGCTGATAATAGTCATGACTTTAAAAATGCCGCTATAAGTTTCAGCCTAGTGCTGAAAAGAGTGTCTTTCCTGAATCAGGAATGCCAGTGCAACCCATACGTGTCTTCACAGCTCGTGTGTCTCTGTTTATGCTTCCTCCTCAGCAGCGGAGGAGAGACTGACATGGCTGTATGTTTCCCATTTTCGCTGTACTGCGTTTGGGCTCCGCCCCTTCGGAAAAAATTCAGCCCCCTTTTTCCATTTAAAAAATTGTCTTTTCCCACGCTTCAGCGTGGCGCTATGGATCCCTGATCAAACATGAGAAGGAGGAGGGGGGAGGGGAGCAGAGAATGCAGTGAGGCAGAGAAACAAAAAACAGCCAGACAATACTATCGTGGTGCATAGCGGGACCTCTGCGTCCCCCACGGCGGGGGGAGGGGGGTAAGTAAGGGGGGTGCCGCGCTGCTGTCTCCCTAACCAAGTCAGAGGGGGAAAAAAACTGCTTTAAAAGCTTTATCTTACCTTGGTAAGAATATCCCCTCCACCTGCTGTACCAGCCAAGCACGGACTGAGCTTAGAGAAGAGACAGAGTATGGTAAGTTCATAGGCTCCCTCTAGTGGAGACTTAAGGCATGACAATCTCTTTTCCTTAATGGAAGAAATACATAGACATTAAAAATACCTAAGTTTCTTCCTTACCTTATCATCGTCGCAGGATTTTTCTGAATTAACAGAAAAACGCCAGCTTTCACCCATCACGGTGGGCTGTGTTTAGCCAAACCTTCAAGGACGGGGGTCCCTGAAAAGGGATTTCCACTGCCTTGGGCCATGTATAGCACCCCATCAGGAAGCAAATAGGTAATGTAACAAGACCTAAGCCCTGGTTTCCTGGGGTCCAGCCCTACAAAGAGAGGCGTTACAGGCAAAACCTTGTGCTTCGGATACGAGGTCCCAGGTGCCATCCATTTAGGCCTCAGTGGCACTGTGGTGGATCTGGCTTCTTTTTATGGAGGAATTTAAATCCAGCATGGATCCCTCCTGGAGCTCCTCAGAGCACATCTTCACTCGTGACCAACACCTTTAGACACTGGCGAAAAAACTGATGTGCTCCTGGAAGGAGGAGGGGTTATATAGAGAGTAAACTTCCTTAATTAGGGTTTACCAGTGTCAACACCTGAAGGTAGGCCTATTACCCATTAAGTAAATACTTGAGGCTCTGTGTCCCATGATGTACGATAAAGAAATACATTTAAAAGGATAAATGAGAGGCAAGCTGTACCCTTGGGAAGCCATGGTAAATTTTTATCCACAAACACATGCAATCCAAGTCACAAATCAATCACAGAATTACTTTTTGTATTTTCAGATACTGTTTTTAAAATTCAGTTTTAGAAATAAATATAAAGCCTTTCTAGCTAGCAAAATCCTGAAGATCTTAAAGTGATTGTAAAGGTTCATTTTTTTTAACCACCTCCCACTCTGCCACTGTACATATACGGCTGGGTGGGAGCTTCCTCCTTCTGAGTGGACGTTAAGGAATGTCCCTCAGAAGGAGGGGGATCGCGCCCGCGCAGCGGCGCGATCCCAATGCACTTGTGTCACCCGGACACGGCACATCTCTGATCGGCAGGAGGGCTCTGTGAATGGCCCTCCTGATCACATGACGGCTGTGTCCAATCACAGCCGTCATGTGATGTAAATAGAGTCGGTTGCTAGGCGATCGGCTCTCCTCTCCTCACACGGAAGTTGTCAGTGAGGAGAGGAGAGCGGATCTCTGCAGCTGGCCGGTGATCAGTGAGTATGAGCTAAACACACAAAATCCCCAAAATAGTGTCCCCAAAATACATGTCCCCCCACATGTCCCAACACAGTAAAAACACCTGTCCCCCACATATGTACCAGTAAAATCATATGTCCCAATGATCATCTGCACACATATGTCAGTGATCACCTGCACACATCTGTACATGATTATCTGCGTAGATCTGTCCGTGAGCACACAAACCAATTATTATATACTTAACAGGATTTTTTTTTACCAAAGACATGTAGCAGAATACATTTTGGCTTAAATCTATGACAAAATTAGATTTTATTGGATTTCTTTTAAAATAGAAAGAAGAAAATATTGTTTTTTTTTTCCAAATATCCACTCTTTTTTTGCTTATGAAGAAAGAAATTTTCCTGGACTGCCGCACTCTGTTCAAACTTTTTTTTAAAGAAAAAAAAATCCAAAAATCCAAAAATGTTGAAAAACCATCAAAAGCTATCAAACATAAAAAGTGGACGTACAGGTGATAAGGCTAACGCGTTTCACATCAAGGCATGATGCTTACTCATAGCTGGGGTGTGAGTGACCCAAAAAGTGTATAAGAGGGTAACATGGGATACCTCTCCACCAATTGTGGCTGTGAAACACAGTGGTAGGACATTAAACACTTGATTGGGTTCGGCACACTCCATACATAGGAAGCACCTGTGTAAAGAAGTAAAATTGGATCACATATTACATAGTGCAAGATATGTATAAAACATATATGCAAAATATGTGTAAAAATATGTGTGAATATATGGAAAAGATTGAGCGAACTCAATGTAACCAAAAAAGTGTATTATGTGTGTAAAACCAATTTGAATAATGAAGGTGCCTAAACCAAAGTATTATCTATACCGATAAACAATTGTATCGGAAAGTGTATGGTGCGCCCAAAAAGGGAATATCGAAAAATATATACCGTATTTATCGGCGTATAACACGCGCCGGCGTATAACACGCACCCCAAGTTTAGGAGGAAATTTTAGGGAAAAAAACTTTTAGGAGGGAAGTTTAAGGAAAAATAACTTACATTTAAATGCAGCCTTGTCAGTGTCCATTGCAGCCTTGTCACAGTGCAGCCTTGTCAGTGTCCATTGCAGCCTTGTCACAGTGCAGCCTTGTCAGTGTCCATTGCAGCCTTGTCACAGTGCAGCCTTGTCAGTGTCCATTGCAGCCTTGTCACAGTGCAGCCTTGTCAGTGTCCATTGCAGCCTTGCCCCAGAGTCCATTTCAGCCTTGCCCCAGTGTAGCCGTGCAGCCTTGCCCCAGTGTCGCCGTGCAGCCTTGCCCCAGTGTCGCCGTGCAGCCTTGCCCCAGTGTCACCGTGCAGCATTTTAAAATTGGCGCCGAGACTGTGCGGAGCGGGGCGGACGCCGCCGAGAACGCAGGGACGCAGGGACTGGGCGGAGCCGCCGCCGAGATACACATAGCCGAGTGTACTCGGCTATACTCGGCTTTTCTCGGCTCCGCTCACAGTCACGCCGAGTCCCGCCCTATGATGGACATAACACAGGTCCAATGGCGGGACTGTGCGTGACTGTGAGCGGAGCCGAGAAAAGCCGAGTATAGCCGAGTACATTCGGCTATGTGTATCTCGCTCCGCTCACAGTCAGCGGAGACAGCCCAGGGATGTGGGTATCGGCGTATAACACGCACCCACAATTTTCCCCTGATTTTCAGGGGAAAAAAGTGCGTGTTATACGCCGATAAATACGGTATATATATATGTGCTTTTAGATATGTATACGTATATATGTGATTTAATATATAAAATGGAACCAAAATATATCTGTGTATAAGTGGTTGTATAAAAAATCGTTATTAAACTCATAATGTGTGACGCTTATGTAGTCATAGATGAATAAAATGAAGTGAATCAGGGTTGAGAACAAAAACAGGTGTATGTGTATATAGTAATGGATGCATGAAAAATATTACAACAAATCACGATATATATGGAAACACCTGCATGTTCAAAACACAAATATTAATTAAACTAGAAACTAAGCATAAAAACACAATGTAGTTTTGAAATTGTAGTACGTATTAAAAATCCATAATTGTTATATAACTATAGATAAAACTTTTTCATCCAGTGCGTCTATTTTTGGAGGACAAAATAAATATGATACATAATAACTACTAAAACTACTTTATATTATTTGCATATTATGTATTTTTTATCTATTTATTTATTGATTATTAATGTTTAATTTTAATTTTTAATTATATGGCCTCCAAAAGGACGTGTGTGGTAGTGGATGACTGAAAGGTCAAACCCCTATCCGAGGTATGAATACATGTCATACTGTCGCTATTGTCATGTGGACCGAAAAATAACCAATATAAATAAATAATTAATTATATAACTATTGAATGTAAAAAAATAGAATACATTTTATATAATGATAAATGCTTCAGATGCAATAACGACAAGTATGATGTTGACAAAAAAACATTTACATATACAGTACATGAAAATGCGGTAAATAAACTTCATTACAATAACAATTTTTTTGACTTTCAAAAACCTACCATTTACAGCTAAATAGCAGAACATTTGAACAGCCCAATCCTCTTGCATGGGCAGCTTGAATCTGATTATTTGGAATCATCAATCCGTTTCTTACAATCAGGATATGAAACCTATATTAATGTTTAGTATTTCAGCTGCATTGCCTTATGCCGCGTATACACGACCGTTATTCATGTCATGGAAAGAAATGTTTTTCTCGACGTGATTTTTAGTGTTTTCTCTCAAGCCTGCCCTGCATACACACGTTCATGAAAAAAAACGCTTGCGTAAAGCGCGGTGACGTACAACACGTACGACGGCACTATAAAGGGGAAGTTCCATTCGAATGGTGCCACCCTTTGAGACGCTTTTACTGATCTCATGTTAGTAAAAGTTTGGTGAGAGACGATTCACGCTTTTCAGTCTTGGTGCTTTTCAGTCCGTTACAGCGTGACGAATGTGCTATCTCCATTACGAACGCTAGTTTTACCAGAACGAGCGCTCCCGTCTCATACTTGATTCTGAGCATGCACGGTTTTTTTCCCCCTCGTAAAAGCATACACAAGACCGTTTTTCACGACGTTAAAAAGAACAACGTGAAAAACGACGAGAAAAAATAGAGCAGGCTCTAATTTTTTTTCGCGCACTTTTCTCGTCGAGAAAAATGCTCTAAAACATACACACGCCCGTTTTTCACGACCATTTTTAAAAATGCCATTTTTCTCATCAAGAAAAACGATCGTGTGTACGTGGCATTAGAGATGCAGAGTGATGGGCAATAGTCTCAAATCACTCATCTTGTGCAACAATTTCTCTGACTATAGCTTTCTCTGTACATCACTGCCCCCTGCTTGGCCACAAAGGCAGGGAAATGATACTAAAGGATTTCAGTAATTTGGTATAGTGAAATAAACTCAGAAATCTTTCTTCAATTTAGAGCAGATTCAATTATTACTTAAATTCTATCACAGAATAAACATTACCTGTAACACACTGATTGGAGTTGGCGTCACAGGGAGCGATGTAGCTGAAAGAATGCGAATAATCAATGGATTGAGCTCCTGTCTTTGTTGTTGTGACAGTAAAGGGGAATTTATGCCCAAAGTCATATAGCAATCTAATATTTTATCTGAGCTTTCCTGTATCCGACCTGTAACAGCTAGATCTCCTGGAAAAAGAAGAATGAAAAAAACACAACCACTTTTATTTAAAATTTATACTGCACTAGTCAGTTGGTTTCTGCTGTGATTATTTCAAGGCGATTTACCAGTGTTTCTATTTCCCCAGGTATAGATTGAGCCAATAGGGGGCCATAAGCTTTTCACACGAAAACTGCCTGAAAAAATAACACTTCCTTGGACTGATAAGACTGCAACCCTTACCCCCAAATAGATGCTTCTCCACCCCCTCACAAACAGATAGTAGTCTAGCATTCTTTGTGTGTCACCACCCACCGCCCCAACCCTCCTGAAATAACTTTAGACTGATATGACCAATCTGAAACCCTTACTACATCAACCCCCTTACTTTATAGATAAATGTTCTCATATTGAAACCCCCCCCAAAAAAAAAACCTGCACGACAATGGTATAATGTGCTAGTATGCAGCACATTATGAAATACTTGCCTTAGAACAAAGCCCTCCCAGCGGCAACCAGTCAGCGCTGACATGTCCCCCCAGCCTTTCTTCTGGGTTCGCAGGCCCGGGCGCTGTGAGTGTCTGGAGCCGCAATCACTTCACTTTGTTCTAGCAAGATGCTCTGAATATGCCGGACCTTCAGAGCGCATGCGTCGCTTACGTCAGTGGGTGCATGGAGGGTGAATATCTCCTGAACGGTGCACGTTTAGGAGATATTCATTTTACCTACAGGTAAGCCTTATTATAGGCTTACCAATAGGTAAAAATAACAAAGCAGGGTTTACAACCGCTTTAAGAGCAGCAGGAAAAAGTACCGTATATACTCGAGTATAAGCTGAGTTTTTCAGCACAATTAGGTGCCTCGGCTTATATTCGGGTCAGCTTATACTCGAGTATATACGGTAGGTCTTCTGCCCTACCAGACAGGACTGTGTTCCAAGCAAAAGCTGTGTAAAGTTCTGCTTAAGGGCAATTCACATTGACCCTACGGCCGGAGAGCACCAATTTTTCAAAGCCAGGCACCCCTTTCATAGACTTCCATGTTAAACGGTAATTTCTCCAGTGATTTTGGGGACCTGGTCACGGCCGGCCCTAGGTCCCCTGGACCCCAAACTTGGCACACTTGTTAAACAGTAATTTCTCTGGTGATTTTGGGGAACCGGTACAAACCCGGGCACCCCTTCCATAGACTCCAATGTTAAACGTCAGTCTAGTCACACAGCGCAGGAGATCAGGTAGGGAGATTGGGCACAGTGAGGCATGGGCACAGTAAGGCACAGTGAGGCATGGACACAGTGAGGCATGCACATGGACACAGTGAGGCAAAGTGAGGCACAGTGAGGCATGCAGATGGACACCCTAGGCTTATACTCGAGTCAATATGTTTTCCCAGTTTTTTGTGGTAAAATTAGGTGCCTCGGCTTATATTTGGATCGGCTTATACTCGAGTATATATGGTAGGTCTTCTGCCCTACCAGACAGGACTGTGTTCCAAGCAAAAGCTGTGTAAAGTTCTGCTTAAGGGCAATTCACATTGACCCTGCTACGCTTTGGCCACAACAGAGGTGCAGCACAATGTACTCACACAGTTTTTGTGCAGGTTAGCTGCACTTTTCCATAGACTTATTTTATGTTCCATGGTTTTGGGGCACTTTCTGAAAGAACACCAAAAGTCCTGCGTACTTTCAGAAAATGTACCTAAATCCCAGGACACAATAGAAGTCTATGGGAAGGCGCAGCTAACCCACACAAAAAATGCAGACACACAGCCAGCGGCCAAAGCACAGCAGATCAGTGTGAAACTGCCCAAAGACCGCTTTGAAACTGAGGCAGTTTTCAGGCATTTTATCGCTAAAAATAGCACCTGAAAACTGCCTCCCATTCATTTGAATGGGTGCTTTCACACTGGGGCATTGCACTTGCGGGGTGGTAGAAAAAGTCCTGCAAGCAGCATCTTTGGGGCGTGTTTGGAGCACTGCAAAAACGACCGGCGATTTAGCCGCTGTTTTAGCAGCGCTTCAATGTAAAAGGGGTCTTAGGATCCTTTCACACAGACGTTCCAATCAGATCCACCTGTCAGTTGTTCAGGCAGATTTGAATGGAAGCCCAATGTTAAGCCCCTTTCACACAACTGTTTTGATCAGGTCCGCTTGTTTGTGTTTCAGGGGTCCATTCACCCCTATGGATCGGCAGGTGTAAACAGACTTGTGTCCATTAACACCTGCTGACCTCCGATCTGATCCGGTCCACTAATAACAAACAGAAGGGCACCCGTTCTCCTCCATGTAGATGGATCAGAAGGTAGTCAGCTGTCCATTTACACCCTGCTACCCATGGAGCAGAGCGAGCTCTGTCTGTGTCCGCTCTGCATAAACTACTGTATATACTCGAGTATAAGCCGACCCGAATATAAGCCGAGGCACCTAATTTTACCACAAGAAACTGGGAAAACTTATTGACTCGAGTATAAGCCTAGGGTGTCCATCTGCATGCCTCACTTTGCCTCACTGTGTCCATGTGCATGCCTCACTGTGCCTCACTGTGTCCATGCCTCACTGTGCCCATGCCTCACTGTGTCCATGCCTCACTGTGCCCATGACTCACTGTCACTGTGCCCATGCCTCACTGTGCCCAATCTCCCTACCTGATCTCCTGCGCTGTGTGACTAGACTGACGTTTAACATTGGAGTCTATGGAAGGGGTGCCCGGGTTTGAAAAATCGGTGCTCCCCGGCCGTAGGTCCCCCGGACAACAAATTATGCACACTTGTAGAAGAAGAGTGGGGCTATATGTGTGCCAAGATTGGGGTCCAGACCTACGGCTGGCTGGGATCAGGCGCACAAAGTTGAAGATGGACACAGACTTGAGTATAAGCCGAGGGGGGCATTTTCAGCACACAAAAAATGTGCTGAAAAGCTCGGCTTATACTCGAGGATATACGATAAGTGGACACGGACCTGTCATCTGCCCTGCTGATCAAAACAGTGGGCACTCCTGTGAAAAGGTTCTAAGGCTATAGGCAGGCAGATGTAAAACAGACAGGCGTCCATTTACATTGACCATCTCTGAGTTCATCTAGGTCTGAAAAAAATCCAGAAATCCAGACATCCATTCTGTTGTGCTCTGATTCAGCAGGAGATTTGTTCATGGATCCCCTGCTGATTGGAATGGATGCTGTGCATCTGAAAAGTAAACCTGTAAGCAATATGGGGGTGCTCTTATTTATCGCCTTTATAAATCTCTCTGGCATTTTCAAAAGGCATAATAAGCAAAACCAGCCTTGATGTTTTTCTCAACACAGGTTTTCTTTAAATTGCGCTGAATTTAAAAGGAGTTCATGCAACGGTATGATCAGACGTAACAGTACTCATAATATAAAAACACACTCTTATGCTTTATTCAAAGCCTCCAAAAGATGATCTATATTGTGACACTTTGTCTGACTCAGCTATTAAAGCTAACACTCAGTAATGGTGAGAATCCCATTGATGTTCAGAATGAGTGAAACTAATTTTCAGTGAATAGTACTCATTTTCAGAGACAGCTTGGGATAAAGGTGACAGATAATACAGTGTCAGTACCAATACTGGTATCACTTCTCATGTTAATAAACTGTCTGAACAGGAACCTGACAGGTACAACCTGTGGTATAACTAACTCTATCAATCAGCCTAGCAATCCTCTAATTTAGTGCTTGCACAGCCTGAGCGGGAATGTGTATAATGAGGCAGCAGGCTCCGCAGTAGGTAGTACAGCACACTGAATAAGTGAATTAAAAATGTTAACAAGAATCTGTCATTTAAAGTTAAGAACTCATCAGCCACTAATATAGAAGTACAAAATAACCACACTCTGGCTATGACTCCCATTCCCAGCTAGAGCTATTTCTATGGGCTGACTGAGGCCACAGTCTGCAGAAAGGGGACATGCCACCTAATTGTATTTGTAATCTTCAGTGCTTGTAGGGTATTGTAATTGGTATTCCAGTACTGACTTCCATGACGTTATGCACCACAGCTCTGCTGATATTCTGTGACAGACCCTGAGCAGTGGTAGACAATATAGGCACTTTAACTGTTCAGCTCAGAACAGTTGGTGGTTTCCATTTAGTTGGCTAAAAGCAATCGTATTCACATTTGGAAATGTACCATCTTCCGATATAGGGTCAAAACTGGTAATCTTGACATTCTATAGGGGAAATTAAAAACCAATGCGTTTTAGCACTGTTACAAAGGTTACCCGTTAATTTAGAAATTGCTAGTTCATATCTGTGTGATACACTGTCTATTTTCGATGCACTAATATTTTTTCAGATGCAGTCATTTAAACTTAAACCCATAATCCTCTCAACAGTGAAAAAACAGGATTTTTGTACTCACCGTAAAATCCTTTTCTCTGACATCCATGGACTGACACGGCGTCTCTTATTCACTGTACATGTGGGTTATCTCCCTGCTTGCAGGAGAAGACCTAGGCAGAATGTGAGATTTTATACATACATTCTAAAAGCCAGAGTTGAACAGCCCCGCCCAGGGGGGCGGTCCCTCCGGACATAACCCACCCCCTGCAGTCAGCAGACCTCAGTTCGTAACAAAGCAGTACAAACTTTAAAAGGAAGGGTGGGTGCCATGTCAGTCCATGGATGTCAGAGAAAAGGATTTTACGGTGAGTAAAAAAATCTTATTTTCTCTTATCATCCATGGACTGACACGGCGTCTCTTATTCACTGTACACGTGGGATGTCCCAAAGCAGTGTCAAGAGGGATGGGAGCAGTCTAAATGGAAAAACCAAAAAAACCTTACTCCAAACAAGGCAGAGCTCCTCAACAGAGGAGTTGCAACTCTAAACAGCGGCCTGCAACACCTTGCGGCCGAAGATGCAGCCACATTAACCTTATAAAACGTAGAAAAGGTATGAACAGACGACCAGTTCGCCGCCTTGCACACTTGTGCAACCGACGCTTGATGTCGGAAAGCCCAGGAAGCACCAATTGCCCTGGTGGAATGCGCCGTGACCGGAAAGGGAGGCGCCCACCCCTTGAGAGCATAGGCTCAAATGACGGTTTGTCTGATCCACCTAGAAATGGTGGCAGACAAAGCCGCTTGGCCCTGTTTTGGACCAGAGGCAGTTACAAACAGTGAGTCAGACTTCCGAATAGAAGCAGTAGCAGACAGGTACACCCGCAAGGCTCGTACCACGTCCAATGTGTGAAGCACAAGCTCTCTGGGATGCGATGGGTGAGGACACAAGGACGGGAGGACAATGTCCCCATTTAGGTGAAAGGCCGAGACCACCTTTGGCAAAAAAGAAGGTTGCGGACGCAACACCGCCTTATCCTTATGGATGACCAAATATGGCGACTTGCAGAACAAGGCCGCCAACTCAGACACTCGTCTAACAGAAGTATATGCCGCTAAAAGGGCCACCTTCTGAGACAAAGTCAAGAGGGGAATACCCCTGATATTCTCAAAGCGAGCTTTTGGGCCACTCCATGCTGCAGAAAATGCAGGATTCTAGGGACGGAATACGTCCGAGGACGCCAGTCCAGCTCTTCGCACATGGCGATGTAAGCTTTCCAGGTACCTGATAGATCATTCTGGAGGAAGACTTCCATGCCCATAACATGGTCGAAATGACCGAGTCCGAGAGACCTCGGTCTCTCAACACCTGGCTTTCAACAGCCATGCCATTAAAGCCAGAGACTGTAAAGCAGGATGAAATATAGGACCTTGAGACAGAAGGTCCTCCCTTATTGGCAACCGCCAGGGAACGTCCGCGACGAGACGTACCAGATCGGCGTACCAGTGACGCCGAGGCCAATCCGGAGCAATGATCACCGGAATTCCCTTGGTCGCCGACCTGCGCAGCAGGCGAGGGAGCAACTGCAGCGGAGGATAAACGTATATCAGGTGATAATGACCCCATGGGGCCACTAACGCATCCAAGGCATCCGCCCAAGGATCCCTGGATCTGGCCACAAACCTCGACACCTTGCGATTGAGTCGAGAGGCCATCAGGTCCACATCCGGCGTGCCCCACCATCGGCAAAGGAGTTGAAATACCTCCGGGTGCAAGGACCACTCTCACTGGTCCAGCGTCTGGCGACTCAAATAGTCCGCCTGCCAATTGTCTATGCCCAGAATGTAAACGGCCGACAGAGCCGGCACGCTTCTTTGGCCCACTTCAGGGTACAGGCGACCTCGGAAGCCGCAGCTGAGCTCCGAGTCCCCCCTCGATGGTTGACATACGCCACCGTCGTGACATTGTCCGACTGGATCCTGATGGAGCGATCCTGTAATCTCTCAGACCACGAGGAGAAGCACAGTCTGATGGCCCGTATTTCCAGAACATTGATCGGTAAACGGGCTTCGTCCGGATTCCAAAGCCCTTGGGCCGACAGGACTCCCCAGACTCCACCCCAGCCCGTCAGGCTGGCGTCCTTCGTGAACAACATCTATTGGATGGGGAGGAACGACTTCCCGGACCGAAGAGCCGGGGACCCCAACCACCATGTCAGGGACGCCCTGATCAGGTGACTCACCTGGATCGGAAGATCCAAAGACAACGGGGATTTGTCCCAAGTGAGCAAGATCTCCTTCTGCAATGCCCTGGTGTGTGATTGGGCATACGGAATGGCCTCAAAGGAGGCCACCATGAGTCCCAGGACTCTCATGCAAAAACGGAGTGACGACCGTTGTCGGGATGTCAGCACCCGCACTGCAGACTGAAGTGTCAGTAACTTCCCTGGAGGTAGGAATACCTTTGCCTCCAAGGAGTTCAGAGTCAGACCTAGATACTCCAGATGCTGAGTCGGGACCAGGACTGACTTCTGAATGTTCAGGAGCCACCCGAAGTCCCTGAGGGTCTGACTGACGATAGTCACACTTTCTTCTAATTCTGAGCCACTTTCTGCTCTTAGAAGAAGATCGTCCAGATAGCCCACGACAGCGATGCCTCGCTGTCTCAGCAAAGCTAGAACCGGCGCAAGCACCTTGGTGAACACCCTCGGTGCCGAGGCTAGGGCGAAAGGAAGAGCCACAGATTGATAGTGGACTTCGCCAATCGCAAGTGCAGAAACTTCTGGTGACTTGCGCAGATCGGAACATGCAAGTAGGCGTCCTTGATGTCCAAGGCCGCCAGAAAATCCCCTTGACGGAGTGTATCGATCACCGTGCGAATGGATTCCTTGCGGATTTTTTGCACCTTCACAAAGGCATTCAGGGCCTTGAGGTCCAGGATAGGCCGAATCCCGTCCTTTTTTGGGACGACAAACGGATTCGAGTAGAATCCCTGAAACCTCCCCTGTGACGGAACCGGCACAATCACTCCGGACCTGATCAAATCCTGAACAGCCCGACGGGCAGGAAGGAGAGGAAGATTCGAGGGAAGAATCTGTCTGGGGCCAGGAACGGAACTCTATCCTGTAACCTGAGGTGACCACCTCACACACCCACCGGTAGGAGATCCGGGAGGTCCACCGATCCGTGAACCTGCAAAGTCGTCCCCCCAACCCAGAGTCGGGTGGGGGCAAGACTTCACGCGGAGGCGGGCTTGGGAGCCTTCTTGTTTGGCTTACGCACCCAGGGGCGCATGTATCCACCAGCCGCACTGCTGTCAGTCTGGGAGGGTCTACCAGTGGACTCTGACTGACGAAAAAAAAAAAACTTTTTGCTGGAAAGGAAGGACCCTGCTTACGGCGGGCCTCCTTACCCTTGCTAGTCTGAGGAAGAAGAGTGCTTTTACCTCCCGTGACATCCTTGATGATGTCATCCAGCGCAGTACCGAAAAGCCTACCACCTTTAAATGGTAGATCCGTCAGAAGCTTCTTAGAGGCTAGGTCAGCAGACCAGCATTTCAACCAGATAAGACGACGCAATACCACCGCCGAGACAGAGGCCCTGGATATTAAGGGGCCGCGTCTAACGTGGCGTCGCACACATAAACCAGGCCCTGCACCATTTGGTGGGCCAGAGCAATAGTGTCTGGAGGAAGATTATGCTCCTGTACAGTTTGGTGCAAGTTTTTTTCCCCATCCCGTAAGTGTCTGAGACACAAGGGTCGCCGCTACCACAGGCCGTAGGGCGGATCCCAACAAGGCAAACATGGCTCTGCTCACCACTTCAGTGGGGTCCTTAAAATGCAGAAGTCCCCTCCATCGAGAGAGTGGTGGTCTTGTTCAACCAGGCGACTGGAGGGTCGACCACTGGGGGAGAAGCCCACTTTTTTAAGTAGGGCATCTTCAAGGGGTATCTGATAGACAAACGCAGTGGGACCATAAAAGTCTTCTGTGGCTTTTTCCCAGACCTTATCAATGAGCTGGTCAAAGAAAGGTACATATGGAAAAACCTTTTTAGAAGGCCCAGCCTTAAAAGAACCAAAGGAGACTGTCCGCCTGAGGTTCTGCATCCGCAGCATTCAGCTTGAGAGTGTCCCTCACCGTATCAATGAGTTCACTAACAAGCGCCCTGTCATTTACTGACTCAGAACTGGAGTCTTCCTTGCAAGGAATGTCCAGTTCAAAACCATCAAAATATTCAGAGCTAGGGTCCTAAGTAGTAGTGGCTAGGCCCATATCTGAAGCAGCGCACCCCCCATTTTTTTTTTTGTGGAGATAAAGTGGGGAGAGGGGCTTTTTTTCTCCCTTGCGCTCGCACACCGCTTCCCTCCTGGTCAGAAATGATTCCAGGACTGCCGACAACTGGTCCATAGGGGCCGCAGGTGCTGGAGCACTGCCTGTTGCCTCAAGCATGTAAGGGGAAGCTGTGACACTGACTCCATATTGCCCCTCTTTGAGACTCCTCAGATAAAAAAAAGTCCACCCACAGGCTGTGCTGACTGAGGAGGGGGCGCCCAGGGGACTCACCAGACCGGACCAGGACCACTCAGTTCCGCTGTCTGTACCGCGCAGTGTCAGCGCGAGTGAGCTGTGAGGAGATTGTGAGGAGATTTGCGCTGTTACAGCTGCGATAGAGGCCAAACTAGTGCTGAAAAGCGTGCAGGCTACAAGAAAATGGCCGCCGCACTTCACTGAGGCGATTTGCGGCAAAATGGCCGCCATGCGCAGTTAATATTAAAAACAGCGCACACACACAGCCTCAAACGGCGCCCAGGCCCCAAAATCACACAAAAGGCCCCAAGCAATATGCAGACCAGCATGAGCCCCCCCCCAGGACAGTATGACCCCCAGGCACCACCCAGAGCACAGCGCCAGCAATGGTGACAGAGAGTGACAATACAACACAGGGGGAGACAGGGAAAATCCCCCACAGAGAAACACACACAGCATTTTGCACTCACCTGCAGGCAGGAGAGACTACTTACCCGTCCCCTGAGGGACCCGCTGGTGTGTTTCTGACAGACCTATTACAGAGTAGTACTGCGTAGCTGTCGGCCCGGTCCACCGCGAGAGATACAGTCCATCAGGTACTGTTCAATCTTGAGAGGACCGCGGGAGCCACCGCGGGAGCCACCCCTGGAGTCATGGGGCATGTCGTGAACTGAGTATCACGCACACAAGGCGAGGATCAGCACGCTAGATGGTCGGACAGGGAAGACTACAAGGATACCAGTGTACCCAACATGTTGCCCAGCCGACAGTTGATTGAAGGTCTCAAAAATAAAATAATAAAATTCCCAAAGAAATAAAAATTAAAAGTAAAATCTTCCAGGAGACTGGCTCCTGAGAGAGCCACGCCTTCTCCTTCTGCTAGGCAGAAAAAAACTGAGGTCTGCTGACTGCAGGGGGTGGGTTATGTCCAGAGGGACCGCCGCCCTGGGCGGGGCTGTTCAACTCTGGCTTTTAGAATGTATGTATAACATCTCACATTCTGCCTAGGTCTTCTCCTGCGAGGGACATAACCCACATGTACAGTGAATAAGAGACGCCGTGTCAGTCCATGGATGATAAGAGAAATAATGTGTGCTGGATATACTGTAGGTATACCCTTTACCTCATTATCATGTTCACCTGTCTCATGACATTAGTGGTCTGAATAAATGTCAAAAGTTTTACATTTATGATCCCCAAGCATGGCAGACATAAATTGTGTCCTGCACACCATATACTAGATAGTAATCAAACATGCTAGGTATAGACCAAGCAAAGTAACAGTTCTCCTGACCCCAATGTCTCCCTTGCTCTCCACTGCAGCTGATCAAGTACAGACTGTAGATCACACAAGCCAAAACCAATAATGTTAAAGCTGAACTCCAATCATCTGTTAACTTTTTCAAAAAAAGTATTGTGTGACTCCCTTCCACACTCCAATGCTTTCCCCCACTCTCGGAAGGTGATGGACCAGTTTTGTAGATATCTGTATTGCCAACTGTCCATAAATCTTTGGATAGTTTGTAAAAAGAAAAAGCCACTTTTCTGCTGTCCGTACATGTACATAGACAGGAGAAATGTACCCGTAAGAAAAAAAAACTGTTGCTTGCGCATGCGCAGTTCTGAACCCAGCTAATTAGAGAACTGCCAGGCTTGGCCTTAGGATTAGGCAGCAGGGTAGGTCCAGTTACACGCTTGAGCTGCACGAGTTGGGGCTGAGCCTAGCAGTTCAATAATTGTCTGGCTCCGAAACTGCTCATGTGCAGTTCAGAGCCGGCAACAAGGGGATTTGTTAAAAGCCTTTTTCCAGTAGTGAAGGTATGTGTAAGGGGGCACTTATGTAGGGTGGCACTCTGGGGACACTGATGTAAGTGGGCACTCTGGGGACACTGATGTAAGGGGACACTGAAGTTGGCACTGTAGGGAAACTGATATAGGGGGGCACTGATGTAAGGTGGCACTCTGGGAGACACTGATGTAAGGTGATAGTCTGGGGGCTCTGATGAAAGGTGGCACTCTGAGGGATCTGATGTATGGTGGAACTCTGATGTAAGCTGAGACTCTGTGGGCTCTGTTGTAAGGTGGCACTCTGGAGGAAACCGATGTAAGGTGGCACTGTGAGGCCACTGATGTTAGGGGTACTCTGGGGACACTGATGTTTGCTGGCACTCTAGGAGCTCTGATGTAAGGGGGGAATCTGTGGACTCTGATGTAAGGTGGTACTCTGCGGCCTCTGATGTAAGCTGGAACTCTGGGGACTCTAATGTAAGGTGGCAGTCTGGGGGCTCTGATGAAAGATGGCACTCTGAGGGCTCTGATGTATGGTGGAACCCTGATGTAAGCTGAGACTCTGTGGGCTCTGTTGTAAGGTGGCACTCTGGAGGCTTTGGAGACACAGATGTAAGGAGGAGGTCTACAGAGTGATTTATTGGGGGAAAGCTGGGGAATTTGATGGAAGGAAAGACTCTGCGTGAGTGTGGCTATCAACCTGACTGCCATACTCCTTATACTGTTTTGTTTGTTACTTACTCCTAACCCCTACACTCTATACATCATGCTGTACATAGACTTGACCAAGGTGTTTATTGTCTTAACAGATGCTTTTAAAGGTTTTAATTAAATTCTTCATGAAGGTAGGCTCAGTAAGACAAGAATATAATTTTTGTGTATACTAAAACATATGTATAGGAAATGTTTAATTTAAAAAAATGATCCCATGTTCCGAGGTTTATTTGTATATGTGAGAGTGTCAGTTGGGGCACAGTAATTACTATTTTGTGGGCATGATTGTGGTATGTGTGCACAATGTATACAGCAGGTGCAAATCCTGTTCAAACTTCCTTTATGACACTCACAGTAGTCATGTCCATTGTTTGCCACAGTGCGCTATGCACCCTTTCCCAGGGTTCCTCAAGCCTTTCTCAAATTTTTTCACGCCGTTTTGACTTTTTAATTGTACAGCCAAGCCGATTACTTGTTATGAGTATTGATAATACAGTTAATGTTTACATATTGTTTATACTGTTTAAAAGCCTAAGTTCGTCTTTAGAAACATGTTATATGTTACACCCGTACTTAGAGTGTAATATGTTGCAAAGCACCCCAACCCTCTCGCACTGATCAGTTATTCATATTACATTGAAACTTTCTCCTGCTTTCTACCTGAAAAAGCTGGAGGAAAACCGAGCAGGAGCCTGATACTGCACTCGTGATCCACTGATCTCAGGTGCAAAGCTTTGCAGGCTCCTGTGGGAAAAGATAATAAATGCAAATTTTTCTGAAAAAATATGTGCATCTATTATTTTTCCTCAAAGGTGAATTTAGCCTTTAAATATCGACTGTCTTTGTTTATCCACTTCCTTACTGGGCACTTAAACCCCCCTCCTGCCCAGACCAATTTTCAGCTTTCAGCGCTGACGCACTTTGAATGACAATTGCGCGGTCATACAACATTGTACACAAATGAATTTTTTTTTATTTTTTCCCCACAAATAGAGCTTTCTTTTGGTGATCTGATCACGTCTGCGTTTTTTTTTTTTTTTTGCGCTATAAACAAAAAAAGACTGACAATTTTGAAAAAAAAAAACACAATATTTTTTACTTTTTGCTATAATAATTATCCCAATTTAAAAAATGAATATTTTTTTCTCAGTTTAGGCCGATACGTATTCTTCTACATTTTTTTGGTAAAAAACCCCGCAATAAGCGTTTATTGATTGGTTTGCGCAAAAGTTATAGCGCCTACATAATAGGGGATAGATTTATGTTTTTTTTTTTTTTTTACTAGTAATGGCGGCTATCTGCAATTTTTGTCAGGACTGCGATATTGCGACGGACACTTTTGACACTATCTTGGGACCATTCACATTTATACAGCGAACAGTGGTATAAATATGCACTGATTACTGTATAAATGTGACTGGCAGGGAAGGGGTTAACACTAGGGGGCAATCAATGGGTTAAATGTGTTCCCTGGGAGTGATTCTTACTGTGGGGGGAGGGGACTGACTGGGGGAGGTGACCGATGGTTGTCCCTATGTACAAGGGACACAGCATCGGTCTCCTCTCCCTGACAGGACGTGAATCTCTACACACAGAGATCCACGTCCCTGACTCTGTGACTGCCGATCGCGGGTACCTGGCGGACATCGCGGCCGCTAGGCACACGCATCGGCACACGCGCGACACAGCGGGCACAGCTATTCCGTGATGCGCGCAACGCGGAAGTAAACAGTAAACAGGAGGACGTCCAGTGACACCCTCCCGGCAGTTCAGGTCCACACTGCGGCCGTCTTTCGGCTATAGTGCAGATCTGAAGTGGTTATAATAGGAGTTTCTGTCATATTTCAGGTTGTCAGTAAAAAAAATTTGCTCCGTCACCCTCTAGGTGACTCTAAAACCCTACCCAACTCAGTGAGTCCGAAAGACGTCAACGTATGATGAAACGCGTAGGTTGGACAATGTGCTGACGTCACCGCAATCGTGGAAACCTGGAAGGATGGTGTCAGGGAATCCCTGTGAGATGTCTCGCATGTAGATGCGCGCATGCCTCGATAACTGCAAAGAGACACCTGCATGCGTGTTGGAATTCGGGAACGCGCACACGCATGGGCACAATCCCTCTTGGCGCCAGACAGGCTATTTAAAGGGAGCTCATTCCCATATACTTAGCTAACTGATCTTCAGCTGTGTCCTGTATCCTGCTTGATCCTGCATGTTCTCCCTGCTGCTGACCTGGTGTGTTCTTGACCTTGGCTTTGGATTCTCTTCTGTCCTGTTTACCTTTGAACCCAACTCCCTTCCTGACTTTGGCTCTGCACATGACTTGGAACCCCACTGCCCGCCTGTTGACGACCCTGGCTATTCCTGAGACCCTGCTTCTGCCACTACTCAAGTGCTTGCTTGGCTGTCTGCTGCACCAGCTCTGTACATCGCTGTATATTCAAGCCTCCAGAGTCCTGACAAGCTGCCTCTCCAGAACCCTCAACATAAGCGGAGTGCCCCTTTAACCTGGAACAGTCCTCCGAACATTACTGCTGTTCCTGCTCCTCTTGGTCTTCTAGGATTCGCATTCTTTGCTGCAGGTTCTGCAATCAACACCAGGCAGTTGTGTTCCTCCTGTCCCTCTGCACCCTCTGTCTCATATTCAGTGGGGCCAGGGCGGGAGATATACGAGAGGCCGACCTCGTCAATTCAGTCTCCTATCAGGTATGTGACAGACGGATGCAACTTACCAATCATTAGATGTGGTGGCTGCATCAGTTTACTTTTATTTGGCTTTTCCATCTGTTTTCACCTGGTGATCTGGCCAGTAACATACCCCCTGTTCTAGTAAAACACGACTCTGGAGGAATGAGCACGGAGAACAGCATCATTGTCAGTTAGGGGGATGTTAAATGTAATAGCATATTTAAATACACCAATTGAAGCCAAACTTCTGCTAACACTTTATAATCAGTTACCGCAAAAGTGGCCTGGTCATGAAGAGGGTAAATAAACGGGGTTCAGTCAGTGCAAGAATAGAGACTAAATACTAACTAAAGCAGCTAAAAACTTATGCCACGTACACACGGCCATTTTTCTCGTCGAAAAAAACGAAATTTTTCCCATTCGACGAGAAAAACGATAGTCTGTGGGCTTTCTGTCGTTTTTTTCGACGAGAAAAACGGCATTAAAAACGACGAGAAAAATTAGAACATGTTCTAATTTTTCTCGTCGTTTTTTTCGACATGTTTTCCGCAGGAGTGTTTCCCATAGGAGCCCACAGACGGTAGTTTTTCTCGTCAAGAGAAAAAATGACGTGAAAAACGACCGTGTGTGGGGAACAAGCTGTTCCCCCGTTTTAAATGACATTATTCACGGCGGTTTTTTGATCTAAAAAAAAAAAAAAAATGAATACAATCCAATGCATAATAAATGTCCAATCAAGCTTCTATAGTGCAGCGTGTAGAGAGTTCCACAGACTTGATTCCTAATTAAAGCCAGATGGCAGAAAAAGGAATATCACAACACAGAGAAGATTTCTCAAAGGTGATCAGGGTGCTTGTAGATAAAACTAATAGTGAATCCTTATGCGGCGTACACACGATCGTTTTTCATGCCATTTTTTAAACCAACGTTTTTCTCGTAGTTTTTTTTCATGTTTCTTCTCAAGCCTGTCTTGCGTACACACGATCATTTTAAAAAACGTTCAAGCAAAGCGCAGTGACGTACAACACGTACAACGGCACTATAAAGGGAAAGTTCCGTTCGGATGGCGCCACCCTTCATGTTAGTAAAGTTTGTTGAGCGACGATTAGCGCTTTTCAGCCTCGTGCTTTTCAGTCCGTTACAGCGTGACGAATGTGCTATCTCCATTACGAACGCTAGCATTACCAGAACGAGCGCTCCCGTCTCATACTTGATTCTGAACATGTTCGAAATTTTTAATGGCCGTTTTTCACGTCGTTAAAAAATGCTCTGGAGCATACACACGATCGGTTTTAATGCCCATTTTTAAAAATGCCATTTTTAACGGCATGAAAAACGATCGTGTGTATGGGGCATTAGAGTGCTTCCATCACCACATATGCCGGCTAGAGGTCGACCGATATGGGTCTTTCTCTGGCCGATGCCGATATTTAGAAATTGGGGCGGCCGATGGCCGATATATGATGCCGATTTTTGTGGCCGATATTTTAGGCCGATTAAAAAAAAACAAAAAAAAAACACCTCACCCACTCCATTCCTTCCTGCTTATTCATGTCACTCTAGCATACACTTGATGTCCTCAGTTCAGATGGCACTGGTTGGTGGCACTGGTTTGGAACTGGCAGGTGGCACTGGTTTGGAACTGACAGATGGCATTGGCAGGTGGCACTATTGCCATTGGCAGGTGGCACTATTGGCATTGGCAGATGGCACTGGTTTGGAACTGACAGATGGCACTGGCAGGTGGCACTGGCTGGCACTGGTTGGCATTGGCAGGTGGTACTGGTTTGGAACTGACAGATGGCACTATTGGCACTGGCAGGTGGCACTGGTTTGGAACTGACAGATGGCACTGGTTTGGAACTGACAGATGGCACTGGCAGGTGGCACTGATGGCACTGGTTGGCATTGGCAGGGGGTACTGATTTGGAACTGACAGATGGCACCGATTGGCAGCAGGGGGCACTGGTTTGGAACTGACAGATGGCACAAGTTTGGGACAGATGGCACTTATTGGCAGTGGCACTTGCAATTGGAACTGGTTGGCACTGGCAGGTGACACTGGTTGGCAGTGGCGGGTGACACTGGCTGGCAGTGGTTGGCACTGGCGGGTGACACTGGTTGGCACTGGCGGGTGGCACTGATTAATACTGGCTGGTGGCACTGACAGATGGCACTGATTGGCACCGATTGGCGGTGGCACTGACAGATGGCACCGATTGGTGGTGGCACTGACAGATGGCACCGATTGGCACTGGCTTGTGGCACTGACAGATGGCACTGGCTGGTGGCACTGATAGATGGCAACGATTGGCGGTGGCACTGATTTGGGTGGCACTGACAGATGGCACTGATTGACACTGGCTGGGGGCACTGACAGATGCCACTGATTGACACTGGCTGGTGGCACTGACAGATGGCAATGATTGACACTGGCTGGTGGCACTGACAGTTGATTGAAGGTTTCAAAAATAAAATAATAAAATTCCCAAAGGAATAAAAATTAAAAGTAAAATCTTCCAGGAGACTGGCTCCTGAGAGAGCCACGTCTTCTCCTTCTGCTAGGCAGAAAAAAACTGAGGTCTGCTGACTGCAGGGGGTGGGTTATGTCCAGAGGGACCGCCCCCTGGGCGGGGCTGTTCAACTCTGGCTTTTAGAATGTATGTATAACATCTCACATTCTGCCTAGGTCTTCTCCTGCAAGCAGGGACATAACCCACGTGTACAGTGAATAAGAGACGCCGTGTCAGTCCATGGATGATAAAAGAAATAATGTGTGCTGGATATACTGTAGGTATACCCTTTACCTCATTATCATGTTCACCTGTCTTATGACATTAGTGGTCTGAATAAATGTCAAAAGTTTTACATTTATGATCCCCAAGCATGGCAGACATAAATTGTGTCCTGCACACCATATACTAGATAGCAATCAAACATGCTAGGTATAGACCAAGCAAAGTAACAGTTCTCCTGACCCCAATGTCTCCCTTGCTCTCCAATGCAGCTGATCAAGTCCAGACTGTAGATCACACAAGCCAAAACCAATAATGTTAAAGCTGAACTCCAATCATCTGTTAACATTTTCAAAAAAAGTATTGTGTGACTCCCTTCCACACTCCAATGCTTTCCCCCACTCTCGGAAGGTGATGGACCAGTTTTGTAGGTATCTGTATTGCCAACTGTCCCTAAATCTTTGGATAGTTTGTAAAAAGAAAAATACACTTTTCTGCTGTCCGTACATGTACATAGACAGGAAAAATGTGCCCGTAAGAAAAAAAACTGTTGCTTGCGCATGCGCAGTTCTGAACCCAGCTAATTAGAGAACTGCCAGGCTTGGCCTTAGGATTAGGCAGCAGGGTAGGTCCAGTTACACGCTTGAGCTGCACGAGTTGGGGCTGAGCCTAGCAGTTCAATAATTGTCTGGCTCTGAAATTGCTCATGTGCAGTTCAGAGACGGCAACAAGGAGATTTGTTAAAAGCCTTTTTCCAGTAGTGAAGGTATGTGTAAGGGGGCACTTATGTAGGGTGGCACTCTGGGGACACTGATGTAAGTGGGCACTCTGGGGACACTGATGTAAGGGGACACTGAAGTTGGCACTGTAGGGAAACTGATATAGGGGGGCACTGATGTAAGGTGGCACTCTGGGAGACACTGATGTAAGGTGATAGTCTGGGGGCTCTGATGAAAGGTGGCACTCTGAGGGATCTGATGTATGGTGGAACTCTGATGTAAGCTGAGACTCTGTGGGCTCTGTTGTAAGGTGGCACTCTGGAGGAAACCGATGTAAGGTAGCACTGTGGGGGCACTGATGTTAGGGGTACTCTGGGGACACTGATGTTTGCTGGCACTCTAGGAGCTCTGATGTAAGGGGGGAATCTGTGGACTCTGATGTAAGGTGGTACTCTGCGGCCTCTGATGTAAGCTGGAACTCTGGGGACTCTAATGGCTGGTGGCACTGACAGATGGCAATGATTGACACTGGCTGGTGGCACTGACAGATGGCACTGGCTGGTGGCACTGACAGATGGCACTGACAGGCGGTGGCACTGATTGGCACTGGCTTGTGGCACTGACAGATGGCACTGATTGGCACTGGCTGGGGGCACTGACAGATGGCACTGATTGGCACTGGCTGGGGGCACTGATTTGCAGTGGCACTGGCAGGTTTCACACTAAGCCGAGTGTAATGTGTGAAACTGACAGAGGAGAGAGAGAGCTGTTAGAATTGAGCTCGATGAGCTCGATGTGCTCGATGTGGGGGTGGGCGGGACCCAGCAGCTAAATTACACCAGCCAATGATTGGGCTGCTTTAGAAAGGGGGCGGGGCCACATGCACGTAGTGGCCCGCCCAGATACCATCCCATTAGCTGGTGTAATATCTGCTGGGTCCCACCCACCCCGGCCGGGTCCCGCCCACCCTCGACATCAAGCTGACAGCTCCTCTCTCTCTCCTCTTACTTTCAGTTTCACACACACACACACAGCACGGCGCTTGATGCTGCTGAGTGTGAAGAAGAGAGGAGGAAGGGCAGCCAGTGGAGAATATCGGCCCAGTATTGATAATAATAGGCCGATGCCGATTTATCAAAAATGCCCAAATATCGGCCGATATATCGGCCGGCCGATATATCGGTCGACCTCTAATGCAGGCCGCTCACCTCAATATTTGGGTCTCTGAACCAGCAGAAGACCAAATGCACATTCCCCACTGGGGCAGTATCCAGAAATAAATGTTGTCTCCAAATCACTTCTGTACTATCATCAGATGTTCAATTGTAGTAGCAATCATTTCATCCCATATACTTGCAGCAATCATGCAAGAAATCAATTGAACAGACATAGTGCTCTCCGTTTCAAATATGATCATCACATTTATTGGTATAAAAGAAAACACTCACATAAAAAGCACTGATCCCAGTGCTAGGTGTAAAAGCCTCTGGTTAAGATAAAACAGCATCCCTCTACACGTCCCGGGTGGGTAGAAGCAACTGACGTCACACGGTGGTCCCGTCCACACGCACACGTATCGTCCCAGGGGCGGGACTTCATTAGCATATCGCGGGACTGTAGTGTGCATCATATATATACCCCTTGATTGTTCGTGATTATTTCCTATCAGTCGCGTCATCCTCACCATGCAGGCAGTTCTGGGTTCCGCGTCACGTGACCGCTAGCACCCAATCGAAACCATTGTTGGTCTGAGTGAAAGAAAGCAGTGTCTACATCACTAGGTTACATCCCCCACTGTCTGTCATTCAGGAACGTGATGTGTCATCATGTGACCATCACATGTGACCACTTTCAGCCTATAGCGGCCACTATGTGTACAACATGGGGAGAGAACCATAACAACATCTGCAGCTACAACGCTGTCAGAACGTATTCCATTCGTCCTGCACTTGGGACGTAATTCTTCATCACTTAACGTCCGCTCCTGTTAGTAGCAGTAACTATGGTGACTACAACCCACCCCATTATTGCAAACCAAGCCACCATGCAAAAGCACCTGATGGGCATACCACATTCTATTGCCCCATATTCCACTGCTAACCATATAAGATCAGCAGTGGCATACAGGGGGCAATTATAACCACTTATTAAACAGTGATTAACAGTACCCAATAAGACAATAAATTAACCCTTACATGTCTCTCTCCATAATCAGGGCATATGGATAAGAATCTAAGAACAAGGCCAAATCATACATCAAATTGGTCAAACACTTTAATGGGCAACCATCATAGGTCATGAACCCATAGGGGATACCTAGATCCCCCCAAAAACCTTCTTAAAGGGAAAATTGTATTTAATTTTGTGACGTCATATGCCCCATCCACCAGAGACGTGTAGAACGATATACAATATTTATATACATTCTAATGAGCTAACAGATCTAAAATGTACCATAGCTAAACAAAAATAATCAACGGTCAGAAATGAAACAATTTAGGTCGAATTCGACATTGAGTCCTAAAGGGGCCCCTACCTTTGTCTCATACACCCAAAATGATTCCCATCTACTTAGTTTCCTAATAAAATTCCCTCCCCCTCCAATGGTTGGTGACCTTTTAGATCCCCCAAAATATTAATTTTGCGGGGCTCCGTTTATGAAACAATCTAAAATGCTTGGAAACATTGTGGGTAATAAGACCTATTTTAATATTATTTACATGTTCCCCAATTCTAACATGTAGGGGCCTGGACTTTCTCCCCACATATTGTAACCCACAGCTACATTCCATCATGTACACAACCCCCTCAGTACTGCATGTTATGAACTGTTTAATTTGATAATTTCTATTAGTGGTAAATGCTGTAAACTCTTTGCGTTTCTTAAGCTTACACCTCGTCTGTCTGCACGCCGGACATTTACCACATGCATAGAAACCTGTAAGGAAATTAAAGTTCCTGTTTTCAAACATCACCGGTGGGTCTATAACCCCAGGCGCCAGCTTATCTCTCAAAGGAGGAGCTTTTTTATAGACAAACTGGGGACGTTCCGGTAATACTGAACCCAGGACCCTATCCTGCTTGAGGATCGGCCAGTATCTTTGTACGATCTCCTCAAATTTCTTATGTTGAGCATTGTACTCTAAACACATCCTCATATAAGAATTATTATTTTTATTGGGCTTAGGAATATTTGCCACCAGGTTATTCCTGTCCAATTTGCGAACATTTTCCATCTCATCCCCTTCTGCAAGAAGCGAGTAGCCAAAATTTGAGATTGTGAGATGTAATCCTCCTCAGAAGTGCAATTCCGCCTAAGGTGAATAAACTGGCCATTAGGGATATTGCACAACCACTTGTGATGACAACTTTCTATGGGAATGAATGCATTTCTATCCGTAGCCTTAAAATAATTTGTCATCTTGCTATGATTTCCAACTTTAGATATATCTAAATCAAGAAAAACTATATGTTCAGTACTGACATTCCACGTTAAGACAATATTCTTATTATTAGCATCCAGTCCCCTCATGAAGATTTCAAGATCAGATCTTTCACCATCCCAGATGATTATGACATCATCTATATAGTGTTGGTAGCATAGTAACTCAGGTGGTCTGTTTTTAAATACAGCTTCCTCCTCCCAGTGTGCCATAAAGAGGTTGGCAACACTGGGAGCAAACCTGGCACCCATAGCTACTCCTCTCAATGGTATAAAGAACTGCTTCTTGTACCAAAAATAGTTCCTTGCCAAACAGAATCTCAAACTGTCCGACAGTCCAGAGGATTTAAAGGCTCAGAGCACCGATGATAAAGCACCCTCATGACTGATGATGGTGTAAAGAGAGCTAACATCAGCAGTGAATAAAAAGGTAGAGGAGGATACTGTAAGGGAGTCTAGAATCTGTATAATATGTTTAGTATCTTTCAGGAAAGCATCAGTTTCCCTGACCAATGGTTGGAGGAACGAGTCTATGTATTGACCCAGCCTAGAAGAGACTGAGTCAATACCGTTCACAATCGATCTACCCGCAGAGGGGTGGTACTATCCTTATGTGTTTATGGTAAAAAAATAAATGGATAGGAGTTCGACAAAAAAGAGGATCTAAAAATAATGCTTCCTTCACATTTAAAACACCTATATGTTTCCCCCTTTCAATATGGAAATGTAGTTCACTTTTATATTCCAACATGGGGTCTTTCGTCATAGTGCTATACGTATTAAAGTCGCCGAGTAGGTTCTCCATCTCATTTTGATAGTAGGCCTTACTCAGCACCACTAGACCTCCCCCTTTATCCGTCGGACGGATTCCTAAATCTTTCCTCTCCATCAATGAATCTATTCCCTTCTTAATGTATTCCGGGTCATTAACCTTTCGTACCTTGAGAGGTTCCAAATCCTTAATAACCATATTTTTGAAGACATCTACATGTTTAGTGTCTACATTAGGCGGGTTGAAAACCGATTTGTTACGGAGATTAGAGTGTTGGCCTACAGGAACTCTTTCAATAGGAACACTATTCCTTATAACTGGGTTAGACAAATAATATTTCTTAATGTTTAAACTACGTACAAATTTTTGCAAACTAACATACGTTTGGAATTTATTTAAATTCCTAGTGGGAGCGTATTTCAAACCTCTGTCTAAAGTCCTGATCTCATCCTCATTAACCACTTGCCGCCCGCCCTATAGCGGATTGACGGCGGCAAAGTGGTTTCAAAATCCTGACTGGACGTCATATGACGTCCTCAGGATTTTGAGCCGCTGCGCGCCCGCGGGGCGCGCATCGTGGCGATCGTTGCTGCGGGGTGTCAGTCTGACACCCTGCAACACCGATCTAGGTAAAGAGTCTCCAACGGAGACTCTTTACCATGTGATCAGCCGTGTCCAATCACGGCTGATCACAGTGTAAACAGGAAAAGACGGTCATCGGCTTTTCCTCACTCGCGTCTGTCAGACGCGAGTAGAGGAGAGCCGATCGGATGCTCCTCTGACAGGGGGGGTTTGTGCTGATAGATTATCAGCGCAGCCCCCCCGAGGATGCCCACACTGGACCACCAGACCACCAGGGATGCCAGCACCAGGCATACCACCCTAGACCACCAGGGATGCCAGTTAGTGCCCCCTAATGGATGCCAATCAGTGCCCACAATGGATGCCAATCAGTGCCCACAATGGGCATCACTGATTGGCAGGCATTATTGTTTGGCACTGATTGGCATCCATTACAGTACATCAGTGCCGCCTATCAGTGCCCATCCGTGCCACCTATCAGTGCCCATCCATGCACATCCGTGCCACCTATCAGTGCCCATCAATGCCACCTACCAGTGCCCATCCGTGCCGCCTATCAGTGCCCATCCGTGCCACCTATCAGTGCCCATTCGTGCCGCCTATCAGTGCCCATCCGTGCTGCCTATCAGTGCCCATCCGTGCCGCCTATCCATGCCCATCCGTGCCGCCTATCCGTGCCCATCTGTGCCGCCTATCCGTGCCCATCTGTGCCACCTATCCGTGCCCATCCGTGCCGCCTATCCGTGCCCATCCATGCCGCCTATCCGTGCCACCTATCAGTGCCGCATATTAGTGCCCATCAACAGTGCCCATCAATGCCACCTCATCAGTGCCACCTCATCAGTGCCCGTCAGTGCAGCCCCATCAGTGAAGGAGAAAACTTACTTATTTAAAAAGTTTTGTAACTGAAACAAAAAAAATACTTTTTTTTCAAAATTTTCGGTCTTTTTTTATTTATTTTTGCAGAAAATAAAAATCCCAGAGGTGATCAAATACCACCAAAAGAAAGCTTTATTTGTGGGGAAAAAATGATAAAAATGTTGTTTGGGTACAGTGTAGCATGACCGCGCAATTGTCATTCAAAGTGCAACAGCGCAGAAAGCTGAAAATTGGTCTGGGCAGGAAGGTGTATAAGTGCCCAGTATGGAAGTGGTTAAGAGGTTTACCACTTAAATTGTAGATCCCTGTCCCGATTGGGGCTTTATTCTTTTAAATTCGCCTTCCTCCTCTCCTTCCTATCTTATTTTTCTTTTTCTGAACTGTCCTTCCCCGTAGGTTGGAGGTTGGGGGACTGTCCCCTGCCAACCTCCCGGATTGGGTGGAACCCTCCCGGATTGGGTGGAATTGACCCCCTCCCTGCTCCTCTCGGGGCTCTGTGAAAATCCCCTCCACCTCCACGAAGACCACGATTCGCCAATGGCGAAAATCTATTGGAGGTGGATATTTGATTTCCATAGTGTTGAGGAAATCTTCCCCTATTAGGATATGAACCATAGCCCGGAGAATGATGATAATCATTCTGGTAATACCCTTGATCATTTCCTCTATTTGCATAATGTCTATTATCATCATAAGTCTGATGGTAATTATGTGATTGACCATAGCCATTATGCTGTCCATTATGTCGAATGGGTGCTTCATAATCATAATTCCTATGTGGAGATTGCCCCCTGTATGCCACTGCTGATCTTATATGGTTAGCAGTGGAATACAGGGCAATGTGGTATGCCCATCAGGCGCTTTTGTATGGTGGCTTGGTTTGCAATGATAGGGTGGGTTGCAGTCACCATAGTTACCGCTACTAACAGGGGCGGACGTTAAGTGATGACAAATTACGTCCCAAGTGCAGGACGAATGGAATACGTTCTGACAGCGTTGTAGCTGCAGATGTTGTTCTGGCTCTCTCACCATGTTGTACACATAGCGGCCGCTATAGGCTGAAAGTGGTCACATGTGATGGTCACATGATGACCCATTACGTTCCTGAATGACAGACAGTGGGGGATGTAACCTAGTGAAGTAGACACTGCTCTCTTCCACTCAGACCAACGATGGTTTCGATTGGGTGCTAGCGGTCACGTGACGCGGAACTGCCTGTATAGTGAGGATGACGCGACTGATAGGAAATAATCACCAACAATTTAGTAATCTAGAGGGGTATATATATGACGCACACTACAGTCCCGCGATACGCTGATGAAGTCCCGCCCCTGGGACGATACGCGTGCGTGTGGACGGGACCACCGTGTGACGTCAGTTGCTTCTACCCACCCGGGACGTGTAAAGGGATGCTGTTTTATCTTAACCAGAGGCTTTTACACCTAGCACTGGGATCAGTGCTTTTTATGTGAGTGTTTTCTTTTATACCAATAAATGTGATGATCATATTTGAAACGGAGAGCACTATGTCTGTTCAACTGATTTCTTGCATGATTGCTGACTGCCAAGTATATGGGATGAAATGATTGCTACTACAATTGACCATCTGATGATAGTACAGAAGTGATTTGGAGACAACATTTATTTCTGGATACTGCCCCAGTGGGGAATGTGCATTTGGACTTCTGTTGGTTCAGAGACCCATATATTGAGGTGAGCGGCCTGCATATGTGGTGATGGAAGCACTCTAATGCCGCGTACACACGATCATTTTTCCCGTCGGGAAAAATTACATTTTTTTTTTTCGCCGAGAAAAACGATCGTCTGTGGGCTTTATGCCGTTTTTCTCGTTGAGAAAAACGGCAGGAAAAACGACGAGAAAAATTAGAACATGTTCTAAATTTTCTCATCGTTTTTTCCATCATTTTTTTCCGCGGCAGTTTTCCCATAGGGAGACACTGCCGCGGAGCCCACAGACGGTCGTTTTTCTCGTCAAAGAAAAAAATGACGGGAAAAACGGTCGTGTGTGGGGGAACATGCCGTTCCCTCGTTTTTCATTTTTTTTCATGCCGTGATTCACGGCGGTGTTTTCACCGCCGTGAATCACGATCGTGTGTACGCGGCATAAGGATTCACTATTAGTTTTATCTACAAGCACCCTGATCACCTTTGAGGAATCTTCTCTGTGTCATGATATTCCTTTTCCTGCCATCTGGCTTTAATTAGGAATCAAGTCTGTGGAACTCTCTACACGCTGCACTCTAGAAGCTTGATTGGACATTCATTATGCATTGGATTGTATTAATTTTTTAATTTTTTAGATTCATTTATGAGCGCTGCATTATTTATTTTATGTATGAAGTGGGTAAAACCTTCCGGAGCTGACGTGGTTAAGACTGAGATGGCAGAATCAACCACCAGGACAAACCACTTATTGGAGAACACTTTTTCCACTGAAGAGAGCTTAGCAATGATTTTTGGAGGGGTAAAAATCTTTTCTGGACTAACTTCATCATCATAAATTGCTCATTCTATTTCTTCATGAACAAGAAATTTCTTTTTAGGTTTAGCGGATCCCTTTGTACCCAAAAGGGGCATTGCAAGATGGGGGAGAATCAAGTGCAAAAATGCCAAGGCTTTTGTGCACAGCAGAAGTGAGCATATCTACATTTGTAAGCATATTGCATGAAGGTGCAACTTTAGAAACTTTAGAAATCTCTTGCAGCCTCTTCTAACACTGCTTCTGGGTCCTCCTTTCTCCCTTCTATGTCTATCTCTTCTAGGCCAGGCATACCGGGATCCAATTTAGGTAGAGACGAGCTGCAGGAGCTAAAAATTGAGCTAGAGGGGCGTGGCCTGCTAGTCAATGTGAGCGGATGCTGACTTGAGAGCTCCCACTAAGGATCTTTGCTCTTATCAGCTAGAGGCTTTCTTTGAGTGACCTGGGTGTCTACTCCCACTCCTTCTCATCCAGGGATTCAAGCAGCACTGTAACTCCTCCATATATATTTGTCCGTTATTTTTAAGGGACTAAGAGAAGGAAGTGGTGATAATGCCCCACAAGATACAGAAAGTGCAGGAATGCATGGGTGCCCTGGAAGGTAGGATCACTGGAGGATGATACTCCCCCTACGAAATGTGACATTAAGCCCTGGTTCACATTAATGCGATTTGGCATGACATGTCAAATCGGCCGCAATATCCGGCAATGGCAGCATCCGAATCGGTGCCGCTGCACCGATTCCCAAAGTAGTTTCTGCACTACTTTTAGCGATTTTGGGGTGCAATTTCCATTGACATCTGTGCAGAAACCTGCACAGATGTCTCTGATATTGCCCCCTGAAGTCGGGACTGACATGCGGGAATGAAATTGTGCGAGTTTAGCTGAACTTGCACAATTTCATTCCCGCAGTCAGTGTGAACCAGGGCCAAGACTGACAAGATATCTATTGTAGGCCAAGATTGTCAAATTGAGGATATGGAGAACAGACTTAGAAGAAATAATAAACAAAAACTAAAACTCGCGCTTATGGAGACATACAAAAATAAATGACAAGTGAAAAGAAATTATTATATGCGCAGCTGCTACAGCATAAGGCACTAACACCTTGAGAGATAAAAAATTATAAAATGCAGCGCTAGCGAATATAAATGTGCTCAATACAAACGTATGTGTGAATGTCAACCATCTAAACCTTTCGGGATGATGGTACACACTATTAGTGAAAAGATTATGCACCAATGATTGGTGTCACCAGAAATGCAGTGGGTGTAATACTAAATGTTACCACTAAAAAGTGATCAACTAAGTAAAACCAGAAAATATACTGTGCAAAACATTAAATGAACTGAACAACCAGGCAAATAGCTCTAGGAGTGATTCACAGTACTACAGATGGTTTTCAACATCAAAGAAATAATGTCCCATTTGCAACAGTGGTTGTAATATAGAAGGAAGGGAAAAAAATAAAATAAAAATAAAAATGCTTTAAAATAAAATAAAAGTCACCCAACATCCAACTTCTAGGACCAATAATGTTCGGTGAAATTCAACAGTTGGCTCAATAGCAGCAGAGATCAGAGGACCATGTGGGGAATAAAAAGAAAAAGCAACTTGTGAAGTACCGCTTAGGAACAGATTAACAATACGCTGTTATTGGGAAAACTCACAAGCCTTCAATGATAACCGAGCGTCAGTGTGTTCCGGGTTCACAACGGCGTGCGTTCCACAAGAACCGGAAGCAGCGTCACTGGTTCTTAGTGTTGACCGGAAATTTGTCCTCCAGGGCATCATCAAGGACATCATCTCCGGTCAAAGAAGATCCTTATATATGCGCGGAGGTCTCCGCCTAACTTATTGTGAGCCAATTAGAAAAAAGGTAGAACCTCTCACCGCAATAAACCATTAGCTTCCTGAGTCACATCATTGCCCATCATTGATCAAAATGTGAGAACTTTATTGTTATATGACAATGACAGGGGTTAACAATGTGAACACATGAATAAATCAATGAATCTGAATACATGAATAAATTAGCATAGATAAAATAATCATTGACTAAATCAATGAAAATACAATAAAGTGCAATATAGTGGATATGCATCACGGAAAGGAATGGGGCAAAATAAAAAAAAAAAAAAAAAAAAAAAAAAAATAGAAAAATAAATATATAAAACTAAAATTAAAATATAAAAAAATAAATAAATACATACATACATATATATATATATATATATATATACACATACACATACATACATATACATACACACACATACACATATACATACATATACCCATAAAAAATTTAATAAAAATTACTTTCCGTAATGCATAAACCTAAAAACTACCAATTAGATAAAAAACAATTTAGATCAAGTTCGATGTTGAGACCATGCGGACTTAAAGTACCCAACCTATGTATCCACTGGGTTTCATTACGTGAGATAGCTTGTTTAAGGTTGGACCCTCTCCAATGTGCCTCAACCCTATCGATTCCACAAAACCTAAGACCCCTAGGGTCACTGTTGTGGAATAACCTAAAATGATTAGACAAACTGTGATGCTTGAACCCTTTTCTAATCCTATTTACATGCTCTCTTAATCTAATACCCAATTTTCTGGTGGTTCTGCCCACATAGTGGAGCCCACAAGGGCAGGAAAGAAGATAAGTGACATGTGTGGTTCCACAGGTAATAATTTTTTTAATTTCATAAGTTTTCCCAGACACACTAAAATGGGTTGTTTTCCTAACCCTGTGTTTGGAGGTACGACAAATCATGCATTTACCACAGCTATAAAAACCTGTCTGGTCCAAAAATGTGAATAATCTCTTAGGGGGATTCACGACATTAGGGGCCAGTTTTAATCTTAATGTGGGGGGTTTGGTATAGATAAAATGAGGTGCAACTGGTAGGACACTGGTTAGATCTTTATCTTTACGTAACAGTGGCCAATGCTCCTTAATGATTCTTTCAAATTGCTTGTGTTGTCTGGTATATCCTGTAAGAAATGCGATTCCATAATCTTTCTTATCTCGGATTTTCTTTTCAAAGAGCTGTTTTCTATCTAAGCTCCGAATATCTTCCCTGGTCTTATTGAGAGCCTTGATGTCATATCCTTTCTCTTGAAATCTTTCCAAAATAATTTTTGATTGTACATCATAGTCTTCAATTGTGTTACAGTTGCGCCGCACTCGCAACATTTGGCTTTTCGGTATTCCACTTAACCATCTTGGGTGATGGCAACTTCCAAGTGGTATATATCCATTTCTGTCAACATCCTTGAAATATGTGCGAGTAAGTAATTTATCATTTTCTTTGAAAATCACCAAATCTAGAAAATTAACAGAATCATAACTAACAACCTCCGAAAAGGAGATACCACACTGGTTGTTACCAATTTCTTCCAGGAACTTAAAAAAGGAATCTCTTGATCCTGCCCAAATAATAAAAATATCATCGATATAACGTTTGTAAAAGCTTAACTGGGGTATAATTCTTCCATAGATTGCTTTGGATTCCCACCAGCTCATGAAAAGATTTGCTACTGAAGGGGCATATTTGGCGCCCATTGCAACACCTTTACGTTGTCTAAAATATTTCTTTTCATGCCAAAAAAAGTTATGGCTCATAGCCAGATCCAAGGCTTCAAGTAAAAAAACTTTTTGTTTGGGCTTGATATCTGTTTTGTCAAGAGCCCATTTGACTGCCTCTAAAGCATGATGTTGCTGTATGTTCGTGTACAGGGAATTAACATCCACACTGGCAAGAATGCAGTCCTGATCCACAGTAAGAGGCTCCAAAAATGTAATCAGATCTTTGCTATCTTTTAGATAGGCGGGGCATTTTTGTACTAGTGGTTGGAGAAAATTATCCAGGTACTCCCCCATTCTGGAAAATAATGAGTCTACCCCGCTAACTATAGGCCTCCCAGGAGGTCTATGGGGGTCTTTATGAATTTTGGGTAATTGGTATATTACCGGAACTTTGGGGGCATCAGGGACTAAAAATCTGGTTTCTTTTTTATTTAAAATCCCTGTTAGGTGTGCTTGCTTTGTAAGACGTTTCAATTTGGCTTTATATTTGTTGGTAGGATTACCTTTAAGTTCCTCATATGTCTCTTTGTCAGATACTAATCTATTTAATTCGTCAAGATAATCACTTTTATTAAGAATTACCAAACCCCCCCCCTTGTCAGCTGATCTTATCACTATATTTTTATTTTGCTCTAATAATTCTAGACCCTTTTCAACATCTTTTTTCTTTCTACTTGGTTGTATTTTTAATTTTCTTAGGTCTTCTTCGACTACCGATTTGAAGACCTCAACAAAATGATTGTTCTTCGGTTTAGGATTGAAAATTGAATTATTTCTTAGTGTGGTATGAGTAAATTCGTCCATTACTCCTTTCGGAATTATGTCCTTATTGTTTTTAGCATAGGTCTTTTTAATATTTATTTTTCTAATAAATTTCTGAAAATCAATAAAAACATCGAACTTATTAAAATCTTTATCTAAAGCGAATTTAAGTCCTAGCTGGAGGACTTTATTCTCTTCTTCAGAAAAAACTGCATCACTCAAATTAAAGATTCCTGAATTGAGTTTGCCCTTTTCCTTTTTCCTTTTCCCTCCCCTACATCCTCTTGTTCGTCTCTTCTTGTTTGGTCTTGATTGTATGAGGGGGGTCCCAGGGGATACCAGGGTCTCCATTCTTCTTCCCTCACATCCTGTGGGTAATGGCCTCTCCCTCGGCCTCTGGGATTGGGTCCACCCCGAGGTCTCCTCGGTGGCCCCCCAAAACCTCTCCTCTGAAAATCCCCTCTAAAGTTGTTATGGCTGGGATAACCACCTCTACCTCGTGGGGGATATTGGTCATAATGATACGGTGTCCAAGAAGGACCACCATAATTTCCTCTTTGTTCATAACATCTTGTGTTATAAGAGCCTCTATTGGATTGTTGTGGATGATCATAATCTAGTGGCTCGAATCGATTGTATGTGGGGATTCCATAATGTGGCGTGGAAGGTCGCGGAGTGCCCCTTCCTCCACCACGTTGTACACCCCTACCCGATTCTTTGCGTTGGCCTTCGTATTTTATAGGAGTTTTAGGATGAATGTACCCCGCTTGCGTCTCATCCATAGAATCACTGGGATCAGGAGTATCTTCTTCTACCAATTCTTGCCACCTATAAACTTTATTGGATTTATAATCAGTGGTGTCTCTAATGAATTTTTTCATTTTTTTCTTTTGGGTTTCTTTATCTAACTTTTCAACAAAATCCTGTAACTGTTTCATTTTTTCTTTGTATTCACCTGAGGCAATTGAAGGTCCTAATTTAGCTTTCAAAGCATTAATGTTAGCCTCCAGTACCTTCAGTTTTCTTTCCTTCCTACTTATTAGTAGTTGTAACAATTTTTTCTCTGTATGATTAAAAAAAGAGAACCATTCGTCCTCTAAATCTTTGTCCACTAGGCCATCATTGGGAGCAATATCCCACCTGAGTCTTCTGGGGGTTATATTGTCCTTGATGTATTTACCTAAAGTGAACACATCCCACCATGCTTTAACCTGCTTGTCCAAAGCACTTCTGAGACTTTTAAAGTCTTGGTTAATATCTAAATTGGTGTTGGATTGTGAGAAAAAATCATCTGCATTCAAATTTCTATTATTAACAAATGTGAAAATTTCCATAGCTGCTGAGTGCACACAATAAGTGAAAGGTAAATAAACAAAAACTAAAACTCGCGCTTATGGAGACATACAAAAATAAATGACAAGTGAAAAGAAATTATTATATGCGCAGCTGCTACAGCATAAGGCACTAACACCTTGAGAGATAAAAAATTATAAAATGCAGCGCTAGCGAATATAAATGTGCTCAATACAAACGTATGTGTGAATGTCAACCATCTAAACCTTTCGGGATGATGGTACACACTATTAGTGAAAAGATTATGCACCAATGATTGGTGTCACCTAAGAAAATTAAAAATACAACCAAGTAGAAAGAAAAAAGATGTTGAAAAGGGTCTAGAATTATTAGAGCAAAATAAAAATATAGTGATAAGATCAGCTGACAAGGGGGGGGGTTTGGTAATTCTTAATAAAAGTGATTATCTTGACGAATTAAATAGATTAGTATCTGACAAAGAGACATATGAGGAACTTAAAGGTAATCCTACCAACAAATATAAAGCCAAATTGAAACGTCTTACAAAGCAAGCACACCTAACAGGGATTTTAAATAAAAAAGAAACCAGATTTTTAGTCCCTGATGCCCCCAAAGTTCCGGTAATATACCAATTACCCAAAATTCATAAAGACCCCCATAGACCTCCTGGGAGGCCTATAGTTAGCGGGGTAGACTCATTATTTTCCAGAATGGGGGAGTACCTGGATAATTTTCTCCAACCACTAGTACAAAAATGCCCCGCCTATCTAAAAGATAGCAAAGATCTGATTACATTTTTGGAGCCTCTTACTGTGGATCAGGACTGCATTCTTGCCAGTGTGGATGTTAATTCCCTGTACACGAACATACAGCAACATCATGCTTTAGAGGCAGTCAAATGGGCTCTTGACAAAACAGATATCAAGCCCAAACAAAAAGTTTTTTTACTTGAAGCCTTGGATCTGGCTATGAGCCATAACTTTTTTTGGCATGAAAAGAAATATTTTAGACAACGTAAAGGTGTTGCAATGGGCGCCAAATATGCCCCTTCAGTAGCAAATCTTTTCATGAGCTGGTGGGAATCCAAAGCAATCTATGGAAGAATTATACCCCAGTTAAGCTTTTACAAACGTTATATCGATGATATTTTTATTATTTGGGCAGGATCAAGAGATTCCTTTTTTAAGTTCCTGGAAGAAATTGGTAACAACCAGTGTGGTATCTCCTTTTCGGAGGTTGTTAGTTATGATTCTGTTAATTTTCTAGATTTGGTGATTTTCAAAGAAAATGATAAATTACTTACTCGCACATATTTCAAGGATGTTGACAGAAATGGATATATACCACTTGGAAGTTGCCATCACCCAAGATGGTTAAGTGGAATACCGAAAAGCCAAATGTTGCGAGTGCGGCGCAACTGTAACACAATTGAAGACTATGATGTACAATCAAAAATTATTTTGGAAAGATTTCAAGAGAAAGGATATGACATCAAGGCTCTCAATAAGACCAGGGAAGATATTCGGAGCTTAGATAGAAAACAGCTCTTTGAAAAGAAAATCCGAGATAAGAAAGATTATGGAATCGCATTTCTTACAGGATATACCAGACAACACAAGCAATTTGAAAGAATCATTAAGGAGCATTGGCCACTGTTACGTAAAGATAAAGATCTAACCAGTGTCCTACCAGTTGCACCTCATTTTATCTATACCAAACCCCCCACATTAAGATTAAAACTGGCCCCTAATGTCGTGAATCCCCCTAAGAGATTATTCACATTTTTGGACCAGACAGGTTTTTATAGCTGTGGTAAATGCATGATTTGTCGTACCTCCAAACACAGGGTTAGGAAAACAACCCATTTTAGTGTGTCTGGGAAAACTTATGAAATTAAAAAATTTATTACCTGTGGAACCACACATGTCACTTATCTTCTTTCCTGCCCTTGTGGGCTCCACTATGTGGGCAGAACCACCAGAAAATTGGGTATTAGATTAAGAGAGCATGTAAATAGGATTAGAAAAGGGTTCAAGCATCACAGTTTGTCTAATCATTTTAGGTTATTCCACAACAGTGACCCTAGGGGTCTTAGGTTTTGTGGAATCGATAGGGTTGAGGCACATTGGAGAGGGTCCAACCTTAAACAAGCTATCTCACGTAATGAAACCCAGTGGATACATAGGTTGGGTACTCTAAGTCCGCATGGTCTCAACATCGAACTTGATCTAAATTGTTTTTTATCTAATTGGTAGTTTTTAGGTTTATGCATTACGGAAAGTAATTTTTATTAAATTTTTTATGGGTATATGTATGTATATGTGTATGTGTGTGTATGTATATGTATGTATGTGTATGTGTATATATATATATATATATATATATATATGTATGTATGTATTTATTTATTTTTTTATATTTTAATTTTAGTTTTATATATTTATTTTTCTATTTTTTTTTTTTTTTTTTTTTTTTTTATTTTGCCCCATTCCTTTCCGTGATGCATATCCACTATATTGCACTTTATTGTATTTTCATTGATTTAGTCAATGATTATTTTATCTATGCTAATTTATTCATGTATTCAGATTCATTGATTTATTCATGTGTTCACATTGTTAACCCCTGTCATTGTCATATAACAATAAAGTTCTCACATTTTGATCAATGATGGGCAATGATGTGACTCAGGAAGCTAATGGTTTATTGCGGTGAGAGGTTCTACCTTTTTTCTAATTGGCTCACAATAAGTGAGGCGGAGACCTCCGCGCATATATAAGGATCTTCTTTGACCGGAGATGATGTCCTTGATGATGCCCTGGAGGACAAATTTCCGGTCAACACTAAGAACCAGTGACGCTGCTTCCGGTTCTTGTGGAACGCACGCCGTTGTGAACCCGGAACACACTGACGCTCGGTTATCATTGAAGGCTTGTGAGTTTTCCCAATAACAGCGTATTGTTAATCTGTTCCTAAGCGGTACTTCACAAGTTGCTTTTTCTTTTTATTCCCCACATGGTCCTCTGATCTCTGCTGCTATTGAGCCAACTGTTGAATTTCACCGAACATTATTGGTCCTAGAAGTTGGATGTTGGGTGACTTTTATTTTATTTTAAAGCATTTTTATTTTTATTTTATTTTTTTCCCTTCCTTCTATATTACAACCACTGTTGCAAATGGGACATTATTTCTTTGATGTTGAAAACCATCTGTAGTACTGTGAATCACTCCTAGAGCTATTTGCCTGGTTGTTCAGTTCATTTAATGTTTTGCACAGTATATTTTCTGGTTTTACTTAGTTGATCACTTTTTAGTGGTAACATTTAGTATTACACCCACTGCATTTCTGGTGACACCAATCATTGGTGCATAATCTTTTCACTAATAGTGTGTACCATCATCCCGAAAGGTTTAGATGGTTGACATTCACACATACGTTTGTATTGAGCACATTTATATTCGCTAGCGCTGCATTTTATAATTTTTTAGAAGAAATAATGTCTGCATGCTCAGACTTCCTCAAAGTCCTACAGAGTACATAGAACGCTGGCTCTTAAAGAGGAAGTAAACCCTAATGGGTTTTACTTCCTCTTTTGCTCCCTGCAAAGCCTGCAAATGAAAAGCATAATGGGCTAGTATGCATCGCATACTAGTCCATTATGTGACACTTACCTGCAAAAGAATCCAGCGATGTCCCCTGTGTAGGCAGAGCCCATCTTCTGGCCCCACTTCCTCACGGGCTGCGGACTCCGGCTCTGTGATTCGCCAAAACCGCGTGACGTCACTCCCACGCATGCGCACGGGAGCCGCCATTAATGGCACAGGCTAGGGAAGAAACGGCACTTAGTTTAGTTTCTTCCCCGCGCATGTGCCGTTAACATTTTCGGCAGACTACAAGTGAAATATCTCCTAAATGGCGCACGTTTAGGAGATATTTCCACTACCTATAGGTAAGCCTTATTTCTAGGCTTACCTATAGGTAGAAGTCCAAAAAAAGGGTTTACAAACACTTTAAAGGTCTTTGGGAGGGACAGTTTTTCACCATTCTTTGCTGTGGAAATGGCCCACAGAATCCATGAAATCAGTTGGCCTGTGTGAATGATCATAAGCTGGGCCCCATGCTTGATAAAAAAAAAAAGTGGCATGCTTAGTGTACTGTGGCAAAGTTTTCATTGTGGTTGGGGGGTAGTATTGTAAAAGACCTGGGGCATGTTTGGGAACCTGAAGTAGAGCAGTAACTTGGCTTGCATAGCGTGCTGTGGCAGGTGGCGGGTGTGCCAAATTACATTAACAGTGGGGAGGGGGCTTAAAAGGGCGTGGCTAACAAAACCAAAAGCCTTCTTGTACACATAAAATCATCTTAAGATTGCTGTGGTATAAATCTCAGCACAATTATATAAAAAAAAAACAAGAAAACTCTTCCATTACATATGATTTGTGTACACTGAAAATAGACAGAGAGCTAACACTTTGTCTGAGCCTATCTTACAGAAGACCATTACTAGAAAAGTCAGGGACTGTTTAACTACCAGCAATTTTTGAGACAATAAACACTTTGCTGAGAAGTCTGTAATGAACAATATCATGTATATAGTGGATCCTCTGTCTTTAATGTCCCCCCCATCCTGTCTTCACAGTTACCTCTCATCCTCAGCCTTCACAGTCCCCCACCATCCTCAGTCTTCAATTTCCCTATATCCTCAGTCTTCACAGTTCCTTTTCCCCTCCCTCAATTCACAGAGCTCACATCAGAGTCTCAGGGCGGCACAGTGGTGTAGTGGGTAGCACTCTTGCCTAGCAGTAAAAAGGGTTGCTGGTTCGAATCCCAACCATGACATTACCTGCCTGGAGTTTGCATGTTCTCCCTGTGCCTGTGTGGGTTTCTTCCGGGTACTCCGGTTTCCTCCCACACTCCAAAAGACATGCTGGTAGGTTAATTGGCTTCTGTCCAAAATTGGCCCTAGTATATGAATGTGAGTTGGGGACCCTGGATTGTGGGCTCCTTGAGGGTAGGGACCGATGTGAGTGTGCGATGTATGTGTCGAGCGCTGCGTAAATTGACGCGCTATATGGGTACCTTAAATAAATAATAATATAATAGATGAGCATCTTAATGAGATACATTGTACAGGGATAGGGAGAATTGTAGACACGCACCCACACTCACTCAGGATGGTCTTTATTCAACCTTACTAACTATGTAACTATACATCTCTCTTACAGGCAGATGGATAACATCACCACCCCACCCCTGAGGGCCAGACAGCCGGCTCTCAGCTCCAGCAACAGGATCTGTGTGTGACGGAGACATGGCTGCAGCGCCTCAGGCTTGTCTCCTCCATGGGTGTAGAATGGGTCAGAGCACTTCGGGGCCTGCACCCATGGACGACACGCCACTGATAGAATCCTGCCTCTACTCAAAAGTGCTCTTCCATGACCTTTTAAAATTACTTCACTACAGAGTAATACAGCAATTATTTTGTCCTTGGCATGCACTAGCAGAGATGTGGAAATGAATGGTTTAAAAGTCACATTCTTCCCTGATTAATCTGCGACATGATAGAAGCAGAGAGCTGAGTTTAAAAGCCATTGTTAATTTGCACAAAAGGAAACTCTTGCACCCATCTCATCATTGTTCAGTGTGATATAATAGCAATTTACTCACAATCAAAATAATTTTCATTGAGTGCAATAAGGGTCAAAGAAAGTCTTTCACCCTCGGTTACTGCCACATAAAGGAGGATATTTACATATGTGGGCAGGACCTATATTTTTTTTATACGGTCTCTTTAACATTTACCTATGGCCAGTACATCTCCTGCTTCTCACTGAAGTACACTATATACAGTAGAACACAATAACATAAACTTGATATGCGGCCAGGAGACTAATCTATTGGGGATGGGGATCTACTGCACATGTATAGGAAAAGCAAGATCCAGACCCAGCATTTGTTAACATTTCTGCAGATCTCGTCTAACCTTTGTGATCCCTTGAACATACCAGCTATGACTTCCTGCCACATAGAGTCACTTATCACCAAAAACTAATTTGCATCTCTCTTCAGTAGATCATGTAACATATAGGAGTCACAAGTTATCAGAGATGCAAGACTTCCTGTGCTGGAAGTTGATTGCCAGTATCAGCAAAGATTGCTGCAGGTTAGAGGAGACCAGCAACACTGTCACTAAATGCAGGGTCCACTCTGGGAGTACAGACTTTGGGATAACCTAAAATGGCTCCAAAACCTGACTGTAGCCTTGACATTTAAATGTAGACCATTGCTATCCACAACAGCCATACCCAGTGTAAAGCACATCCAGAGTGGTTCCTGTAGCAAGTGAGTCTGTCTTGCAATGAGAAATGGCCTTCTAATTTCTGGCCCCACCAGCTTTCTACCCCCAGTTTCTGCTGCAGCTTACACAGGTCCTGTCGCCACTGTGCCTGCACTTCCTACTCTCCACTATACCTGAAACCTCAACACAATAGACAGACTGTACTCACCTGCAAGAAGTGGCATGAAGCCAATACCAAAAGTCAAACACTTTCGATCCATTTGGACTGATCGAATACTTGGGGTCTTTTCAAGCATTTCTGTCAATTGCGGTTTCATGACTACAATGGAATAAGATAAAACCCCATGAAAATATGGACAATTCTACTAGATTTCTCTGCATGTATAAAACATACAAAATGCTTTGCATATGTCTAAAATACTTGCTATCAAACACATCTAGAACATCAGAGGAGAGGGCATCCATTAGATATCACACATGCACATAATTTGCTAAACCTAAAAGATTAGGCCATTTAGAGCTCAACGTGAATGTCCCGATTGGGGGGGGGGGGGGCAAGTTAGAAATTATTTTTTATGTTCAAATTTTCCTACTTATGTATAGAAAAGATCATAGGACACAGGAAAGATATTCTAAGACTGTTGGGTTAAGTTACACCACCAGGTGAAATGGCATTGACCAATAGCAAAGCTGTATCTCAGCATTGCATAGCCCCCTCCCACTCCTAGCCAGCCTCAGGTTTGTTAGTAGGCAATATAGGAGTAATCATAGACATTTAAGGAAGGGTCCTGTGTCCTGTGATGTACTTCAAGAAAAGGATTTTACAAGTAAAATAAAATCATGTTTTCTTTATCATACATCACAGGACAGAGGAAAGATCTTAGACTATTGGGATGTCCAAAAGCAATCCCATGAGAGGCAGACAACACAACAAACAATGGCAACGGCTAAACCTGATTGAAGGAAAGACAAAACCGTCCCACAGAATACTTCCTGCGGTGAAATTTCTTCCCCTTGCATTAAGGAAAGATAACTTTCCAAGTGCTCTGGTAGACCTTATAGAAAGATGTCTTCATGGCCTTCAACTAGGTGGGAAAGTCCAAATTTAAGAGTCCCCTGTCCTCCGTCACCTGGGCTTTAACAACTAAGCTGTTAAAGCCAGTGAACATGAAGCATGGTAGAATTTGAGGTCCTTGAAATAAGGGTTCTACACGATCTGGCAGGGGCCACAAAGAGTTTGCCAGAAGCCTGACTATGTCTGAATAACAATGTCTTCCCTCTCCATGCTCCAGAGCAGACGAGGCAGGAGATTGAGTTGGGAAAGATATCAATCGGGTTGAACTGATCCCACAAAGTCACACATTCACTGCAAGGACTTGAGGGTCTCTGGCCCTGGCCACAAGTCTGACCAGTTTTTTTATTAAACCCAGAGGCCAGAAGGTCCACGTTGGGTATACCTCACTAGAGATAGCGTCCGGAACACATTCGAGTGGACAGACCACTCTTCAGGATCCAGATTTTGATTGCTGAGGAACTTCACTTGCCAATTTTCCACACATAGAATATGTACAATGCACAGAGCCAAAACATGGAGTTCTGCTCAGGTCAGACTGAGCTCCGCTTCTTTGAGAGCAGCCTGACATCCAAAACCGAGCCGAGCATCCTCTGACAACCATGTCCCCTTTACCAATAAGGAATCCAGAACTCCTGCCCAGCTCGACAAGCTGCCATGCAGCGTTGGTAACTTCCAGACCATCAGAAGAAGGGACTACCCTAATTCCAGTGCCAGACTTGACAACAATCATCACTCCATGGCCATCCTGGTTTTGCTTGTCAGATGCATAGGTAAGTCCAGGGAATGAGCCTGTTTGTCCCATGCTATCAGAATGTTAAGTTTCAACAGTCAGGAGTGAAACTGTGCATACTGAACCTCAAAGGAGGATACCATCAATCCCAATACCCTCATGCAAGAGAAAATTGAGGAGTTAATCAAGGACTGCAGATCCTGTAATTGAAAGCAAAGGGTCAGACACTTTTCCTGTTGAAGAAAAAAAAAAGTGCCATGGTTCTAGGCCCAGATATTTCAAGCAGCATAACGGATCCAATGCCGCATTTTGGAAGTTAAAGATCAAGCCAAAGCTCTTAAGAGTCTGCACCATCTTCTGAACATTGACTGATAGTCTGCCTGCTGTTACTGCTGAAGCAGGACCAGAATGGAAATGTAAACACCCATGGTGCTGTGGCAAGGCCACATACTGAAAATGTTGTTCTCCACTACAAGACGCAGATAGTGCAGGTCAGGCAGAAAAAAAGGAATGTGCAGGTAGGCATCTTTGATGTCCATCAACATCAAAATTCCACCAATGAAGGGTGCAATCATTGTTTTAGGATTAAGTTCACCTGCTGGTGGCACTATCCTGTCCTGGGCTGTTTACTGCAGCTCCAGAGTCCACCAGCAGTTGTCTCCCAGACAAATATAGTGTTCAGCTGCCGGTGGGCTACTTAAGGCTTCTCCTCCCTTCCCCCTGGCGTGTCACGATTCTGATCCCTTCCTTGCTGCCTGTTGTTCATGCTTAGCCTGATCCAGTCTGCTCCCCTTTGTCTTGTCACGATCTTGCTCCCTGCTCTTGTACCCAGTCATGATTCCCTTCCTTGTATGCCTGCACATTGTATATAGTTGTATTTTAGTTTAGTTCTTTAGTATATAGACAGTAGTTAGGTTAATTTGTTATTTTGTTTGCTGTAGTGGTTTATGTTCTCACTGGTCGCTGTGTATGTGTATTAGGGCCAAAACAACTAATCGATTAATCGTCAACTAATCGATTATGAAATTAATCGATTACTATTTTCATAATCGATTAATCGGCCAGTAACATAATGAGGTTGAAAAAAATAAAATTAGCCCTTTATAGTACAAAAAGAGCAAATAATTGCTACTGTAGATATTACTTTCACTGTTCCACAGTAAAAAAATTAACCCCTTACAGTAGCGATTTTTTGCTCTTTTTGTACTATAAGGTTCCATGCACACTGGAGCTAAAAAAAGTTTTGTGGAGTTTGGGCGTTTTTTTTAAAAGCCCATAAACTCCACTCTATGTTATCCTATGTGTCCATGCCAGGGCTTTTTTTCAGCGGGAACGCGGGGGAACGCAGTTCCGATACCTCCTGGACTGACTGTATGTAATGGCAAGGGGTGCTGGGTGTGCTGCAGGGTATTAATGCTCAATGCTGGGGATCTATTTTTGCAGGGGGGGTCTATTGTTGCTGGGGAGGGTCTTATGTTGCTAGGGGGTCAGTTGTTGCTGAAAGAGATCTACTGTTGGGAGAGGGGTCTATTGTTGAGGGCAGCCAGAGAGTCTATTATGTTGGCTGTGCAGAGATCTATTGATGCTGCCAGGAGTCTATTGTTGCTGGGGGTAAATTTTGTTGTGGGTGGTCCATTGTTGTTAGGGGGATCTATTGTTGCTGGCTGCAGGAGATCTATTTTACTTTTTTTCTTACCAAATTCCATACAAATAACTTAGCACCACAAAATGATACTTGGTTCTATATTGTCTTAAGGGGCGGTACTGGGAGGTGGGTAGGGGCGGAGAAAAGGGATTATCTGAAAATGGGGAGTTCCTGCCCCTATTGTCTGAGAAAAAAAGCCCTGGTCCATGCACACATGGACGTTTTTGGATGTTTATCAGCAGTGGAGTTTATGGGCTGTTTTCTGAACGCCATAAAATTGCGTTCAAGAGCAGTCCTAGAGACGCCAGATGCTGGTAAAAGGTGTTAAACGAGGGTTAGCGATGTAAAAAGAGTGTTAAGCCTCGTTAGGCGTTTCTCTGGCTCTATTCAAAATCAATGGTTCCCTATGGGAGCCCATTGATTTGAATAGAAGTCGCACCGCAAATCGGATCATCATGATCCGACTTGCGGTGCGACTTGTGTGCTGAGGATGAAGGGGAACCCCGCCAGAAAATGAAAAAAATAATTGGCGTGGGGTTACCCCTCGGACGATACCAGGCCCTTCAGTCTGGTATGGATTTTAAGGGGAACCCCCTACGCCAAAAAAACAGCGTAGGGGTCCCCCCAAAATCCATACCAGACCCTTATCCGAGCACGCAGCCTGGTCGGTCAGGATAGAGGTTGGGACGAGAAAGCGCCCCCCCCCCCCCTCCTAAACCGTACCAAGCCTTATGCCCTCAACATGGGGGGGTAGGTGCTTTGGGGCAGGGGGAGCCCTGCGCCCCCACACCCCAAAGCACCTTGTCCCCATGTTGATGAGGACAAGGGCCTCATCCCGACAACCCTGGCCGTTGGTTGTCGGGGTCTGCAGGCGGGGGGCTTATCGGAATTTGGGAGCCCCCTTTAATAAGGGGGCCCCCAGATCCCGGGCCCCCCACCCTATGTGAATGAGTATGGGGTACATCAATTTTACCCCATTAACAATTAGAAAATCGAGCGAACGTTCTTAAAAAAAAAAAATTCAAAGTAAGACATTGTTTTTGTATGACCAGCATATAATATATTACAATTATGTTTAAAATCTGCAAAACAGTCTTTAACTTTTTTTTTTTTTTCTTTAAAAAAAAATTGATCTCTGAGTCTGATATTTACCAGATTCAACCTCTAATAGTATATACAGTATATCTCTTCTGTCTGTTATTCTCAGAGTGGATTTGAGATTTTTCTCCCTAACCATATAGTTTGTTATTTGAGATTACCACTGCATAGAGATATGTAAGAATGAATTGCCTTTTTTTTTTATTTTACATATCAACAAAATTATACACCATACTTTTTTAAAGTTAATTAACCGATTAATGGAAACAATAATCTGCCAACTAATCGATTATGAAAATAATCGTTTGTTGCAGCCCTAATGTGTATTAGTGTGTTTCACTGTAAATAAATATCACTTTAACCACTTGCTTACTGGGCACTTAAACACCCCTCCTGCCCAGACCAATTTTCAGCTTTCAGTGCTCTCACACTTTGAATGACAATTACCGTACTCAGTCGTGCAACACTGTACCCAAATGATTTTTTTGTCCTTTTTTTCATACAAATAGAGCTTTCATTTGGTGGTATTTGATCACCTCTGGGTTTTTTATTTTTTGCGCTATAAATTAAAAAAGACCGAAAATGTAGAAAAAAAACAAACATATTTTTTTTAGTTTCTGTGATAAAATTTTGCAAATTATAAATTTTTCTTCATAAATTTTGGCCACAATTTATACTGCTACATATCTTTGATAAAAATAACCCCAAATTTTGGGAAATTATTTGGTCTGTGTGAAAGTTTTAGAGTCTACAAGCTATAGTGCAAATCATAAAAAATGTATCACATCTGACGTACTGGCGGCCTATCTCATTTCTTGAGACCCTAACAAGCCAGGAAAGTACAAATGCTGCCCAAATAACCCCTTTTTGGAAAGTAGACATTCCAAGGTATTTAGTAAGAGGCATGGTGAGTTATTTAAAGTTGTAATTTTTTCCCACGATTCTTTGCAAAATTAAGATTTTAATTTTTTGTTTTTATTTTTTCTCAAAATTGTCATTGTAATAGCTTATTTCTCTCACATGGCATGTGCATAGCACAAATGACACCCCAAAATACATTCTGCTACTCCTCCTGAGTATTACGATACCACATGTGTGGGACTTTTTTACTGCCTGACCATATAGAGAGGCCCAACATGCAGGGAGCACCATTAGGTGTTCTAGGAGCATAAATTACACATCTAACTAGTTGACTACCTATTACACTTTTGAAGGTCCTGGAGCACCAGGACAATGGAAAAACCCACAAAATTACCCCATTTTGGAAAGCTAACACCCCAACGTATAATCTATGAGGCATAATGAGTCTTTTGAATGGTTCATTTTTTTCCAGAAGTTTTTGGAAAATGTGGAAAAAAATGAAAACGCATTTTGTTTACGCAAAGTTGTCCATTTATAAGATATTTCCAACACATAGCATGTACATAGCAAAAATGACACCCCAAAATACATTCTGCTACTCCTCCTTAGTATGGCGATACCAAATGTGTGGGACTTTTACACAGCCTGTCCACATACAGAGGACCTACATTGAAGGAGCACCTTCAGGCGTTCTTGGCGCATAAATTACACATCTCATTTCTCAACCACCTATTACAATTTTGAAGGCCCTGGAGCACCGGGACAATGGAAACACCCACAAAATTACCCCATTTTGGAAAGCTAACACCCTAACGTATAATCTATGAGGCATAATGAGTCTTTTGAACGGTTCATTTTTTACCAGAAGTTTTTGGAAACTGTGGAAAAAAATGAAAACACATTTTTTTTTTTAAAGTTGTCCATTTATAAGATATTTCCAACACATAGCATGCACATAGCAAAAATTACACCCCAAATACATTCTGCTACTCCTCTTGAGTATGGCGATACCACATGTGTGAGACTTTTACACAGCCTGGCCACATACAGAGGCCCAACATGCAAGGAACACCATCAGGTGTTCTAGGGACACATAACATGCACATACCAAGAATTACACCCTAAAATACATTCTGCTGAGCAAAAGGTAAACAAAAGATTACCTGTGGTTTTAGAAGCGCAGTTGTCCACAGGAAGATAGCACTGGTCCAGGCAGCAGAAAGGGACTTGGTCAGCAAAAGCGAACGCAATTGTCCAGGCAACAGGCAGGAATACTGTCCATAGTTAGTACAGGCAGCAGGCAGGGATACTGTCCATATACAGTCCAGGGTCAGTGAAAGCAGAGATTGTCAGCAGTGCCAAAAAATTGGTCCTGTGGTGTGGTCCATGTGGTGTGGTCAGTTCATGCAACAGGCAGAGGCATGATGGAATAGGTCCTTCAGGCAGCAGACAGAAGTAGGGCCTTGTTTAGGACAGAATGGGGACAGGGGTAGAGGCTTCTCCCACCCAAATCTCTTTGAAGCCTCCGAGTCTCCAGACCCTAATCTAGGAATGAGAAAACAAAAACAATTGTTTTCTTCATCCAGAAAAACAATTCTGGAGCCCCTCATATGTGAGACCCCTGTGTTATGAATCCCACTAGTCTGCTGGCAGGGTAAAAGATCAGTCCAAGAGGCAGGCAAAAAGCATGGTCAAACAGTTCAGGGTCAGTTCCAGATCAGGCAGAGGTATGTACAGAATCGGTAGGCAGAAGCGTGGTCAAATAACAGTCCAGGGTCAGTTCCAGATCAGGCAGAGGTATAAACAGAATCGGTAGGCAGAAGCGTGGTCAAATAACAGTCCAGGGTCAGTTCCAGATCAGGCAGAGGTATAAACAGAATCGGTAGGCAGAAGCGTAGTCGAATAACAAGCCAGGGTCAGTTACAGAGAAAGCAGAGGTAAATGGCAGGAAGTGAACTAATAATTGAGTTTGGTATGGTAACGGCGGAAACAATCAATCATGCAGAGGCCTGGTTGGGAAGGACATTGGGCACAATGATAAGCGGTGTCTCTTCTCACTCCTCTTTTGGAGCACACCCGGCATTTTTTCTGATGTTTTTGGCCAGTTGGTCTGGGAGGGATTTTATCTGTAAAGTGGCGCTCAGAGAGTCGGCTAATCACATCGGATCGAATGTTTAATAGTGGGTTGTTCGGGTATAAAAGGGCAGTGGTGATTTCCTCCTGGTAGAAAAGGAAGGGTTTGGGTCTTTCAGTGGATTTCCGATAGATGACATAGGAGTTGTACATGGCCAAATTAAACAAATAAATGGAAACTTTTTTATACCACTGGTATGTTCTTCTTGTGGAACGATAGGGTTCGAGCATCTGGTCGTTGAAGTCGACACCCCCCATGAACTTATTGTATTCGTGGATGCATGTGGGTTTTTGGATCCGGCCATTCCTCCTGGTGATCTCAACAAATTCATTGTTGTGGATGGAAGAAAGTACGTAGACATCCCTTCTGTCCCTCCACGTCACAGCCAGAATTTCCTCATTGCGTAAACTCGCCCTCTCCCCTCTTCTCAATTTTGTGTTGACGAGGCTTTGAGGAAAGCCCTTCCGGTTCGTCTGTACAGTGCCGCATGCTGGAGTGTTCATTCTGTGAAGGTTTCGGAACAGGGGCAAACTTGTATAAAAATTGTCCACATGCAAGTGGTAGCCTTTCTCCAGGAGTGGGTTTATGAGTTCCAAAACTACTTTCCCACTGGTTCCAATGTAGTCTGGGCAATTAGGGGGATGCAGTTGGGTGTCCTTCCCTTCATATACAATGAAGGCATACACATACCCTGTGGCTCGGTCGCACAATTTATACAGCTTCACCCCATAGCGGGCCCTTTTGCTGGGTATAAATTGTTTTATGCCCAGCCTGCCAGAAAATTTTATAAGGGACTCATCCACGAATATGTGTTGGTCTGGGGTAAACAACTGGGGGAAGATTTCAGAAAAATAATTTATTAGCGGCCGAATTTTATAAAGCTTATCAAAATTTGGGTAATTTCGGGGAGGGCACTGGGTATTGTCGTTGTAGTGTAGGAATCTCATAATCATGAGATATCTGGTCCTGGGCATTACTGAGGAAAAGATGGGCATGTGGTAGATGGGGCGGGTTGACCAATATGAACGTAATTAATTTTTTCCGTTTAGTCCCATGCAGAATGTGAGGCCCAAAAAAATTCAAAACTCCTCCACTGTAAGGGCTCTCCACTGGTAGGGACGGGCATAATAGGACGTTGGGTTGCTTGTTATGAATTGTTGGGCATATAGGTTGCACTGGGCCACAATTGATGCAAGCATGTCGTCAGTGAAAATTAAATTGAAAAAGTCAATCGGGGCAAAATTTTCTGTGTCCACCTGGACTCCTGGCTGGGCAGTGAAAGGGGGAATGTTGGCTTCTCCTAAATTAGGAGGAAGCCACAAGGGGTACTGAAGGGAATAGGGAAGGCTGGCATGGGACCTAACCCTTTGGGACTGAGGTGACACCCCACTGGTACGTGGCCTTGCTTGCCGTGGTACTGCAGTGCTGGTGGATGGCACTGCCTCCTCAGCAGAACGCCTTCGTCTGCCCTCCTCCTCCTCCTCCTCTTCTGAGGCTGTCAGTGTTTCACTGCTTAGGACAGGCTCGTAGTCCACGTCAGACTCATAGTCTGAATTTGGGGAGGAATCCGAATCGGAGAGCTCACCGTTGCTCTCGTCGGCCGCAAGAATATTGTATGCCTCCTCGGCTGAAAATAATCTTCTAGCCATTGTTGGCACTAAAGACACGTGGCACTAATACGTGGCACTGATGACACTGATACGTGGCACTGATGACAGATACGTGGCACTGATACGTGGCACTGATGGCAGATGGCACTGGCAGATGGGACTGGCAGATGGCACTGTGTTTTGTACTTTGTGTTGTGTTTTCACTCACTGAACTGTAGCTGCACAGGTCGCTCTCCCTCCTCATACGCGGTCTCTGTGTGAGGAGAGAAAGCCGGCAATGAGAGATGATCTCATATGTTTACATTTGAGATCATCTCTCATTGGACAGGGAGATCGAGTGTTAAATGGTCTCTGTGATTGGCCATTCAGCACGATCTGTGATTGGCTGTGTCCAAGGGACACAGCTAACACAGATTTTCCCCGATGCGCGCTCGCGGGAGCGCGCGGGGAGAAGGTAAACACCAGGACGTCCAGGGACGGCCTCTCGGCAGTTCAGGTCCGCGCTGCAGCCGTCTTTCGGCTATAGCGCGGATCTGAAGTGGTTAATGATATATCCTTTGTTTGGTCTCAGTTCCCTTGTGTAGCTACGTGTCTGGTGTCCTTAGCCGCTGATCCCTGACACACTGACTAGACAGATTCCATACAAACATCTGGGCACAATTCACCTACGGACATTAGCAAAAAATTTATAAATGGAGGAATGATGGGAGTGGGAGGGGTTAGGCAGGGCTGGGTTTCCGGTTTGCTATTTGCCAGTGTCCAATCATCTAGAGGTAGCACACAACCCAGTGGTCTAAGTTATACTTTCCTGTGTCCTCTCACGTAAGATGTTATATTTAAAATTAACACTAGATGCTAAACTGCAAGAATAAGAGAAGAAATCTTGCAACACTTGTTCTGACAACTGTTGCGACTACAGGATAGGAAATTAAGGTAATTCTTCCTAATGGGACGCTGAAAAAAAAAAACAGAACGAATTTTAACCATTCCCCGCTTTATCCAGGAGGAATAAAAACATTTTAGGCCTCATGTACACTGCTGCTGGTAAACATACGTTTAGGAGCAGTTGGGCATTTTTTTCAACTGCTCCTGAACTCTCCTCTATGTTATCTTATCAGTACATGTACACGGGGACGTTTACAGTCGTTTCTAGACAGTTGAGTTTAGAGGCTTTTTGTGGAACGCAAAAAAATGGGTTCAGAAGCTGAGTTAAGAGGCATTTCAAGCGCCAAACGCTTCTAATAGCGGTAACTCGCGTTTAGCCTTGTTTCGTTTACAGGCGTTTTTCGTTTTTGGCTATTTTGAAAAAAAATATATATATATATTATATTTTTTTTTTTTAGAAACGCTTTTAGACGCTAATGCGGCAAAACACCGCTAAACGCGACATGTAAACGTGGCAAAACTGACGTTTTAAACGTGGGTTACTATCTGTCAAGTTAAATCATTCAGGAGAGGTTGTAAAACCGCTCTGTGTACATGAAGCCTTACTTACACTTTTTATGATTTGGATTTTTTTATACATTCTTCTGCTAATTTTCCTGTTTTACTAAATAAAATAAAAAAAAACAACTCAGCTGATGAATCTCCTGGCATAGCACTAAGCCGCCACACCCACACTGGACAACCGATGTTCTAGTTTGCAGCCTACACTACTGGTATCAGTCTCCCAAACTCTGAGTATACAGTGTTGGACAGTTTGAAACATCATAAAGTACCATTCTTACCCTTTGATGAGGACACATCCGTTTTAAGATCTTTTAAGGATTGTGTGTTCAAGTGTAGTTTCTGTAAATCAGCTTTCACATCTCTCTGGCTCCCTGCTGACTTGCTCCTCTCATTGGATCCTGCTGGTAGCTTCTCTGATAGCGTTATGGCCGATAAGGCAATATTACATAATTCAGACCTGACCAAAAGAAGAATGGAAATAACATACGTTAAACTCTCAAGAACCAAACATATATTGTGCATTTTATCTCTTCTAGTCAACCCCGGGGGGGATCCGTAGTGGAGAAGGATCTGGGGGTTTTGGTAGATCATAAGCTCAATAATGGCATGCAATGCCAAGCTGCGGTTTCCAAAGCGAGCAAGGTCCTTTCTTGTATTAAGAGAGGTATGGTCTCCAGAGAGAGAGATATCATTTTGCCCCTGTTCAAATCATTAGTAAGACCTCATCTGGAATATGCAGTTCAGTTTTGGGCCCCAGTTCTCAAAAAGGATATTGGGGAACTGGAGAAAGTGCAGAGAAGGGCAACCAAACTGATAAGAGGCATGGAGGAGCTCAGCTATGAGGAGAGATTAGAGGAACTGAATTTATTCTCTCTTGAGAAGAGGAGATTAAGGGGGGATATGATCAACATGTACAAATACATAAGGGGTCCATATAGTGAACTTGGTGTTCAGTTATTCACTTTACGGTCAACACAAAGGACAAGGGGGCACTCTTTGCGTCTAGAGGAAAAGAGATTTCACCTCCAAATACGGAAAGGTTTTTTCACAGTAAGAGCTGTGAAAATGTGGAATAGACTCCCTGCAGAGTTGGTTCTGGCCAGCTCAGTAGATTGCTTTAAGAAGGGCCTGGATTCTTTCTTAAATGTACATAATATAACTGGGTACTGACATTTATAGGTAAAGTTGATCCAGGGAATATCCGATTGCCTCTTGGGGGATCAGGAAGGAATTTTTTCCCCTGCTGTAGCAAATTGGATCATGCTCTTCTGGGTTTTTTTGCCTTCCTCTGGATCAACTGTGGGTATAGAATTGGGTATATGGGATTGTACGATATATGTTTATTTTTTTTTTTTTATTTTTTTTTACGGTTGAACTGGATGGACTTGTGTCTTTTTTCAACCTGACTAACTATGTGACTAACTATGTAACTATGTAACAACTATACTGTATGATCTGCAGCAGTGGTCCTAAAGGCAAAACATTTTTACCTTAAAGTGGAACTTCGCTTTCTCAATCAACAGTCACTATTTTTAATCATTATACTGCTAGATAGAAAAGTACCGTATATCATAAGTTCTTCTCTTAATTTTTTTTTTTACATTTCTTCAGTTACTTCCTGATTCCATGCCTATGCAAATGATATCAAACAAAATAAGTTTTATTTATAAAAGTAGAAAATGTTTATTATACAATAGAATAAAATGTATCGAGTCTATACAATCAAATTCCTGGTCTAGTCTTGGATATTATCTCATACTCTCCTCACAGGGGGTAGAGATGACAAAGATATAGTCTGATAAGTTACATAACCATCAAAATACCCCAACGCATTTTGACTGTACTCATTGTTATGTAATACTCCTATAGATCCAGTATTCACTATTGATTAGTTATACTTCATACCCTTGTCTCATTGCAGCATATCTCTTCCTTCCACATGTCTACTTACTGCCGGCTGGGTATGTTCTATATAGAACCCTATTGGTTAATTATAATATAATTTACTAAATCCACATCATACTAGTGTTATGTTTATGCTCTCAGATTCACAACTGAATGGTTGGATTTTCATTGCTTGCCTCTGTCTGGGCATTCCTGATCCCCTGTGGGTTGCTTGACTTTACCATCCATGCCGGGGCCCCACAAGACGTGCTGCAACAATTTTTTATTCTTATACCTGGTCCATCTATCTATGTGAGTTAAATTTGACGTTTTTGCAGTGTATGGTTACGGTTATTGTTTTGTAACATATTGGGACCCATATACTTGCTGCTATATTTCTCATTCATTTAGGAATAATTCCACCCTATTATCCTCTGAAGAAGACTGTATGTAACTATCAAACTACCGTATATACTCAAGTTTTTCAGCACATTTTTTTGTGCTGAAAATGCCCCCCTCGGCTTATACTCGAGTCACCTTTTTGCGCCTGATCTCCCGGACTTTGGGGACCCGGTACCGGCCGGTTGTAGGTCCCCTGGACCCGTAACTTGGCACACATGTAGACCCATTTCTCCTCTACAAGTGTGCAAAGTTTGTTGTCTGGGGGACCTACGGCCGGGGAGCACCGATTTTTTAAAGCCGGGCACCCCTTCCATAGACTCCCATGTTAAACGTCAGTCTAGTCATGGACACAGTGAGGCATGGGCACAATGAGGCATGGGCACAGTGAGGCATGGACACAGTGAGGCAAAGTGAGGCACAGTGAGGCATGCAGATGGACACCCTAGGATTATACTCGAGTCAATACGTTTTCCCAGTTTTTTGTGGTAAAATTAGGTGCATCGGCTTATATTCGGGTCGGCTTATACTCGAGTATATACGGTATATGTTTGTCATCTCTACCCCCCTGTGAGGAGAGTATGAGACAATATCCAATACTAGACCAGGCATTTGTTTATCTAGTCTATACAGATACATTTTATTCTATTGTAAAATAAACGTTTTCTACTTTTATACTTAACCACCTCGTGCCCGCCGTACGAGAATATACGGCCGCAAGGTGGTTGTCAAATGCCGGGAGGCCTCCGCTATTTGGCCACTGGGGGGCGCGCGAGCGCCGCCGGCGGCGCGCGCACGTGCCCGGCGCTTCACTGCAATGCCGATGCGCGTGCCTGGCGGCCGCGATGTCCGCCAGGCACCCCCGATCGGCGGTTACAGAGACAAGGACATGGATCTGTGTGTGTAAACACAGAGATCCATGTCCTGTCAGGGAGAGGAGACCGATGCTGTGTCCCTTGTACATAGGGACACAGATCGGTCACCTCCCCCAGTCAGTCCCCTCCCCCCACAGTAACAATCACTCCCAGGGAACACATTTAACCCCTTCCTCGCCCCCTAGTGTTAACCCCTTCCCTGCCAGTCACATTTATACAGTAATCAGTGCATATTTATAGCACTGTTCGCTGTATAAATGTGAATGGTCCCAAATTAGTGTCAAAAGTGTCCGATGTGTCCGCCATAATGTCGCAGTCACAAAAAAAATCACTGATCGCCGCCATTACTAATAAAAAAAAAATATATAAAAATGCCATAAAACTATCCCCCTATTTTGTAAACGCTATAACTTTTGCGCAAACCAATCAAAAAATATGTAGAAGAATACGTATCGGCCTAAACTGAGGAAAAAAATATAAAAAAAAAAAAAATTGGGATATTTATTATAGCAAAAATCAAAAAATATTGCTTTTTTTTTCAAAATTGTCGCTCTATTTTTGTTTATAGCGCAAAAAATAAAAACCGCCGAGGTGATCAAATATCACCAAAATAAAGCTCTATTTGTGCGAAAAAAAGGATGTCAATTTTGTTTGGGAGCCACGTCGCACGACCGCGCAATTGTCATTCAAAGCGTGACAGTGCTGAAAGCTGAAATTTCGCCTGGGCAGGAAGGGGGTATATGTGCCCAGTAAGGAAGGGGTTAAAACTGTTTTTATTTTTTTTTGTTCTTAGCTGCAACAAAGCCCCATGGGAGATACATGTGTTTTTCTATTATCAGGGACGTTGTAGCTATTAACCCATGATATATTCACCTTTTCTTGTTCCAAAGGCAAATTATATCATACATCCCAGGAGTCTTCAGGAGGGGAGGAGGGTTTTTCTCAGCTAAGTATCACACCCTCATGCCTGCATGCCTGAGCTAAGAGCAGATGAACTCCAGGAAGTAAATGCTACATGAATCATCTGCCCTTACCCAAGATGGCCACGGTCAGAAATGCCAGGGGGATGCTTTTCAAAGTGATTTCTCAGCAAAATAAAGCATGGAGATATGGATGGATGGGAGAGTTTGATTTGAATATCAAAAATGAATTTAACTACATAAGCCCTGGACCAATACGCAGCATAAAGACCAGGCCCCTTTTTGCGATTCGGCACTGCGTCGCTTTAACTGACAATTGCGCGGTCGTGCGACGTGGCTCCCAAACAAAATTTACGTCCTTTTTTTCCCACAAATAGAGCTTTCTTTTGGTGGTATTTGATCACCTCTGCGGTTTTTATTTTTTGCGCTATAAACAAAAATAGAGCGACAATTTTGAAAAAAATTCTATATTTTTTACTTTTTGCTATAATAAATATCCCCCAAAAATATATATAATTTTTTTTTCCCTCAGTTTAGGCCAATATGTATTCTTCTACATATTTTTGGTAAAAAAAAATCACAATCGGTGTTTATTGATTGGTTTGCGCAAAAGTTATAGCGTTTACAAAATAGGGGGTCGTCTTATGGCATTTTTATAAAAAAATTTTTTTTACTAGTAATGGCGGCGATCAGGGATTTTTTTCGTGACTGCGACATTATGGCGGACACATCGGACACTTTTGACCTATTTTTGGGACCATTGTCATTTTTACAGCGATCAGTGCACTAGGGGCGCTGAAGAGGTTAAGTGTGCCTAAGGGCGTGATTCTAACTGAGGGGGGGGGGCATTGCTACGAGTGACGCGTCACCGATATCCGCTCTGATTACGCGGAGATCGGTGACAGTGTCAGTAGGCGAGCGGGGAGATGTTGTGTTTACACTAACATCTCCCCGCTCCATCCCTCTGTGAGATGATCGCGGGGATCCCCGCGGCGATCGAGTATGCGGGACCCGCGGTCCGACTCACGGGGATGACTGCAGGGTCGCGAGCGCGCCGCCGGCGGCGCGCACACGATCACACGGCAGGCAGTTAAAGGGCCACGTACAGGTACGTGATTGTGCCTGTACGAGCCAATCTGCCAACGTAGAATATGTGCCGTGTGCGGTCGTTAAGCGGTTAATGGAGTTTTTGGTGCTCAGATGCAGTGCAGTTTCACTTTAATGCATTCCTTTCAATAAGGTAAAAAATGTCCCAGTAGTAGTATTGCCCAAACCCCCACCCCCAAATACCTACCTCATTTGATCCAGCGCTGTGCCCGTCTTCAACAGCACTCTCCTCTCTCCCTGCTTTTATAGGCCACAGAGGCAGCAGCAGTAGCCATTGGCTCTCCATTGGTTCTTTCCACTGCTTGAAAGATGGCCAGAATGAGGAGTAGAGCGCAACTGGGAGAAATAAAAAAAGAGGCTGTGCTGCGCGGTGATGATCCGGGCAGAGCATAGACAGGTACGTATAGACGTGAGAGTGTAATGCCTCGTACACACGACCAGTTTTCCTGGCAGGAAAACTGCAGGAAAAATAATGTGAACTTGTTCTCTATTTTCCTGTCAGGAAAAATACCGGCCGAGAAAACCGGTCGTCTGTATGGTTTCCTGAGGGGAAAAATACTGCGCACGGTCGTAAACAATTTGACGCATGCGCGGAAGCATAGAACGTAATTTTGTCGGCTCGTTGGACTATTTGACGTCCCAGCGTTCTTGAAATTCAAATGTTCAGTGGTATTTGGCCTGAACGTGTGTATGCACGGCAGGAATCCCGGCAGGAAAAATTTCAGTATTTTTCCTGCCGGGAAAAATGGTCGTGTGTATGAGGCATTAGGGTAAGGTGACCATATACAATAAGGGTAACTGTACTTGTCCTTTAAATAAAAAGTACCACTGTACAGACTGTCACTTTTAAAGGAAATGGGAAAGTATAGAGGCTGCTAACCGTCCCTTATTTTTTCAGCATTCATGGTGATTCAGTACTTTGAGTCACTGGCCTGGAACAGCTATTCAGATAAAGTATCCCTGTCTCTTCCTGTCCTCATTTGTGCTTTTCCAGGCTGTCCAGGACCTTTTTCCTGCCAAATTTCTGCATCTATATAGATATGCTTTGCTCAGTTTTAATACAGTATATACATTTCTCACAACAGTTAAATAAAGAAAACATTATATTTATTGTTCAATTGTGTCTTCTTTTTTTTTTTACTAATTCTACATTTTAATTCAATCTTATTTTATTTGTTTATGCAGTGAAACGACAGAAAAAGACATACATTGTCTTGGGCTCCATGTACACAGAAGCTGATAAACTGCAGTTAATGGGCGTTTTGGCGTTTTTTTTAAAAGCCCATTAACTGCACTCTATGTTAGCCTATGTGTTCATGTACACATAACGTTTTTTAGCTTTAATGAGCAGTGGAGTTAATGGGCTTTTTTCTGAACGCAGGAAATTTGCATTCAAAGTGCCGTTTTTCGGCAGAAAAAAACGCAAAAAAACGCAAAACGCCGAAAAACGCTCATAAACGCTCATAAACGCTCAAAAACGCTGGCCGCGAGCGTTTTTTAGTCCATTGAAAAAAAAAAATTTTTTTTTTTTTATTTTTTTTAAAAAGCTAAAAAAAGCTACACTGAAAAACGCTAATAAAAGCTAGTAAAAAAACGCTGATAAAAGCTAGCTTTTTCTGCTGCTTTAAAAACGGCCGTTTTTGAGCTTCTGTGTACATGGAGCCTTAAACATTACAAACATTAATAGGATACATCCTCAACAGGCATCATGTGTGTCAGAACAGAGCAGGGCTAAGTACTATCAGATGAAAGTATACACAAACCTATTTGGAGAGTATGAAGGAGGGTCACTCAATGGGTTATAGGTAGTAGGTAAATTGAAGCCCTGGTACGTTATCCTACTGGGTTCTTAGAGGTGTATTTATGTGTAGAGAAAAGAGAAAGAGTCAGAGTCAGGGGCAAATAGTAGGGGTACACAGATAGGGGACAGGGATCAGAATCACTCCATCAAGGTCCGAGAGTGGTCTCGTCCAGGGCACACTCCGCCCAAGAGATGAACTCCGAGGAGTACCGAAACACGGACCACGAAGTCCATGCGAGAGAGAACTGTTCACTTTTGTCATTTTCCTCCGCCACCAGGCGCTCAAGGTCCCTAATGCGGTCCACCTCAACAGCCCAATCCCCCAGGGAAGGCATGGTTGTCGTTCTCCAATGACGGGGAATCACTACCCTGACCGCCGCCAGAAAGTGTCGCAAGACATCATTTCTGATGGATTTAAATGATCCTGGGATAATAGACAAGAGAGCCACCTCAGGTGAAGGGTGGATAGAGGTCGCCATCAATTTGCAGTAGAGTGTGAAAATCCGCTGCCAGTACCTCCGCACAGGAGGGCACTCCCACCAGATGTGGAGCATGGTTCCCCGGGAGCCGAGGCACCGCCAGCAGGCATCCGACACCTCCGGATTGAGTTGATGGACATCTGTACCATCTTGTTAACTAATTCTACATTTTAACTATGACCTGGAGACACTGTGAATTGGTTAGATGTCCCCTAAAACCTGTGTTGTAAAGAGACATATAAGCCTCTCACCCTCTCTGGATCCCTGGTGGCAAAATGCCCAGCGCTTTTTAGCACTGGGCACAAGTGTTTGGGAGGGGTATCTTTTTCTTCTGTTGGAAATCAAAGTCCTCCCACCTTTTTGCTTAAGGGCATTGGTATTAACATGGCAGGGGACTGCAGGTTTACTGCCCCGTTGTTACATGGATAGCAGCCCACATGCCAGATTTGTTAGATATAGGGAGGAGGGAACACATTTCAAGTTATTGAAAAGGAATAAGCGAAAAAATAATAAAAAGCCCCATATGCGTCAAACATGTGCATGTGCATTGAACATCTCAGCCCTGGTAAATCAAATTCTATTTACAAAAGTTATAAGTGAATGCCAGGCGAATGAACAGGGAATTTAACCCTATTTATAAATAAGGTCAATCTTGCAGAAAGCACCTTTTCCATGGAAGAATAGATGTTGCCAAATGTCAGGGAATGTATTTTTGTACCCACTAATGTTTGGTTAAATTTTCTCGTCCGTAGTGTATTGTGGGGTGGGAAGCCAGTTGTGAAATATTTTAATTTGTGTTGTATTTTACTGCATGCATTTTATATGTTCTGTTCTGCAGAAAATTAAATAATCTCTGCTGGTTAGTGTGTTAAAGGCAATAAAATGCAGCACATATTATTTTGAGGATTAAATATCAGTACCGTATTTATCGGCGTATAACACGCACTTTTTTCCCCTTAAAATCAGGGGAAAATCGTGGGTGCGTGTTATACGCCGATACCCACTGATCCCGGCGATCTCCGCTGACTGAGCGGAGCGCAGCGATCGCCGCCGAGATACACATAGCCGAGTGTACTCGGCTTTTCTCGGCTCTGCTCACAGTCACGCCCAGTCCCGCCATTGGACCTGTGATATGTCCATCATAGGGCGGGACTCGGCGTGACTGTGAGCGAAGCCGAGAAAAGCCGAGTATAGCCGAGTACACTCGGCTATGTGTATCTCGGCTCCGCCCAGTCCCTGCGTTCTCGGCGGCGTTCGCCCCGCTCCGCCCAGTCTCTGCGGCGATCTCGGCGGCGCCAATTTTGAAAACTGGGGCAAGGCTGCACTGGACACTGGGCAAAGGCTGCACTTAGCAAAGGCTGCACTGAACACTGGGCAAAGCTGCACTGGACACTGGGCAAAGGCTGCACTGGACAAAGCTGCACTGGACACTGGGCAAAGGCTGCACTGGGCAAAGGCTGCACTGGACACTGGGTAAAGCTGCACTGGACACTGGGCAAAGCTACACTGGGCAAAGGCTGCACTGGACACTGGGTAAAGCTGCACTGGACACTGGGCAAAGCTACACTGGGCAAAGTCTGCACTGGGCAAAGGCTGCACTGGACACTTGGTAAAGCTGCACTGGGCAAAGGCTGCACTGGACACTGGGCAAAGGCTGCACTGGACACTGGGCAAAGGCTGCACTGGGCAAAGGCTGCACTGGACACTTGGTAAAGCTGCACTGGGCAAAGGCTGCACTGGACACTGGGCAAAGGCTGCACTGGACACTGGGGCAAGGCTGCAATGGACACTGCTGACAAGGCTGCAACGGACACTGGTAAGGCTGCATTTAAATGTAAGTTTTTTTTTTTCCTTAAACTTCCCTCCTAAAAGTTTTTTTCCCTAAAATTCCATCCTAAACTTGGGGTGCGTGTTATACGCCGATAAATACGGTAATATACCAAAACTCATAAACTATACGCTATCAGAATTTCATAATAAACTTTCATTGTTTCATTACCACATGCAATGAAATTCTATATTGTGTTATTTTTATTTGTCCTCACTTCTAAGAACATCCACCTTTATGAAGGAATTTTAAAACTTCTCTCTCATCTGTTAAGTTCCAGAATAAAATTATAGTCATCAATCCTAAGTGAAGACACATGAATCTCAAATCAATTCTCTAACAAAGATTTGCATTATAATAATTATTACTATAAAGGGTTAGACCAACAGAACCTAATTTTCAATCAGGACATTGTACTCTGCTTTCCACATATCATTTTTCATCATCTTACTGATTCAGTATCCTCTGAATTTTACACCCCTCTGAGGAATATCCCCCAGCTACCAGAGCTTTAGTCTATCTCTGACCTTTAACTTTGGTTTAGAGCAGGCATACTTTTTCTAGATCAGTTGTTAGATCATGGTGGTTTTTCAACTTACCAATAAAATCATATTACCAATTGGGATGTTCCCAGTTCCTTATGCCGCGTACACACAACCGTTTTTAATGTCATTGAAAAAACAAAGTTTTTCTCAACGTGATTCTTCTCAAGCCTGCCTTGCCTACACACGATCGTGAAAAAAAATGCTCAAACAAAGCGCGGTGACGTACGAAACGTACGACGGCACTATAAAGGGGAATTCCATTCGGATGGCGCCACCCTTTGGGCTGCTTTTGCTGATCCTTGTGTTAGTAAAGTTTGGCGAGAGACGATTCGCGCTTTTCAGCCTCGTGCTCTTCAGTCCGTTACAGCGTGATGAATGTGCTATCTCCATTATGAACGCTAGTTTTACCAGAACGAGCGCTCCCATCTCATAACTTGCTTCTGAGCATGCGCGTTTTTTTCACGTCGTTAAAGCCTACACACGGACGTTTTTCACGACGAGAAAAACGACGACGTGAAAAACGACGAGAAAAAATAGAGCATGTTCCAAATTTTTAATGGCCATTTTTCACGTCGCGAAAAATGCTCTGGAGCCCACACACGATCGTTTTTAATGACCAAATTAAAAAATTGCATTTTTCTTGTCATGAAAAACGGTCGTGTGTACGCGGCATTAGGGATTTACAACTGTGATATGCTCTACAATCAAAATTCTATTTGATCCTTTTTGGTCTCCATTTTTCATTTGATTGCTTTAAAAAGCACCTAATTTGGAACATTTATAGTGGAAAAAAGGAAAATGGACGACCGCACTCCAATATAACACCTTTATTGATATAACATAGTCAATACACCAACAGAGGCACAGGTAGCTGACGCATTTCGCACCATTAGTGGTGCTTAATCATAGCTGTAGGACCACCGACCCTATCTGTCTTTTATACGTATAAACTACTGGTCACCTGACCAAACGTATCCTTTCCAGATTGCGATCAGGTGCAGTCCTCCAAGGCTTTTACACACATGAAGGGAGAAATGGGTGTGGACTGGAGGCAATCAGTGCAAGCAGCATGTTAAAATTAACCCAAAAAAGGAGGGTAGAAGTTGTTAATAAATCTCGGGTCCATATGAATGAGCTGCAAATGATCGTTTACCAACCAACTCCAAGTTTCATTCGATGCACTTGTACACCAATGAATGGCACATCATGCGCATGTACCCAGTAAACACACAATGAAAACAATTTGTGAAAATTATACATAGATGTGTGCACATGGACATAAATACATCAATTTAAAATATGTGAAAATCTAAAAAAACATATGTACACGTTTATATGTAGTCGACGCTTGGCAAAAGGTGTCCAAAGGGGAACACCACCCAAAGGGCAAAACGATGAAAAACATATACACATGTGTACAACCCTTACGTTAAATTAGAAAGACTGCAGGAGTGCAACGGACTGTATTAAAATGTAGCGAATTTCCCACAACAACATGTGTATATTCAATAACCATACCATCCATCTATTTTACTGTAAATATGTGTGATTTAACTTTCTTAGTGTGATCTTGATATAATACAATAGAACAATAGAGATTGAGTTGAAAATATGGGCTAGATGTGCAGAATATATGAAACATACCTTTTGTCACAAAGAAAGTACTTAAATTGATGAATGGTTCAGCCAATCATAGAAGTGGGCCACGTCCCACTCAAAATTCAGTCCCACTGGCTTTCTAGTATAGAGGTTGAATATCCAGAACACTTCTCTTTTGTAGAGTGTTCTAAATCTATCACCCCCTCTAATGGGTACAGTAATCCTTTCAATTCTCTGTAGAACTAAACACGAGACATCTTTGCCATGTGTATTGTTCCAATGTCTGGCAATATTAGTCGAATGGTTCTTCTCAATATCATACATGTGATTGTGGAGACAGTCTCTCAACCGCCGAGTAGTCCGCCCCACGTATTGAATGTTACATGACATACAGCTGATGACATAGACCAGAAATCTTGTGTTACCGTTAATGAATGAAGGAATCCTAAATATTTTACTGGTGGTAGCTGAAAAAACTACTTCGCCTTTCTTCACTGGTGTGAAACGCGTCACTATTTTATACATCTGTACCTGTGCCTCTGTTGGTGTATGGACTAGGTTATATCAATAAAGGTGTTATATTGGAGTTTGTGGCCGTCCCTTTTCCTTTTTTTCACCAATTGCTTCTGCTGAGCCAGCATCCTTTATCTCCAAATTACAAGGATGGTGTGAATGTGGGATCATCACCTGGAGCAGTAATCTCTTTGGAACATTTATAGCTCTTACTCAAAGCCTTGACCAATGTGTTTACATATTTTCATTCTTTGAAAATCAGATATCCTTAAAGACAACTCTGTTTTTGTTGGGAAGAACAATCCCCTTTATTTACATTGCAAGGATTTTAACAAACTATGTTGCAGATTCCTAGCTTTTGTTATTCTGAAGAAATAGCTGTTTATTTGTCTGGGTCCATTTGCAAAGTGAATGGGAGTGACTTTATAATAATTCAGATGCTGCACTTGCAGGGTTTTAATGAGGAAAGTGTCAGAGTTTGCACCATTTAGACGTGATTTCCCGTTGGTAAATCTCACAAAAAATGACATTTGTGTTTCAGGGCATGCCAAAAATCTGACTTGTATTTTAGTGCAGACTTCTGGGAAAATCAGTAAGCCAATCACACAAGCAGGAAATAAAATTTCTAGGGGGGTGTTCTGTATACAATCTGTCAGAGGCAGCTCTAGGCTTTGTGAGGCCTTAGGCAAAATTTAGACATGAAGCCCCACTCACATCCCCAAAATGGGAAAAAAATTCAAGCAAGAAAAATGGCTGCAGAAAGATGCACGGATCTAGCACACAGGTGATCAGCACCCTCCTCACCCATCAGATATATGCAGCCAATATAACATCTGGGCCCCATCAAGGGGACAGCAGGGAACAGAAAACACAGGACAGCGTCGGAGGTGGTGGCACGCCATCCTGGTGATTAATCACAGGCAAATTAGATGGCCGCGAGGCCCCTGCGAGTGCGAGGCCTTAGGCGACCGCCTAATTTGCCTAATTAAAGAGCCGCCTCTGCAATCTGTGTACAGAACAACTCCAGTTGCCATATTACATTGCATTTTACAGAAAATTACAGTGCTCTAGGTTGAAATAAAAAAGTAATTTTTAATAGCATTCACTTACAATATGACGACTCACTGTCTTAAGGAAAGGCTTACCTAGACCTATGTCCTTTACCGTGCATACTTAACACTCAAGAAATTAGCTTAATTTTGTCCTATCTGTTCCCCCTGTTGCTCTAAGTGTGGTTCCTTAGACTCCTGCCATTTATTTTAGAAATGCTCAGTTATACAGGTCTTTTGAATTCAAAACCACAAAATTTGTCCGTATGGGCAATCCCACTTAGCCCCAAACTTTGTTTATTAGGCATCACAAGTGAACACTTCATCGAACAATATACTATTATTGCAGTTTCAGAATTGCTATTTTCTATTCACAAATCCATAGCAATGGATTATCTATCTCTCCTCCAGTATTTGAAAAATAGCATGCATACAACACCCTGCCTGATCGGATCCTCATATGCAACAATCCCACATCTGTCCCATAAAGCTCTTAGGAGTCCCTCAGTACTAGTTTATGCTGCTAAGTGTATCCAGGGATCAAGTTGTAGCAGAAATTGAGTTAGCTATATTTACATTAATACCAACTATTTCCAAAGACAATTTTTATCATAGTCAATGCTGCCAAAAATCTCTATTCATGCTCACAATCCAAGGTTCCACTGTGTATATATATATATTATAGATACACACACACACATACATATATACACACACACACACAGTACCTTGAAAACGTATTCATACCCCTTGAAGTTTTCCAGATTTGGTCATGTTACAACCAAAAACTTAAATGTTTTTTATTGGGATTTTATGTGATAGACAAACACAAAGTGGCAAATAATTGTGAAGTGGAAAGAAAATTATAAATGGTTCTCCATTTTTTTACAAATAAATATCTGAAAAGTGTGGCGTTCATTCGCATTCAGCCCCCTTTACTCTGATACCCCTAACTAAAATCTATTGGAAACAATTGCCTTCAGAAGTCACCTAATTATTAAAGAGAGTCTACCACTGTGTAATTTAATCTCAGTATAAGTATAGCTGTTCTGTGAAGCCCTTTTGTTAGAGAATCTTAGTGAACAAAAAGCATCCTGAAAGCCAAGGAACACACCAGACAGGTCAGGGATAAAGTTGTGGAGAAGTTTAAAGCAGGGTTAGGTTATAAAAAAAATCCACAGCTTTGAACATCTCATGGAGCACTGTTCAATCCATCATCCGAAAATTGAAAGAGTATGGCACAACTGCAAACCTACCAAGACATGGCCGTCCACCTAAACTGACAGACCAGGCAAGCAGAGCATTAGTCAGAGAAGCAGCCAGGAGGCCATTGTAACTCCGGAGGTGCTGCAGAGAGCCACAGGGAGTGGGAGAATCTGTCCGCAGGACAACTATTAGTCGTGCACTCCACAAATCTGGCCTTCATGGAAGAAGAAAGCCCTTGTTAAAAGAAAGCCATAAGTCCCTTTTGCAGTTTGCGAGAAGCCATGTGGGGGATACAGCAAACATGTGGAAGAAGGTGCTCTGGTCAGATGAGACAAAAATGTAACTTTTTGGTCTAAAAGCAAAATGCTATGTGTGGCAGAAAACTAACACTGCACGTCACTTTAAACACACCATCCCCACTGTGAAACATGGTGGTGGCAGCATCATGTTGTGGGGATGCTTTTCTTCAGCAGCCTGGGGGACATACCAGCCTGGGGGACAGCAAGCAGGCAGCCAGACATACCTGTCTGGGGGACAACAGCAAGCAGGCAGCCAGCCATACCCATCTGGGGGACAGCAGCAGCCAGCCATACCCGCCTGAGGGACAGCAGCAGCCACCAGCCATACCCATCTGGGGGACAGCAGCAGCCGCCAGTCATACCCACCTGGGGTACAGCAGCAGCCGCCATACATACCCGCCTAGTTGACCGCAGCAGCCAGACATACCCGCCTGGGGGACCGCCTTAGGCCCCTTTTACACAATCAGTCCAACCAGGTCCGCCTATCTGTTTTTCAGGCGGACTCCATTAGACTCTCAATTTACCCCTATGGAGCAGCAGACGTAAACGGATTTGTGTCCATTTACACCGGCCAACCTTCAGTCCGACCTGTTAAGAAAAAACAGAAGGGGATACACCCACTTCTGTCTGGGCGGATAGGATTGGAGGGCCCATAGAGTAGAGCAGGATGTGTATGTGTCTGCTCTGCATATGCAGAGTGGACATGGACCCGTCATCCGCCCCGTGACTAGTTACCAAGTTGCTTAAGTGGCCCCACCTCTTCAAAAGGTTGGGCACCCATGCAAGGGTGCCCAACAACTGGCCCTCTGATGTGGCCCGAGACCTCCTGCTCTGAGATGGCAAGCCTAGATCACGGGTTCCCTCAGTAGAGAGCAAAGCCGATGCTTTTGGCATAGCGCCAGCTCCTGTCACAGGCAGAGTGATACCAAATGCACTGGGACAGCAGCAGCCAGCGTTCCCGGAGACAGCAGCAGCCAGTGATACCCGCCTGGGGGACAGCAGCAGCAGCCAACAGCCATACCTTCCTGGGGACAGCAGCAGCCAGTGATACCCGCCTGGGGGACAGCAGCAGCAGCCAACAGCCATACCTTCCTGGGGACAGCAGCAGCCGCCAGACATACCTGCCTGGGGGGGAACAGCAGCCGCCAGCCATACCTGCCTGGGGGGCAGCAGCAGCCGCCAGCCATACTTGCCTGGGGAACAGCAGCAGCCACCAGCCATACCCACCTGGGGGACAGCAGCAGCCGCCAGCAATACCTGCCTGGGGGACAGCAGCAGCCACCAACCATACCCGCCTGGGGGAAAGCAGCAGCCATCAATCATACCCGCCTGGGGGAAAGCAGCAGGCAACCAGCAATACTCGCCTTGGAGACAGCAGCAGCCACTAGTCATACTCGCCTGAGGGTCAGCAGCAGCCACCAGCCACACCTGCCTAGGGGACCACAGCAGCTGCCAGCCATACCCGCCTGGGGGACAGCCTTAGACCCTTTTTACACAATCAGTCCAACCAGGTCCGCATATCTGTTTTTCGGGCGGACCCCATTGGACTCTCAATTTACTTCTATAGAGCAGCAGATGTAAACGGATTTGTGTCCATTTACACCAGCCAACCTCCTATCCGACCTGCTAAAAAAAAAACAGAAGGGGATACGTCCTCTTCTGTCTAGGCAGATAGGATTGGAGGGCCTATATAGTAGAGTGGGATGTGTATGTGCCTGCTCTGCATATGCAAAGTGGACATGGACCTGTCATCCGCCCCGCTACTAGTCCCGTGACTAGTTACCAAGTCAGTTAAGTGGCGCTAGCTCTTCAAAAGGTTGGGCACCCATGCATTAAGCCTTTACATTAACATAACTGCCAGGCAATGAGAATTTGGATAGTTCATCTAGTTCAGCTAATGTATTTTCTCAGTACATGTCTGGCGTCATAAACTGGTGTTCTCTGTACAAAATGGTGACAATCCTTCCTAACGCAGACAAATACAAAAGATGAGTATGTTGCTTTTAAATACAGTTTTCTGGATCCTCATTGTTCTCAGTAGAAGGATCATTAGCCTATTTGTATGATCAGTTTTGGATACAGGATAATATAGATGTTTACTTCAGGTGCATTTTTTATACATATACAATATGACACTTGCTATAAATGAACAATGCTGATTCAGTATTACAAAACTGGTCTGGGATTTTGCAATCAGAAAAAAATAGGATTTTTTTGTACTCACTGTAAAATCCTTTTCTCTGACGTCCATGGACTGACACAGCATCTTCAGCTGAACAGGGGGCGGTCCCTCCGGACATAACCCTCCTACCTGCAGCCAGCAGCCTCGGTTCGTATTAAAGCAGTACAAACACAAAAAAGGAGGGGTGGGTGCTGTGTCAGTCCATGGACGTCAGAAAAAAGGATTTTACGGTGAAGCCTCGTACACACGACCGAGTTTCTCGTCCAAAACCGGCAAGAAAAGTGCCGCGTGAGCTTTTTTGTCGAGAAAACCGTTCATGTGTATGGTTTTACGACGAGAAAATTGCCGCGAATCTCGACGAGAAAATAGAGAACCTGCTCTCTATTTTCTCGTCAGGATTCCAGATTTCCTCGTCGTGTTTCTCGTCGGCCTGTTTTGTGACGAGAAAATGGCTCGTGTGTATGCTTTTACGACTCTTCCAAAAGCGCGCATGCTCAGAAGCAACTATGAGACGGGAGCGCATCTTCTGGTAAAACAAGCCTTCGTAATGGAGATAGCACATTCATCACGCTCCAAATTTTTGCATCGTTTAAATGTTGTGCATTGAAATCTTCGTTAGAATGTTACATTAATCCAAACGAATGAACTTCTTTTGCTGCTGACATTCACACAGAGTTATGACTATCTTTTTTTAACCTTTTTCATGCTGCTCTTAAGAAGATTTATGTGTATTATATCGTGCAAGTTTTTAGGATTATTAAAAAATTTGATATTTTTCTAACTGATGTTAATTGTAATTTCGCAATGTTTTGATAGTGATCTCCCATTGAATATTTTAATATATATTATTTAAATTTTACACCCTTTTTTGGGAAATACGATTTAGTTATTTTTTTGGGGGGTTGTTATCTGTCCCTTTTTTTGTCAGTCAAATGTATCTGCTTACTCCAAAGCTAGATTTTACATTTTTACAAATACACATAGTCAAGTATGAACTTAAAGAAAAATAACATTTATTCATGTTTGAACTAAAATAAAGAGAAGGCAGCGCTGGAGAAGCTGCTGCCATTTGTGCATCCCAGGGACCCCAGAGCACACAGCAACCCTGTGTGGACACTAAAATTGGGAGCTTGAGAAGGCCAACATTTCTGAACACAATCTGATGCTGGCCTCCCAGAAGTCAGGAACAGCAGCAGGTGATATATATGTCCCAAGTGTGTGGTACTACAACAGGCTGCCTTCTGTCCGACCACAATGAAGCAAGGCCATCACTTCCTCGTCTTCCTGGCAACCTTCCCTGCAACCTTCCTTCTTCGTTTGGCTGGAGGCTGGGCCACTGGAGGGGTACTCCTGTCAGGAGGAGGAGGAGGTGGAGGAGAAGGGGGTGGGGCGGAAGAACAAGGTGGAGGTGAATGAGAAGGGGGTGGGGCAGAAGAAGAATGTGGAGGTGGAGGAGGAGGAGGAGGTTGAGGTTGGGACAGTTGTGCCACCTCACAAATAGCTGTATTGGGGGTAATTTTTTCCATCACCCCCTTGTTGAGCAAGGTGATGAGCAGGGGCTCGCATAGGAGGCGTTGCTCCATGCTCATCACCTTGAACTTTGCCTCCACTAGGCCGGCAATGGCCTCTTCAGGGGATGTGGGCTCTTTGAGGGTGGCATGGGCCTCTTTAATAAGGGCCATTGCTGCCTCACTGGTGGTCCTGTCCCTCCTGCCTCTTTTGGGAAGCCGGATGGGAGGCACCTGGGATCTGGTGCTTCTCCTTTGCCCTGCCACCTCCTGGCTGCCACTGGGCCCTGCCACCTCCTGGCTGCCACTGGGCCCTGCCACCTCCTGGCTGCCACTGGGCCCTGCCTCCTCCTGGCTGCCGCTGGGCCCTTCCTGCTCCTGCCTGACAGTTTCCAGACCCTCCTCCTGGCTGATTTCATCCTGTGTATGAAAAAGGGACATAGTTTAATATGTTGGTTTAATCTTTGCATCAAACTTTATAAACATGATTGAAGCAATTAGAATGTAAATCCAGAAATAATTTTTTCTAATTTACACCTACATCAGATTGACTATTTAGCACCCAATTAAGTGCAGACTAATGTCTAGAGATCTTGATTTCACTTGTGGAACCCAAAATATTGTATGTTTCTCATCTTGACATATTTGTCAAACATTAATTTTATCACAATGCAATTTCATTTAATACTATACCTGGCTCCAGATGGCCAAATCAGGATCATCCAGGATGGCTGCCTCCTCTTGCTCCAGAGAAGGCTCAGGTTGGCTGCAGGGAAGTCTGGGGGGAAGAGTGGAGAGTGATGGCCTTGCCTCAATGTGGTCATCCAGGAAGGAAATCCTGCTGTAGTACCACAAAATCGGGACATACACATCATCTGCTGCTGCTCCTCACCTCTGAGAAGCCAGCACCTTAGAGCGTTCAGTCCTGTAGGTGCCTCTCAAGCTCCCAATTTTAGTGTCCACTTGTTTTGCTGTGGCTGTGGGCACCTTGGTCTGCACAAATGGGAGCAGCTTCTCCAGCGCTGCTTTTCTCACCCCTCTTTTTTTGTGGATGGGGTTTTTCGTCTCCCACAGAGCCGGCAGCTCCCTTACCCGGTCAATAAATTCCGCCAGGAACTCTTTGTCGCTAATAAAGACATTCATATTGTATCTGCAAGTTAAATAAATAATATATAACTAATGTGAGACAAACAGTCTAACCTCCTTAACATCGTAGTCACCATATATATCCTACAACATTCTCAAGACAGTATAGGCCAACAATTTGCCACAGTCTCAAAATCACATACCTTCGTTCGCACGTCCGTAACTTGAACTCCTCTCTCCGCACACCGAACGTACTATAGTCACATGTGTGTTTGCTATATACACACTACGCATGCGTCAAAATACGAACACGTCGCTCTGCACACGTCGCCCGCTCATTACGTTCTAACTAACATCTTTTCCCCGCCCCTTCTCTTTCGGCGCGCAGACAGATATGGCGGAGTTACAGCAGGTGTCTGATAATTCCGCAACTAACGAGGAGGAGACAAGCCCGGAGACCGAGGAAACGTCACGATCAAGGAGGAGATTCAAGGCATCTAATATGTCTTTTGCGGAGATGGCGGAGATGGTGGACATCTTGCTCAAGTCTGATTATGACGCAAAGCATGGGCCGTATAGCAAACCAAATAGAAGGAAGGCCAAAATCCTCACTAAAGTCGTGAAGAGTCTGAAGACGAATTTCGGGGTGAAACGCTCAAATGAGCAGCTCAGAAAGAGGTGGTCAGACCTCAAACTGAGGGAGCCAGAGCAGTTAAGGAGCATTAAGAGAATGCTCGCAAAAAGTAAGTAAAATGTACACTTTTCTGCTATTAATCCTTTTCTAAACTGACATGTTGCTGGTTTTGTTTTTTTTTCTTATTGGACTCCCTTCCAAAATGTAATATTTTGAACTTGGTTGGGCACAGTAATCGTTCGTTACGTTACAGACACTTCGTTCGGCCACTATCCACTGTTTTGGCTTATTTTACAGCCACAAAAGTAATTAGACATCTGCCATTTTTTGGGAAATTTGGGGCACAAAGTTTTAGGCTAGATGATGTGTTTGTAAAGAGAATGAAATGCAAACTTTAGTCAGTGTAAAGGAGAGGACACTCAGCAGCTGCTTCCACATCTGTACTTTGGAGCACTATAGTGTGGGCCACCAGACCCGCCTTTTTTGGGTGTCCCACACAGGTGCATCAGAGAATTTTTGTGTTGCCTACATGTCTAAAAAATGACAGACAAAGGTGAATACTAAACATATTCTTGGTCAGAAATAATGCATTCATCTTTAACTTCCGGCCAAACACACACTTGTACCCCACTTCCAAGCAATTTAGCCTGTTTTTTTTTTTTACATAGAGAATTTCTGTGTGATAACTCTACCTTTTGTTTGATTCTCATAGGGGAGAGAAGACTGGGAGGAGAACACTCCAGGGAGCACAGGAACCCCACAGCTTCACAACAACCCCAAACTCCAAAAGACCAACAACCTAAAGATGTGGAGGAAGTTGAGGTGGAGGAAGGAGAGGTGGATGACATTGTGGAACTGGTCACCACAACAGGTCAGTATCTGACACCACAGCTTCAGGTAAGAGAGGTAGGCCTGCAGAGTTATAATACCTTTTTATTTTGTTTTTAGGGGATGTGAATGTTGGGGTGAAGGATAGTACAGGTTTCTCTGCTGACAGTGCTCTCCGCCTCATCCAGCAAGTGATGGAATGTAGCACGGAACTGGACAAAATTAAAGAAAGAATTCATGTGATGGATCAAACATTTAAAGACATTCTCGATGTTTTGGGGAGAATTCAATAAGGCATCCAAACCCCCTTTTTTTTCATGTTTGTTCTTCCACTTTTTAAAAACTTTTTGACAATCAAACCAGCCAAAAATTGAATCTGCACACAGTGTGTCAACATGTACTATCTGCCATCAGGGGATATCCATGTACGTCTTTTGGGGGTGCAACCCCTTCCTCGTATCTAAAGTAGGTGAACTGAGGAAGGGGTTGCACCCCCAAAACACGTCCATTGATCACCCCTGATGGCAGATAGCACATGTTGACAATAGGGATCAGGAGTCTAAAATCCCTATAGGAAAATAATCCCAATTGTGTGCATATTCAATTTTTGGCTGGGCAAGGGGTGGCAGGACCCCATATTAGGACGGGCACATAGAGACATATAGTTTGTGTAAGTGAATGTCTCAGATTGCTCCGAGGTATCCAATTTTGTAATTTTTGGAATGCAACTGTTGTTTTTGTATTTTCCTAAGAAAACAATTGCCGGTTTGTGGCCAGGCAAACAAAAAATGTAAAAAAAAAGGTGTGTGAATTTGCACATAGTAAAATATTTAAACACAAACAACGTGTAGCTTCTTTTTCTAATACGCTCTAACCTTGTTTGGTTATTTTTTAAAGGTTACATAGTGAAATGGTTGGTATTTACTAAAGGAAAATACACTTGGCACTACAAATGCACTAAGACAAACTAGGAGACAGGAAACCAACAAAAGTTAGAAGTTTAAACCAGATTTTTATTTTGATCGTTAGACAGGAATCTTTAGCCATAGCCTGGCATAGGAATTGCCCCCCTACCCGTGAAATAGTCCATGTATTTGTCCCGAACCTCATGGGCATTTTGGGGGGGCAAGCCAGCACGGGCAGATTCCAGGGGATTATCAGGGGAAAGTCCAGCTCAGGCAAAACTGAGGCCATATAGGAATTTGATTTGCGGCAGAGAAAATTGTGTAGCACACAGCGGCATAATACTACATAGTTTATTTTGTAGTCCGCCAAGTGTATTGAAGTCCTAAAAAGGCGGAACCGGCTGGCCATTATGCCAAAGGCATTTTCAACGACTCTTCGGCCCCTGGCCAGCCGGTAATTGAACACCCTCTTCTCTGGGGTCAGGGTCCTCTGAGGAAATGGCCTCATAAGATGCGGTCCGAGCCCGAAGGCTTCATCAGCCAAAAAAACAAAGGGGAGTCCTTCAACATTCCCTGCATCCGGTGGCAATGCAAGGTCGTCACTCTGGAGACGGAGGGCAAACTCCGTCTGGATGAAGGATCCCCCATCGGACATCCGGCCATTCTTCCCTACATCAACATAGAGGAATTCATACCGTGCTGACACCACCGCCATCAGCAGAATGCTATGAAACCCCTTGTAGTTGTAGTAGTAGGACCCAGAACGGGGTGGCGGCACGATGCGGACGTGCTTCCCGTCTATAGCACCACCGCAGTTGGGGAAGTCCCACCGCGTGGCAAACTCCGATGCCACAGTCTGCCATTCCTGTGGTGTGGAAGGAAGCTGTGGAGTCAAACAAGATGAAAAAATATTAGAATACACAAATCAAACATTACAAGGAGATTCTAAGAAAATACATTAGAGGCCAACATCAAGCAAAGTCTACGTTTATTAAGGTGTTTTAAATAAGTATAATGGAAGGCTCATGTATCATATTCATCACCCCCTATGATGGTCCATTAATAAATTATAATGGGGAGGGGGGGTAGATGTGTTTGGCCACAGGATAGCATTGCAGTGGCGGTGCGTCCAGAGTGGGCGCTGGAGCACTGCCCCCTCTCTCCTGTGCCCGTCACTCAGAACAATACATAGGTTCATGCCTTGCATTAACCTATGTATTGTCTATGCCGCCCACTATTCAGGTGGATGGCCCCCTGTTAAGCGACCGACATATGAAGAACTGCGGCATTTATGGGCTTAAAATTGCATATCAGAAACAGGAAGGAAAATTGTCTTGCACATTACAGCCTGAGGGATGTAATTGGCTTCAGAAAAGTTAAATAGGGGACGCAGGGGGGGGGGGGGGGGGGCATTCCTTTGGTAAACACTGACAGGCTGCTCTGCCAATCATGTTCACCAAGTCTGTTTAATGGTAACATGATTGGCTGATGCAACATTAATGGAAGGAGAAGACATCAAGGACAGAAGAAGGATGACGCTGACCACAAGAAGGTAAGTGCAGGGCTGGGGGGAAACTGGCTGCATTGGAGGGGACAAAATGGCTGCATTAGAGGGAACAAAATGGCTGCATTGGAGGGAACAAATTGGGGCGTTTAATAGGCACCAGAGCAAAAAAGGAGGAAGTTTATTTCCTAAATTGGGGTTTGAACCCCCAAACATTTGGAGCAACAGGTGCCCCTGCTGGAAAGGTTAGTGAAGGGAAATATGCATGGAGGAGAAAAAGGGGCAATCTAAAGCTTCCAGCATGCATGAGGACAAAGGGGACATTCTCAGCATATTACAATCATGGTAATTAGAGAAGGATGAAAGAAATACAATACATTAGCATACATGTAATACATAAAATGTGATGTTAATGGAGAAAACTTACCCTAATATAGTCCTCCTGCAGGACTTGTATAATGGCAGAACAGGTGTCTGGGATTATGAGGCCCAGAGCCTGGGGGGAGATGCCTGTCGTGAACTTCAAGTCCTGAAGACTTCTCCCTGTCGCCAGATAACGTAAGGTGGCGATGAGCCTCTGCTCAGCACTGATGGCTTCCCGCATAACGGTGTCCTGCCTGGTAATATAGGGGGACACCAAAGCCAACAGTTCCTGAAAAACAGGGTCAGACATCCGCAGAAAATTCCTGTAGTCCTCAGGATTATTCTCGACGATCTCCCGCAGCAGAGGCATATGGCAGAATTGGTCCCGCTGGAGCAACCAATTCTTGGTCCATGAACTCCTCCTCGCACCATTCATGGACTGGTCTTGGTCCAAAACAAGCAGACCAACACCAAGCGCACGCACAGCACGAACTCGACGACGAGAACGTCCAGGCGACATGGCTAGGAAACGGTCGTCTTATCAGAACGTACAGAACAGAACGCACTTTAGAACAGCAAGGCCTATGAATAACGAACTGAAAAACAGAAACGAACAGGCAAGAACGCACTGTAAAACAGATACGACCTGCCTAGACGCCCTGAAAGTCAAGATACGAACCCACAAGCACAAACTGAACCGCAGAAAACGAACTGAAAAGTACGAAGACTGAAAAGCGCGAATCGTCTCTTCCCAAACTTTTACTTCACACGCGGTAACACGAGATCAGCAAAAGCAGCCCAAGGGGTGGCGCCAAGAAAAAAGATCTTCCCCTTTATAGTGCCGTCGTACGTGCTGGACGTGACCGCGGAGAACAACGAGGAAATTGGGAAATGTCAGTGTGTACGCATGGAAAGCTTGACGAGAAAATCGACAAGGTTAACAAGAATCTCGTCGAAAAAAACGACGTGTTTTTTACGACGAGAAACTCGGTCGTGTGTACGAGGCTTGAGTACAAAAAAATCCTATTTTCTCTTACCATTAATGGACTGACACAGCATCTTCAATCTTGACAAAGTGGGACGTCCCAAAGCAGTGTCAAAGAACGAGGGGTGGGAACAGTATCAATGAAAAACTAAACTACACCCCAAACAAGCAGAGCTCCTCAACGGAGGAGTTGCAACTTTAAACAGCCGCCTGCAAAACCTTGCGGCCGAAGGAAGCATCAGAAGATGCAGCCACATCAACCTTATAAAACTTTGAAAAGGTATGTGCGGACGACCAGGTCGCCACCTTGCACACTTGTGCAACAGACGCTTGATGTCAGAAAGCCCAGGAAGCCCCAATTGCCCTGGTTGAATGCGCCGTAACCGGAAAGGGAGGCGCCCGCCCCTTAAGGGCATAGGCCTATATGACAGTCTGCCTGATCCACCGGGAAATGGTGGCAGACTAAACCGACTGGCCCTGGTTTGGACCAGACACAGACACAAACAGCGAGTCAGACTTCCGAATCGAAGCCGTAGCAGACAGGTACACCCGCAAGGCACGTACTACGTCCAACGTGTGGAGCGCAAACTCTCTGGGATGCGAAGGACGAGGACATAAAGACGGAAGTACGATGTCCTCATTAAGGTGGAAGGCCGAGGCCACCTTCGGGAGAAAAGAAGGCTACGGGTGTATCACCACCTTATCCTTATGGAGGACCAAGTATGGCAGTTTGCAAGACAAGGGCGCCAATTCAGAAACCCTTCTGACAGAAGTAATGGCTACTAGGAAAGCCACCTTCTGAGACAAAATTAAGAGAGGAATCTCTCTGATGTTCTCAAAAGGAGGTTCCTGAAGAACCGTGAGCACCAAATTCAAATCCCAAGGAAGAAGAGGTGGTTTAATAGGGGGGAGCACATGGTGGACCCCCTGTACGAAGGTACTAATCAAAAAATGGCCCGCAAGCGGCCGCTGAAGGAGAATGGCTAAAGCCGAAATCTGACCCTTAATGGTGCTTAAAGCAAGCTTTTTGTCCACACGGCGCTGTAAGAACAGCAGGATCCTGGGAATGGAATACGTCCGTGGACGCCAATCCAGCTCCTCGCACATAGCGATGTAGGTTCTCCAGGTACGATGGTATATCTTCCTGGAGGAAGATTTCTGTGCCCTCAGCATGGTCGAGATGACCGAATCTGAGAGACCACGGTCCTTCAGCACCTGGCTTTCAACAGCCATGCCGTTAAAGCCAGCGACTGTAAAGCAGAATGAAGTATGGGACCTTGAGACAGAAGGTCCTCCCGCACAGGCAGTCACCATGGAACGTCTGCCACTAGGCACACAAGATCGGCGTACCAAGGACGCCAAGGCCAATCTGGAGCGATGAGGATCACCGGAATTCCCTCAGCCTCCACCCTGCGAAGAAGGGGAGGAAGCAACTTCAGTGGAGGCATAAATCAACTGATACCGACCCCACGGGGCCACCAACGCGTCTGCCCAGGGATACCTGGACCTGGCCACGAATCTCGACACCTTGCGATTGAGTCGAGAGGCCAATAGGTCCACATCCGGCGTGCCCCACCTCCGGCAAAGGAGGTGAAATACCTCCAGATGCAAGGATCATTCCCCCTGGTCCAACATCTGGCGGCTCAGATAGTCTGCCTGCCAGTTGTCTACTCCTGGAATGTAAACGGCCGACAGAGCCGGCACGCTTCTTTCCGCCCACCTTAGGATGTGAGCGACCTCGGACGCCGCAGCTGAGCTCCGAGTTCCCCCCTGATGGTTGATATAAGCCACCGCCGTGGCGTTGTCCGACTGGATCCTGACTGTGCGTCCCTGCAGTCTCCTTGACCACGAGGAGAGGCACAGTCTGATTGCCCGGAGTTCCAGGACATTGATCGGCAGACGGGACTCGTCCGGAGTCCAGAGCCCTTGAGCTGACAGAACTCCCCAGACTCCGCCCCAGCCCGAAAGACTGGCGTCCGTCGTGATCACAGTCCACTGGACAGGAAGGAACGACTTCCCTGACCGAAGGGCCGGGGATCTCAGCCACCACGTCAGGGATGCCCTGACCAGGTGACTTGAGTGTGGAATTTGGCATACGGCACCGCCTCGAAGGAAGCCAACATGAGTCCCAGGACCCTCATGCAAAAACGGAGTGACGACCATTTGCAGGACGTCAGCACCCATACCGCAGATTGAAGAGTCTGTAATTTTTCTATGGGTAGGAACCAGGACCGACTTCTGAATGTTCAGCAGCCAGCCGAATTCTCGGAGGGCCTGACTGGCTATCACCACATTTTCCTCTAATTCTGAGCCAGAGTCTGCACTCAGAAGAAGATCGTCTAGATAGCCCATGATAGCAATGCCTCGCTGTCTCAGCAAAGCTATAATGGGGGCAAGCACCTTGGTGAAAACCCACAGTGCTGACGCCAAACCGAAGGTCTGGTGACCTGCGTAGATTGGGACATGCAAGTAGGTGTCCTTGATGTCCAAGGATGCCAGAAAATCCCCTGGGTGGAGCGCAGCAATCACCAAGCGAATGGATTCCATGCGGAATTTCCAAACCTTCACAAAGGCATTTAGGGCCTTGAGGTCCAGTATTGGACGCACTCTGTACTTCTTTGGGACCATAAACAGATTTGAATAAAATCCCTGAAACCTCTCCTTTGCCGGTACCGGCACAATTACTCCGCACCTCAGCAAGTCTTGCACTGCCCCTAATAGGGCAGCCCGACGCGCCGGAAGGAGAGAGAGATTTGAGGGAAAGAATCTGTCTGGTGGCCAGGAAAGGAACTCTATTTTGTACCCCGAGGTGACCACCTCGCATACCCACCGGTCGGAGATCCGGGAGGTCCACCGATCCGTGAACCTGCGAAGTCGTCCCCCACCCCAGAGTCGGGAGGGGGCAAGACTTCATGCGGTGGTGGGCTTGCTTTCCGGCTTGTTCGGCTTACGCACCCAGGGACGCTTCTGTCCTCCAGCCGCACTCTTGTCAGTCCGGGAGAATTTTCCCGCGGGATCTGACTGACGAAAAAACCTCTTCTAAGTGGGAAAGGAAGGACCCGGCTTACGGCTTAGTAGGATGAGGAAGAAGGGTGCTCTTACCCCCCATGACATTTTTAACCACTTAACGACCGCTCACTGTATATATACGTCGGCACAATGGCACCGACAGGCACAATCACGTAGAGTGTACGTGATTGCCTTTGTACAGTTGGGGGGTCCGATCGGACCCCCCTTCTGTACAGTGAGCGGTCGGAATTCGTCTGGGAGCGTTCCGAGATGGGGGGGCGGCCGTTCGATTCCGACCACCCCCCCCGCGATCGCTCCCGGCGAATAGAAATGCCCCCTCTGTCTGTGTACTGTTTACACAGATAGAGAAAGCAGGAGGAAGTGATGTCATCTCCTGTGCGGCGTTCACATATACCGAGCGTCGTACAAGAGAAGACACACAGGTCAGTGCACTAACACTACACTAACACCAGCACACATAGGCACATAAATCGCCCCCCCAGGCCCCCCCAGATCACCCCCCAGCCCCCCCAGATCACCCCCCAGCCCCCAGTCACAGTGTCACTGATTGCAGTGACCATTTATTTACTGATCACTGCAATCAGTGACATTTGTGACTGTAAAAGTGTCACTACATTTAGTTTTAGGTCCAGTGTAGCCCCCTAACCCCCCTAATAAAGATTTAACCCCTTGATCACCCCCCAGATAACCCTTTCACCCCCTAGCACCGCTGTCGCTTGGCGATCATTTTTCTGATCGCTGTCTTGGTGTCGGTGATGCAGATCGGTACCCAGTAATTTTTTTTAGGTTCGCCGCAGGTTTTTATAGCGTCGGGTACCCCCATAAATTATCTAATAAAGGTTTAACCCCCTTGATCGCCCCCCAGGTAACCCTTTCACCCCCTATCACCACTGTCACTAAGCGATCGTTTTTCTGATCGATGTCTTAGCGTCGGTGATGCTGATCGGTAGCCAGTATTTTTTTTTAGGTTCGCAGCAGGTTTTTATAGCGTCGGGTACCCCCATAAATTATCTAATAAAGGTTTAACCCCCTTGATCGCCCCCCAGGTAACCCTTTCACCCCCTATCACCACTGTCACTAAGCAATTGTTTTTTCTGATCGCTGTCTTGGCGTCGGTGATGCAGATCGGTACCCAGTAATTTTTTTAGGTTCGCCGCAGGTTTTTATAGCGTCGGGTACCCCCATAAATGATCTAATAAAGGTTTAACCCCCTTGATCGCCCCCCAGGTAACCCTTTCACCCCCTATCACCACTGTCACTAAGCGATCGTTTTTCTGATTGATGTCTTAGCGTCGGTGATGCAGATCGGTAGCCAGTAATTTTTTTTAGGTTCGCCGCAGGTTTTTATAGCGTCAGGTACCCCCATATATTATCTAATAAAGGTTTTAACCCCCTAATTGCCCCTAGTTAACCCTTTCACCAGTAATCATCATATAAGTGTTACGGGTGACGCTGGTTAGTTAGTTTGCTTTTTATAGTGTCAGGGCACCCGCCGTATATAACCCAATAAAGGTTTAACCCCCTGATCGCCCGGCGGGTGATATCAATTAGGTTTTAGCGTCAGAGAGGGTCTGCGTCACACCCCAGGCAGCGTCAGGTTAGTGCCAGTAACGCTAACACCCACGCGTGAAGCATACACCTCCCTTAGTGGTATAGTATCTGAACAGATCAATATCTGATCTGATCAGATCTATACTAGCGTCCCCAGCAGTTTAGGGTTCCCAAAAACGCAGTGTTAGCGGGATCAGCCCAGATACCTGCTAGCACCTGCGTTTTGCCCCTCCGTCCAGCCCAGGCCACCGAAGTGCAGTATCGATCGATCACTGTCACTTACAAAACACAACACACATAACTGCAGCGTTCGCAGAGACAGGCCTGATCCCTGCGACTCCAGTGCTGTAGGAGGTGATTTCACCACCACAGTTAAAAAAAAAAAGAAGCAAATATGCCGAAGCATTGGGGCAGCAGGGGCGGAGGAGCGATTTTGCTCCTAATGCCGCGTACATACGGTCGAAATTCCGACGGAGGCTTGCCCGTGGAAAAGTCCGACCATGTGTGTGCGGCATAACTTTTTTGCGGGAGGATGCCCCCATGCTTCGGCATATATAAATGGTGCATGTATGCCCATCATTAGAAGTGGGTGGATGAAGGGCGGTATTCTAATGGTGGGCATACCCACCGATCAATCTCTTTTTTCGTTCAGCCACCTGGCTGCATGAAAAAAAAAGATTACAATACATGTCCAACAAGGACCAGCAACGTACTGGTATGTTGCTGGACTTTGAATGGTTATACCAGATTGATGCCTGCGGGTTTAGGTATCATCTTGGTATCATTCTTTTCAGCCAGCGGCCGGCTTTAATGTAAAAGCAACCCTAGTGGCTAATTAGCCTCTGGACTGCTTTTACAAGCAGTGGGAGGGAATGTCCCCCCCCCTGATATAAAAAGCGCCATTGGGAAATTGGGAAAGCATTTTATCACACCGAACTTGGTGTGGTCAGATGCTTTGAGGGCAGAGGAAAGATCTAGGGTCTAGACCCCAGTTTTTTCAAAAAAAGAGTACCTGTCACTACCTATTACTATCATAGGGGATATTTACATTCCCTGAGATAACAATAAAAATGATAAAAAAAAAAAAAAACATGGAAGGAACAATTTAAAAATAAAATAAAAAAGCAAAATTAATAATAAAAAAAAAAAAAAAAAAAAAAAAAGCACCCCTGTCCTGCCCTGCTCTTGCCCAATGGCGAACGCAAGCGTCGGTCTGGCGTCATATGTAAACAGCAATTGCACCATGCATGTGAGGTATCACCGCGAAGGTCAGATCGAGGGCAGTAATTTTAGCAGTAGACCTCCTCTGTAAATCTAACGGGGTAACCTGTAAAGGCTTTTAAAGGCTTTTAAAAATGTATGTAGTTTGTCGCCAATGCGCGTTTGTGCGAAATTTTAAAGCATGTCGTGTTTGGTATCTATGTACTCGGCCTAAGATCATCTTTTTTATTTCATCAAACATTTGGGCAATATAGTGTGTTTTAGTGCATTAAAATAAAAAAAAGTGTATTTTTTCCCAAAAAATGCGTTTGAAAAATCGCTGCGCAAATACTGTGTAGCAAAAAAAAAATGCAACACCCACCATTTTATTCTGTAGGGCCTTTGCTTTAAAAATATATATAATGTTTGGGGGTTCAACATAATTTTCCTGCAAAAAAAAATATGTTTTCATGTAAACAAAAAGTGTCAGAAAGGGCTTTGTCTTCAAGTGGTTAGAAGAGTGGATGTAAGCTTCCTAATGTTGTGTATAAAATGCCAGAACAGTTCAAAACCCCCCCCAAATGACCCCATTTTGGAAAGTAGACACCCCAAGCTATATACTGAGAGGCATGTCGAGTCCATGGAATATTTTATATGTTGACACAAGTTGCGGAAAAAAGACAATTTTTTTTTTTTTTTTTTTTGCACAAAGTTGTCACTAAATGATATATTGCTCAAACATGCCATGGGCATATGTGGAATTACACCCCAAAATACATTCTGTTGCTTCTCCTGAGTACGGGGATACCACATGTGTGAGACTTTTTGGGAGCCTAGCCGCGTACGGGACCCCAAAAACCAATCACCGCCTTCGGGCTTTCTAAGGGTGTAAATTTTTGATTTCACTTCTCACTGCCTATCACAGTTTCGGAGGCCATGGAATGCCCAGATGGCACAAAACCCCCCCAAATGACCCCATTTTGGAAAGTAGACACCCCAAGCTATTTGCTGAGAGGTATTGTGAGTATTTTGCAGATCTCGCTTTTTGTCACAAAGTTTTGAAAATTGAAAAAAAAAAAAAGAAAAAAAAAATTCTTTCTTCATTTTCAAAAACAAATGAGAGCTGTAAAATACTCACCATGCCTCTCAGCAAACAGCTTGGGGTGTCTACTTTCCAAAATGGGGTCATTTGGGGGGGTTTTGTGCTATTTTGGCATTTTATGGCCTTCGAAACTGTGATAGGTAGTGAGGAGTGAAATCAAAAATTTGTGCCTAGAAATCCTGAAGGCGGTGATTGGTTTTCGGGGTCCCGTACGCGGCTAGGCTCCTAAAAAGTCCCACACATGTGGTATCCCCGTACTCAGGAGAAGCAGCAGAATGTATTTTGGGGTGCAATTCCACATATAACCATGGCATGTGTGAGCAATATATCATTTAGTGACAACTTTTTGTAATTTTTTTTTTTTTTTTGTCATTATTCAATCACTTGGGACAAAAAAAAAAAATATTCAATGGGCTCAACAGGCCTCTCAGCAATTTCCTTGGGGTGTCTACTTTCTAAAATGGGGTCATTTGGGGGGGTTTTGTGCTATTTTGGCATTTTATGGCCTTCAAAACTGTGATAGGTAGTGAGGAGTGAAATCAAAAATTTGCGCCCTTAGAAATCCTGAAGGCGGTGCTTGGTTTCCGGGGTCCCGTACGTGGCTAGGCTCCTAAAAAGTCCCACACATGTGGTATTCCCGTACTCAGGAGAAGCAGCAGAATGTATTTTGGGGTGCAATTCCACATATAACCATGGCACGTGTGAGCAATATATAATTTAGTGACAACTTTTTGTAATTTTTTTTTTTTTTGTTATTATTCAATCACTTGGGACAAAAAAAAAAATATTCAATGGGCTCAACATGCCTCTCAGCAATTTCCTTGGGGTGTCTACTTTCCAAAATGGGGTCATTTGGGGGGGTTTTGTACTGCCCTGCCATTTTAGCACCTCAAGAAATGAGATAGGCAGTCATAAATTTAAAGCTGTGTAAATTCCAGAAAATGTACCCTAGTTTGTAAACGCTATAACTTTTGCGCAAACCGATAAATATACACTTATTGACGTTTTTTTTACTAAAGACATGTGGCTGACTAAATTTTGGCCTAAATGTATGACTAAAATTGAGTTTATTCGATTTTTCTTATAACAAAAAGTAGAAAATATCATTTTTTTTCAAAATTTTCGGTCTTTTTCCGTTTATATCGCAAAAAAAAAAAATCGCAGAGGCAATCAAATACCATTAAAAGAAAGCTCTATTTGTGGGAAGAAAAGGACGCAAATTTTGTTTGGGTACAACATTGCATGTCCGCACAATTTACAGTTAAAGCAGCGCAGTGCAAAATTCTGAATTCACCTCTGGTCCTCTAGCTACCAAATGGTCCGGGGCTTAAGTGGTTAATAATGTTATCCAGGGAAGCACCAAATAGCCTTCCGCCCTTGAAAGGCAAATCCGTCAGTAACTTCTTAGAGGCCAGGTCAGCAGACCAGCATTTTAACCAGATCAGGTGACGCAAAACCACCGCAGACACTGAGGCCCTAGAGATTAGGGGGGCAACGTCCATAGTGGCATCGCACACATACACCAGGCCCTGTACCATTTGGTCGGCCAGTGCAATGCAATCCGGAGGAAGATTATGCTCCTGCACAATCTGGTGCAGAATCTTCGCCCATTCCGTGAGTGTCTGAGACACCAGAGTCGTCGCTACAAGAGGACATAGCGCGGATCCCAACATGGTGAACATGGCTCTGCTCACCACTTTCGACCTCCTATCAGTAGGGTCCTTAAAGGCAGGGGTCCCCTCAACCGGGAGAGTTGTGGCTTTATTCAATCGGGCGACCGGGGGTCGACCACCGGAGGAGAGGCCCATTTTTTAATCAGGCTCTCCTCAAAGGGGTACCTAACCACCAGACGCTGCGAGACCGCAAAGGACTTCTGCAGTTTGTCCCAAACCTGGTCTATGAATCTGTCAAAGAAAGGTGTATGGGGAAAACCTTCTTAGAAGGATTAACTTTAAATGAACCAAAGGAGACTGCCTCCACCAGAGGTTCTTCAGCCGCAACCTCCAGCTTGAGAGTGTCCCTCAAGGCATCAATGAGTTCACTAACAAGCTTCCTGTCATGTACTGACCGAGATAAGGAGTCTTCCTCACAAGGAATGTCCTGGTCAAAAATATCCAAAAATTCAGAGCTAGGGTCCTGTGCCGCAGCAATGCCCATATCAGAATCAGAGCACTCCCCTGGAGATGGTGTGGGGAGAGGGAAATTTAAAGCTCCCTTGCGCTCGCACGCCGCTTTCATCCTGGCAACAAATGATTCCAGGACTGCCGACAACTGGTCCATAGGGACTGCAGGTGCAGAAGCACTGCCAGTTGCCTCTGACATGAATGGAGAAGCAGGTGACACTGACTCCATGATACCACAACACCCTCTGAGACTTTGTCAAAATGTGAGAAAAAAAGTCCACCCTCCGGCTACACTGACTGTGGGGGGTTACCCAGGGGACTCACCAACCCAGCTAGGACCGCTCGGTTCTGCTGCCTGTGTCCCGCTCTCAGCGCGAGTGAACAGTGAAGTGACTGTGAGGAGAATCGCAACGTTCTTAGGCAGCGATAGAGGCCAACTAGCACAAAAAAAGCATGCGACTTCAAGAAAATGGCTCCCGCAATAAGTGTGCCACAGCGTGGCCACGGCAAGATGGCCGCCAATGCAATTTTCAATATAAAAGAAAAAACATAGTAAAACATGGCACCCAGCGGCGCAAGAAAAAACAGAAGGCCCAGGTTGACATAAGAAGCATCCCCACATAGAATAGACCCCCACGGACCCCCACCGGGACAGAATGACCCCAAGGCACCCCCAGTCAGTGCACGCCAGAGCAAGGCGACAGAGAGTAGTAAAAACAAGGGGGAGACAGGGAAACCCCCCTACCATAGGAACACACAGCATGTACTCACCTGCTGAGGCAGGGGAAACAGTACTTACCCGTCCAGCTAAGACCAACTGGTGTGTTCCTGACAGGCCTATCATAGTGCAGTACTGAGTAGCTGTCGGCCCGGTCCACTGTGAAAGATACACCAAAACTGTTCAGACATATGTGGACCCTGGAGCAAAAAGCTCACCGGCCACCCCTGGAGCCGTGGGGTATGTCGTGGACTGATCTCACGCTAAACGAGGATCAGCACGCTCGATAGTCGGAACTGGGAAGACTACGAGGATAGCAACTACCCAACCTGTTGCCCAGCCGACTGTTGATAGAAGAATTCTCAAAAATAAAATAATAAAAATTCAAAAGGAATAAAAATATTTCTTCAAGAGACTGGCTCCGAAGAGAGACACATCCTCTCCTCTGCTAGGCAGAAAAAAACGGAGGCTGCTGGCTGCAGGTAGGAGGGTTATGTCCGGAGGGACTGCCCCCTGGGCGGGGCTGTTCAGCTCTGGTAATGGAATGTATGTTAAAACATCTAACATTCTGCCTAGTCTTCTCCTATGAGCAGGAACATAACCCACTTTGTCAAGATTGAAGATGCTGTGTCAGTCCATGGACGGTAAGAGAAAATAGTAATTGTTTTATATTATTTTATTCCACGTGGATAACATGATTTAAATTCTAGGCTCTCCTCTGTCACAAGGTGAATGGTAACTGAAGGAGTGATAGCAAGTGAGTAGTCCAAGCTGAACTAACTATTCTGGACCATCCATCACTATCCATTCCAGACTCCGAGCGAAACTTAGTGTCTGTAGTGCATAACAATGAAAGTGAAGGGTATTAGAATGTCTTAAAGAAGAAAATGTTAAATTGAAATGCAATAGGTTCCACGGTAGTTTGGAAGTGAAACTGTAAAGCCCCGTACACACGATCGGATAACCTATGGATTTTCGTCCGATGGATTTGTCCATCGGAAATCCGATGAAACTGTTTTCCATCAGTCTTGGTCACACACCATCAGTCAAAAAACCGACCGTTCCAAACGCGGTGATGTAAAACACTCCGATGAGCCGAGAAAAATGAAGTTTAATGCTTCTGAGCATGCGTCGACTTGATTCTGAGCATGCGTGGGTTTTTTAACCGATGGACTTGCCCATAGACGATCGGAAATTCCCATCGGTTTTTTATCCATCGGAAAATTTTAAAACAAGTTCTATTTTTTACAACCGATGGAAAAAAGACCGATGGGTACCATACACGATCGGTTAGTCTGATGAAAACCATCCATCGGACGGTTTTCATCAGTCAAACCGATCGCGTGTACGGGGCTTTAGTGTCAGTGTCTAAAAAAACACTCCACTACCGTGGAACCGTCCTTTGTCACCAGACTCGTGTCTTTTTATGACTGACAAGAATGCTAAACCAGAGCAAGAGGCCATTCTACAACATCTGGTTGTAAGTCAGCTCTATACAGTATATTGCTTGCATTCAGGGCTGGATTTATCACTAGACCACAAAGACGAAGGCCTAGAGTGCCATGGTCCCAAGGGATGGCACATATCTGCCCAGGTTACTTTACATGTATGTGGAACCCTATATAGGCAGCAACTTTGTTTCTCTGCAGACATAATTCTGTTTGTATTAGTATGGCACCGCGTATGTGCGTCTTTGCAGAAAGGTTCCTTGCTGTGTCAGTATGGTACTGGTTCTGTCTTTACAAACACATTTCTAGTTGTGTCACTGTACTATTTTCTGTGGTCACATTTACTTATTACCGATGTATTGAGCTCTTTCTAATGGGTTTATCTGTTCTGTTTTTTTGGGCAATTCTATTTTTCGATTGGAATGTTATTATTGGTTTCCCATGTGGATGCTACACAGTAACAGTAAAGTGATTCTCCAATAGTTGGTGAAAGAGTCAAACGGCAAACAGAGAGGGCAAGCCATGGCACATCAAAAATCCCAAAAAAGGGTTATCAAACTTTTCATACATAGACTCTCAGTTTGTCATGGTGACTATTACTATACCAACACAGGCACTGGAAGAAAATTTAAAACATTGTCACCAGAATCACGTACTTAGCACATAATCTGACACTTCCAGGTAGGGGGCATGCTCCGCTGGCAACCCGGCCCAGCTGTGATTAAACACAGCAGATGTCGATCACCGAGTACTGGCCAATTGATTACTGCTGGCACCCGACGGTCGTCATGAATTTGCGCAGGAAAGGGCTCTGCCTATGTAAACAAGGCAGAGCCCTGTCCTGTCAGCGGGGAAGTAATAGATTTTCTATTCCCACAAAAGTGGGGAAAAAATCGATTACTTCCCCTAGTAAAAGCACCTCCCCCGTACACCAGAACCCTGGCCAGGTACACATTTAACCCTTTGATTGAACTAGATGTTAAACCCCTTCCCAACTAGTGTCATTAGTACAGTGACAGTGCATATTTTTAGCACTGTATTAGTGTCCCTGGTTCCCAAAAAGTTTCAAAAGTGCCAGTTAGTGTCCGAATGTTCGCCGCAATATGGCAGTCCCACTATAAATCACTGATCCCCCCGCTATTACTAGTAAAAAAAATAATAATTCCATAAACCTTCTAATAGATGCTGTGCTACCCTATATCGATACACCGTATATGAATAACAAAACTAAATTGCTATAGTGCTAATAAAAAACAACCAATCTTGTGGCCAGGTACTCATAAGTGTAAAAACTTGAAAATAATTTTAAAATGAATAACAGTCCATAAACTTAAAATCAAGTATGCTTCCGGTGAAAATAGTGAAAGAATTTTCATCCAAAAGCATTCTAAGCAAAAAGAGCTCCATGTACATGCAATTAACCACTGCAAAACAAGGTGCGTGCCCCCACCAGGGTGTGGACCTCCTGGGCTCATACCGAAGTAGGTCTACGAGGCTTCAGTGTATATGTTATTCCATTCGCGAATGAGGAGTCCCCCTCAATGGGTCCAATTCATAGGACGTTTATTAAAAGTACACATAAAAGTATAAGGTGTCCACTCACATAGTATAGTGCCGTATCCCGGCATTGGGAATGCTCTGCAAACTATTTACAATGCAGAAGTCACCACTGCTCCGCAATCCTCTGGAGCCAGCCTGCGTTCCACTAGGCGGAAGAGACTTAGTACAAGACCAGTATGCCCGCCCCTACGCGTTTTGTCATCCAGATGTGATCAGGAGGGGTAGTTATGTCCGCTATCTCCGCCGTTTTATACCCTATCTTTACTTTGCATTGGGTCATGCTAATAGTGTGTTCTTCTTCCCATATAATATGTTATAATATCGTTGGCAGGTGATTCTTACAATTATTGGCACAATTAAAATATATCCATATACCGTATACACTCGAGTATAAGCCGAGATTTTAAGCCCTTTTTTTGGGCTGAAAGTCCCCCCCTCGGCTTATACTCGAGTCAGTGTACCTTGGGCGTCCATTTTTTAAAATTCGCGCTCCCTCCTGGTCCCGTGCAGTTCCGTGATATGCGATTGACACTGTGTTTAGTGATCCGCCAATCACGGACCTTCTCCTCTTGTTCGAGGATGAAAGAACGTCTGTGATTGGCGGATCACTAAACACAGTGTCTGCTGGGAAAGTCAGAGGATGAGAAGATGGCCGTGATAGGCGGAACACTGAACAAAGTGTCAATCGCCTATCACGGAACCGCACAGGACCAGGAGGAAGCCGCAAATTTTAAAAAATGGACGCCCGCAGCGCGATGGACATGGGAGGTGATCTTTCCTTAGAAGCCTGGCTGCCTCTTACAAAAATAGATCTTCGCTGTAGCAAGCAGAAGGTGAGTGTGGAGGGTAATAATGTGCTGTTTATCTCCATGGTAATGGGCACAGTGAGGTAATGGGCACAGTGAGGCGGTGGGCACAGTGTGGATATGGGCACAGTGTGGGTATGGTCACAGTGTGGATATGGGCACAATGTGGATATGGGCACAGTGTGGTAATGGGCACAGTGAGGTGTTGGGCACAGTGAAGCTGCAAATGGGCATTGTTGACCCTCTTTTCCGCTTACAGTAGCTTCTGCATTTTTACCCTAGGCTTATACTCGAGTCAATACGTTTTCCCAGTTTTTTGTGGTAAAATTAGGGCCTCGGCTTATACTCGGGTCGGCTTATACTCGAGTATATACGGTACTTAAAATTTATAAAATTTATAAAATTTTGTCAACTAGTAAATTACACTCACCACTCTCCTGTTTCTACCAGAGAGTCATGGGCCACAATCACCATGTTAAAAACTATGCTAAAGGGGGAATAGTATTTAAATAGAATATGGTTGTTTATGATATATGTTTAGACAATTTACTTCTAATATGGAAAGGGGTCCTATATATCCTAAAAAAACATGCCTATGTTCTTTATGCCAGGATTATATTACCTTGTTTGTGCAGGCATGTAACATATATATATATATATATATATATATATATTGTGACAGCAGGAAGGTAAAGTCACCTGGTTGCATCCAGGGGGGTAGATATATTTCGCCCAGATTCAGGCTTTACGCCGACTTATACAACTAGGTGGAGAGTTGTATAAGCCCAGCTGAGGCTAGTGGGCTCATGGATGACTCATACCTCTAGGGAGAGTGTGGGGCGTCGTGCAGACAGGGAGTTGATGAGACTAGCTGAAGCTTGTCAGCTCATTTAGGCCTCTATAAGAACTCCCAGATTCATTAGGTGTTAGCTCATGCCTGGAAGCAGACCTGTGTGGACTTCCTGGAGAGAGTGAACCCTTGTGCGGTGAGACAAAGCCTGTGTGGCTATTTGCTTGGACATTTAAACCCAGGGACTTAGGGACTAGGACAGCACTAGGCTGATCCCAGTTGTTAGTTAGGAAACCTGTATGTTTAGTCAGAGGTCAAGTTGACCAGGATTTATTTTGTTTATGTTTCTTTTGCTTTGCTGTGTTTTGTCACTGTAAATAGAAAATAAACCGCACCTTTTTGATTTTGAAAACCACAAGCTCCGTCTGCTGGGCCTGTTTTTGTGGGGGGAGCCCATCCCGGGGGTCACACACACCCGCTGCCGAGCTAACCCCCTCACAGTTGGTGGAGAACCAGTGGCAGTTTTTTTTTAAGCCAGCATGGAGGAGATACTGAAGCAGCTGGCTCTAGCAAATGCCAATCAACAGCAGACAAATGCAGGTTTGCAAAAGAGCCTTGCAGCTCATCAACAGAGCCTTGCAGCTCAACAACAGAACTTCGCAGCCCAGCAGCAAGCTCATCAACAGAGCCTTGCAGCCCAGCAGCAGACAAACGCAACTTTGCAACAGAGTCTGGAGGCTCAGCAACGAGCCCAGCAGCAATCTGAGGCCCGCTTCATAGACCTGTTGCAGAAGCAAGAGCAGAGACTACAACAACAGATGGAAGCAGTAATGCAGCAACGTCCGCAGACCAGTGAGGAAAGCCGTCCCACTAATACCGCGTCCTTTGGGGTGAGTCGTTTATTGACAAAAATGACTGGAGAGGATGATCCAGAGGTATTTTTGACCACATTTGAAAGGACCGCTGAAAGAGAAAAGTGGCCTGAGGAGCAGTGGGCTGGACTGGTGGCTCCTCTGTTAACTGGTGAATCGCAGAAAGCTTACTATGACCTAGAGCCTAACCAAGCAAAAGACTATGTGATGCTAAAAGCTGAAATATTGGCAAGGCTGGGTGTCACCCAGGCTGTCCGGGCTCAGCGTGTGCATAACTGGACTTTCCAGCTTGGAAAACCCCCCAGGTCTCAAATGTATGATCTCATTCACCTGAGCAGAAAGTGGCTACAGCCAGAGACTTTGTCCGCACCAAAGATTGTGGAACGTGTTGTAATGGATCGGTTTTTGAGAGCTCTTCCTACTGCCATCCAAAAGTGGGTAAGCCATGGAGACCCAGAGACGGCCGATGGTCTTGTGGATCGTGTGGAGAAATACTTGGCTACAGAGAACCTGACGGCCTCTTCCAGAGACACTCGGACTTTCCACCCTAAGACCAGACCATCCCCAGGGGCGGATAAGAGGATTCCAAGGGGTGAGGGTGGAGAGAGTGAGAGGGTGGGAGCTCTACCCCAAGTTTGGCGAGAACAGCCTGGGAAATCAGCGGCTCAAGAGGCGGCAAGAAGGATCGTTTGCTACCGCTGCCGGCAAGCGGGACATATTGCAGCCAATTGCCCGGTTGTGGAGGAACCCATGCAGTGTGACTTTCTGACGGGCAGACGTCAGTCGCTGTGTGCGACAGTCGCATGCACTGCCATTCGAGGAACTGAGAAACATTTATGCAAAATGTGTGTTAATGGTAGAAATGTTGTGGTATTGCTGGATTCAGGTAGCCTTGTGACCCTGATAAAGGCTGAGTTAGTTAAAACAGAGGTCTCTGGGAATAGCAAGGTAGCTGTTATTTGTGTGCATGGGGACACCCGAGAGTATCCAGTGACTACAGTGTGTTTCGAGACCCCCAAAGGTACCCTCTCTCATCCAGTGGGCTTAGTATCTCAGTTACCGCATGACGCCATTGTGGGAAGGGATTTTCCGAAGTTCTGGGAACTGTGGGATGATCCTGAGCCCCTCACTGGTGCCCCTATGTACCAGGAATGTGATAGCCAGAACTCCCCTGAGAGTGGTGAGGACTCTCCGGAATTTCCCTTATCAGTATTGGCAGGGGAGACTCAAGAAACTGGAGAGGAGCCCACCTCCTCAGACGAAAACCTACCGTCTGTGGAGTTTTCTGATCTTGAGGTTCACAGGGAAAACTTTGCCACAGAACAGTTGAAAGACCCCGCCCTAATAAAGGCACGGGAAAACGTAGTGAAAATAGATGGCGAGTTAGTGAACCCAGATAATACCTGCACTTACCCATACTTCAGCGTAGAGAAGGACCTACTGTATCGGGTGGCAAAAAGGGCAGAAGAAACCATTGAGCAGCTTGTGGTGCCCAAACCTTACAGGAAGTTGGTGTTGGAGTTGGCCCATGGGCACATTCTTGGAGGTCATCTGGGGACAGAGAAAACCCGAGAGAGGGTATTACAGAGATTCTATTGGCCGGGGGTGATGAAGGACATAGAAAATTATTGTTCCTCCTGCCCTGTGTGTCAGAGGTCGGCCCCGATGCCACATTTCCGTAGCCCGCTGGTCCCTCTACCCATCATTGAGGTCCCGTTTGAGAGGATCGCCATGGATTTGGTAGGTCCTATAATCAAGTCCGCTAGGGGGCACCAGTACATATTAGTTATAATGGACTATGCCACCCGTTATCCAGAAGCGATCCCTCTCCGAAATACCTCGGCCAAAACCATAGCCAAAGAGCTATCTCTTGTGTTTAGCCGGGTGGGTATTTGTAAAGAACTGCTTACGGACCAAGGTACACCCTTTATGTCCCGGGTTATGAAGGAGCTGTGTAAATTGTTCAAAGTGACGCAATTACGTACATCTGTGTATCACCCCCAAACCGATGGGCTGGTTGAAAGATTCAACAAAACCCTAAAACAAATGTTGAAGAAAGTGGTGGATAGAGATGGAAAGGATTGGGACTGTCTACTTCCTTATCTGATGTTTGCTATTAGGGAGGTGCCCCAATCCTCTACGGGATTCTCCCCCTTTGAGTTACTGTATGGGAGACACCCAAGAGGGCTGTTGGATATTACCAAGGAAACTTGGGAAAGTGAGAGTTCTCCCCACAGGAGTGTGATTGAGCATGTCGCCCTGATGCAAGACCGAATTGCACAGGTAATGCCCATCGTGAAGGAACATTTGGCCCAAGCGCAGTTAGCACAGCAGAGAGTGTACAACCGTGGAGCCAAGACCCGTACCTTTTCCCCGGGGGATAGGATACTGGTACTTGTCCCTACGGTTGAAAGTAAATTCCTTGCCAAATGGCAAGGCCCCTATGAGATAATGGAAAAAGTGAGCAAAGTGAATTACAAGGTCAGACAACCAGGAAGGCGAAAGCCCGAACAGATCTATCACGTTAATCTGTTGAAAGCCTGGAGGGATAGAGAGTCCCTAGTCGCAGACACTTGGTCACCAGCTCAAACTGGTTGTGTGATTCCTGAGGTTGGAATAGCAGCCACCTTGTCACAACCCCAACAACAGGAGGTTAAGGAGTTTGTGCTTCGCAACAAGGAGGTATTCTCTGAGCTGCCGGGACAAACATCTGGGGTAGAGCATGACATCATTACCCCGCCCGGTGAAAGGGTGAAGTTAAAACCCTATCGGATCCCAGAGGCCAGACGGGAGGCAATACGGGAGGAAGTACAGAAAATGCTGAACTTAGGGGTGATAGAGGAGTCCCAAAGTGATTGGTCTAGTCCCATTGTGTTGGTGCCTAAACCGGATGGGAGCTGGCGATTTTGTAACGATTTTCGTCAGTTGAACAAAGTTACAAAATTTGACACCTACCCCATGCCACGTATAGATGAGTTGATCGACCGGCTGGGAACAGCCCGATACATGACGACTCTTGACCTCACAAAAGGGTATTGGCAAATCCCCCTGGCCAAGTCGGCCAAAGAGAAAACCGCATTTGTAACCCCAGACGGGGCGTTCCAATATAAAAGAATGCCGTTCGGGTTACAGAATGCGCCGGCCACATTCCAGCGGAAAATGGACCAGATGATGAGGCCCCATCGGAAGTATGCTGCGGCTTACCTGGATGACGTAATTGTCCATAGCACAGATTGGGCCTCACATCTGCCAAAAGTGCAAGCAGTCCTGGACTCTGTTCGGGAAGCGGGGTTTACGGCTAACCCCAAGAAGTGTACCATTGGGCAGGAGGAGGCCAAATATCTTGGGTACACCATTGGGAGGGGAGTAATAAAACCCCAACTCAACAAAGTCGAGGCCATCCAGAGTTGGCCACGTCCCAACAGCAAGAAGCAGGTACGAGCCTTTCTGGGAATCGCTGGGTATTATCGGCGATTCATTCCCCACTTTGCTTCTAAGGCTGTGCCCCTAACCAACCTGACGAAGGGGAAAGGGTCGGTCATGATTAAATGGACCCCCGAGGCTGAGGCAGCATTCCAATTCTTGAAACAAGCCTTATGTAGCCAGCCAGTGTTGTACTCACCCGACTTCTCTAAAGACTTTGTCGTACAAAGTGATGCGTCAGATGTGGGGTTAGGAGCAGTATTGTCCCAGGTCTGGAACGGGGAAGAGCACCCAGTCATTTACCTCAGCAGGAAGTTGAAGTCCCATGAGGTAAATTACGCCACCGTTGAAAAGGAGTGTTTAGCGGTGAAGTGGGCTCTAGATTCCCTTCGGTACTACCTGCTAGGTAGGCACTTTGACATGGTTACGGATCACGCTCCGTTAAAGTGGATGGCTCAAAACAAGGAAACAAATAGAAGAGTGAATAGGTGGTTCCTGGCCCTCCAGGAATTCAACTTCACAGTAAAGCATCGCCCTGGCGTTCAAATGGGGAATGTGGATGCTTTGTCTCGAGTACATGAATGCCTGATTGCTGGTGTTCCAACCCCGAGGTTAAAACAAGAGGGGGGGGTATGTGACAGCAGGAAGGTAAAGTCACCTGGTTGCATCCAGGGGGGTAGATATATTTCGCCCAGATTCAGGCTTTACGCCGACTTATACAACTAGGTGGAGAGTTGTATAAGCCCAGCTGAGGCTAGTGGGCTCATGGATGACTCATACCTCTAGGGAGAGTGTGGGGCGTCGTGCAGACAGGGAGTTGATGAGACCAGCTGAAGCTTGTCAGCTCATTTAGGCCTCTATAAGAACTCCCAGATTCATTAGGTGTTAGCTCATGCCTGGAAGCAGACCTGTGTGGACTTCCTGGAGAGAGTGAACCCTTGTGCGGTGAGACAAAGCCTGTGTGGCTATTTGCTTGGACATTTAAACCCAGGGACTTAGGGACTAGGACAGCACTAGGCTGATCCCAGTTGTTAGTTAGGAAACCTGTATGTTTAGTCAGAGGTCAAGTTGACCAGGATTTATTTTGTTTATGTTTCTTTTGCTTTGCTGTGTTTTGTCACTGTAAATAGAAAATAAACCGCACCTTTTTGATTTTGAAAACCACAAGCTCCGTCTGCTGGGCCTGTTTTTGTGGGGGGAGCCCATCCCGGGGGTCACACACACCCGCTGCCGAGCTAACCCCCTCACAATATATATATATATTTTTTTTTTTTATTATGCCTTTGGTCCATATACTCACAATACTCCTTGAATTGTTTAAACAGAATGCAGAAAGTTTTGAATACTGTAATTTTTTTTTAAATCTGGCGCCTTTAACCATTTGCCTACTGGGCACTTTTATCCCCTTCCTGCCTAGGCCAATTTTCAGCTTTCAGCGCTGTCACGCTTTGAATGACAATTGCGCGGTCATGCAGCACTGTACTCATATGAATTTTTGATCATTT